>CM066031.1:1159824738-1160424738 GCA_033557465.1 Ichthyophis bannanicus
CTGGCTGGGCAGGGGCGGCCCAAGGGGGGTGCGGGGCCATGTGCGGAGACTCGGTGCGGGGCCTCATTTGCTTAAGGGGCCTCATTTTCATAAACATTTGCATAATGTTACCATACACTAACTTTTAATAAACATGCCGCTTAATGAGTGTATGGATAAAGACTAAAAGATTTCTACATTACTATAATCCAGTGCCAAACGCCAGGCACATTAGGAGCTACTATAAACACTGTTCATTTAGAACCCATAGCAAACCCGTCGTATCATAACAGAACTACCAGGACTCACAAAGCACCATACTCTACCTATCAAAAGGCAACACTGCAAATATTAAAACAATACATTTCAGAGAATAACAATACATGACCTACTGGGGAAAGAGAACAAGTGGCAATGTCAAATAGGAATTACATAAACAGAATACCTCAGCTCAGTTACACATGCAGAACATAGACCATCATCAAACAAGGAATCACAATTTAGAAACAGGAAGACAATAATTAAACTGGGAACCCCAAAGGCCAAACTTGGAATGTACAACAACACTGTAGAAATAAAACTATAAATTAATTGGCTCTTGTACTAAACAAAGCACAAATGTTAATAATGTACATTTCCCAGAGCTGACATATTCCAGTTAATAAATTCAAAATAAAGAGATATTTTTCTACCTTTTGTGCATTTTTTTTTCAGTTGCAATTGCTCCAGCCACTTTCTTCTGGTTTCTTTGTGTCTTCTGCTAACTCTCTATCGTCTGCTGTCCATTTATCCTTTCTTCTCTCTTCTAGGTTTTTTTTTCCATTCTCTCTCTACATCTGCTTTAACATACTAATCTTTCTCCTTTTGATCTTTCCTCATTCCTATTTCATCCACTCAAATTTTACCCCTCCATTCTCAATCCCCACTTACTCTCCCAATGTTCGGCCAATTGTAGGTTTTTCTTCCCTCCCACACAAAATATTTGTCCCCTCTCCATTTCACTCTCCCAACCCCATCCCATTTTAATCCTCCCCCAACATCCACTCCCTTCTAGTCCCGCATCAGCCCATTTCCAGTCCTAGCCCCCTATTAGCCCATTTCCAATCCTATCCTAGACCCACCATCAGCCCATTTCCAATCCTAGCTCCCCCATCCATTTCCAATCCTATTTGAGTACCTCCATCAGCTCATTTCCAATCCCAGCCCCCCATCAGCCCATTTCTAGTCCATTCTTAGCCCCGCAATCAGTCCATGTCAAATCCTAGCTCCCCTCCACTCATCCCATTTATAATCCAAGCCCCCCATGATCCTACTTCCAGTTCTAGCCCCTCCATGAGTCCATTTCAATCCAAGCCCCCACCACAACCCATTTCCAATCTTAGCACCCCCAACAGCCCATTTCCAGTCCTATCCTACCTCCTCCATCAGCCCATTTCCTGTCCTAGCTCTCCCCCACTCAGCCCATTTCCAGTCCTAGTTTCCTTCCCTCACAGCCCATTTCCATTCCAAGCCCCCCTCCCCATCAGCTATTTGCAGTTCAAGCTCCACTTCCACTCAGCCCATTTCCAGTCCTAGCAAACCCCCCAGCCCATTTTCAGTCTTAGCCCCCCATAGCCCATTACCAGTCCTAACCCCCCATCAGCCCACCTCCAGTCCTAACCCCCCATTACCCCATTTTCAGTCTTAGCCCCCCATAGCCCATTACCAGTCCTAACCCCCCCATCAGCCCACCTACAGTCCTAACCCCCATCACCCCATTTTCAGTACTATCCCCTCCCCCATTACCAGTCCTAACCCCCTCCCCCCCATCAGCCCAGGTAAATTTAAAAAACAAACAAACTGGCTGCTGCTGCTGCCGTCATGGCAGCGGCAAAATCAGGTGTCCCGCGGCCCCACTGCCCCCCCCCCGCCTGCCCGGCAGAGCCCTCCCGGCATCAGATCCATCAGCATGGGCTTTTCGAGTCATGAAGGGAGTGTTTCCCTCTCACGGCTCTGTTAAGCCCGCCGGGGCTGATGGGAAACAGGAAATGCTTGATGGTGATTCAGTCATAAGGCATGTAGATAGCTCTGGGCATGAGGATCACTTGGTCACTTGTCGACCTGAGGCAAAACTGGCAGTCCTCACTCGTCACCAAGATAGGACTGTAGACAGTGCTGGGGAAGAGCAGGCTATCTTGGTACATGTGAGCAGCAACGACATAGAAAAGTAGATGAGGAAGGTTGCCAAAGCCAAATTCAGGTTTTTAGCTAGAAAGGTAAAATCTAGAACTTTCAGGGTTGCATGCTCAGAAATGTGTTTCATACGCAGGACCCAAGAGGCAGGCAGAGTTTCAAAGCATGGCTAATAGGATGGTGGGGTGAGGGCTTTAGATTTGTTAGGAACTGGGCAACATTATGGGAAGAGGGGTCCTTTTCAAAAAGGATGGGCTCCACCTTCACCAGCATCAAATGCAAAAGGATGGACTCCACCTTCACCAGTGTCAAATGCAAAGGATGGGCACTGCCTTCACCAGCGTCAAATGCAAAAGCTTAATACAGTTTAGTAAACATACTCCCAAGTTTCTAGATGAAAGAAATGACTACTTCATGGAGCAGTTTGTTCAGGCACTGATATGAGGAGGAGCTATTTTGGGCCTTGTTCTTAGCGGAATGCAGGATCTGGTATGAGAAATGACAGTGTTGAGGCCACTTGGCAGCAGTGATAATAACATGATAAAATTTGATTTAATAAATGGATGGACAATAACAACAAAATCTACTGCACTAGCCTTTAATATTCAAAAGAGAGACTATGATAATATAAGGAAAATGGTTAAGAAAAAAACTAAAAGGAGCAGCTGCAAAGGTTAAGAGTTTACATCAGGCCTGGACATTGTTTTAAAACATTGGGAGATATTTTGAAAGTCCTATTTGTGCTTGGACATCAGAGCTATTTTAGAAGCTGTGTCTGTAGACATCCCCAGTGTGAGGATGTCCAAGTCTGAATTGGGGTGTGCGGGAGGCATTGCCTGGGCATTCCCAAGAACTTGGATGTTCCTGCCTGATCCCAGAAACATCCTGGACATACAATATGGTGTCTAAAGTTATACCTGCTCCAAGCATGAACAGGCATCAGAAAAGTGATTGTTTTGTCAGGCAAACGTCTGCAGATATGGAGAACGAGCTAAACTAATACCCCCTTTATTTTACAGTATAATAAGAGACACTGATGGGGAATGGGAGCTCATGTTTACTTTTGCTATGTCACTGGACATGCTCCTATCCTAGTTTGCATGAGATGGATGACCCTGCCCCATGACTTCCTAAAGGGGACATCTATGTTGCAGCCAGCATGGACATCCATAGCAGGAATGTCCATGTTATGAAAACCAGCCAGTGACATAGACATCCCTGGCGTTTTTGTGCATGTTCCACCTTGTACATACCGTATTCAACTTGGAAATCCTTTCTAAAATACCACTTCACATCTTGGAAGCCCAGTTCAGATGCATTCCATATTTTAAAAAGTAGAGGGCAAGCCAAATGACTGCTGGCATGGTTTAAAGGTGAGGTGAAAAAGACAGATATAGCCAAAAACATATTTCAGAAATGGAAAAAGGATCAGAATGAAGAAAACAGGAAATAGAATAAGACATAAAGCATTGATAAGGCAATCAAAGGAATATTCAAAGCCAAAAGCCTGCAAGAGATTCAGATAGATTACACATATAGAGCTATTATCATAGGCCTCCAGGCCTACCTAACTGCATCATCAGATCCAAATACGCAAAAAGTGCTGAAATATAAAAGTAAACATCCAGAATTTGTCTCCATCAACCATCTTGGACAAGCATTCCGACAACTAGAAGAAATTTATGAGAATCCACAAATATACACAGGGAAAGAAGTAACAAAATTTGCAAAAGAAGATAAAAAACTCTTCAAAGAATTAGATCAACAAACAGGAAAAACAAGTAGCAAATGCACAAATATAGTGGGAAATACAGAGTGTTACTCCACGAACCCTTTGTCGATCAATAACGGACACATGAATGGTTAAAGAGAGGTAAACTAAAATCGAAGGATGAGAAGTTGATAGTTGCAGCCAAGGACAATGGATTATGGATGAGATGGTTTACAGTGAGCATTGAAAAAAAACTGGCAAAACAGTCATATGTAGATTCTGTGGGAAACAGCTGGAAACAATGACTCACCTCATAGCTAGCTGTGAAGTTCTGATGGCAGAAAATTTCTATATAGAAAGGCATAATAAAGTAGCATGCCTTATCCATTGGAAACTCTGTAAACACTACAACATCACTGTGCTTGAAATGCACAGGGATCATGACCCTAAAAGAATTACAGAGAATGAAGTGGTTATGATCACCTGAGATACTCCTAGTCTGACTGATAAAAAGCTGGATGTGAGGAATCTGGATATAGTGATAAGGAAGAAAAACACCAGAATGGCATTGATTATAGAGGTGTCAGTTCCAAGCGACTACTCGATGAATTGCATTGAGAGGGAGAAAATCTTCAAGTATCAAGAAATACAGTCAGAGATGAAGAAATATGTGGCAGAAAGATACCAAGTTATTTCCCATTGTGTTGGGTGCCACAGACTTAATGAAGAGGAATTTCCAAGGACACCTTGATAAATTACCCATATACACAGAGCCTGATTCCCAAAGGGGCACGTCCGGGACGACTGGACATCCCCGAGCAGGATGGGCCCATTAGGACCTGATTCTGCACTGGGGGAGCCAGACGTTCCCGTGGATGCAGGATAGGACCCTGAGGTGGCCCAGTATGCCCCTGCATCCCTAAAGGGATGTCCTCCCTGCATGCTGGTCCCACTGCCGCATTGCTGACCCCTTGTCACCCTGCTGCCCAGCCCTCAGTGGGGCCAGCAAGGTCCAGATCAAGCAGCAGGGACCTACCATGTGCTGATGTAAGCCTTCAGGGGGCTTACAGGCCCGATTGGAGTCGCTTCATCTGCTTATTCCACCTCTTCAGTGGAATAAGCAGCATGTCTCACCCCCAGTCACTGAGCATACAGGGCCATATGTCCTGTATGTACTGCTGCCTCGGCCTGCCCCCACTCAGCCCACTCTCCGCCCCCTCCCGCCCCTATCAGCTCTGCCCATACTGCGGCTCTGACTGTGTGGGGAGGGAGGGATGTGGAAGTGGGGCAGGATGGCTAGCGAGACTGCGTGTCCCACTGGGAAGTGCAGCCCTGCTAGGAGCCTTGTAGAACTGGGCCCATAACATCTTACAAACTCAAGAGGGAGGCTCTCTTAGGCATGATGCAAGTACTAGCCAAGCATTAGCAGTACATTTGAGAGACTGAGATTATATTCCACATTACCCTGGCTTAGAAGTGAGGTTCATGACTGTTATAGTATGTGCAAAACTCACCCATTTGGAGAAATTTCCCTGAGAAAGGTAAACACTGGAGTAACCCAGGAGCCTTTACTGGGTCCACTGTTTTCTAGCATATTTATAAATGATCTGGAAATGGAAACAGTGAGTTTAAAGCTAGACACCAAGACTTCCGAACAGTGATGCAAGCCATGACACTCCCACATCTTGACTACTGCAATATAATCTACCATGGCCTTCCAGCAACACAGACCAACCCCCTCCGAACTGCATTGAACACCACGGCGAGAATCATCCAGAGCGCAAAGAAAACCGACCATATCACCCCAATTCTGAGAGAACTACACATTCTCCCCTTCGAAGCACGGACTAAATACATAGCCCTCCTACTCACCCACAAAGCTATCCATCAAACACAGGACACACAGCTTCGTGCCCTACTAGCTCGTCCAGCTCATGGCAGATCTACTAGACAAGCCTCCAGCGTTTCCCTCACCATCTCTCACAAAAGAACCAAATGCTCGCAATGGACCTGCAATCGAGCCTTTGAACTCTATGCTCCAACCTTATGGAACTCTCTGCCGAGCTACCTTAGAAACAATGCCGACCTACTATCCTTCAGAAAACAGCTCAAAACCATCCTTTTCCAAGAATACCTCAACTCATACCCCACCGAAAAACCCACAAACCCCTGATCCCAACACAATGAACCTCTAACTCAATGCCACCCCAACCTGTTCATGTCCAATGCCTGCCCCATGTCTTATGTCTGACCAACGTCTGTCCCTTGACCTCAGTCTGTCCCATGACAAAATCTTCAATGTTGCCTCCCGGTGATGGCCCTACCCTCTATTTAATTCCCCCTCCCCCTATGTTACACCGCTTTGACCCGGCGAAAAGCGGTATATAAATACAGCTAAATAAATAAATAAATAAATATGCCGAAAACTTATCTGTTCTCCCTTGCCTTTGACCTCCCCTCACCCACACCATAATCTCTCGCCTCTTCCTCCCTAAAGTTCCTCTCTCCTCCCCCTGCTTCTTTTGTATGACTACATCCTCTCCATCCTATCACATTTTGGCATTCTTTTCTTTTTTCTTAGCAGCTATTTTTTTATTGTAAACCACCTTATTTTATTTTATTTATTTAACATTTCTTATATACCGCCTTTCATGATATCAAGGCGGTTTACATTGAACAAACTGAAATTACATTGAACAGGCCATTATAACTTGGAGATAACTATTTTACAGGAAACATGGGCAATGGCCCAAGACCACAAGGAGCACCTGTGGGACTAGAAACTCCAGTCCTTCTGGCCCAAGGTTGCTGTCCTCTAGCTTCTATAATGAGCGGTATATCAAAAATGCTAAAAAAGTTAAATATAAAGACTGACAAAAATTATTCAAAGATGTTAAATCACAAAAGGATTGTGAAAAATTGCAAGAGGACCTTGAGAAATTGTGAGACTGAGGGGTATGTTTACTAAACAGTGCTAATGTTCCTGGCGCTAGTTGCAGCGATAACATGAGGAATGGCATATAAGGTGGTGGGCGTTCCGGTGTAAAGGACAGAATTGTGGAGTATTGCGCGATAGAGGGTACCCTGGCCAACATCACGCAATAGACGCGCTGTGGCATGTCATCACGCGGTAACCCTAAGTTCACGCGCTGACCTGTGAGCAAAGGACAAGAGAAGTAGCACACTGGTTAATACAATGACTGCTGATACTGCAGTCATGAGTTCAATTCTACAGTGGTGATATGTGAGTAGGCTGTCTGAGCCAAATTCTTTTCCCGCCTGTAACAGTCAGACACATCCCAACAATCTGCAGTGTCCCCCCCAAAAAATGCTCACCGCTGTGCCCCAACCTAAAGCACCTTCTAGGGTGCACCATAAGGCACATCATTAAGTGCCACGGGAACCAAGGCATGTCAGAATGTAGCCCAGGGGGCAGCACGAACAGGTTGTACCCTCCAAGGCATCATATAGGGCACCCCAGAAGCTGGCCACACCCAAGATGTTGCAAAAGATGTCCCAAGGATGTTAAGGTGACCAAAGAAATGTTTTCCAAGGGCAGTAAGGTGCACCAACCTCACAAGCATGAAATGTATGGGTCAAACACAGATGTAACCCTAACACTGCAGAGAGCAGTAACAGAAGCCAATGAAGAAGGGATGTAAAGAGGTAGATGTGTGAGGTGATGGACCTGCCATATCTGCAAGAAGCCCATGTGGTAGCTGGTAAAATGGACAAATATATCAGGGGCAGCTGTACCAATGCACAGAGTGATGGTACTGTAAGGTGCAACAAGGACAGTGTGAGGCAGAGGATGGGAATACGTGCCCAGCAGAGGAGCCAGAGGTGGCAGGAGAGGTGCAATGACAGGAGGACAGAGGAGTAGCAGTGCCATGCAGAGCACACACAGGAGAGGCAAAAGCCATGATGCAGAAAAGGGTGCCAGTGCAGGACATGGTGTAGCAGCCTGCACAGTAGAGCTGGATGCCATAGAGCTTGCAGACACAGATAGACTGACAGAAGGATGTTTGCCAACAGTGATGAGTGTATAATGTGTCAGCAGCACAGATCATCACAGATAGGACTGTAACAGGAATGCTACGTATGTGTGGACAAGAGGCATAAAAAATCAGAACAGAGAGGAATCAAACCCATGACCAATAGCACAAATGGCAATGCACAAACCAGCAGGCTACAACACCAACGTGAGTGTCACAGCAAAGGCTGCATACAAGAACACTGGAGGGCACCACACCAAAACACAGCTGGCTGCCAGGATAGGGCAACCCAACAGTAACGAAGATGCAATGCACATGCAGAACCAGTGTGTACAACTCATATCACAGTCAGTAATTAGGACGACAGCCACATATAAACACATGCACACACACACAATGAAATGTGATGCAGTGGACACAGCATGCAAAAGAGCAAAGAACCTAAACCCAATGGGCAGCAGGGGATGATCTGTGAAGCAGGCCAAAAAGGGGAAACAGAACGGAAAAGGATCATGTGAGACATGAACCTACAAACAGACGTGCACCAGATTACGTCGACAACAGCAATGCCAATCCCCCAAGCCGACATGGACAGTACAAATAAAGAGCCAGATGTAATAGCTAATATGCGACAGATAGGCTGCATCAAGGGCATACTGTGGTGTAAAGTGAAGAGATATTGTCAGACAGCTCCTGGTCAGGTTAGCACAAAACATGGACAAAAAGAAGGAACATGTGGGACCTGAACCTGCAACCAATGGCGCGCAAACACATGCCTGCAACCACTATCCAAAACCACCACAGCAAGCACAACCCAAATGTGTCCCCTCAAAGGAAATGTCAGTATGGAAACCCTTAGCACCCTGTGATGTGTCAGACGGCTGCCACATAGCCAGCTGCCACTGTACCAGGTGGGTCATGTACATTACCGGAACATAACGAAAGACATGTGTCAGTGTGGTCAAGCAGCAGCAGAGAGTAATAGTGGTCAAACACATACGTTTAATTTGGTCAATCAGTAGACATGTCGTATATACCGCTTGTCATCATATTGAGCATGCCAGCTACCCACATGTCACCCCCAAAGTCACTGGCACGTCTACAGATGATGGGCAGGAGAGAGAATGCGACGTAGCTGTATGGTGTGCACTATGCAGTATCCCCCCACCCACCACATGTTGCTGCACATCCCAGATGCCCCAGTCGCACGTAGACACGTAGACATGCAATGCTGTTTGTAAATCAATGTACAACAGCACATCTGTACAGTAGCCAAACACAATGACCTGTATATGGAGTGTGAAAGAAATGTCAAACATGGGCCAATACCCCACACAGAAGCCACACTGCCCCATGCTCTGGTGTACCAACATATTCAGTCACATGCACATGCACCATGTACAGTGAACCATGACACAGTAATGACCTACATGCACTGTAACTCCCTTGGTGAGAGCAAACATCAATCCTAAATGTTGGCGGATATTAAACCAGTGGGGTGGTAACAACTGTGTCATGTCCAAATGCAGGGTAGGCTGACATATATAAGAGTATGTATACAATGTTGCCCCTGTGCCACACGCATGGCTGTATGTCCCCATGACCTCAACAGATGAGGATATCTTTGCAGTGCATGTTAAACACATGGCCAACACACACTACCAAAACGTTCAGATGGATAGAGAACATACAGCGACTATTCCAGTCCATGATGCACACATATGGACCAGTACACAGTGTCCACAGTGCAAAGGGCGTCTGCAACCCTACATGTCCTGTTAAGACTGTCCGTGAATCACCGGGCATGCATAGTCAGGTGTGATACCCCAATGTGCCACAGTATCCGAATGGTCATGTGTGTCTCTCACAATCAACAGGACACCCAGCCAGACCACAGTAGCAACAGTGTGGTGGACAGGCCTGTCATACGTAAAGTAGCAGTCCAACAGTAATATTCATCATAGGCATGTGTCCCACTTGCACAGTTCAAACATCCGATGGCACCATTTCCCAGCGATAGTTAAATGGTGTTGGTGTGTCCTCCAACAGGTGGGTGATGTCGCCCGCAGATGCACGTAAGTAGATGTGCTGTGTGTGACCTCTGCCCTGTGTCAGAATAAGGACAAACACTGTCATGGTATGCTGACGCAACAGCAGGGCACATTTCATGGAGTCAAACATCAGTACCGACGTCATTAAATGGCACACAGGCAAACATAACATGATCACAACACAGAACACTGTGCATGTTGTGGACATCTGGAAATGCAACCACAGACGAGTGTGTTCCATGGATATGGTCATGTCCATGCCCAAGTAACACAGGCGTATCACAGCTGCACCCCATGCCCATCAGCGCTGGTGCACAGACACCCAACAGGAAAGGTGCATGAAACAAACAGCAAAACAGAAACCTATAAAGGCTGATGTAACACCCAAACGATCCAAGGTGTTACCTACTGTGTGTCTGCAGCAAATGTCTGCTTGGGATCATCACAGGCAGGCAAAGTCCATAACACATCTCAATAAATTCAGAAGATGTCAACATGTGTCGAATAACCATGTCCCCATGTCCATCCGCTGTTGCTGAATTTCCAAATTATGGTGATATCTGGGATACAGGCCTGGCAAATGCTATGATACACTGCTGTTGGCTGATGCTACAATGTCATGAAAGAGTATAAGTGGGGCCCACCACCAGAACACCTAGGACCTGTAGACACATGCAGCCCTGTTGGATGTGTCCCAGAGACAGTGCGGAGAACACAAACTGTGCATGAACACATGTGGATATGTGTGGCCAACATCAACATATGGGGTACCGGGGAGCACGATAAATAGGTCACCCACAACATATGTGCAGTAGACAGATAACCTGTGACATGTGTTGCTCCTGACTGTCCACACACACAAATCACCTGTATGTCCACCTACCCCAATGTCCTGTACATTGAATGAGGTACACACAGCTGACACTGCACTACAGCACCTGGAACATTGCCAAGCATGTCCTGTGGATTGAGAGACACAAGGGAAACATGCATATGTCATGTTGGAGCTGTGCAACAAACACACCAGCTTCATGTCAACATCTCTCATAACCCCCTAGACCCGTCACAGTCTGGCAGTTCGTTATGACACGGTACCTAATTGTCCCCAACCTAACATGCCACTGACATGTTCCTGGCCAGGTCCAAGGGCCTGTAGCCTGTCCGTCCCCTCTGGGACCTGTCTGCTGCCCTCGAGACTGTTGACCACAACTGTCACTGCACTACCCTGTACGTGCTTGTCCCAAAGGTCATGGTACAAGCTTGCCACCCCCATATGTCTCCCATAGCACCCTCAGTGTGTGTTCCTGTGGGTCCACCTCCCCTTCTAACCAGCTCCCAGGTGCTGTATGAAAGGGATATATGCAGGGGCTGCTACATTCCCCTGGCCTCCTACCCAGTTCCCTGGTGCAGCAGGCACATCCCCTGGCTATCCCTAGCAGCTGTACGTTGATGTGACCCAAAGATATCTCACCACGCATGAGCTATGTTTGGCAAACCACACCCCAACCTAAGTTTGCCCCCTGACATTGCTGGCTGCAGGTACCCCCGCTGCATGAATTGAGCATGGCCACGACCAGACATCTGGGCATTGCCCCTAAACCCTCTCCAACCCTTACAGTGTCTGTGTATAGGTTAGATACACCTTCTGTCGATGTGGTTGTCAAGGCAGCAGGTCTCTATGACTCCTCGCTCCCCATCCCCACACATACCCATCATGTAGCTAAGGCCTGCAGTGTCCCCCTAGATAACATCAGCAAGGTCCCTGCCGTCCACCCAGAACACACACATAAAGCACTAATGCCCTCCTCCATCACCCACCAACCTGGTCACTGTAGCCTACAGAACGCCGACATGCTAGCGGCACTGGTGGGGGTGGCCCCTTCATCCCCAGTCTCACGCCCCTGGAGCAGCAGCTGGCTGAGCGCCTAGGTCCCATCTATATCCATGGCCTCTCACCGGCACTGGACACGGCTGATCCACAAGCAGGTATGTTCGGGACATGCAGCACACATACAGCTATCTACCACGCACATGCTGGGCATGCCCTGGGGGGTAGCGGGCCCATGTCCTAGGAGCAGGTGTGTCCGACCTAGGGAATTATATACCTCAGTCCACATTCCCCATTAGTGTTTGCACGTGGACATTATAGGGGATAGAGTCAAACCTCCTTCACAAAACCTTCCACATATCTGTCTGACAGAATGAGCTCCCTCCCATCACCCATTCTTGCCCTGGGCAGATGTAGGCATGGATATAGGTCAGGATGTCCTGGACATATCTGAGATGTGGTGAGGACATCCAAGGTTGGGGAATAACCCAAACATGCGTACTCCACGCTCCAAGTCAGACTTGGATATCCGCACCCCAGATGTGGGTTAGGAAATGGGGCATTCCCATCAAATGGGTTAGTTCTGTGCATACAAGGCATGGTGGAGGGGGTACAGGGGTTGAAGAAGGAGCAAGCAGGAGAGTTCCTGTCCCCATGGCTGACCAGGTAAGAGAGACAGAGGAACGCAAGGGCTACATACACACATATGTGTCTACGTTACAATGTGCTCTATGTCTCTGTCTATGATACCCCATATCTACTGTGTACCTTGTTCCCCCCCAGGTAACATCAGGCCATCGAGGCGGCTGAGGAGGACAGTGGCAGTGAGACAGAGCCTGCGGAGGTTGATGAGGCACCACATGCAGAGGTTGATGAGGCATTACATCAGCGACGCCCCAGACACCCCATGGGCCGAGGTGCTGTCTGAGGAGGTGGCCACTCAGGAGGATGAAGGGTTATCCCAGCAGAGCAGGGAGACAGGCACCACAGTGGCTGGGGAGGGGCCTGAGGTTGCGGGGAGTGAGCCCAACATTGCCACCACTAGAGCCATCCACTGCAACAACAGGCACAGTGCCTGTCATCCTCCGGGAGCTGCGGGCACATACGGCGTCTGCACACAGGGATGCTGCAGGTAGGCAACTGGCAGGATGGTTGCATGTGCTGTTGTGGCACACCAACCCCCAGACACAGCGGTGGGGCCACACACTCGCACGATGACAGTGGGCCTCCACACATACATATGCCCCCCTGGCCATGCCTGGGGTGGTTGGTGTGGCTCAGTGGGGAACAGGCAGGTCATACACGTTGGGGTCTGAGCAACAGATGTCTCACAGGTCACCTTGTTCCCCTCCCACAGGCACTTGCCAGGTGCTGATTGGTATACGGATGGAGATGCATGGCCAGCAGCAGCTCCAGCGTGCCCAATGCCAGGCGGTGCGGGACCTCATGTGGTCAGTGTGTGGGCTCCGCAGGGACACCAGGGAGCACACCCAGGAGACACGGCAGCTGCGAGGGACAGCTGTGGATCTCGCAGCTGGCATAGGCCGGGTGGCGGATGCCCTCGAGGCCATGGCGGGACATATCATGTGGCTTGCAGCAGCACCAGAGGCAGCAGCGGCAGCATCAGCAGCAGAAAGGGTTGTGGGGGGACGTGGGTGGGGGTGGTGGCATGGGTGTGGGTGGTCACGCAGGCCTTGGTGTGTGAATGCAAGTTGGACTGTAAACCACATTAAATGACACATTACCTTTGTTCATCGATGTGCACATGTCCTTCCTTTGTGTTGGGGGTTCCCAGATTGGGCTGTCCCAATTGGGGCTAGCATGGTCACCTGTGCTCTACCATGTCACAGGCTGGTGGGGTGTCTGCACCAGCATCGGTCATTACAGAGCGGTGCACACATGCCCTGTGTCCCATGCACCGTGCCATGTGTTCACAGCCATACATATGCCTAGTGTTATACCCTCACTCCTCCTACCACTTGCTGCAGATGTCTGATTGTTCAGCCCACATTGTGGGGTATGTCCTCCCTCTGTCCCCACATATCATCCACATCAGGCTATCTACATGGGTGACCCATCTGTCGGACACACACCAGGGACACGGTGGCATACTATACATACATGCTTGGCGGGCAGGCATGACGTACAGATATACCTAGCTACTGTCAGTTGTTTACCCCCCTCCAGCACTTGTAGTGCGCCGCTGCTCCTTCACCCCACCAAACTCCATCTTAGTGAGTCCCACTGACTAACGCACTGACTGACACGTGGGTCCCCGCATACATCACATATAAGCTGCATCATGGGTACCACACCCGCACCTCCTCACCGTCCTATCATGTGCTGAACCCCTGCTACAGACTGACTATCTGTGACAACGTGCCTGTGTCCATGTCTGGTGGATGGTGCAGTGCATGTTTACATCATGGTGTCAGCAGGGGATACGTCTGTCAGCGCACATGGTGCTCAACACAGCCTGTTGTGGGGCAGGGACAATGTATGTATCACAAATACACACTGAGACATGCACATAGGTGGCACACTCACCACTTGCAGAATTTGGCTGCCTGCACAGTGTTTTAATAAGAGTATGTGTTGGTAGGTGCCATACAAACGTTAACATTTTAAACAAAACAACACTGTCCCACAGGTGGATCAACTTTATAAACTGTTTCACATTAGGCATTATCCCAGCATGGACATCCATCTCCAACGTTAGTGGAGACACAGTTTGCTCTTGGGGTTGCCACTGGGAGATGGCCACAGCTATGACTGTGGGTCACAAACACATGGGCCCGCCATGGGGGTATGGCTGGGGGTGTGCCGTGAACATGCCATGGTAATACTGGCGGCGCATCACCTCTGCCATACCCTGCACAGCAGCTGTCAGCTGCCTGATGGCATGGCCATGTTCACCCAGGATCCGCATAACGGTGCCCATCGCCACACACAGGAGACCCACACATTTGCCACCATATCCACACCATGTGGCTGTGGTCTGGGTGGTGGCATCTGCATGGGCCCTGTGCGTGGAAATGTGTGGGGGTCCCACATCCAGCCTGACACTGTGGCCATGCACATGGGGCAGGTGGCAGGGGCCCCCAGTGGCCTGTGGTGACATGCGACTGCCCTCAGGCACAGGATCCCCCTCCCCACCCTCCATGCCCCACCCACCATCCCCATCTTGGCTGCTCCCTTCACTCTCCCCACTACCCTCCTCGCCCTCCCACTCCATCTCCTCAGCACCCTCTACCATCCCCTCCTCCCAACCCTCCCCACCCTCCATGTCTTCCTCCCGCACATCCATGTCGTCCTCTGCTGCTGAAGGTATTTCCTCCACCTCGGGACCTCCAGTGGTCATGGGGGGAGGGGCTGCCACCAGGTTGTGTGGCCACAGAGGTCCCCTCCCGAACATCTGCAGTCTCTTTGGAGAAGGCAGAAATGAACAGGGCGTCATGCGTTTGTTATGGCACAGACACATTGTGTGTGGCATCACAGGCTACCATGCCACTGGGACATGGTGTGGCACAATGCATAGGCTGGGACACTCACCGTCACCCATGGCCATTGCCTCCCGCTGCATGCAGCGGAGGTACCCCGGGCAGTGTAGCCACATCTCTCTGCCCTTCTTCCATAGGTCCTCTACCTGGGGGGATAAGCAATGTTTGCAAACATTAGTGCCCTGTATCACTGCCCATGGTGAACCACATGACACACATGTCTACGTGCAATGGTGGCCGCTCCTGCTATGGGCAGCGGGTCCCATACCTGCTGTTGGCAGTGCCACCTGCATGTGTGGGTGTGAGGCTGGGCATTTGTGTTGCAACACCTACGTGCCCTGTGTACCACCTCACAGCCACCCCATATCATGTCCCTGCCATCTCCTGGCATGACATGTGGGCAACATAGCATGTGGGGCGTTGCAATTGTGGTCTACAGGGGGTGTGACTCCATACACTCAGCTGTCCAGCACACACCTCAGTGTTGGGCAGGCCATCCCACATCAACAGGACCCATCATCATGACGCATGGATGCTGAATCAGCCTCTGTGGTGCGTGCTCAGACTCCTGGGGGTGGGGGGGCTGGGTACCTGCAACAGCATCAGCTACCATTACATCGAGATGCCTGTTGGACCACTGGAATCTGGTGTGCTGCCTCCTGGGGATGTTGCGGAACTGGGAACCTGCAACACAAACAACCACCATAACACCAGGATGTAGAATAGACCTGTGTCAGCTGGTCTGATGCCTCCTGGAGCTAGGGCAGAGCTGGGAAACTGCAACAACCATAACACCAGGATGTAGAATGGACCTGTGTCAGCTGGTCTGATGCCTCCTGGGGTTAGGGCAGGGCTGGGAAACTGCAACAACAGCAACCACCATAACACCAGGATGTAGAATAGACATGTGTCAGCTGGTCTGATGCCTCCTGGAGTTAGGGTAGAGCTGGGAAACTGCAAAAACAGCAACCACCATAACACCAGGATGTAGAATAGACCTGTGTCAGCTGGTCTGATGCCTCCTGGGGTTAGGGCAGAGCTGGGAAACTGCAACAACAGCAACCACCATAACACCAGGATGTAGAATAGACTTGTGTCAGCTGGTATGATGCCTCCTGGGGTTAGGGCAGAGCTGGGAAACTACAACAACAACAACATCCATAACACCAGGATGTTTGATAAACCATTATGCACAGGTCTGCAAGCGTTCGGGGCCAACTGTGATGTGCCACACATCAGCAGCACCAACTAGCACACCACCAGAATGACTGCTGGACCTCTGTCGTCAGATCTGATGCCTCCTGGGGATGGTGCAGGCCTGTGGTACTCAGACTACAGCAGCTACCAGTGCACCATGATGACTACTTGACCTCTGTGATCAGGTCAGATCTCTCCTGGAGATTGGCCAGAGCTGGTAATGTGTCATAGCATCAGCCACCATGGCTCAGGGATGCCTAATATAGCTCTGTCATGGGGGCTGCAAATCTTGGGGGTTGGGTGGGGGGGTGTGCTGCAACAGGAGCAGCTTACATCACAGTGCACTACCCTCTGCACCTCTGCTTTCATGTCTATGCCTCCTGGGGACTGGCATACATGCACACAGCAACATACACAGATAGCTTGATCACAGGTTTGCCCACATACATGTGTTTCACACATGTGGTGCATATCTTAAGTGTTTTGATTGCTGGATATTGTGTTGTACACCTTCCATTTAGTGACCTGTCCCCATACACTTACCTCCCGTGGGTAGTCTGCTGCACAGTTAAAGTGCCTTTTGGTGCGCACCCATGCCCTCCTTACGCGTTCCAGATCCTGGTGTTTTGAGGTGCCTGGGAAGAGGCGCGGCTACCTGGTGCATATTAGGGCTGCTAGCTGTCATAGGTCGTGGCGGCTAAAGGCTGGCTTGCGGGATCACGTCGCCATTTTGAGGGATGTCCATGTCTTGATGATGCACACATGCATGCTGCACATGCGCAGTATCATGCATATGCCGTGCACTACTATGCCATGCGCGTGTCACATGGAAAAGTATCTCTGGGGCCGCATAACTACATGTCAGATACTGAGATTGGTGGCTACAATGGCTGGCTTTGGTTTACAGCATTGCATTACTTATGCTGTTTGGCCTGGGCTGCATCTGCTGCGCCTCAGCTGTGGGAGCCTTCTGATGTGCTTTTGGAGATGCAACACCATGCCAAGCCTCTCCTTTGAGGCACGGGACAAAGGTTATAGTGTATTTGGCATATGTCACTGTTTGTGGGGATGTGTCTGACTGTTACTAACACTCATCTTACTGTTGGTACAGTGGGTATTTGAACCCATGAGCAGTGACTCTGAGGGCATCATATTAACCAGTGTTTTCATAGCACAGGCTGACTATACAGCAACTGCAGGTCAACCCAGTAAATGTCAGCTCTGCTTACCAGGATGGGGTAGACACACTGATATTTGCTATGGGGTATGTGTGCACCATCCTAATGTTGGCGGCGAAACCCCCAGCCATAACGTGAGCAATGCCATATAGGGAGGTCGGCGTGCCGGCGTCCACGTAGCATGCACTGTGTATCACACAATAGGGGGCGCATTGGCTGTTTACGCGCGGTAACATTAACTTTGTGGCAGTGCTATGAGAAGGTGTATAGAGCTGTAATCTACTGGTTAATACAATGACCAACAAGCCAGAGCTCATGGGCTCGATCCCTCAGGGGTCTCATCTGCTATGGCTGTCTGAGGCAATCTCTTTTGCTGCATGTAACAGTGTGACACATTTTTACAATCTGTGCTGCCAGCAGAAACACCCTCACCTCATTGCCATCACCTACTGCACCCTACAGAGCAGGGGGGTGTCTGGACCCACATGTGGATTAGGGGGCAGCGCCTACAGACCCACCTTCTCGGGGCCAGGATCCGCCTCCAACAGCCCCACACTCTACATCTTTGCAATGGTGGCAGTAGAGTGACATGATGAAGGGCTGTGGGACCAGCTAACCCGGTCCTGCAGGGGAGAGGGTGCCCTCCAAAGCACTGGATGCAAATCTGTTTGTATCACACAGGGCACTAGCAGACAGGCCTATATACGCTCAGATGCCCCCCACCACAACCTTCATCCTACAAGGTGCTTCAGCCATACACACGCTAACTGCAGATGGTCTGCTAGTTAGTACATGTTCCTGGAGGAACTGTGTGCACCCAAAATGGGATGTGAGCACACACACCAAGCAGGCATCTCAGTGATTGTATCCCAGAACAGGAAACCCATAGATATCACCTGAAAGACATACTGTATAGCACTATGGGGTAACCTAGCCATGCCATGGTCACTGCTCAGTCAGGGTGAGAGTGACATCCCAGTATGACATGCTGTGGCCACCCTGTCCATGCAGGTGGTGGTCGGGCACTACAATGTCCCAAACATTGCCCTATGCCCTGTGCAGATGCATCCTGCTCAGGCCGCCCTGTCCGGGCCATACCCATGGTACCTTGCTCCTCATTATACACATTGGCAGGCTAACACTGGAAACAGTGCAAGCATTGTGGGCTCAGTAAGGTGTAGGCAGCCACAACACACTGGGTAGACATACACACACTCCCACACCTATTTCAGCATTGTGCAAGGATAGAGGTGGTTTGCAGCCCTGGCTGCCACAACAGTCCTGGGCACGGTGCAGGCATTGCTATGGTACTCAGTACTGTTGGGCCACTCCCCGGTGTGGTAAACACTGTCTGGAACAGACAATGAACCACACTCCACAGATATCAGAAAGGTTGCTATGATGAATCTCTGTCAACAAATTGTGTTTAACATAGGATGTGTTATCTGACATTGATCATAGCGATCTTTTGATATATGTGGAATGTGTTCCCAAGTTTAGAATGGCATTGCTAAGGTATGCAGGTGCTAGTATTGGGAGATGCTAGTCTGCGCAGGGCCCAACGGCCTGACTCTCCATGAGGTGTTGGATAGTGGAGCCTGTGGGTGTGGGTGTTTGTGCCACTGCTCTAGGGCAGAGGTTCCCAACTCTGGTCTGGGTGGGCCAAACACGGTTCAGGTCTTCATGCTGTCCCTAATGAATATGCATGGATACCTGTGCATACAATGGAGGTGGTGCATGTAAATACATCTCATGCATATTTATTAGGGACATCCTGACAACCTGAATGGTGTTTGGCCCTCCATGACTGCAGGTGGGACATTCTGCTCTAGGGATTGCACATGTTTATGGTGTTTGTGCTCTGTAGGGTGACATATGGATGT
Organism: Ichthyophis bannanicus; assembly: GCA_033557465.1. NCBI lineage: Eukaryota > Metazoa > Chordata > Amphibia > Gymnophiona > Ichthyophiidae > Ichthyophis > Ichthyophis bannanicus. Next base: position 1,159,844,233 of record CM066031.1, read on the forward strand.
TTATGGCATATTTCATTTCTCTGCAGGAAAGGTTCTGTCTTTATTACCATGGTTTACTACTGTGTAAAATATAGGGACATGGTTTGCAGGAGCCACACCTGGGACTTGAACCTGTGACCCTCTGCATCTGAACACACTGGCTGTGTGTACTGCACCACACTGGCAGATAATTCCCAGGGGATACCATGACTGTACATCAGACAGATCTTGTCTGTTGCAGTGCATGGCACACACCTAAATGGGGCTTGGACGTGGTCTGCTGTGGGCAGCTGCCACTGTCCCCTCCACCACCAGCACCCCTCCGCCACCATGCTGACATGCCCTTATGCCGGTGGTGCTGGTGGTGCACAGTCCCAGGCCAGCCAGTGTGCTGGTAGGCAGTTGCCTATGGGGTGGGTTCTTGGGTGGGGGTGCCTACATGGACATGCGCGCTTCCCCCCGGCACCGCCTGCCAATGTTATGTGCCCTTGGGGATACCTGCTGGGTAATATCCCCTGGCACACTGTGGGGAACACACTCATGCCCATGTTGGACCCTCGTCAGTTGCTATATTGCTGCTTTACAGTTTTGGCATTCCTATGTGCCACCTAGGCATCTGCCTAGTCTGCAATGTGCCCCAGCTGGACCACAGCATGTGCCGCCTGCAGCCCTCTGTATTCCATTTCCAGCATAAGTGCAGTTGCCCTGTCCTACATGCCCACTCTGCTGTTACTGCACATTTGCATGCCATAATAAACCTGCCCAATATAAACAACAAAAACCCTGATCACCGCTATTTCATTGTGGGATCATTCACTTTGTAGGGGGACAGAGAATAGACCCTTCCAAACATGATATCTTCTTTTTTATGTTTTGTCAATAGTGTTGCTTTATGTTTCTCATTAATATCACTATTGGCCAGCTTGGTTATTGGGATTTCAAATGTGGTTCTGGTCATTTTATCTGTTTCTTTGCTTTTTTGGCTCCTGCACATGTATCACTACTATCACATTTTTGGGTTTCCCTGCCTTTGCTGTACATTGTTGACTGAAATGGTTTCTCTGACCTGCAAATGTGCCTAGCGCCAGGTTTTCACTGGCGCTAATATTCTGAGCTTCATTTCACGGCATTAGTGTGAAAGGAGTCACTCCACGCCCACTCTCCGCCCATTGATCCCTTCTCTCTGCCCCTGGGGAGCCTTCCTCCATCCTCTGGGGGGTCTTGCTGCACCCTCAGTGCACCTTACCGTGGCTGCAGACGTTATCGCACGATACGGGATGTTCTCACACGGTAATGCACCATTATCGTGAAATAACATCACATATCATGCGATAACATCGCAGTTGCGCCGTTAGCACCGTTTAGTAAACATACCCCTGAGTGTCCAAATGGCAGATGAAATATTAATGTGGACAAGTACAAAGTATGCATTTGGGAAGAACAATCCAAAGTATGGTTACATGAAGGAAAGTTCCCCATTAGGAGTCATCTCCCAAAAAATGAATCTAGACATCATTATAGGTAATACTTTAGGGCCCAATTTTTGAAAGGCATTTACATGGTTTACAGCTCGGTAAATTGTGTAAATGCCTTAGATAGGGATATTCAATGACACTTACATGATTCCATTGGGGCATGTTGGGGGCATTCCAGGGCAGAGCTAAGTAGTAGACTGTCGCTAACCGGGCAGCAGCGATATTTAATGCTGCCTGGTTAGTGATCTGCACCTTAACACTAGAAGCCCCAAAGTGCGTCATTTGATGCAAATGCATCTTCAAAGTTGTATACCAGTGCCACTGCTAGAACCATGTCAGTCATGTTCCATGACTTTGTTAGCAAGGTCAAGATGTTCAAATATGTGCATCAAAAATTAATGACAGATGCACAACCTAGTGAGAAAATTAATTTATACCTAGAAGCCCCAAATTACATCAATTGATGCTGTTACGCCCTTGCCCCTGGCCACTGGCTTAGAGGGGCAAGGTAATGGAGAACTTCTCTTGGTGAGCTCAAATAAACTAACTTTTCCTCAGGTGGATTCTAGGACATGTAGTTTGGCTCTTAAGAAGAAGTGTAGTCATGGTCCGATGTTAAGGCAAATGACAGAATTTATTTTAAAGCAAAGGTTCAAGTAAACTGTACACAGGAACTTTGTCCATTCAGGATTGTTTGCAACAGAGCATTTAGATCAGTATAACTGCTTCACAGTCTTTTAAACACATGCAGCTGGTTAACAACGTTGCTCAGTCTTAGAGAAAACAGCTGTGCTCAGCAAGGTAAAAATACTTCTTTTTAACCTTGTGTTTGTGAAGCACTTAACAACAAAAGAATAACTAAGTTCCTCTGGAACAACCTCTTTTTTCCCTCCTTCCTTTCAGGATAGATTTTTAAACTCAGAATAAGAAAACAAGTAACAAACATTCACAAGCTTTCTCTTCAGCGTGACTCGGCACTTTGCCTGAGAAATGCAAACACGTGGAGTTTTCTTCAAACCCAATTCCTGGCTCAATTCCAGTTACCTGCTTCTAGGAGACTATCTCATTCAATGCTTATCTACCTCATAATTACCGTAGTCAGTAACCTGTTATCAGTAGCCATACTGCTTGCCTACCTCTCAATTACTGTAGTCAGTAAATTGCCACCAACCGCCCACACTAAAGGCTCAACCTGACCCTCTACGATCTACTAACAACACGGCATCCTACGCCATGGCCGCACTATCACTTGCATTGCCACACCACAACATCATGTTTCTAAGAATATCATACACTTGTATACTTTTAGCAATATTAATAATTAATCTATCACTAAGCCTAAACATCAAAAATTACATGACCATTCCCATAATACCTCGATATGACAACTATATTGGACACAATCACCCAAATAACTATCCAAAAATAAACTATCATAGACTAATACACATAAAACAAACAAACTCATCCCAAATTTACAAGGAAACCTGCTCAAACACATCCTCACTGTCATGCATACTTATTAATGCTCGCTCAATGAAAAACAAACTCCCTATATTTAATGATCTAATAACAGACACTAAACCAGACATATTATGTGTCACAGAGACTTGGCTTTCTGAAACAGACACAGTCTACCTAAACCAACTTGATAATGAAAACTACGACCTGTTTTACAAACATAGATCCAACAAAAAAGGTGGAGGAGTCTTAATGATGACAAAAAAGATACTAAAAGCCAAATCAATTCAATCAAATATCTCTAATAACATAGACACATTATTGATAAAAATTGGCCTCATGAAAATCTGTTTAATTTATAGACCTCCAGACCAAAGTGCAGATTGTCTGGACTCATTTATTGATCTCCTTAGCTCATCTACCGAACAAAACCCTATAATCATGCTAGGTGACTTCAACTTACCATCACTATCAACACAAAACTCCAAATTATTTATGGATGCCTTATCAGATATAGATTATCATCAAATAATAAATACCGCAACACACATAAAAGGAGGAACACTAGACCTGATCTTTCTTCCCGATTCACTCTTCAAACTAATGAATCTAAATTCCATAGTACTCACAGAGACACCATGGTCTGATCATTATTTAATCAAAACAAACTTCACATATCATACTACTAATGTCAAAAGCTATACATTAAGTGGCCCCACATCAAAATTTAAAAAATTTAATGAAACGGAATTCCTCGATTTAACAATTCCCCACCTTCTACCATCCACATCAGACCTAGATGATGCTGTTAAAAATTGGTATGATACCATCAATAATGCAGCCAAAATCAATCACATAAATAAACAAAGGATACACCCCAAAACCAACAACACACCATGGTTCAATAACACATTAAAACAAATGAAAAAAGAACTAAGAAAACACGAAAGTAAATGGCGAAAATCTAAGTTGACTATACATAAGGAAATATACAATAACCATCTCATAAAATATAAAGAAACACTCGATAGTACAAAGAAAAACTACTACGCTGCAACCTTATCAAAATCATATAACAGACCTAGAGAACTATTCTCTATTGTCAGAAACCTTACCAATAACGCTCAAAATTCTAGCAACGAAATCACCGACATCTCAGTACAAACACTAGCTAATCACTACCAAGATAAATCAAAAAAACCTCAAATGCCTTTTGATACAATCAACAACTCTCACCAATCTGTTGACCAATGGTCAGACTTTTACCCCATTTCAAGAACAACATTAAAAACTATCATATCCTACCTTACTATCCTTCATTCTCCCAATAGTCAACCTCTCATTATCCCAAGGTTACCTCCCTCAATCACTCAAACATGCACAAATACGCCCAATCCTAAAGAATGGCAAACTAGATAAAACATGCCCAGCATCATACAGGCCCATTTCTAGCATCCCATTTTTGGCCAAAATAATAGAAAAAGTAGTGCAATTACAGACACAGGAATACATAGACACTTCTTACCCACTTGACGAACAACAATATGGATTTCGGCCCCGCCACGGAGTAGAAACACTACTAACAGTATTAATTGATACTCTACTAAGAGGAATCGATAATCATAAACAAGCATTCATCCTCCTCTTTATCGACATATCAGCAGCCTTTGATAGTGTTCATCATTCAATAATGCTCAGCAACCTAAGACAGATAGGCATAAACTCCACAGTACATAATTGGTTCACTTCCTATTTAAACAACAGAACACAAAATGTACGAATAGGTAATCAAACTTCAACTACATATAACCAAGATTTTAGGTTTACCACAAGGATCTGCTCTTTCAGCCCTACTCTTTAACATTTACATAAAGCCGGTTTGCAATATCTTTAAAAAATTTGGAGTACATTATCACCTCTATGCAGACGATATTATGATGTACATTCCATTTACAATCCCTAACATACCATTACAACTCCTCTCAGACTGCTATAATGAAATCACAATTTGGCTAAAAACTCAAAACCTTCACATAAACCATGCCAAAACTGAAGTCCTAATCGTAACAAAAAATCAATCATTTATCCATCCTACCCATATAACACTACAAGAGCAAGAAATTAAAATAAAAAATGAAATAAGATATCTAGGTGTTATCCTAGATACACACCTTACAATGGAAACCCATATTAGAAACACTTTAAAGAAAATCTATTTCAAGCTTAAAATTCTCAAACAACTACGTCCGCTTGTATTTGTACAAGATTTCATTAATATAACACAAGCTATCATAACCCCTCACTTTGATTTCGCCAACCTAATACTTATAGGCATTTCAAAACAGAACATTAAAAGAATTCAATTAGCCCAAAATGCAACAGCAAGAATTATACTAAAAATAAACTCTCTCCAACACATAACACCTATACTTGCATCACTTCACTGGTTACCAATACAAAGCAGGATAATATACAAAACAATAATAACCTCATTTAAAGCATTAAACGACATGGCGCCGATTACTCTATGTAATCTAATATGCAAAGAAACACCTAAGCCTACTAATAGAAAAGAACAGTTAAATAAAATAAAGACCCCGAAGGACTTCATAAAAGCACATAAATTGACCAACAACAGAGCCTTCTCACACATAGCCCCAACTATCTGGAATTCCCTACCAGAGGATCTACGTTCACTAACAGAGATCTTGGAATTCCGCAAAAAATTAAAAACTTATCTATTCACTAAACACTACAATACCATGGAAAACCTTGCATTCAACATAGACAAAGGATAATCAGGTAAATGACCACTTAAAGCACAATCCTCCCACCTAAAGGGGACAACACTCAGCTCTAACGAATTGACGATCCTATCTCTTATGCCCTAATACCTACGCATGTATATAGTTGTATCAGTTATGTACTGTCTTACGTATATAGATACTCCACTTTGTTAGTAAACTGTTTTACACGGTCCCAGTTCAAAATCTCACCTTGTTTATTTTTGATATGTTAAGATGTTCTATGTAAAATTAAGATGTTCTATGTAAAACAAACTTAGCTTTGTTAAATGTTGTTGTTTGTACACCGCAACTGATCTCTGGAAGATGCGGTATAAAAATGAGTGTTAAATAAATAAATAAATAAAATGCTAGCCTTTAGCATAATGATTCCATGCTTGTAGCTTGACACAGGGTACAGTCCATGGGGATATCTAGATCTTGCAATTCCTCCCCTGCCAACTCAATCTGCATATCCTCTGGTGTTGTTAGGGCAGTGTCCTGTTCTGAGCTCTGGACACAGTGCTCAGAATACAGCCTCCCTGGGGGTTCTAATGTCTCTCTGAGCTCAACTCTCCCCGATAAAGACAGTCAGTACCTGAAGCACTGGGCAGTTCTCCCTGGTTGTGCTCGCTATGGTTCCTTGTCTCCTTCCAGCCTCTCTGGAACAGCTCTCTGTATTCCTCTCTGGGTTATCTCCTGGAGATCTGCAGGTGCTCCTGGTTCTACTCCTGATTCCCCTGAATCCTTTGAGTCCTCCGAACCTCCTGAGACCTCTGCCTCCCCAGAGCTTCTTCCTTCCTCTGAGCTTCCCCTTTCCTCTGAGCTTCCCCTTTCCTCTGCTTTAGCAGGGGTTTATATTTCCCTCTCCAGGGCTCCAGCCCTTCCTCCACTCCTCCCAGGTGAATATAATCACCTCTCAAGCCTGCTGTTATGTCATAGGAGTTAGGGTGTGGCTGCCTGAACTTTCTCTCCCTCAGGTTTCTTTCTCTATGAGGGGCCTGAAATCCATGCCCTGCAGGGATTTCTCCTTTCTCTAAGTTAATGTCATTGGCCTTTTCTATACTCATAGGCTCAAAACAGGCTTCCTTGTCACAACACACTCAATTGTCTTGGATGTGTCAATTGATGTACTTTGGGGCTTCTAGGTATAAATTCATGTTCCCACTAGGTGGCGCATCTCAATCACTGTTTACAGTTTTACTCCATTACAAACAATAAACACACGGTGATGTCATATAATGATGTCACATACTGCACTTATTTAACAAATAACTTCACATTAATTCACATCTGCATTTCATGCTAAACGCAGTCGTCGTGATAATGCGTCAATTGACGCACTTTGGGGTTTTAAGGGAAAATTCCTTTTGGGGCTTCTAGTGTTAGAGATAGGCAAGGAAAACCCTATTCCTTAAGGCGCAGGAGCTAACCAGGCAGCATCCAATATCACTGCTGCCCTTTTAGCCCAGGCGACTTTCTTTCTCTGCGGAGATCACCAGATATTTAATGCCATTTGCCACAGCATTGAACATCCGAGTTAGAGGTTTGCGTGGAGGACTATGCACATACGAGGCGCATAGACCTTCCAAAATCCAGATGAATCAAAATCAGGCCCTTAAATTCTATGCTCAGTATGCAATGTCAACCATGAATGCTAACAGAATGCTAGGAATTATAATGAAAGGCATGGAGAATAAAACACAGGATATCATAATGCCTCTGTATTGCTGTATGGTATGACTTTACCTTGAGTATCGCATGCAGTTCTGGTTCTTGCATCTCAAAAAAAGATAGAATTATAAATAATACAGAGAAGGGTAACCAAAATGATAAAGGGGACAGAAGTGTACCCCTATGAGGAAAGGCTCAAAAGGTTAGGGCTCTTCAGCTTGGAGAAGAGACGGCTGATAGGAGATATGATAGAGGTCTATAAAATAAAAAGTGGAGTGGAATGAGTAAATATAAATTAGCTATTAACTCTTTCAAAAAGTACAAGGGTTATGGGGCACACAATAAAGCTAGAAAGTAGTACATTTAAGACTAAGGAGAGAAAATATTTTTTTATTCAACGTATAATTAAGCTCTGGAATTTGTTGCAAGATTATGCAGTAAAAGCTGTTGAATTAGCTGGGTTTAAAAATGATTTGAAGAAGTTCTTTGGGGGGAAAGGCCTTAAACCATTATTAAAATGGACAGGATAAGCAGCATAGTATCTATCTGATCTGTACTGTCAACTCTTGGAAATCGAATACTGAGTCCGAAGGACCTTCGGTCTGAAACAGCACGGCTAATCTTGTGTTCTTATGGATAGTGGCGAAGCAGTCAGAGGGAGCAGTAAGTAGTGCTGTCCTAATAGTGCCTTTGAATATCATACTAGCAGGCACTTATACGTTTAGTAGGTCCTGCTAACCAGATAAATGTTTCTGAATATCAGCATGAGGCTTTTTAGGGAGTCAACCAAATACCTGGAACTACAAATGAAGAAGAGGGACTGAATATATGAAACCGGCAGAGGAAAGTGCGAAGTAACTGAAAGGGGAAGATGGATGCATTTTCTTCACTAAGTAGGAAATATGGACATTTAATAATTAGAAACAGGAATGTAAAGGGATTAGATGCAGAAGTGGACTTCCCAGTAGGCAAACTTGGCAACTTCCTAGGAGTGGTCCACTTCATTATTTACAACTAACTGTCGAAGACTCTTTTTACAAGAACTTTCACTTGGTCAGTTGAGCTGGCTGTGACTTTGGAGAAAGGACTAACTTAAATGGGAAATTTAGATGGCATGGTCAACTGTTAAACTGCCTAGGTAAATCCAGGGAGGAGAATAAATCTGCCACCTCATAGATGTAGCTAAAAGCCAAAGGGGGAGAGGGGTAGAAATGGGAAGGGCTAGAAATGCAAACAAGCCATTGAGATTGAGAGAAAATAAGTGGAAAGATACTGTAATGTAGGACACAAACTGATGATAGTTTCAAGGTCAGCCTGTCCATTGGCTGGATTTGATTATCATGGAAGAGTAGTATTTGTGAACTAGGAGTAGTACTGTATGCAGAATTGGGACTTCAGCAACAAATTTCAAAAGTAGTCCAGGTGGCGCATGAGCATCAATACATGGCTCGTCAGTTACTACCTAATTTGGAACAGGATGCGCTTTGCCATGTTGTTCAAGCATTAGTACTCTTGATTATTGTAATGCCCTGCATGTAGGACTACCTATGTACTCCATTAGGAAGTTACAGTTAGTCCAGTCCAAAATTCAGCGGTAAAGATTATCTTTGGTCTTAGCCGTAGATACTCTGCTGCAGCATTATTAGCACAGTTACACTGGCTTCCAATTAAACAGAGATATATTTTTATCTCTGTTTAATTGTATATGTTAGCATTTAAAGCTCTCCAGGGCCTGGGGCCTTGGCCCTTAGAAGAATTTTTGTGCTCAGCTGATGCCCGGATATTGCAGATTTCTGAGATCAGCCAGACCCGTTTACAGCGATGGCGTAAGTGCTTATTTTCTACAGCTGCTCCAGTATTTTGGAACTCCCTTCATGGGACACTACGTTCTGAGTTAAATCTTTTGTTTTTTAGAAAAAAATCTAAACACTTTCCTTTTTCCATAGTCCCCCTTCTCTCAGGTGGGGGTAAGGTTGCAGCAGCAGTGAGGCAGCTTGAGGGGCTGTGGGGGTTGCTTGTATGGTTGGGTTGGAGTTATTTTTTTATTTTTTTTAATTGATTTTGTTTTTAATTGATGCCTGTATACCACCTAAAATACTTTGCATTTGGCGATATATAAGTGTTTTGAAGTAAGTAAGTAACTAAGGAGTTGGAAATGGGAGATAGAGGCTAGAGGTTTAAATGTGAGTAGAAGGGTCCAAGTCAGGGGTTTGTATCTATTAGTGGGCAAATGGGCACCTTAAAAGAAAAAGTGAATGCAAAATCAATTTAGTATGTTTACCTTTGCACCCAATTTCAGTGTATTAAAATGCTCTAATATGCATTATCATGTACAATATAGTTTCTCAAGAACCTGTAAAAAACTCAATCAAATCCAAAAAAACAGGACCTACTATGCAGAATAACATACACATTTTTGCAAGTGTAATATTCAAGAAAAGAAAACATGGAGGAAAAAAAGACTTCAGGATATATAACCAGCCAACGCTGCAGACCCCCCCCCCCCCCCCAACTTATCTGAAAAGGAACCTGAAGCGATAAGCACAGGAACAGAAACTGGTAGTTGGATGGTGATAGGGCTTTAAAGTTGCTATGTAAGGAGCAGTATTATATTTTTCATTTTGATACAGTAAATCCAAGGTGACTGAATGAGGCTATTGAATGGAAGTCTTGTTGGTAATTTCTGGGTCTTGAACATTGTGTAGGGTTGGTGGATGGGTCTGTTTCTGTTCCTGTGCTTATCGCTTTGGGTTCCTGTTACAGATAAGGATGAGGATTGTTTTGTTTTGTTTTCCGCAGCTTTGATGAGGGTGAATGTGATTGGTTACAGCTGTTGTGGTGTGTGAGGTTCCCCGGGGAGACAATGGCTGTGCTCTGTGTTTGGTAGGTTTAAAAAGCGCAGCCATGGTGTCTTCTACAGATTTGGGCGATTTGGCATGCTGTTTGGGCGTTTGAATTTTGTGCTGTGGTACATTATGTAAGTATGCTGTTTTCTGTAATTGGGGGATGAGTGAGTTGGGGTTTTGCAAGTGATTTGGGTAACAACTGGATTGGTAGGCATTTTTTTGCAGATGGCAATGGCTTAGTTCAGTGTGGGTGCTCCTATTCTCTGAAGCAGCCTCGACGAAACGTCTGGCATTGGAGTATGTTTATGTTTATGTTTATTCATTTGATAAAAAACGCCTTTCTATGACAATCAAGGCGGTGTACAATCTAAAAACAATTAAAAGGAGGCCAATGGCCAGCGAAGTAGAAAGAAGAGTTTACAATGTTCTGTTAGGAGAATAGAAGAGAAAGAGAGACAAGACAGGATATGAGTAGGTAACAAATTCTGGGAGGGAGATAAGAAGAAGAGGGAAGAAGGATATCACACGAAGGGGAAGGGAGGTCAAAGGCCAGGGAGAAGAGATGAGTCTTTAGATTTCATTTGAAAGTGGTATATTGGAGTATGGCCTGTTGTCCCTGTGACTATAAGTACTAATGTCATTATTACAGCCACCTGTCAGATTTGATGGTGTCTAGCCAAAAGCCTAAAGCCATGAGTTGTGAATGTGAATATTGCTGTGGAAACACTGGAGATTTTTTTTATGACCTATGATGTGAGGATATTCAACTGCGGTAAGTCGGTGACAGCTCTAGCAGACTAAGAGCTTATTTGCTCACGCTTCTGAGCCATTGCATTGGCTAATTATATATCCTCCATGTTTTCTTTTCTTGAATATTACACTTGTAAAAATGTGTGTGTTATTCTGCATGGTGGGTCCTGTTTTGTGGATCTAATATGCATTAAACATTTATAATGACACAAATGTGTGAAATGAACTGAAAACAATCAAAAAGCTGGAAAAGATCTAAGAATTATTTTTTTGTGCACATCTCTAGTGCTACATGAAGATGGTTAAAATAAAGAAAATGTCAGAGAGCAGAAAGAGAGATAGAGAAGAGCAACATGAGAAGTAAGAGGAGAAAAACAAATGTTGACAAGAGAGAGAAGAGGAAGATAAAATAAGGAATATGGAAAGAAAGCAAGAGGAAGATTTAAGAAGAAAGAGAAGAGGAAAGATCCCAGTCTGATAAACTAAGCTGTGAAAAATGCTATGGCTGAGGGGTAATTTTTGCAAAATTTAGCTACAGAATGCAAATGAGCTCCTGGTCTATTTAAATCTCATAGCTAAGTAGCACAAAATCTTTTACTTACATTTCCACCACTGGGTATAGACAGGTTAACAGCAGCAGGCTAACAGGTCAGCATTTGTTTCCTAATATCAGTGGCTCCTCTACATCCTCAAGCTACAGAATGTGTGTGTGTGGTTTTTTTACCCTAAATTACTAGCAATTTATGGATTGAAACTACAAAGAGCAAATGTCCTACCAGCTTCTCACACACAGATCACTGCTGTGCTGCTTACAGTTAAGTGTAAAGCCAATTAGCTTGCTTTAGTCTGTTGGACGAGTTTGGTTGTTTAATGTGTTGGAAATAATTTGATCTATTATTGCTGTTGCTGTTCCTGTCACCTGATTACCACAGTAAACAAGATCTATCTCTCACTTAGTCTTCCTGCAGGCAGTTTTTTTTAAGTAGTTGCAGGTGTTCCCTGCCTAGGCTTTCACACCTCACTGTTATTGCTTCAGATTCCCTGCAAGGCTGCAGCTCCTGTTCTACCATGTGAGAAGACGCCACATCTAAAATCATTTTGGTCTAATTTAATAAAAAAAAATGATAAGCTTCTTTCCCTGTAATTCGCTACCATGTAATTTTCATTTGATGTTTTAAAGAGAGGTTTTTTTTCCTTTTCTTTTTTTTTTTATGATGCACACAGAGGCTGACTATGTTAAGCATTTTCTGCTACAAACTAAAATTGTCTGTGGGTGTATTGAGGACTGACATTAAATTTGCAACACTCTGTCTTTTTGGAAAACATCACACTCACTGCTGTAGTAGAATCTTGACATGATCTTTAAAATTAATTGCCCTGATACAGCAGACTTCACACTGGCACAAAACCAAGCTACCAAAGAAAGCTTAAACATTGTCCTCTTTGACTTCAGTCTACCCTATCCAAAATAATGGATGGTTGTATTTGATTGAATTTAAAAAAAACAACACTTAATTGATGTTCTCCTGGACTGAGGAAAACAAGCATTTGCTGTAATTCTTATTGACCTCCAATTTAATTTGGAGCTATTGGGCGTGATTCAGAGAAAGATGTGCCAGGTGGATGTAAATGCACAACACGTATACGTCCCCAACAAAGACAGGATTCCATGCCCAAACATCTATAATTGCAGCGGCTCTTGGAATACGGAGCTGTACGTCTACGCTGTTAAACATGCAATGAGCGACCAAACAGGCGGTTCATTCTCGTGTAACTGGTGCGTGCAAGTCTGGTTGCAATACCGCGGACATGTAAGTCTGAAAACGTGCCCAACTGTACTGTTTCCCACATGCGACAGGAACCAGGATATAGTGACTACCCCTCTTATCCGCCGCCAGACTCTTGGAAAATGGTAACGTGGCAGGTCAATTTCTCAGAAGCAGAGACTCGCCTGCGCTGAAGTCTAGTGTTTCAGAATGAAAATGTCCTGCTCCCTATGGCACACAGCCAGCCAGTACTAGCTGCAGCACGCAGGAGCTGGGAGCGAATCAGGACTACCTCAGTGCAGTAAGTAGGTCAAAGCAGGAAAGGGAGGAGGCAGGAGAAATGCATGTGGTGGGATAACAACATTGCAAAGAGCCAGGAAGTAGCTGCAAAGTAAAAGGGCAAAAGGAGCAGGGGCTAGATGACCAACCACACCACCAAATGACTATTGTCACAAAGTAGGTTTAACAGAGCCCATGGAAATAGGCAAAGATGCAGGCAGTGAAACTGATTCTGACATTTCAGAGAAGCACATGTCAGGATGTTGCTATAGGCAACCCAAACAAATCAGGTCACGAGCTAGAGAAACACGCCCAAGCAGCAGAAAGGCTGAGGGATCAGTAACTGATGAAAGCCAGCTGGGAGTGGGTGGAGCTGACACACACGCAGATAAACTCAATGCACATGGAGTTAAAGAAGGAAGCAGAACAGAACCCGGAAGGAACACGGGAACAGGCAGTCGTGAGTGTTCAGAGAGCCAAGGACATGCTGGGAGAAGCTCAGGTTGGAATGAAGCCGATGGAAGAGCTGTAAAAGCTAAAGAGTTTTATTCCAAGGGAGAGAGTGAGAACCCAGGTGCCTGTGGTGGAAGGCAGAGCACAGAAGCGTCAGAGCTCAGCAGAAGTTATCTAAAAGGTAACGGAGAGTTCAATTGGGAAGCTAGTTGGAGGAAGCCTGAGAAAACTATTTACCCTAGTAATTGGCACAGGAAAAGTAAAGCTTTTGTACCTGAAGATAATCTTGTATCTGGGAGAAGGACAAAAGGCAGGAGCCGTGGAAAGCTTCCACTTGATGTTACTCCGGTGTCTGCAGCAGCTGAGAGAAGCCTGAGTCAGAGACTGACAAGAGGTAAACCAATTGTAGCTAATAGAGGGAAAGGTGAATGTTGTTATTTCCCCTATGGTCCTCAGCATTTGAGAGGCTCCCAAATTAAGTACTCCAGTGAATGTGGTAGTAGCCTGTCACACATTCTCACAGAGAGAGAAAGAGAATCTCTGAATAACAAAGAGAGACTGTTTAATAATGTGCCGTACTGTGCAAGAGAAGAATTGTTAAAGGCAGAAGAGGAGGATATGCAGTGTGAGGTACAGGGGGACACAACGTGTAATGAATACATGGACTGTACGCTTACAATTTCTGATAATATATCTTCTCTGCGGTGAACCAGTTGTGAAACTTGCCAAGCCTAAAAGCTACAAAGAAAAGCTTTTTGTGTGCTAGAAAAAGGCTGTTTAAATACTTCTGTTTGTATGTTAAAAGCTGAAGATAAGCATTTTTCTGTTCACCTTTTGTTCCTTTGTTTGTGCCCAAAGTGGGGCTGTTTACCTTTTTGTTTTGACCACTGAAAGAATCCTCCCGGAAGGGGAATAAAACCTGTTTAAGCCTTACCTCGTTTCCACAACTTATTCTTTTGACTGGCCTAAGAAAAACTATGTATCCCAGAGTGCCAAGCAAGGTCTCTGGGCTGGTTAAACACAAGGCCTCGGCTTAATACCCTGCCTCAGCTTGAAGGGACAAGCGACGGCGCGACAGATGGCATAGTTGGCAGGATTTTTTTTGGTGTGTGATTTTCCTGAGAAAAAGGAAGACAAAATAAGGAGACGGATATCTCTGGAGAAGACTGCTGTTACAAGGAGTGCTGTCTGAGCAGAACTTTCGCTGGCAGGTCGGCCAGGGAGGAGGAAAAGACCTGTGCTCACATGCTGGAATCTACCTGAAGCCTGAGGTAAAGGTAGCCTGGGTGGAAGGGTAGGATACTAAGTGGAAAAGGGGTGCTGTGCTCACAGACAGGGATTTTAAAAGAAAAGTACCGCACTTGGTGGGTCTTTCTTTTTCTTTTCTTCCACAGGTGCAGCGGACTCCAGAGGAGAGATGGAACCCCGAGATGTCATGATGTGGATGCAAACGCAATGGGACAAGCAGGCGGAGCTTGTTCAGCAACTCCAGACGCGACAGGCGGAAATACTGAGGGAGCAGCAACGGCCTCTGCTAGAGACTATGGAAGCCCTCTTAAGGAAGCCACAGGCAACAGGAGCGGCAAGTTTTCCTATGTTTCCCCAAGCAGGGATGGACAGTTGCCATGCTTTTTCCCTGGGACAGTTAACGCAACAGGACAATCTCGATGATTACATTGATGCTTTCGAAAGAATAGCAGAGACCCTTAAATGGCCGATAGAGCAATGGGCGATTCGATTCGCAATGACCCTTATAGGAGAGGCTCTATCTGCATTTAAGGCAATGCCTGCTAGTCTTGCTGCCGATTATGCTGAAATAAAGAAGGCAGTAAAAGATAGGTTAGGTCTCACCCCTAGGCAGTACAAGCGCATGTTTAGGGAGGCGAAGATTAACTGTAAAGAAACTCCTAGAGCTCTGTACCGGAGGCATAAGAGTCTAGCGTACAAGTGGCTTACCCCAGAGAGAAGGTCACTTGATTCCATTCTGGATGAAATTATTCTAGAGCAGTTTTTACAGCCTGTATCTCCTGAGTTAAAAACATATCTCTCTCTACAGGATTGCCACAGCACAGAAGAGGCAGCCAACATGGCAGATAGGTTTTATGAGGCTAAAAAGGCTGATACCTCGGGAATTGGAATTTTAAAAGTGGCTGGAATGGCAAATCCTGATAGCATGAGAAAGTTTGAAAGAGTTAAAACATCTAAAGTGAATAAGTATGATAACACTAATAATGATGTTTCATCTCCTTATAGAGGTAAATGTTACGGTTGCGGAAGGACAGGTCACTTCCAACGAGACTGTAAGGCACGTACAGTCCTCATATCTGGAGCAAGAAAGCCAGTCCCAAAGGGCCTCTTTCTTCAGGTCCAGGTAGAGGGAGTAGATGCGTTGGCACTACTCGACTCGGGGGCTGAGCAGAGCATGGTCTCTCAGGAGTTTTGGGAAACCATGGAACCGCCTCGCAAGTCAGCTCCGAGTCAAGTAGAAGACCAGGTACAAATAAAATGCGTACATGGCACACACTTCCACTATCCCCTACATAAAGTACATGTCAAAGGAATGGGTATAGAAAAGGAAATACAGGTGGCAGTGGTTCCAAAGCTGGCACAGGAGCTTATCCTTGGGCGAGACTGGCCTCCGTTTAGGGGAGGACTGATGGAGGGTTTAGGTACTAGGATGAGTCTAGTTTCAACCCGGTCGCAAGCCGGAACCTCAAGGGTCAGGGAACCATCTGTGGAAAGAACAGAGGAGCCTGAGAGGGAGGAAGCTGAGGAATTTCCTGAGGAAGGTGTAAAGGAAAATGAGGCAAATATACTTCCTAGCCATGACGAGCTAATTCAGAGGCCAGCTGATGAAGGGAAAAAGACAAAGGCCAAGAAGCGCCATGAGAGATACAATAGAACCCGAGGGAGGGCAGAACTAGAGGCCAGAGAAGGGTTACCATGGGTGCCTGCAGCCCTAGTTCAAAAGTTCCCTTCTTTCCCTATGGAACAGAGGGCTGACCAGTCGCTCAAAAGAGCATTTGAATGGGCCCAAGAGAGTCGACCTATGCTTCCCCGATTCTTGTTAGACAAAGATATCTTATATAGGGAAAGTATAGATCCCTATACAGATGCTGTGTGGAAGCAACTGGTGGTGCCAGTGACTTTTAAAGCCATTGTTTTATGCCTGGCACATGACCACCCGATAGGTAGCCATAAGGGTGTTCAAGGAACACTGGACCAAATACTAGCGCGATTCTATTGGCCGGGGGTTTATAAGGAGACCAAGCAATATTGCGAGTCGTGTCCCACCTGCCAGAGGGTCTCAGTGGCAAGACCAAAGGCTGTACCCATGGTGCCCTTACCCAGCATATCGGTACCAATCCAGCGCATGGGAATGGACATTGTGGGCCCTTTAATAAAAACACCACGGGGCTTTCAATACATCTTGGTAGTCGTAGACCACGCTACACAGTTCCCGTGGGCTATTCCCCTTAGGAACACCTCAGCCAAAATGATAGCACAGGAGCTAGTTAAACTATTTTGTGAAGTGGGGTTTCCCCAGGAAATACTGTCGGATCAGGGGAGCAACTTTGTATCCAGGTACTTAGCTAGAGTTTGGGAGGCATTTGGTATAAGCCACATTAAGACTGCGGCGTACCACCCCCAATCAAACGGTTTGGTGGAACGTATGAACCAATCCATAAAACACCTGTTAAGGAGGGGTTTAAGGAAAGGAGAAATGTTAGAATGGGACACCTTACTCCCATTCGTTCTTTACGCATGCAGGGAGCAAATACAGGCATCCTTGGGGGCGTCCCCGTTTGAACTCCTGTTTGGGAGGGCCCCGAGGGGTATTTTAGACATATTACAGGAAGAATGGGTAGAGCCCGAAGTACCAGAGGTGGGGATACCTAAATTTTTGAAAGACTTAAGGACGCGTCTAGAAAAGAAGTCCAAAGCCTCATTAGAAAATCTGAAAATTAGTCAGCAGTGTCAGAAACACTACTACGATAAGGGCACAAAACTCAGGCAATTGGTAGAAGGGGATAGGGTCATGGTCCAAGTAGCGGACCCAGGTCCCAAATTCGAGTCCCACTGGAAAGGGCCGAGTACGGTAGTGAAAAAGGTTGGGCCCGTTTCCTACCTCATAGAGAATGAGAGGGGACGTAGGCAGGTTTACCACCTCAACGTACTGAAGCCTTGGAAAGAAAGGTTGGCCACTGCCAATTTGATTTATAGAGAGCAGCACAGTAGTACCCGGAAGAAGATTACGTGCTGTCCGCCTGAAATTGCGGCAGCCCGTAATATTTTAAGGGGGGGAATCTGTCACAAAGTAGGTTTAACAGAGCCCATGGAAATAGGCAAAAATGCAGGCAGTGAAACTGATTCTGACATTTCAGAGGAGCACATGTCAGGATGTTGCTATAGGCAACCCAAACAAATCAGGTCACAAGCTAGAGAAACACGCCCAAGCAGCAGAAAGGCTGAGGGATCAGTAACTGATGAAAGCCAGCTGGGAGTGGGTGGAGCTGACACACACGCAGATAAACTCAATGCACTTGGAGTTAAAGAAGGAAGCAGAACAGAACCCGGAAGGAACACGGGAACAGGCAGTCGTGAGTGTTCAGAGAGCCAAGGACATGCTGGGAGAAGCTCAGGTTGGAATGAAGCCGATGGAAGAGCTGTAAAAGCTAAAGAGTTTTATTCCAAGGGAGAGAGTGAGAACCCAGGTGCCTGTGGTGGAAGGCAGAGCACAGAAGCGTCAGAGCTCAGCAGAAGTTATCTAAAAGGTAACGGAGAGTTCAATTGGGAAGCTAGTTGGAGGAAGCCTGAGGAAACTATTTACCCTAGTAATTGGCACAGGAAAAGTGAAGCTTTTGTACTTGAAGATAATCTTGTATCTGGGAGAAGGACAAAGGGCAGGAGCCGTGGAAAGCTTCCACTTGATGTTACTCCGGTGTCTGCAGCAGCTGAGAGAAGCCTGAGTCAGAGACTGCCAAGAGGTAAACCAATTGTAGCTAATAAAGGGAAAGGTGAATGTTGTTATTTCCCCTATGGTCCTCAGCATTTGAGAGGCTCCCAAATTAAGTACTCCAGTGAATGTGGTAGTAGCCTGTCACACATTCTCACAGAGAGAGAAAGAAAATCTCTGAATAACAAAGAGAGACTGTTTAATAATGTGACGTACTGTGCAAGAGAAGAATTGTTAAAGGCAGAAGAGGAGGATATGCAGTGTGAGGTACAGGGGGACACAACGTGTAATGAATACATGGACTGTACGCTTACAATTTCTGATAATATATCTTCTCTGCGGTGAACGAGTTGTGAAACTTGCCAAGCCTAAAAGCTACAAAGAAAAGGTTTTTGTGTGCTGGAAAAAGGCTGTTTAAATACTTTTGTTTGTATGTTAAAAGCTGAAGATAAGCATTTTTCTGTTCACCTTTTTTTCCTTTGTTTGTGCCCAAAGTGGGGCTGTTTACCTTTTTGTTTTGACCACTGAAAGAATCCTCCCGGAAGGGGAATAAAACCTGTTTAAGCCTTACCTCGTTTCCACAACTTATTCTTTTGACTGGCCTAAGAAAAACTACGTATCCCAGAGTGCCAAGCAAGGTCTCTGGACTGGTTAAACACAAGGCCTCGGCTTAATACCCTGCCTCAGCTTGAAGGGACAAGCGACGGCGTGACACTATAAACATACAAAACTGAGCCCACACAGGAAACAAGCAAACAAACACAATGGTCAAGAGAAAAGCATGGTAGCAGGAAATGCAGATTGGACAAAAGAGAAAGCCCTTATGGAAAGGAAACATTAACACAGTGAAAAAAATCCTACTGTATGTAACAGTGCAGCAACATGGCCCAATACTGTCAGACAAAACACTGCACAGTAGAAACATAGATACATGATAGCAGTAAAAAACGCAAAGCTGACCTAGGCTGCCCCCCACTACCAACCACCATAACAGTCCCCTGAGAGAACCCCATGTCTGCCCCATGCCCTATGAATTGTGAAACTGTCCACAACATCACCACCTCCAATAGGAAAGTACCCCATGCAGTCACCACTGTGTCTGCAAAGAAACATCTCTGCATATAAAACCCGAGTATAACCACGACCACCCCCATCCAATGACACCATGCAGCACAGCATGCTGACAATTGAAGGAGGCACCCAACCTCTGCATACAATTGTTGCAGTCACAGCACTGCCAACCTGCTGGTCCGCCAGCATATACCTAAAAGATCCATAGGGCCATCTGTAGATAGCCAAGAGCAAGAACACCAACCATATTTGTAGCCACTCCTGTAGCATCCCCAACCTGTTATCATCTGTCTGAAGGGGCGGGCACCAAAATTGCATAGAAATCCACAATTGTGGATGCATGGAAGACCCATAGTGGCCTGCAAAAGTATTCATCCCCTTTGTGTCAGACCTGGTTTGTTGCATGATGTACTACTACTACTACTACTATTGAGCATTTATATAGCGCTACCAGTCGTACGCAGTGCTGTACAGACATGTAAGAGACAGTCCCTGCTCGTCAGAGCTTACAATCTAATCAAGACAAACACAGAGCTAACAACCAAGTCAAGACAAAACATGGTACATACAATCTAGTCACAACACAGAAGTCAAGATCTGAAAGCAACAGAGAAGAGGTGAGATTTCAACCTGGATTTAAAGAGGGCTAGAGAGGGTACCTGGCGTATAGACACTGGTAGCATGTTCCAGGAGTAAGGTGCAGCAAGGTGAAAGGAGTGAAGTCTGGAGTTAGAAGTAGGAGTGAAGGACATAGACAGAAGTAGTTTGTTAGAAGAGCGGAGTTCCTGAGAGGGGTTGTAAGGAGAGATAAGAGATGAAAGGTACTGAGGAGCCGCAGAGTGAATGCACTTAAAGGTCAGGAGGAAAAGTTTGAACTGGGTGCAAAAGCGGACAGGGAGCCAGTGAAGTGACTTGAGAAGAGGAGTAATGTGGGTGTAGCGAGGCTGATGGAAGATTAGTCGTGCAGCAGAATGTTGGAATAGATTAAAGGGGAAAGAGATGACTCAGAGGGAGACCAGCAAGGAACAGTTTGCAGTAGTCAAAATGAGAGGTGGCTAAGGAGTGGATAAGGCTTTTAGTAGTATGCTCAGAAAGGAAGGGGCGGATCTTGCTGATATTGTAGAGAAAGAAATGGCAGGTCTTAGCTACGAGCTGGATATGTGTAGAGAAAGAGAGAGAAGAGTCAAAAAAAACCCCCAGATTGCGGGCCGAGGAAACAGGAAGGATTACCGAGTTTTCCATAGAGACTGAGAAAGGACGAAGAGGAGGGGAGATTTTGGGGGGAAAGATAAGGAGTTCAGTCTTGGCCATGTTCAGCTTCAGGCGATGGTGAGACATCCAGGCAGCAAGGTCGGAAAGGCAGGCAGAGAGCCTGGTCTGCATAACCAGAGAGATTTCAGGCGTAGAGAGGTAGATTTGGGAGTCATCGGCATAGGGATGGTACTGAAAGCCATGGGAGGAGATAAGCACACCAAGGGACTAGGTATAGAGAGAGAAAAGGAGCGGACCCAGGACGGATCACTGGGAGACTCCAACTGGGAGTGGGGTAGCAGAGGAGGAGGAGCCACCAGAACACACACTGAAAGAGCGATGAGAGAGGTAGGAGGAGAACCAGGATAGTACAAAGACGCTAAAGCCAAGCGAAGACAGGGTAACAAGGATAAGGTTGTGGTTGACAGTGTCAAAAGCAGCAGAGAGGTCAAGAAGGATGAGAACAGAGTAGAGGCCCTTGGATTTTGCCAGAAACAAGTCACTAGAGACTCTGGTAAGAGCCGTTTCAGTAGAGTGTAAGGGACAAAAGCCAGACTGTAAAGGATCCAGGAGGGCATGAGAGGAGAGGAAGTCAAGGCAGCGGCGGTGAACTGCACATTCAAGTAGTTTAGATATGAAGAGAAGGAGAGAGATGGGTCGATAGTTAGAAGGACAGGTGGGATCAAGTGAGGGTTTCTTGAGGAGGGGAGTGACCACAGCATGCTTGAAACATGCAGGGAAAATTGCAGAGGAGAGCGATAGGTTGAGAATATAAGAGATGGAAGGGACAATGGTGGAAGAGATGGGGCTTAGGAGGTGGGTGGGGATAGGATCAGAGGAACAGGTGGTGAGTTTGGAGAAAGAAAGAAGGAGTGTGGTTTGCTCATCAGAGACTGGAAAGATGATGGGGGTTGGGGGTCATGTGGATGTTGGTAAGGGACCCAATAGTGTACTGAAAATTGGTGATGTGAAAGGACAATGCAATACCCTGTATACAGAAAGAAACAGAAAAAACCTGAAAAGGTGTGAGCACATATGTTTCCAACACTCTGTCCATGAAATCCCAAAATAAGAGTAGATCCAACCACAGATGTCACATAATGAGGGCAGCAGGGTCCACCTGCATGCAAGCCATGGGACATGATCTGCCACATGATGCCTATACAAAGATACCTGTAACAAAAGGCCCGGTCCTGCAACACCACCAAGCAAGCAACAGGATGACCACGGAGCACCAAAAACAGGTCAGAGACAAAGGTGCGGAGATGTAGAGATCAGGCCTGCAGCACAAATCACTATTCCAAAGACTGAGGATGCCATGAAGCACCAGGAACGGCACCAAAACAAATTATAAAGAACATTGAACCACGACAGACCTGACAAGAGAAGGCCGCCCACCAAAACCCGCAGACTAGGCAAGGAGGGCAAAAATCAGAGATGCCACAAGGACGCCAAGGAGAACACGGAAGGAGCTGCAAAGATCCACAGTGGAAATAGGAGTATCCCCCCACAAGGACAGACACAGAGGGGATGAATACCTTTGCAATGCACTGTAGACAGAGGCACTCTCACCACCAGTCCACCATTATCCATAGCTCACCTGACCATCCCTGGTAAGAGCAGTAGACATGATCATGACCAGGTTCCATCCCTGAAATGTATATTGAGGAGGGGGAACTCAGGGACATTCTACCCAGGCATATTCAGTGGGTGGAGGAGGGAGGAGCACAGAAGGGGGATGGGAGGTGGTGGCAGTGTTGGAAGCAGGCAGGGGGCAGAGGGAGGGGATGGGAGGGGGCAGGAGCAGGAGCAGAGGGTAGTGATGGGGGGCAGGGGGTGGAGAGAGGGGATGGGAGGGGAAGGGGTAGAGGGAGGGGATGGGGGAGTATGGGGGGGTGAAGAACATAAGAACATAAGATATGCCATACTGGTTCAGACCATGGTCCATCAAGCCCAGTATCCTGGTTTCCAACAGTGGCCAATCTAGGTCATACGTACCTAGCAGTTTCCCCAAAAGACACAGGTTCCACAATGCTTGTACTGGGTCAAGCATTGATATCCTGAGTCCCTTCTTAATAATGGTTTATGGACCTTTCCTCCAGGAACTTGTCCAAACCTTTTTTAAACCCAGCTACACTAACAGCCTTTACTACATCCTCCGGTAACAAATTCCAGAGTTTGAGTACATGTTGAGTGAAAAAATATTTTCTTTTATTAGTCTTAAATAGTTTACCTGTAGCTTCATTGCATGTCCCCTAGTCTTTCTATATTCTGATAATGTAAACAATCGATCTCCGTTTACCCGTTCCACTCCGTTCATTAATTTATAGACTTCTATCATATCTCCCCTCAGCCTTCTCTTTTCTGGGTTAAAGAGCCCTAACCTATTTAGCCTTTCTTCATAGGAGTATCCTTCCATCCCCTTTACCATTTTGGTGGCTCTTCTCTGAACCTTTTCTAATAACACTATATCCTTTTTAAGATACGGCGACCAAAATTGCACACAATATTCAAGGTGCGGTCTCACCATGGAACGATATAGAGGCGCATTATAATATCTTTTTTTTATTTTCCATTCCTTTCCTTATGATACCTAGCATTCTATTTGCTCTCTTGGCCGCCGCTGCACACTGGGCCGGGGGTTTTAACATGGTATCCACCATGACACCTAAATCTTTTTCCTGGGTGGTGGTTCCTAATGTGGAACCTTGCATCGTGTAACCATAGTTTGGGTTGTTCTTCCCTAGGTGCATAACTTTGCACTTGTCCACATTAAATGTCATCTGCCATTTTGATGCCCAGTCTTCCAATTTATCAAAATCCTCTTGCAATTTTCCACAATCCACTTAGGTTTTAACAACTTTAAATAATTTTGTGTCATCTGCAAATTTGATAACCTCACTCGTTATTCCCTTTTCCAGGTCATTTATGAATATATCAAAAAGCAGCGGACCCAGCACAGATCCCTGGGTTACACCACTATTCACCTTTCTCCATTGGGAAAATTGGCCATTTAGCCCTACTCTCTGCTTTCTATCTTTTAACCAGTTCCTGATCCACAATAGTACATTGCCTCCTATCCCATGACTCTTTAGTTTTGCCAAAAGTCTCTGATGAGGGACCTTGTCAAAGGCTTTCTGAAAGTCCAGGTACACTATATCAACTGACTCACCTTTGCCCACCTGTTTATTCACACTTTCAAAAAAACATAACAGATTAGTAAGACAAGATCTTCCTTGTCTAAAGCCACATTGGCTGTCTCCCATTAGGCCATAACTATCTACATGCTGAGTAATTTTGTTCTTTATGATGGTTTCTACCATTTTTCCTGGTACTGACGTCAGGCTCACCGGTCTATAGTTTCCCGGATCACCCCTGGAACCCTTTTTAAAAATTGGCATTATATTGGCGATCCTCCAATCTTCAGGCATTACAGATGATTTTAATGAAAATTCACAGATTACTAATAGCAGGTCTGCAATCTCATATTTCAGTTCTTTCAACACCCTTGGATGTATACCATCTGGCCCAGGAGATTTGCTACTCCTCAGTTTATATAATAGTTGTAATACATCTTCCCGATGTATCAATATTTCCTTCAATTCTTCCGCACCTTTAAATACCACTTCAGTCATGGGTAACATCCCTACATCTTCCTCAGTAAAGACCGAAGCAAAGAATTCATTCAGTCTCTCTGCTATCGTCTTGTCGCCTCTTGGTGCCCCTTTAACCCCTCTATCATCTAATGGACCAACTGACTCTCTCACAGGTTTTTTGCTATAAATGTACTTGACAAAGTCTTTATTTTGCGTTTTTGCTTCCATAGCAAGCTTCTTCTCAAATTCTCCCTTTGCCTGCCTTATCAATGCCTTGCATTTTACTTGCCAGTGCTTGTGCTGTTTCCAGGTTTCATCGTTTGGCTCTTTTTTCCACCTGCAGCAGTGTGGCCCCTGGAACAGATAGTGGAACACTTCTGGGGCATCAGGGGTGACCTCCAGGCCCTCACCCAGGCCATGCATTGGCTAACAGAGGCGTTCCTGTCCCCACCCGGGCCAATGGAATGAGGTGCAAGAACCAGGTGCTCATTAATGGGGGTATTGGGACAACACAGAGCCATATGTGGAAATGTATGCTGCTGTACCAGAAATAAAGTCCGTAATCATGGAACACTGTGTCCGTATGTATATCCACATAGGGGCTCTTTTTGAGTCCTGAATAGCGGGAATGGGGGTCCCGTTTGGAAATCATTCCCGCCATTTGACCCCCTCTGCTGACCCTGACTAACCTCTCAGTATGTACATGATGGCCATACTGGGAGGCTAGGAACAAATGAAACAGGTGTGCCAAGACAGTAGGTCAAGCAATCTTTATTAAAAACCCCAATGTGTTTCAGCTGACACCTTCTTCAGGGGAAATACACCTCAAAACAAATTAAAAACATATAGAATCACCAAACAAATAAAAAAACCTGTTAAAAATAAATAAATAAACAATTTGAAATAAACAATAATGATAATAAATGAGCCCAGGATGGAATAAGGGTGGAATAAGTTCCCCTAGTTGCCAGGGATTGGCGGGCCCGTGGCACAGATGGGGCGGGGGGGGGGGGGGCAAGGACATTCCCTATAGTCTGAATCTGGCCTTAGGAGGCTAGATTGGGGGTCAGGCTGCAGAGAAAGCACTGCTGAAGCCAGATCCTAGGGATCATGGATTATTAATGGAGCTACAGTGCCATGGCCACTGGACGCCATGGTGCCACGGCTCCATTGAAGAGCCCTGACTGAGTTATCCAGGGAAGGCCTGTATATGCAGGGCTGATGGAATTGGGGTCCTGGCCTGCATGTACAGGCCTGTTCATGATTCAGATCCCACGGGGATAGACATGCCCCATGGGATCAGAATCGTGACTCCCTCTGTGTGTCCGGTTCTGGCTGGACGCATAGAGAGACCGGACACTGTGGGATGTAATTGGGCCTATGGGGCCCACCTGATGATGCCTAGCCCTGCCACCCAACCTGCCAGTTCCATAGACACAGGCAGCCTACATCAAACATAGTGCATCTCCATGAGGGACCTCCTTGTCACCACAGCACTTCAGAATCTAGGATCATGTGCTGGCTGGCGAGTCATCATGTCATCCACCTCTGCTACGGGTTCACTGACTGTGGCATCAGGTATGGGCTTCCTCCAGTGCAGAGAATAGTTGTGCAGCATGCAACATGCCAGGAATATCCTGCACTCCTTGGCTGGGGTATTCAGCAGCCTCACCACCAGACAGTTTGAGGCAACAGAAGCGGATCTTCAGAAGGCCAAACGTCTGCTCAATGATGGAGCAGATCAGCTGGTGTGACCAGTTGTATCTGTGCTCCTCAGATGTGCACAGGTTGACAATGAGGGTTATGAGTCAGTCTCTCAGTGGGTATCCCCTGTCACCTGTGGAGAGGAACAGTGGCAGTAATGCAACATGTTGCACCATGGCCAGCTAGGTGGGTGTCGGCAGACCCATGCACCACCCTACCAGGGCTAACATGCATGTGCGCTGCAACTGTGCCATGTGGTGACACCTCCCATACCTGGGGCTGGCCAGCCCTGACCCCTGTACATCCAAAGCTGGGGAGAAGCCCCAGCCCCCAACATGTCCATGCAGTGATGGCAGTTGGCCACCCTTCAAAGATGCAATGGCAGGGGTACCAGTGCCCCCCCTGCCACATATGGGCAACCCACAGACATGGTGTGGCCACCCTGTGGGCATGGTCTACCTGCATGCACATGGTGGACCATGCCCCTGTGCCTCTGGGGATATGCATTTAAAGCAACTTTAAATATTTTCAAAATCATCAACATGTCAGCTAATGCCCTACAGAACTTAATAGCCAGACACACCAGCACGAGGCCATGGAGAACCAGCATGGACAACAAGATAGTCACCTCCCCTGAATACCATTGAAAAAAATCAGGCAATGTCCAGAAGGGCACCATCCCTCTATGCACAAGAACTATAGAACACTCTACCTTACAGCATGCGAGCCATGCACGACATAAAGGATTTCAAATGTATGCTCACGACCATTCTATTTGTACAATACTGCAGACCCTCCCAGAGCCTACAAGCCTACCTATGAACATGATCGTAAACAGCAGGCAGTGGTCTCTATCAATAAATTGTAAATAGTCACGAATGTATATACCTCCTCCAATACCCTTCCTTGCTCCTACCCCATAAATGTACACAACTTAGTTACATGTAAACCACTTTGATTGAAGGAAAAGGTGGTATATAAAACTGATTAAATAAATAAATAAATGCATATGTGTGAGATGCCGTCCTATGTCCACCCACCAAGCAGCCATCTACCAATGACAGGCAACCTAAGCCAGGCCTACTGATGCCCTCCACATGCACCGACCTGCCCTGACCCCTCCACTGCCCAGAGGCACTACCACTGGGTCTCAGTGGTTGGCCATCGGGTAGAGTGGCAGGTATCACTGACTGGGCCAGGATGTAGGCATCATGGCAGGATCTAGGGAAGCATGCCATGACATCCTAGATCTCCATCCAGGCATGCAGATGACCTGCATGCTCAGTGAGTGGCAGGCTTTCTGGTTCCTGTATGCTGCCTCGTGTAGGCGTGGTGGGAGGAGGCCCACATATGTGAAGTCAATGGCCCCAAGGACGGATGGGAACCCTGCAATCTCACTGAAAGCCAGCATGGTCTGCTGCATCTGCTGCTGCTGTGGGATGCATGAGAAGGTGATATACTGTGCAGCATGTCCCACAAAGGCATCCAGGAACTGGCTGATGGTGCAAGACACTGCTGCCTGACTCAGTCCAGCTGCAGTTGCCACAACAGACTAGAATGTGCCTGTCCCCAGGAAGGCCAGCACTGCAAGCTCCTTCACATGGACAGGCACTGTGTCCTGTCTGTGTTCCTGTGTATCAAGCTATGGTCCCAGCTCCTGACACAGATTATGGATTGCCTCATGGTCAAATCTGTACCAGATTTGGCATAGCTCATCATTTATGTCCAGGTATTGGGTGTGGGGCCTACAGACCCTGGCATATGGGTGGTGGCATGCAGTGTGCCAGAACTCATGGTCAGCTATCACCAGAAGGGCAGTGGCAATCATAGCTCTGGCCCTCTCCTGTGCCATCCTCAGACACCAGACTGTTGCCCCTGGAACCTGTTGGGGGATGCAAAAGATTGATGATCAGTCTGGACCCCAGGGGAGTGCTACCAAATGTCTCCCTCAATGTCCCATGTGGGTATCAGGGGGCTGGTGATGCACTAATCAACTGGCCCCACACACATGCAACCAGAGCACCCAGTGGGTTGCCCATTCATCATGCACTGCTGCATGATTACATATCTATCTGTGGACATGCCCAGTAAGATTGGTTGCACCCCCATATGTGCACTGCTAGGGTGTCATTCGCTCCACACATGCATCAAGGTGTTCATGTACTGGTGACAACACACCTACAGGCATGTGCCTGTGGGGTCCAAACATGTGTACCCCCTGTACAGTGACCACAGAACAGGTGCACAGGCATGGGGATGGGAATATGGGGTTGGGGCAGTACCCACCCTGGCCTAATGTAAGCCAGTTCCTCCCTGCCCCATACAGCCCTAAGCCCACACCTGCCTACCCTGTGGTGGGGGCTGCACAGAGCACCTGGCCTCTGCACCCAGGGCCACTGTCTCCCACAGGTCCACAGGCACTGCAGACATGCATCAGGAGCACAGGCCCAGCACACATACCATTGCAGTCACATCATTGACCCTTTGTACCTACTGTGTCAGTGGCAGTGTTGCTGTAGAGTCCGATATGTTGCACTATGGCAGCTCCCACGATGTCCTAGATGTGTTGCTCACAGGAAAAGAAAAATGTGCAGAGCTGCACATGTATTTATATGTTGCACAGGAAACATGGATGTATGCATACGTCCAGATGCATGGGCATGTTCTGTAATTCCACGCTTCTAGATGTATACGTCGCTGCATGCCTAACCACTATAAAATGTGTAATGCCAACATAGCCACACCTCTGAGAAACACCATTCTACGTTACTGCAGCCCCTGAAGGTACATTTAGGAACAGCTGTGTCAGCAACTATGGCTCCCAAGGTCTCATTCTGAAAGAGAAACTTCAGTGATGGGGAGCAGACCCTCCTCATTGAGGAAGTGCTTGCCAACCATGGGATCTTCATGGGCACTGAGGAGGCCTATGTAGGTGCCTATGAGAGGCAGCACAGGTGGCTTGTCATCTGCCACAAACTAAATGCAATCTACCACAACAACTGGGACATTGAGGACATCAAACACAAGTGGCGGCAAGTGAGATGCGAGGTGTGCAGGAAGGCACGTGCTGTGAACCAAGACAGTCAAGGGCTACACCTCACCAAGCTGGAACAGCGTCTTTGCCACAGTAGATGCTGCCACATTGGAGGGCCTTGGGGATGTGGACACCTCCCGGTGCCCACAGGTCAAAGGTACGTATTTGTGCTGACATTCACATGCTACACATCCCCCACCCCGGACCAGCACCCATGGTGTGGGGACCCATTGAACCACACACTGCCTCTCTCACACATGTCCCCTCTGGTTTGGGGTGGGGCAAGCATGCCTTTGTTGCACTGTCATATTTCCCAACGCTATCTCACCGGGTGACTCCATGGTGGTGGCACTTTCCTGGTCTGCTTTGCATTCTCCCAGCTGCCCCTCCACCTCTGTGACATGGTGTCCCTGCTGCCATAGTACACCAGTTCAGGCCACGTGGGGTGGGTTGCTGCATGCAGGGGTATGCATTAGGTTGGTCATCCTTGCTTCTCTCAGCAGGTGCCACCACAAATGCTGGACTCAGTGCTGTGTCCATGCATGCCTCACCACCAGTGAGTCCACCACTGCCACTGTCGGTGGACAGGACTATGGTGCCACCAGAGGGGGTTGCCTCCTAGCCTGCAGCCCCTGTATATGGGGGTGCAGAGCCAGACACTGCTGTGGAGCCTGAAGGCACCAGCTCTGCAGATACCGAGGATCAGCTCACGCCATCACCTGAGCCCAAACCCCAACCTCGTGACAGCGGTCACCATAGGCAGTGCCACCGATGCACCTTTGGGCAGCTGGTTGAATGTGTCGAACACCTGCTCACCCAGCAGGAGGGCCACGAGGCACATGCATGGAAAAAACAGGGTAAAGTCCAAGGCAGAGAGGTTTGCATCCTAGAGATGAATGCATGGCTGCATGGATGGAGTTATTGACAGTGTTTTGGTTTCTGGACCATGGGATGATTTTCCAAGGGCTGTACCCAAAATATATCCAAGAAGAATCAAAGTGTCTTTCGCAGCAGACTGGTTTAAACTAGATTTGTTGGTGATGGGTGAAGAAAATCCACAGGTAAGTAAAAGTCCTCAGTTAAGTAAAACATTAAATACCTCTATAGAAATAGGTAAAAAAGGCAACATATGGAAAATGGTGTGTATTAATGCCTGTAGTATGAAATTAGAGATGTATTTCTCCATACAACAATTCAATTTGTCCAAACCATGGTATTTTCAATAATGTCATATGGTTGTGAAAGTTGGACAGTGAAAAAGATTGACAGGAAGAAAATCAATGTCTTTAAATTATGATGCTAGCAAAGAATACCATGTGTACCATGGACTGCCCAATGAACAAACTACTCGGTACTAGAAGAGACATGTTTTAGGCACATCATACAAAGAGAGAGATCATTAGAGGAACATATCATGCTTGGCAAGGTTGAAGTCAATAGCTGCTCAGACAGGTGCGGGGCTCTTTGGCCGGGGGGGGGGGGGGGACTAGGATACAATTGGAAATAGGCTGATGGGGGGTTAGGACTGGAAATGGCTAATGGGGGCAAGAATAGGACTGGAAATGGTTGATGGGGGGCTAGGATTGGAAAGGGCTGATGAAGGGAACTTGGACTGGAATGGGCTGATGGGGGACTGGGATAGGACAGGAAATGGCTGATAGGGGGCTAGGATTGAAATTGACGAGGGGATTTAGACTGGAAATGGGCTGAGATAGGACTGGAAACAGGTAATGGGGGGCTAGGATTGGAAATGGGCTGATGGAGGGAGCTTGGACTGGAATGGGCTGATGAGGGGCTGGGATAGGACTGGAAATGGTTGATGGGGGGCTAGGATTGGAAATGGGCTGATGGAGGGAGCTTAGACTGGAATGGGCAGATGGGGGGCTGGGATATGACTGGAAATGGCTGATGGGGGGCTAGGATTGGAAATGGGCTGATGGAGGGAGCTTGAACTGGAATGGGCTGATAGGGGACTGGGATAGAATTGGAAATGGCTGATGGGGGGCTAGGATTGGAAATGGGCTGATGGGGGGGGGGCTTGGAATGGAAATGGGTTGATGGAGGGCTTGGATAGAACTGGAAATGACTGATGGGTGGTTAGGATTGGAAATAGACTGATGGCGGGACTGGAGAATGGGACTAGAAGGGAGTGGATGCTGGGTGGGGCTGGATCTAGAAGGGAACTGATGTTGGGGGAAGACTAGAGGGAATGGGGCTGGGGGAGTGAGGAAGAAAAATCTACGATTGGCGAGGTATTGGGAGAATAAGTGGGGACTGAGGATGGAAGGGTGAAATCTGAGTGGATGAAAAAGGAATGAAGAAAAAAATGGAGGAAAGAGCAAAAGAGTATGTTAAAGCAGATGTAGAGAGAGAATGGAAAAATACTAGAAAGTACAAATGGACAGCAGACAATGGAGAGTTAGCAGAAGACACAAAGAAACCAAAAGGAAGTGATTGGAGCATTTGCAACTGAAAAATAAAATGCCCAAACAACAAAAGGTAGAAAATATTTTTTTTATTTTGAATTTATTAACTGGAATATGTCAGCTCTGGGAAATGTGCGTCACTAACGTCTTTGTGTTTTTATTTAGTACAAGAAGAAAATAACACTGTTCAACAGCCAAAATACTTTGGACACGAAAGCAGCTGTTCTAAACTAATTTAAGGCTGCTGAACACAGAAATCATAATGAAAATGGCTGATTAGGTCTAGTTGCTAAGATATATGCTATTAATTAGTCATTAGGTGCCATTAACTGTGTATTATGCAACATTTGCATGAGATTGTGTAATCTCTACTTGCAACCAATAGAAATATCTGTCCAAAACCAGATGATGCAATCAGTATTTAAATTTGCATCACTTGACAGTATAAATCTTAAGGTGTATTAGTCACAGAAAAATTAAAAATTAATTATTTTGCATTATTTTATGTCGATAGGTCAATCACAGCGTATTTGGCGATGCATCGTACTTGTGTTAATAATGCAGATAATTTCTGCTATATTTGTGGTGAAGTGACTTTTACATCACAAAAATGGAATATGACTGTGGTGGTTAAGAAAGCCTACAACTTATATTTTGGCTGCAGAATAGGAGATCAGGATAAGAGCTGGGCGCCACACATACGCTGCAATACATGTGCAACAAATCTCAGGCAATGGATGAATGGGAAAAAGCAATTAATGCCTTTTGCAGTTCCAAAGATCTGGAGAGAGCCCATGGATCATGTCAGCAATTGCTACTTCTGCATGGTTTCTCCAATTCAGAAAGGCATATCCAGAAAGAGTAAGTGGACCGTGCAATATCCAAACATTCCATCTGCAATACGCCCACTGCCTCATGGAGAAGGGTTGCCGATTCCCAAAATGTCAGAATCATTATCATTAGAATCAAGTGAGGAAGAGGAAGACGTTTGTAGTCATGAACCGTCAACCTCACGTGACCCAGAGTTTCTTCTGGCCACTGTTAATGATCCACACCTCATAATGCAAGGTAAATTGAACGACCTTGTCAGAGATTTGGATCTCCTGAAGAATAAAGTTGAGCTTTTGGGTTCCAGACTTCAGCAGTGGAATCTTCTGGCTGGTGACGTTCAAATTTCTTTTTTCCAGGACCATCAGAAAGACTTGGTGTCATTCTTTTTCAAAGAAGGTGATCTTGCTGCATGCAACAACGCAAAAGGTTTAATGGCAGCTCTCTATATAAATTACAATGCAGATGACTGGAGGCTCTTCATTGATTCATCAAAAGCAAGTCTTAAAGCTGTATTGCTGCATAATGGCAACTTGCTACCATCAATTCCTATTGGCCATGCAGCTTTTATGAAAGAGACTTATGACAATATGAAACAACTTTTGAAATGTACAAACTATGATCAACATCTATGGTCAATCTGTGGTGACTTCAAAGTGGTCACCCTCTTGCTTGGACTTCAGGGTGGATACACCAAGTACTGCTGATAGTCATGCTAGAGATTGCCATTTTGTCAAAGGGGACTGACCACTCCGTCAGTCACTGGATCCTGGAAGCAAAAATATTCTGTTTCCAGCACTTGTAGACAGCAGCAAGATTTTGATGCCTTCCTTGCACATCAAGTTAGGACTAATGAAAAACTTTGTCAAGGCGATGGATAAAACTAAACCTGCTTTCAGATATCTTAGTGGTAAATTTCCTCGACTGAGTGAGGCCAAAGTTAAGGAAGGAGTTTTTGTTGGCCCTCAGATTCGTGCACTTCTTCAAAATGACAAATTTCTTTGTTTATTGCGTGGAAAGGAAAAGGCTGCATGGATAGCATTTGAATCAGTGACACAAAATTTTCTTGGAAACAACAAAGCAAATAATTACCAAGAGATTGTTCAAAATCTTCTCAAGGCATACAAAAACCTTGGTTGCAACATGTCCTTAAAGATTCATTTTCTACACTGTCATCTAGATTTTTTTCCCACAAAATTGCGGAGCAGTAAGTGATGAGCATGGAGAACAATTTCACCAAGACATTGCAGCCATGGAAAAGAGGTATCAGGGTAAATGGAGTCCATCAATGCTTGCAGACTACTGCTGGACAGTGACAAGGGATATTCCATTGCTTCAGTACAAGAAACCATCATAAAGAATAAAATTACTCAGCATGCAGATAGTCATGGCCTAATGGGAGACAGCCAACATGGCTTTAGACAAGGAAGATCTTGTCTTACTAATCTGTTATGTTTTTTTGAAAGTGTGAATAAACAGGTGGACAAAGGTGAGTCAGTTGATATAGTGTATCTGGACTTTCAGAAAGCCTTTGACAAGGTCCCTCATCAGAGACTTTTGGCAAAACTAAAGAATTATGGGATAGGAGGCAGTGTACTACTGTGGATCAAGAACTGGTTAAATGATAGAAAGCAGAGTGTTGGGCTAAATGGCCAATTTTCCCAATGGAGAAAGGTGAATAGTGGTGTACCCCAGGGATCTGTGCTAGGTCCGCTGCTTTTTGACATATTCATAAATGACCTGGAAAGTGGAATAACGAGTGAGGTTATCAAATTTGCAGATGACACAAAAGTATTTAAAGTTGTTAAAACCCAAGAGGATTGTGGAAAATTGCAAGAGGATCTTGATAAATTGGAAGACTGGGCATCAAAATGGCAGATGAAATTTAATGTGGACAAGTGCAAAGTTATGCACCTAGGGAAGAACAACCCAAACTATGGTTACACGATGCAAGGTTCCACATTAGGAACCACCACCCAGGAAAAAAATTTAGGCGTCATTGTGGATAACATGTTAAAACCCTCGGCCCAGTGTGCAGCGGCAGCCAAGAGAGCAAATAGAATGCTAGGTATCATAAGGAAAGGAATGGAAACTAAAACAAAAGATATTATAATGCCTCTATATCATTCCATGGTGAGACCGCACCTTGAATATTGTGTGCAATTCTGGTCACTGTATCTTAAAAAGGATATAGCGTTATTAGAAAAGGTTCAGAGAAGAGCCACCAAAATGGTAAAGGGGATGGAAGGATACTCCTATGAAGAACGGCTAAAAAGGTTAGGGCTCTTTAACCTGGAAAAGAGATGGCTGAGGGGAGATATGATAGAAGTCTATAAATTAATGAACGGAGTGGAACGGGTAAACGTAGATCGACTGTTTAAGTTATCAGAATATAAGAAGACTAGGGGACATGCAATGAAGCTGCAGGGTAAACTATTTAAGAATAATAAAAGAAAATATTTTTTTCACTCAACGTGTAATCAAACTCTGGAATTTGTTACCGGAGGATGTGGTAAGGGCTGTTGGTGTAGCTGGGTTTAAAAAAGGTTTGGACAAGTTCCTGGAGGAAAGGTCCATAAACCATTATTAAGAAGGGACCCAGGATATCTGCCGGGGAGCCTGCAGGGGTGTCTGATTTACTAACTTTCTTTTCCCTTAGATGTGGAATGGGAAAACGGTCTCATTAAATCAGGCCCTAAAGTTATAATGGGGGAGGTATATCAAGTGTGAAATAAACAATAAACAATAAAGGAGATGTGGCAAACTGCCATCCCCCTTCTCCTCAATTTCAGAGGAGACAGTGGGGGTGGGGTGGAGGAAGGTCTCAGCCATTGGTTCCTTTTAGGCTGACTTCTAAAATCAAGGAAAATTTGTCAAGGTAGATATATATCCATATCTACTGTATGTATGCTTGTACAGTATTTACTTAAATTTCTGTATTGCATGGTCAGAATCTCTCTATGAGATTTACTGGACAAAACAGTCACAATGAAAATAGTTACAATTGAATGCAGAAAAATTTCTCCTTACACTCAACATCCCCGTCCAATCTAACCCTACCCCCTCCCTCTCAGATCACTCCATAAAATGCCATTCCTGTGAACATTATCCTCTACGGTCTATGTTCTTCCCTGTACCACCTCCAATGCCTTTTTAAACAAAAAAGGATTTACTGCTTTATAGACAAGTTTAAGATCATCAACTATAATCTTAGCTCCTTCGGTAAGGCATTCCAGAGGACAGCAGCCTGAATAGAAAAGATTGTGGTTTGATGCCTAGCCTTACACATAACCCTAATACAGGGTAATGTCAACAGTCGATCACCCTGTGAACGAAGAGTTCAATTAGCAGAATAGCAACAAAGTTTAGAGCCTAAATAGTCTAGGGCCATATTGTACAAAGGCTTTTAATAGGAAGTCAATGGAGTTCATCTAATAACAGAGTAACGTGATTGTATTTCCTCTGCCCCTTTATGAGCTTAGTTACAGTATTTTCTACTAACTGAAAATGCTTCAGATCTTTTGGGGGGAGACCAGATAGCAAAGCTGTGCAATAATTGAGCCTAGGAATCAGCAGTGCTTGGGACACGTTGCCTAAGTAACATTCCAATAAATATGGGTGCATTCGCCAGACCTGCTATAATAATAAAAAAGACTCCTCACCAATTTATGGACATGATGAATCATGGATAGTTGGGCATCTAGCATAACATCTAAATCCTGACATACTGCCTGGATAGTTCACTGATTGGAGGTATCTAGGGAACTATTTATTCCTGATGCTTCTTCGCCAATCAGCTTCAAACCCATGATCCAGAACGAATGAGAGAATAACATCATCTACTCCTGTAAGATATCTGTTTTTTTAACATGCATTTCTAGGTAGCAGGACAATTGTCTGCATATATTTAGAATGACATACCTTTAGCCCTCATAGCTCTACACGAGCCTTGCAGAATAACCCTCTCAAAAGAGCAAGAGGAGGATACCTTCCCTTTCAGTTGAGCCACCTGCTCCCTATTACCTAAATGACATGAAACATGAAAACTTGGCCTCCAATGCCAATCCTAGATAAGCACTCCATCAGAAGCCTATGACGGGCAGTATTGTACACTGCAGAGATGTTCAATAATAGGAGGCCTTGCTCCGTGTGTATCTGTGATACGTGTTATAAAAGAACTTGTCCTCATATACAAGTGCCAAAATCTTTATAGAGTTACTCTGCTACATGTATAACTGTTTAAATATATATACATGTATATATATATATATATGAAAGGACATTTAGAAGACATTCACGATTTACACGTGTAAATATGGACACACATGTGTAAGTTACTGGGTTTCATCCATAAATTTTCCCCATGTGCATTGCTGCACTTTTTGTTGTGTATTTTATAAATAGTTCCACCTTTTCACAGAACTGTTTCTAAAATACTGTCAGATTTGAAGGAAATCCTGACCTCAATGTCTCAATTCTGATCTCCACATATGTATCTTATACTGTATATAAATGAAAGATAGAAAGAGAATGCCTTTATTTATATCAACAAGGTGAAAATAGAGAGGTATAATAATTAGCAGTCATAATCTGTTCTCCATTACACTTACCACATTCTTACATCTTAAAATATGATATAACACAAATGTTATTTGTATGACCAGACGTCATAAGACCTGAGACCAAACATACCTTAAAAATTGATGAAACCTTATGTACCTTGCATTTGTCAATGTAGGTCAGCCCTTAATTAACACCTGGTGGTGAACCACCTTAAATCAAGCCGGCTGATGTTGTTCAGCATACCACTACCAGGAAAGGGAGGAATTCCTGCCACATCCTGGTGGATGCCTATTGGCATGTATTATTTGACCCATCACACCCATCTGCCATTATTTGTGCTCTGACCCCTAACATGTGAAGAAAAACCCCACCCTCAAAATTACTGTAGCAGCTGATAAGCATGCAATAAATAATACCAGGAGTCAGTTCAAAGATCCAAACCAATTTATTGTGCACAGGCTCAGAGAGTCAAGCTTCAAAAGGACTGAGCAACATTCTTACAGAGACATACTCATTTATACATTTTACTTCCGCTTGATACATGCAGACTTTCTATTGGTTCCAACACCCCCTGCACCTGTCCAATCAGGGACCCTCTCTGGGCCTAACACCCTGTTCCCCCCTTCTCAGGCTATTGTAACGAAGGCTCAGTTTCTAGACATAAACACATCCCTATTACAAGGTCATGTCTAGGCTCAGAGAATGTGAGAATGCAAAACACTGGAACATATCTATCATCAGCATAACAGAATTGAATAAGGAGAAACACAAACTTATCAAAAGCAGTTTAGAGCGGTTTAAGGCAGATCCTCAGACCTTCACTGACTCTGATCTTTCGCAGCACTACTTCTAAGTGGGGGTGGGGACTCAGGCCTAGCTTGCAGGCCTCTCAAACATGTACAGGCTATTATATAGGCCATAGCCTACCACATTACAGCAGTGAACCAATAACATACAATACACATTCAGCTAACAAAAGGCTCTGGTTCTCCCCAGCCCCCCATGCACACTTCCAAAGCAGCAACTTTTCAATTTAAACTTCAGCAATGAACATGTTAACCATAACAAGGACTAGATGGGAAAGTTGCTCCTATCCAATAGGTAGCAAAAGGAGTGGAAGGGCACCTTCACATCCTCTTATTCCCTATTGACTCCATATCCTGATTCTTGCTATTTTGTGGGATTCTGGCAAGTACTAATTAATTATGGTTTTCACATTTAAACTGAAAGATGCCAATGGTCACAACAATAGACTACATACATGTTTTTCCCTCCTCATTTGGACTTGCAATCTAATGACCAGGAACTGTAGGAGGTTAGATCAAAGGGCCTAGTACTATGCTACCTTCAGCAATCAAGACTTGGCCTATTTTCCTTCCACAGATATATATACAACATGGGTGTCATTTTGCCTGCGAATAGCGGGGATAAATTCTGACAGTAGAACTCCTTGCACGTACAGCGGCTTTGAGCAGAGAGATCTGGACAGGGGCAGGAGGGGGAGTGCTGGAGGAAGAATGTAAGCAGAGCGGGACTGGGCTGCACAACCCGGCTATACAGGGCTGATTCAGGTTACATCAGAGGTGAAATAAGTCTGACGAATGGCGGAGATAGGGCCAGGCCCCCCTCCCAACCACAGCAGACTTTGAGGTAGATGGCCGCCGCCTGATTCTGGCCCTGGCATCTCCCACCGAGGCACAGGAGGCAGGGGTGAAGGCTATTGCTGTTGTCAGGCCTTTCAGCACTCTTGCATGGTATCCCAGTGGCATGGTGACAAGACGCCATGGCACCAAGGCTCCAGCAGAAGCATAGGGAGGGCTAGCCAGAGAAGTAGATGGACGTTCAGCACTGCAGAATGTTTCAGGGCTATGTCTGTCCGGGCACATCCAGCTCTTGACCATGAATAAGGTGCAAAAAATGCTCATTTTATTGCTGCAATGCTTCCAGGGGTAAGAACCAAATGGACCCAATATTCAAAGGCATGTACATAGTTTTCAGACCAGTAAACTGTGTAAATGCCCCTAAGCGGGATATTCAACATTAATTACACACCGCTGAATATCCATGGTATGGTAGCTATGTGCCCCAATGCTAACTGGCTAGAATCGGGGTGCTCCATGGGCAGTATTTAGGGATAACCAGTCAGGTGCGATAATCAGCCACTATCTGGTTATCCCTCATCAGTGAAAGTTAGTTGGAGGAAAAACCAGTCTAAGTTTTGCTGCCGAGACTAATGGGGCAGCGGCTGAATATCACCGCTGCACAGTTAGCTCCTGTTTCCGCGGCTGAACCAGACATTCAATGCCAGTGGCTGGATATGGTCACAGCATTGACATTCTGGGTTTAGTACTACTGTAAGTGGCGATGACTAGGGGCTGTAATTACGCTAGCCACCGCTGCTGAATATCAGGTACGATGTGCTTTCATTGCCACAGTTAATATTTCCTGGCAGAAGAAACCTGAATGTAAATGCATACTCCAAACATGTTACTGGTCCATCACCACACATATGATTATCTTAAATGGCCGGCCAGGACGTGTTAATTTCATAACATAATCACCCCCCCCCCCCTTCTGAAATACTCTGGCCGACATGTCAAGTGCCTGATTCTGCAGCCATGCAATTCGTGAAATGACCTACTATAACCATGCACATATCCGGCTTTGCTATCTGCATGAGCCGTCTCTAGAACTAGTTACTGGGAAGCTCATCTTTCAGATCTTTCAGGGCACAGAGACAGCGATTTCAGAAGGCACTTATACATGTTTCTCTTTACTACTGCCCTCCCCCCCCCCCCCACCTAGATTTTTGGACTTTGTGCTCTGGACATCCCAGATTATTCCTAGATGCCCCTTCTAAAATCCCACATAATATTTTTTAAGGCTTGCCAACAAACGTGTTCCTAATACCTACCATACCTGACTGTAACTTATTTCAGGTTACAGTGAGGTATGGTAGGTATTAGGAACTTACACTAGAACACTATATGAAACACAAGTAGCCAGACACTGACCACACTTAAGAGAGCTAATACAAAACTTAACTGCCTCAACCATACATGACACCTACATATGATACCAACATATGATTATACAAGTGTTGCCTATGCATGCCTATGTTACCTGTCTGTGATACTGTGCCTGTGACACTGTGATACTGTGCCTGTAAGGTTACTGTGCTTGCATGCACGGACACTGTGCCTGCCTGTGACTCTGTGCCGCCGGTGATACTGTGTTTCAGTAGCTGCATAGCTGCCTCTAAGGACACTATGCCTGCCTGTGATACCGTGCCTTAGTAGCTGCGTACCTGTGTCACCTGCCGTGATACAAAGGGCCTTGCATTCTGTAGCTACATACCTGTATAGCAGCCAGTGATAGTGCAACACTAACTGCCTATGCACCTGCCAACCTATAAGACTCTCTTGTCCACATACTGCAGGGTAGATACCGAGAATGGCTCCCACCCTCATTGCCATAGTTGGTTGTTACCTCCTCGCGGGATGGCTCAATAACACAACTGCCTTAGCCCCCACCCACAACCACATACCAATCCTACAAAGACACGGGAAGAGATGGTCAAGTGCCCCCCATCACAAGACAACAGAAGATACTCATACACCCCACCCCCACTTACTACACATCGCACTGCAACACACCAAGAAAGCCAAACAGGAGGAAAGACCACATCTCAAAAATCTAAAATGTGCCCTTATAAATGCACGCTCAATCTGCAAGAAATGGCCAGTTATCTCAGACATGATATCCCTCTACGACCTCGACATACTCTTGATCACAGAGACATGGCTATCCAGTGACGACTCCATCCTCCTCAACCAACTCTTACCCACCGGCTTCTCAATACACACCTGCCATAGAGATAGCAAAAGGGGTGGCAGAGTACTCATCCTCACTAAAACAGAACTCCAATTCCACCTGATCAGTGCCACAAGCACAACCCACCTCGATGCAGTCACCATAGCAAACAAGCACTGCAACATCAAGCTACTGTACAGAGCCCCATCAACCTCTCCTGAGGACCTATCAACAATAATCAACCTTGCCTGCAATGCCCCAAACCCAAGCACCCCAAGCTGGTTACTAGGTGACTTCAATCTACCAGCCTTGCAGGACACTCAATCCTCAGCCTTCCTTGAAGCCCTAAAGGAACTTGGATACAAACAACTAGTCAATGAACCCATGCACGTGAAGGGTAACATATTGGACCTGGTATTCGCCCCACTAACAGCATTTGATGCCGCCTACATCCCTATACTGTCCACTACCGCAGTTCCCTGGTCTGACCACAAACTAATTAAATTCCAAATTCCTGTGGCAGATCGATGCCAGAAGAACCCCGGAAGTCGGAGCAGTACCACCAGGACACTTCCACGAAGTTTCCGACCTTTCGACAAGGAAATTATCCTGAGTGAAACCCGACAGCTCCTCACGTTGACAACACCCAGCCCCGATGAGCTGATATCCAGCTGGAATAACAGTCTCAGTACCATTGCACAACGCCCACCATCAAACAAACCACCAAAGAAACAAGCTACTGCATCCTGGTACTCCACTGAGCTGCGTACATCACTCCTCTACCTAAGGAAGCTGGAAAGATGATGGAGGCGATCACGATCTTCGGAAGACCAGAGAGCATATAACCTTCACCTGGCAAAACACCGTGAAGCAATAACAGAGAAAATGAGGCAATCTCACACTGATACCCTAAAACGATCACTAAGCAAACCTCATGACCTGTTCAATCTGGTCAAGAGCCTAACAAAAGAACCAGGCCCCAATCAAACAAATCGTATCCACCCTCAGGAATTCGCAGACTTCCTGCAATCAAAGCTATGCCAGACCAATAAATCCACAGTACCCACCACCGTGAAGGAGACAACCTACCCAACACTACTAACCACCTTCTCTACACCATCCAAAAAGCACATTGAAGACTCCATTGCCATGATCAACACCACCACGGTACAAACCGACCCCTGTCCTGCCTTCTGGATAAAGGAGCTACATACCAAATTTAGTCCGTTCATAACCAGACTCATGGACCTGTCTTTCGCAACAGGCTCCTTCCCCCAAAACCTCAAGCACACGTCCATCAGACCTCTGCTGAAAAACAACAAACTGGACCCCCAGAAGGTTGACTCATACAGACCTAAATCCAGCATACCTCTACTAGCCAAAATAATTGAAAAGAAGTCCAATGCCAAATACAACACCACATCAATGAAACCACCCCGCTTGACCCCTGCCAACATGGATTCAGGGAATCCTATATGTGGAAACACTCCTCATCACCCACTTCAACAGCATAATTGCTGGAATCGATAACACCCACCGTGGATTTGTCCTCGTCTTCATGGATATAGCCGCTGCATTCGACTCAGTAAGCCATGAGCTTCTCCTGAGGCGACTCGAAGAGAAGGGTATTTGTGGAACAGCACTAAACTGGTGCAAATCATGCCTATCCGACAGATGGCAGCACGTATGATCTGGGACCTCAACATCGGAACCATTCCACCAGAAGCAGGGCGTTCCGCAGGGCTCCTCCCTCTCCGCCCTGATGTTCAACATTTACATGCAGCCCATCTGTAACCTCATCTGTTCATTCAATGTTGACTGCTTAATATATGCCGACGACCTGCTACTCTATATGCCATTCTCAACCGACCAGCCTGACCTCTCTCCACTGACAGACGGCTTTGACGCAGTGGCCAACTGGCTCCAGACCCAAAACCTCCGAATACTGCACAAGAAAACAGAAGTTCTCTTCATCATGAGGAGCCAGAACTTCTCCCCTCCATCCTACCTAAGGATCAAGGAAGCGGAGCTGCAAACTAAGTCCACAATCCGATATCTTGGAGTCACATTAGACCAACGCCTCAATATAAAGGTGCACATAAGCAACACGGTAAGAGCAGTCTACCATAAAATCCGAACACTCAGACATTTACGTTCCCTGCTAGAACCAGACGATTTCCAGACAATCTTTCAAGGGCTGATTATCCCACACTTCGATTACGCCAATGCAATACTACAAGGGCTCCCACAATCCACCCTGGGTCCGCTCCAGCTCGCAATGAACACCATGGCTAGAGTTCTATATGGTGCCTCCAGGTATGAGCACATGACACCTATCCTGAAACAGCTCCACTGGCTCCCTATCCATGGCAGAATTTCTTTCAAGACCCTACTGCTGACCTTCAATGCCATCAACGGACTCTGCTCCGTCTCACTCTCAGAGCTTATCCACACTACTCCCCCCAACAGAGCTAGAAGATCTCCAGCAATTAACACACTAATAATCCCGAAAGCAGAAACACAATGCACCCAGGGAATAGCAAGCAGGGCATTTAGGTTCTGCGTGCCCAGGTGCTGGAACGCCCTACCACCTAGTATCCGGGCAATCCCTGACCTAACACAATTTCGGAAGGCTCTGAAGCACCACCTCTTCCTCAAACAGTAACCGGATGACTGCGCACCATTAACCGCTCCCCCCTTCTAGTACCGCCATACTAACACTTGACTTGATGTGATGCCTATATGTAAATAGTTACCCCGGTTTTACCCAAGTTTAAGCACCTGTTTATTGTAATGCGGAGCAGATTCCTGCACCATATAAGTTTTTGTTGTCATGTAAACAGCACTGATATTGAATAGCGCGGTATAAAAGAGACTGTAAATAAAAAATAATAAATAAAATTTCAGCTGCTAAGGAAAAGGTATACGATGAATAATATTTTCTCTCGGTGCCTGCTCTGTGCAAAGGGTTTAATTAACCTAAGGGTTTATTAAACCCTTAGGACTCATTTATGTTTTCTTTTGGTTTGTGGCTTATGGATTTTTCCTGCAATAATTTGTCTGAATCACTGTTAAATTCAGCTATGCTAGCTGCTTTGGCCACATCTTCTGGTAACAAATTCCACAGCTTGATTGTGTGTCAAGTGAAAAAATATTCTTTTATTTGTTTAAAATGTGCTGCTATCTATTACTTTCATGGAGTTTCCCCTAGTATTAGTGCTAATTGAGAGGGTAATTTAATGAAACCTGCAAGCAAGAATCAGCAGCAGAGTCAACAGTACTTAAAGGCACCAAGCATGAACAAAGTGGCATTAAGAACAGTGTAAACACCCCATGGTGTGGACACAGATTGATAAGACTATACCATGACACAGTAAGAGGAGCAAAGCAGCTGAACAGTGGCACAAATACCCCAAGGCCCTGAGAAAGGTGCAAAACAGCTCTCTATCAGTGGCAGGCAAACAGCCAAAGCACTGAGAGAGGACTGAAGAAGTACTAATAGTGATATTAGCAGCTCAAAGTATCATTAGAAGGGCAAAGTGATACTGGAAAAGGTAAGAACATCCTAGGTACTGTAAAAAAGGCAAAGCTGCATCAGCAGTGTCATGAAGACCCTACGGTACCAGGAGAAGCAAAGCAGCATAAAGAGCGATGGGGGATGTTCACATTTAAGATAAAAGCACGTAACAACAGCCCTAGAGCCAGTGTAAATTCCCAAGCCTAAATTTGTATGGAACATGTGTAAATTATAGTATTTTATAATTTATTTGCAAACTTTTGTGCTCTGCTCACACTCCACCCAACTCCACTCCTTTACACAGCCACAACAGCTTGATGCATCAAATACCCATCAAAGTGCTCATTTATGCACTTATATGACTAAAATTCCTAGATTTATGCTTGTTGTTTGTGCATTAATCTAGGTGGCTTTTTAAATAATTACCCTCTGAGTACATCGGGTGGGGATCACATCTTCAGAGAAATTTGTTCTGAAGATTGATTTGAAATTCTGGACTACCAGATGCAGCAGCCATGTAAAACCCACATTTTATACAAGCTGCAGGTGCTGGTCATATAGGTTGAACACTTCCACAATTCACCATGTTACGAGTTTTGGAGGTTTCTTGCCCTAAGTCAGTGATATGGAACACTAACACATCTGTTCCATGTTGGCTTGACACTGATGACA
Organism: Ichthyophis bannanicus; assembly: GCA_033557465.1. Taxonomy (NCBI): domain Eukaryota; kingdom Metazoa; phylum Chordata; class Amphibia; order Gymnophiona; family Ichthyophiidae; genus Ichthyophis; species Ichthyophis bannanicus. Next base: position 1,159,889,131 of record CM066031.1, read on the forward strand.
TGAGACTGAGGGCTGCAGGTCTGTGACCTCATTGAGCAAAGGCCTGCTGCATCAACAGACTTCCCCTTGTCTCTAGCTTGCCTATTGCTCCTGTTGCTTTGACTGGAAGATGGAGTTCCCAGACTAGATCTAGTCTCCCATGAAATGAATACTGGCAGAAGTTATCTTTGAAAATAATATTGCATACCACTATTTGAAAGATGTCCCATTCTCTCTCATCTACTGATGGCCTACTGACAAAGAAGGTAGTCTGCAAAATACTGATCCTCCACAGCACTATAGTTACTCCATACTTATATTGTTTTATTTTTTGTGAGATCCCTTTGCTGTGTCCTTGGGTATAGCTACAATCAGGGCCGGCCCGTCCATTGAGCGAGAATGTTTTTTGCACAGGGCACCGCGTTTCAGGGGGCCCCGCGCAAAAAACATTCTGATCCTAAAGTAAAATTAAAAAAAAAAAAAAAGCTGTCCTCCCATTGCCGGGGCCGTCGCAGCAGTATCGAGTGTGCCTCAGGGCCCCCCCTGCCCAGCAGAGCCTGCCCTCCCCCGTATCACCTCTCTTCGTAGCTGAAGTCAGACGCGCCGGCTTTCAGAGCGCGAGGGGAGAGTTTCTCCCTCGCTGCTCTGTTAAGCCCGCGGGGGCTGATGGGAAGTTCCCATCAGCCCCCGCGGGCTTAACAGAGCCGCGAAAGGGAAACTAGTCCCTTCGCGCTCTGAAAGCCGGTGCGTGTGACTGCAGCTACGAAGAGAGGTGATACAGGGGAGGGCAGGCTCTGCTGGGCAGGGGGGGGGGCCCACGGCACAGTCGATTCTGCCGCGGCGGCCCCGGCAGCAGGAGAAGACAGCTTTTTTTAAAAACTTTTCTCTGGGCTGGGCTGGGCTGGGGGGGGAATTAGGAGTGGTGATGGGTTGGGGGGGATAGGAGTGGTGATGGGCTGGGGGGGCTAGGAGTGGTGATGGGCTATGGGGGGGTAGGAGTGGTGATGGGCTATGGGGGGCTATGGGGGGTTAGGAGTGGTGATGGGCTATGGAGGAGCTAAGTCTTTATATGGGCTGATGGGATTAGGACTGGAAGTGGGTTGATGGGGGGTTAGGACTGGTAATGGGCTATGGGGGGGCTTAAACTAAAAATTGGGTGATGGGGGATTAGGACTGGAAATGGGCTGGTGGGATTAGGACTGGGAGTGGGCTGAGGGGGAGGTTAGGACTGGTAATGGGGTATGGGGGGCTTAAACTGAAAATTGGGTGATGGGGATTAGGACTGGGAGTGGGCTATGGGGGCTAAGACTGGTAATGGGTTGGGGGGGTTGCTAGGACTGGAAATGGGCTGATGGGATTAAGACTGGAGGTGGGCTGATGGGGTTAGGACTGGTAATGGGCTGTGGGCTGTTGGGGGGGGTTAGGACTGGTAATGGGCTATGGGGGGGCTAGGACTGGAAATGGGCTGGAGGATTAAGACTGGAGGTGGGCTGATGGGGCTAAGACTGGTAATGGGCTATGGGGGGGATAGGACTGATAATGGGCTATGAGGGGGCTAGGACAGGAAATGGGCTGATGGGGAGGGGTTAGGACTTGAGGTGGGCTGATGGGGTTAGGACTGGTAATGGGCTGTGGGCTGATGGGGGGGGTTAGGACTGGCAATGGGCTATGGGGGGCTGACTGGAAGTGGGCTGATGGGGGGTTAGGACTGGAAGTGGGCTGATGGGGGGGCTAGGACTGGTATTGGGTTGGGGGGTTGCTAGGACTGGAAATGGGCTGATGGGGGGCTAGGACTGGAAATGGGCTGATGCAGGGACTAAAAGGGAATGGATACTGGGTGAGGCTGGAACTAGAAGGGAGCTGATGTTGGGGGAGGATTAGAATGGGATGGGGCTGGGAGAGTAAAATGGAGAGGGGAAAAATATTTTGTGTGGGAGGGATAAAAAATCTACAATTGGCCGGGTATTGGGAGAGTAAGTGGGGATTGAGGATGGAGGGGTAAAATTTGAGTGGATGAAATAGGAATGAGGAAAGATCAAAAGGAGAAAGATTAGTATGTTAAAGCAGATGTAGAGAGAGAGAATGGAAAAAAAACTAGAAGAGAGAAGAAAGGACAAATGGACAGCAGATGATGGAGAGTTAGCAGAAAACATGAAGAAACCAGAAGAAAGTGGCTGGAGCAATTGCAACTGAAAAAAAAATGCACAAAAGGTAGAAAGATATCTCTTTATTTTGAATTTATTACCTGGAATATGAAAGCTCTGGGAAATGTGCATCATTAACGTCTGTGCTTTGTTTGGTACAAGAGGAAATTAATTTATAGTTTTATTTCTACAGTGTTGTTGTACATTCCAAGTTTGGCTTTTGGGGTTCCCAGTTTAATTATTGCCTTCCTGTTTCTAAATTGTGATTCCTTGTTTGGTGATGGTCTATGTTCTGCATGTGTAACTGAGCTGAGGTATTCTGTTTATGTAATTACTATTAGGCATTGCTACTTGTTCTCTTTCCCCAGTAGGTCATGTATTGTTCTCTGAAATGTATTGGTTTAATATTTGCAGTGTTGCCTTTTGATAGGTAGGGTATGGTGCTTTGTGAGTCCTGGTAGTGCTGTTAGGATACGGCGGGTTTGCTATGGGTTCTAAATGGGCAGTGTTTGTAGTAGTTCCTAATGTGCCTGGCGGTTGGCACTGGATTATAGTAATATAGAAATCTTTTAGTCTGTCTTTATCCATACACTCATTAAGAGACATGTTTACTAAAAGTTAGTGTATGTTAGCATTACGCAAATATTTATGCAAATAAGGCCACTTATGCAAATGAGGCCCCGCACCGAGTCTCCGCACATAGCCCCACACCCCCCTTTGGCCGCCCCTGGCTACAATCATTGCTGGGTCTGAAGCTGAGAGCAGATTACAAGCTAAAATGCCAGGGAAACAGTATTTCTCGCTCTCTCAAATATTGTCTATTGCTCGAGGGTGCTCTCGACTCTGACAATATCAATTGCTGCATATGTTTGCATTAGTGAGCATGTATTTGCTTAATTTGGGCATCTAAAAATTCAACTACATATAAATTGTGTGTGCATATATCTTCCTATAAAATAATGTGTGCACTCAGATTTCTAGCACACATACAATATATGCCTAAGAAACAAACATCTCAAATGAGCATAAGCAAATGGCCTAAAATCAGGAACATTTGTTCTAAATGAAGATGATCTGAACTTATTATTGGATTTGCACACCACTAATTTATGGCATACTAATAGCCTGTGGATGTTCACCAACTAGCATACTTCCCTACGGTTACCAGACAATAGCCCTTCTCTCAAAAATCTTTACGTTCTAAATATTAATCCTCTAAATCAGTAGACTCTTGAAACAGTTCAGAATGAAAGAGTAAATGCTATTTTGCCATCCACTGCTCTCCTGGTGTCTCCTCACCTGCTGCTGACATTATTCACTGATTATACCTCCATCTGGACCCGGCGGAAGCGGAAGCGGCGTCATCTTGCTACTAACATGGCTGGTGAGGGCTCGGTCTGCAGGGGGGGGGGGAATTTATAATGTGTTGGAATGTTGTTTGGTTATTGTTAAAATTAATAAAGCTGCGACCAGTTGGTGACCCAAAAAGAGGTTTGGTGTGTTTCATTGGTAAGAACAGGAAGGACCTCTAAGTAAGGTGGGTGTAAAGGGGCGGGAGGCGACGTGTCCGCCTTACCCGGTTATCACCCAGGATTGTAAAATGGGTGGAATATAAAAGTATGAAATGAAATGAAATGCCGGGTTGACTAAAGAGCTGGAAGAAAAGCCTCCTGCCTTTATCGCCTCATTATAGTGCTATGCCAGATTTATTTATTTATTTATTTATTTGTGCGTTTTTTTATACCGCCCCTTCCAAAGATCAGGAGCGGTTTACAGAAAACAAGTCAAAAATTAACAATAACGTTACATGGAACAGTACATGGAACAATGTGCAATATAAAACTAAATAAATAAATAAAAATGTTAGTTGCAAGGTGACGCCGCTTCCGCTTCCGCCAGGTCCAGGCCCCAACTACTTCGCCTCACCCTCCCTCTTCCGGCTTCGCCATATTATTAGCAAAAACCTGAGGGATTGTCCGGGTCGGGGGTACCCCACCCCCGCCCTAAAGCTTGCCTCCGGCTCCGGACCCCGGAAACTTCCGGGATCCCGCCAACCCCCTCCAGCTGCAACACCCCCACCCTCTAAGCCTACGAGCCCCCCCCACGCTAGGGTGGGAGGGTGGGCGTCCGGCGTCTCCGGCAGCCAAGTCCAAAGAGGCCGGAGCCACGCCGCATCCCCGCACATACACCCCTCGTCTGGCTCCCCTCGTGCCTCATTGGCTCCCGAGCCTCCCCTTGGCTCGCGGGAGCCAATGACAACCCGAGGGGGCTCACGTACCGCCTCCCCCACCCCACGTCAGCACGGCCCAGGGTGCCCGCGTGCTGCCGCCCTCCCGGTTAGCCCCAGCCGCGAGCACGTGGGCCCCGCGGCCTTGCTATAACCGGGTAAGGCGGACACGTCACCTCCCGCCCCTTTACTCACACCCACCTTACTTAGAAGTCCTTCCCGTTCTTACCAATGAAACACACCAAACCTCTTTTTGGGTCACCAACTGGTTGCAGCTTTATTAATTTTAACAATAACCAAACAACATTCCAACACATTATAAATTCCCCCCCCCCCTGCAGAGCGAGCCCTCAGCAGCCATGTTAGTAGCAAGGTGATGCCGCTTCCTCTTCCGCCGGGTACAGGCCCCGACTACTTCGCCTCGCCCTCCCTCTTCCGGCTTCACCATATTATTAGCAAAAACCTGAGGGATTGTCCAGGTCGGGGGTACCCCACCCCCACCCTAATGCTTGCCTCCGGCTCTGGACCCCGGAAACCTCCGGGATCCCGCCACCGGCTCAGGACCAGCCTCCTGAGCCGCCCCCCAAAGGGAAGCTGCGACCAGCACCTGACCCTAGTACAATACCTTCCAAGGCTTCCTGCCAGTTGTTAAGGAGCAAGTCCATCCCCACTGGGGATAGATGTACACCATCCGACCTGTACAGGCCCACGCACTCCACATCAGCCCAGGTGTGCAAGATCTGGCGCCCACCATGCTCCCCCACCCATCGACCAATTTGACGATTAACTTTCGTCAACCCTCTCGACCACCACCGCTGCCCCTTGCAAGCCGGCCTTGGAATGATATCGGACCAAACCAAAATTACACCTGTGAACATCCGCAACACCACCCCCAAGTCCTTGTGTACAGCACGAATTAACTGCTGGCAAGACCAAGACACCAAGTCATTGCCTCCCAGGTGAATCAATAGGATGTCCGGCGTCCCTCTCTCATGCTCGTGGTGCCGCAGCAAAGGCAAGAGCTGGATCCAACGAAGTCCGTGCTCGCCCAGCCATGAGACGGTCACCGCTGAAGCCTCCAGTCCGAGATTCGGCCCAAACGGCCGTGTTTCTGCTCGCTGACCAGCTCAGTAAACAAACGAGTGGCCAATCACCCAACAGCGACACGATCATTGAACCACGTCTGCAAAATAAAGAGAGGATACCGTTACTGACCCCCCCACCACCCTTCTAAACGCAAGTAGCTTCGGAACGCCTGAGACCTCCATCTACCAATCCGTTGTATCTCCCGCTCCGGCAGTCCTTCCGCTGCTGCACTGGTAGCTGCCCCGATCCGGAAGGAGTGTGGAGCGAACCGCCTAGGATCATCGCCAATCTGCTGCAAAGACAACCGCAGCACCGCCGTAAACTGGAACCGCATAAGCACCCGCGCATCCTCGTGCCTAAAAAATCTGCCCGCGCCCGCCGGCCGGACGCGCCAGTATGCTTTTATCAATGTAACCGGGCACGTAGGAGTCCCCTCCACTGCTCTCAATACTACCCACGTTCCTTTTCCCATCTGATCCGTTTTAGAACGAGCCAGATGGATGTGAACCCCACCCTCTACCAACTTCACCTGGTGCAACTGCAAGCCCCCCTGTCTCGTAACCCGACCCGACTCCGCCACCAATTCTCCCACCCGAAAGGCACCAAAAAAGGTCACTGAAAAGACCTCCCTAAACAGCATGCCTTCATAAGAGGACGATACCACCTGCGGCAAAGCGCCACACAAACACCCTAGGAGGTCATGCGTTATCGGCATCCACCCATCAGCCGGCGATGGACAGGCCCACTCTCATCCTTGGAGCAACCGCCGCGTCAAAAAACCTCCTCTCCAAGCGTTTGAATCTACGTTTTGTTAATTTTCCAGTGTCTACAATTGTCTCCCCCGTAGAGTTATTTAAAAAGTACTTTTTGGAAATTTTGGGGATGCCGGAAACTGCCCTTCCTCCCACCTCAAAAGTATATTATTTGCCTATTAAGAAACGTGTTTCGTCTAGTGTTGTTGATAGTGAGGAGCGTGTTCAGAGGGAAAGTTGGGATGTTCTAAATCTCTCCCAAGTGCTGGAATCTTCTAATGAGGAGGTTATGACGAGGGCGACTCTTTTGGTGGGGTTTTTACTGGAACCTGATAAAGTGTGGACTTTAAAGTTATTTTTTAGGAATTCTGATAAGCTTTTCTTTGGTCAAAAAGTTTGGGTTTTCCCTGATGTTTCATATGTGACTCATGGGAAACGGAAAGTTTTTATGTCCATGCGTCCGGAGGTAATTTCATTGGGATATTCTTTTTTGTTAAGGTTTCCGTGTAAATGTTTGATTAAATCTGTTTCGTCTAGATTTATTTTCTATGAACCAAGTCAGTTACGAGCTTTTTTGGATGCAAGGGTTGCTCCAGGTTTAGTCGTAAGTCCAGTGGAACCTGATTAGATTGACTTACTGGGAACGCTGTAATGTTTTGTGTCTCTGGGTGGATTTCTCTAGGGAATTGTTTCCTGTATTAGTAAATATTACCATGCCTTTGTTAATTACTTTTTCTCCCCCCTGTATTTGTGGGCTATAGTGTTAGATGTGCTTTGAAATATTGCATTTATCCTGCTTTAAAGGTGATATGTTCTAATTTGTATTTGTTTTGCTTAAGTACATCTTTCCATTTTCTTTCAAGTATGTGATTTATTGCTTGATGTAATTGTTAAAATTCTTAAAATAAAAAATAAAATAAAAAAAAAACCTTTCCCAGCAGCCCCCCACCCCACCGCCTTCGAGAAAAATGAAAACCCCGCCAAATCCCTCCACAGCGCGGACCTCGAAAATCCCACGTCCTTTGCTGCCAAAACATACTGACCAAGGAGCTGATCCAATGCTGGACCTTGCCTCCATCCCTGCTCCACCAGGAAAGTCACCACGCTGCTGCAGCCCCTCTGGTACGCTGCCCATGTTGCAGGCGACACCGAATTCTTCAGCAAGTCCATCATGTCTCGAGGCCAATCCGCCATAAGTGCTCTGGGATCGATGCCCCCACTGCCTCCGCCTCCGGCGCCAAGGTACGAAACAGCTCCCACTTAAAACAGAAAAGAGCATCAGCAATCTTGTTAGAACGCCCAGGAATGTGACGAGCCTTAAGCACGACATTCAATTGGAGACAAGCCAATACCACCTGCCTCAATAAATCGGCCACCTGCCTGCAACGCGGGGCATAATTATTCAGGACACTGACCACCGCCTCGTTGTCACACCACCAAACAACCTTGCGATTATGCAATCTGTCCGGCCACAATGCCAGCACAACTAAAATCGGGAATAACTCCAAAAAGGTTATGTTACTCGTAATGCCGGCATCCCGCCATGTCTGAGGCCACCCTTCCGCACACCAAGATCCCCCAAAGTATACCCCCAAGCCCACTCCCCCTGCCGCATCCGTGTATAATTGCAAATCCGTGCTGGATATCCCTTTGTCCCTCAAGACTGTGGTACCGTTGAAATTCCGCAGAAACTCATCCCATACCCCCAGGTCTGCCCTCATGCTCCGCGAAACCCGGATCCGATGATGTGGTTTAGTAAGCCCAGCTGTAGCAGCCATAAGCCGCCGCAAAAACACCCTTTCCATAGGGATTACCCGACAAGCAAAATTAAGGGAACCGATTAATGCCTGCATCTCATGCAACGTCATCTTACTGGAGACCATCACATTCGCCACCAACACTCGCAGCCACGCTACCTTGTCTGACGGTAACCGAGCTACCATTAGCACCGAATCCAACTCAACCCCCAAAAACGTAAGACATGTCGTCAGTCCAGACGTCTTCCCGGCCACCAATGGCACACCCCACACCCATGCCAACTGCATAAAACCCTCCAACAACTCCGTGCACTGCCCAGACAGTGCCTCCCCTACAAACAGGGAATCATCCAAGTAGTGCACCACATTTCCACAACCCTGCTTCTCCACAAAAGCCCAATGCATAAAAGTGCTAAACTGTTTGAAATAAGCACAGGATATAGCGCAACCCATTGGCATGCACTTATCAAAATAGTAGTGCCCCTCAAAACGAAATCCCAACAAGTGAAACGCCGACGGGTGCACCGGCAACAAACGGAAGGCCGATTCAATGTCCACTTTCGCCATCAAGCACCGCGGGCCGCATTCCCTCACCAAATCCACGGCATCATCAAATGATGCGTAGCGCACTGCACACCATTCCCTAGGAATGTGGTCATTCACCGAAGAACCCACGGGGAAAGACAAGTTATGAATCAATCGGTACTTCCCGGGGTCCTTCTTCGGAATTATACCCAATGGGGAAACCACCAAATCCTCAAATGGCTGTTCCTCGAAGGGGCCCGTGACCCTTCCTAACCGAATCTCCCCCGCCAACTTATCCTGCACAATGTGAGCCAACTGCTTCACAGAAAGGGAATTCCTCGCTTTACATGCTGGCACTCTACCCACCACAGGAATCTGAAAACCCCACAGAAACCCACCTTCCAAAACCACCTTGTCCTTCTTTCTGGGATATCTGCTCAACCAATGACGCAACACATGTATCTTGATAGGAGTCGGAGCCAAGCTCCGCACGATCCTATTGTTTGGGAGGAGGCGCAATGGCTCCAGCAACACCTCGCTTAACACATTTGAGGGCGGAATGCCCCCCATTGCAGATAGAGCACGCGTGCCGGAATTTACAATCCGGGAAGGGGCAGGAAGACTTGTTGAACTGCCAACAAACGTCTCCAGTGCCCCCCCCCCTGCCATTCTCTGCGCAGCCGGGGGCACCCCCCTCTGAAAGGGCCACTCTGCACTCGGTGTACCAACTAACCCCCCCTTCGAACATCTCGTCCCCCCAACGCCCGACCTGACAGCCATTTGCGTCAGCCATAAATTAATATCTTGCGTCCCCTAAGACAACATCTGCTTTTCCTCCATCTTATCACGGAACTTCTCATCATAGTTGAGCCAAGCCCAACCGACGTGCATCTGAGACGCCTCCAAAATGGAGTCCGCATAAGCCAGGAGCATACCATACTGCTCCGGATGCAGGTGTCCCCACACACTAGCCAACCGTAAAAATGCCCGCGTCCAATTCACCACGTTTCGGGCTACTCTCCACACTCGACCTGCCTTTTTGTCCTCTTTCGTCTTTCTTCAACTATCCCCCGACCGCTTCCGGCCTTCCAACAACCGGAAAATGTCTATGTAGCACCGCTTCAGAATTTTCCGCCGCAAATTCCGCGGCACACCCTCCCATAACTCTGAAAACGGCACAACCGTAGGCGGCGCCCCACCGGTTCCCGGCCTCCTTGAACTTGTCCTGCCTTCCTTGCCCCCGCTACCCCCCTCCAGTGTCAAACCGGACGAGGAATCGGTCATTGACGTGGAAGAAGATCCCGACCCTCTACGGCGATGACAATAATGTCTCCGCTTCCTGCCAACCTTCTTTCACCCTGTGCCGTTAGTCCCAGTTCCGTCCCCCACTGCCCCGCCTTGATCCACAGCCAACTCACCTGCAACGTCGGCCGCTCTTTCCATGGTGGCACCAGTCTTCTCTCTCTCCGCCACCGTCTGGATGGCACTCTCTGATTCAGCTGCTGCTCCACCGGCCCTGTGAGGTCCATCTGAACTCGTCACCGCGCCATCACATTGTCGTGAAACGCTCAACCATAGATGCGCCGCATAAGGCCATCCCGGGTGTACCTGTGGAGAGAAGACAGCAAAAGGCGAAGAGACACCCACCACAGCCCACGGTGGCTGCCACGCCCCCAGCCACTCCGCCCGTGAGGAGCCCTGACCCCCTCCCTGCCAATGAGCCCATGCTGGTGAAGAACCTCCCCCCGTATCCCCCTGCCAACCCGCCGAACCCGCTAACCCCCACCAATCTCTTCCTCCCATAACTCCTGGGACCCCCCCTCTGGGGAAACGGGCCCCACATTCGAGCGCCCTACAGACCCACGGACAACCCCTTGACCCACAGCCCCCCTTAATGGTCCTCCACCCCCTCTGCTCTGACTAACCCCAGCCGCACTACTAGCACTCTCTGACTCACCCCCTCCCCCATAGCAGCACTCTCTGACTCACCCCCATAGCCCCCGCAGCCCCACTCCGTCCTTGCTCTGTCCCAACTACCAGTCTACTGCCCCCACGCACTCCTTTGCCTTTGCTCGGTGCTCTGCCCCTAACCGCCCCTCGCCCTTTTTTCTTTGCTGCCACTCCTTGAGGCCTGCCACCCTGCTCGAGGCCCTCCTGCTCCCGCAGATCCTCCCCCCGTGCAACCCTTTCCATCCCTCTCCCCCTGCTCACGCCTCTTCCCTTTCCCTGACCCCCACCCCTCTCCTTGCCTGAGCGCATCACAGCCCCACTCCTTCTGCCACCCAGAACCCTGAATCCTCGGGGTTTTTTTTGTTTTTTTTTGTAAACCCAACCGCCGGCCCCTCAAACGCTGCGATCCTCGTCCTCTGCTCCCTATATAGCCCGCCCTAAGCTCCGCTCCCCATCCTAAAGACGTAAAGCCCAAAATTGAAATTTTATTTATGCCTTCACACCCGCACTCCGTACCCGTCCGGCGTCTCCGGCAGCCAAGTCCAAAGAGGCCGGAGCCCCGCCATGTCCCCGCACATACACCCCCCGTCCGGCTCCCCTCGTGCCTCACTGGCTCCCGAGCCTCCCCTTGGCTCGCGGGAGCCAATGACAACACGAGGGGGCTCACGTACCGCCTCCCCCACCCCACGTCAGCACGGCCTAGGGCGCCCGCGTGCTGCCGCCCTCCCGGTTAGCCCGGCCGCGAGCACATGGGCCCCGCGGCCTTGCTATTTATACATTGACATTCATAATACAATAAAAGACAAAAATTAACGAAGCATCAAAAAATTGTCCAAATAGAATGTTCCTAGAGGAAAAGTCCATTAACCATTATTAAAGTGGACTGGGAAAATCTAATGCTTGCCTCTGCATTGAGCAGCATTGAATCTCTCTACATTTTGGGAACCTGACGTATTTGTGACCTTAATTGGCCACTGTTGGAAACAGGATATTGGGCTTGATGGACCTTTAGTCTGATGCAATCTGTACATAGTTACCCTAGTTAGTCCCAAGTTGCAACACCTGTTTATTGTAAGTACAGTGCAGGTCAGCCTGCACTGTACAAATTATTGTTGACTGTAAACCCACGCATATCGACCAAATACAAACAGAGGATACGCCCAACACACACGAAGATTCAAAGCATTCAACAAAGAAGACTTCCTGACGCTGACCCTACCTAATCTACTTACGAACTCAAATAACCTTGATGACCTCATGGACAACTGGAACACCACAATCTCCTCAGCATCCAGAGCAACTGTAAACAAGACCAGCAACAAGCCCATCTCCTCAAAGGCCCGCTGGTTCACCCCTGACCTCCGGAAACTGAAAACAAATCTTAGAAGAACAGAAAGAAAATGGAGAAAAAACAAAACTGACAAAGACAAAAAGCAATACCTATATGAACTTGCTGCCTACCACACAGAAACCGACAATGCAAAGAGAAACTACCACACCAAAATCATCACGACCGCTGCAAACAAACCTCGAGAACTCTTCCAAATCGCTAAAAAACTGACAAAGACACCAACCACTTCCAATCAACCCGGAGATATCCCCTCGGATCTCTTGGCCCGACAATACAAACAATTTCAGCAACCTCAACAACCTTACCGCTGCGCTACAGCCACAAGAACATACCCAGGAATCACCATAAATGCTAACTGGACTACATTCAATGACACCTCAAAGGAAGAAATATCCTCCACCATCTCCTGTCTGAACACCACTACCTCCCCACTGGACCCCTGCCCTACCGAATGGATAAAGAAAACCAAGGAAGACCTAAGTACCCCACTAACTCACATCGTAAACGAATCCTTTAAACAAGGATACATGCCAGATGCCCTCAAAACATCAATCATCCGACCAACCATAAAGAAGAACAACCTGGACCCCAAGGACCCCACCTCCTACAGACCAGTGGCAAGCCTCCCCCTCGCCACCAAGATAATAGAAAAGATAGTCCAACACCAGCTCCAAGATCATCTAGACACCAACGACATACTTGACCCACAGCAACACGGTTTCCGACCACTACATGGAGTTGAGATCCTCATGACCATCCTAATGAACACACTCATCATCGGAACACAAGAGAAAAATTCAGGGTACATCCTGATCTTCCTAGACATATCAGCGGCCTTCGACACAATCTCACACGAAATCCTCATACACAGACTACAAACAATCGGAATCAAGGACACTGTACTCCAATGGTTCAGATCCTACTTAACTAACAGACAGCAACGGATTCGCACCCTCTCCACAACCTCGCCCCCCTACAAACAACTTCAAGGAGTACCCCAAGGATCCACCCTATCAGCCATGTTGTTTAACATATACTTACGTCCACTATGCTCAATCATACGCACCCACAACATCAACTTCCACATCTACGCGGATGACATAATGCTCTACGCACCAATTACAACCACCAACCCAAAAAACGAACAGCTATCAGCCTGCTTCAACGACGTGGCCAACTGGCTACAGGAGAACAATCTATCCATCAACATAAAGAAAACCGAAGCCCTAATAGTAACAAAAGAACCTGACTTCAAACCACCTACCCACCTCAACATGGGAACCACACAAAAACAAATCCAGCCTCAAATAAGATATCTAGGCGTCATCATTGATCAAGCTCTCACCTTCAAACAACAAATCAACAAAACCGCCGGGATGATATTCCACAAAGCTAAAACTATCCAACGACTCCGGCCCCTCCTAGAACCTCACGACTTTAGGACAGTGATGCAAGCTGTGACACTCCCTCATCTGGATTTCTGCAACATAATCTATCATGGACTTCCTGCCTCGCACACCAACTCCCTCCGTACTGCCTTAAACACCTCAGCAAGGATTATTCAAAATGCAAAATAAAAGGGAGCACATCACCCCAATCCTAAGAGACCTTCACCTCCTTCCACTGCAAGCAAGAATCAAGTACAAAGCCATCTTACTCATCCACAAAACTATCCACCAAGCACGGAACACCTCACTACACTCCTTACTGCCTCGACCATCCCACAACAGATCAACCAGACATTCCTCCAATAACTCTATCGTTGTCCCCCACAAAAGAACCAAATCTACACAACAGACCTGCAACAGAGCATTCGAACTTTATGCTCCATCCCTCTGGAACTCTCTACCAAACCACATCAAGAACAACAACGACATCACATCATTTAAGAAACAGCTAAAGACAATCCTATTCCGTGAACATCTCTCAACGGAAACACCACCATGACCTCACACTTAGATTTTAGCAGAAGTAAATCATGTCCATGTCCACCCATAATCATTAATTGTTGACCCTGGTGATGGCCCCACCCTAAAAGAAATTACCCCTCCCTATGTTACATGTTACACCGCTTTGACCCGGTGAAAAGCGGGATATAAATGCAGTTAAATAAATAAATAAATAAAAATAAAAAAAAAAATAAAAAAAAAATTCTAAAGAGCATGGTATAGAAAAGACATTAAATAAATAAATAAATATCCTACGTTCTTATGTAATCTAAATAACAAGACAGCTAGAGGAAAAAATACATTAAAAATTAAATAAGCATTTAAAATGGGCACAAACTGGGGTGACACGTTCAAAGTGTCCTATGTCAAATTTGTGTGGTTGCATTTTGTGGAAATTGCAGAGGATGAAATGCAAGAATGTTACAGTAGAGAAGATGCCACCAGTCTAACACTAGCACTCCTTGTGGCCTTGGGCAAGTCACTTAACCCTCCATTGCCTCAGAAAACTCCAAGTTATCAAAGCCCCTGTTTAATGTACATTACCAAGTTTAAGTTACAATGTAAACCGCTTTGATTGAAATAATAAAGCAATTTATAAAACCTGTTAAATAAAATAAATAAAATCAGAAGAGTCAAGAAAAACTGCAACTTTTTTCAGTTCATAACTTTAAAAACATTGCCTGTACCATTTTGCTATATGAAGATGCAATGTCATATTGAAATCTAACAGCATCCCTAGATAATGTATCTGAATTTTAAGCAGAGCCACATGATTTACTAATAATATTGAAGAACGAGGTGATTGCTGAGGTTTCTTATAAACAATCATTCCCTCTGTTTTTCTTTTTAATGTATTCAATCCATTTTCAAAAAACCATAAATTAAACAAGTTAAACTATTTTAAAATATCTTAACTGCAGCCTAAATCAAGTAAAGATTGGAATTTGGTTGAGTCTTATAGACCTATTTCCCTCTTGTATATGATTTAAAAATTATGGCTAAAATCTTAGCTGACCTATTGGCACAGCTGATTCCCAGGCTTTTTAGGGAAAATCAAGTTGGTTTTGTAAAAGGATGCAATGTGGCTCACAATTTGAGGAAAATCCTTTTGGCCAGGGAGTATTGTGCCAGGCAGAGCACTGGTGCTTTAGCAATCAGCTGTGACACCGAAAAGCCATTTGATCGGGTGGGATGGCCTTTCCTATTTACACTGTAGGATCTTAGGGAAGTATGGGATAAGGGATTTTTCTTTGCAGGAGTGCAGTCCTTGTACAGAGATCCCAGAGCAGTGATTATAGTTAATGAGGTGACTTCTGAAGATTTTGTGTTGGCATGCAGCCCTCAGCAGGATTGCCCATTATCGTCTTTTCTCTTTCTTCTCTTTTTGGAACCCTTGTTGCAGTGAATATGAGCTAATAATAGGGAAAGAGGGGAGAGGATAGGTGGTAGTTAACTTAAGTGCCTTACTTTTTTTTTATTTTTTTTAATGCTTACTCACCCGAGACTTTCATTAGCTGTGTTCTTACTGTACATGAGTTTGAGCTTTCCTGGTGGCATTAGATAGCAGGTAGATTTTCTTTGCCAGGGGGAAATTCCTCTTGATTTAGACCACCTCTATGAGGCAAATATCAGACTTCTTGTATTAGAAACAAAATATTTGCAGCAGAGCTGGATAGACTTTCCTGTATCCCTAATGCAGGGGTTCGCAAACCTGTCCTGGGCCCTCCCTAGCCAGTTGGGTTTTCTGGATATAAGAGATATTTGCATACAATGGAGGCAGTGTATGCAAATAAATCTCATGCATAGTCATTGCGTATATCCTGAAAACCTGACTGGCTGGTAGGCAGATTTGGGAATCCCTGCAATGGATAGTACATTTTTGTTAAAGATGATTATCATGCCCAAATGACCTTATGTTTTTCAGTGCTGCAATCCTACTCAGTACGATACATAGCAAAGAGTGTGACTCATATAAAAGAAAAAAAACCAAACTTGCTATCACCAAACATTCATACCAAATATATGAGGTATGGTGTATTGGACAATTTAAATAGCTAGAATCTTTGACGAGAGCTAGAATATAGATAAGGTGGTGTTGTTAGGAAATATAGTCTGGTTTGTTTCAGTCATCATATTGGGGGATTATGAATGTTGCAATATATTCTTCCTAACAGGGTTATAAATAACTCCTTGATGTTAAATCCTCTGATGTTATGATTTTACCGTTTTGACCCCACTCCCTGATGCAGCCACGGGTGAAATGATTGACATGATGCCGACAGCATTAGTGCATTAGCTTGAATTTGGAACATAAAATATCGTAGGAGATAAGTGACTCTATAATTATGATTTAAAACATTTTGATGACATGCATAGGAGGTTTTTTTAGACTCATGATATGAACATTGAAGGGCCAGAGCGTTGGCTGTAAGCACATTTAAAGCATAGCATTTGAAGGCTTTTGTAACAATGAGGTCTTTTTCCTCCTATTTAAATTGTCCAGTACACCATACCTCATATATTTGGTCTGAATGTTTAAGAGATAGCCAGTTTGTTTTTTTCTTGTATATAAGCTACACTCCAGCCTACAAATTGTATATATTGTATATATTGTGGTTGTACATAGTTACCCTGTTAGCCAAGTTGAATATCCTGTTCATATGTAAACACAAAGTACTATTGGAAATGTGTATGTTCACTGTTTATTGTAAACCGCGCTGATGCTGAATAGCGCGGTATAAAAGAGACTTTAAATAAATAAAATAAATAAATTGTATTGAGTGGGATTATACCAATTTATTTATTTTTATTTATTTAACATTTCTTATATACCACGCTATTTGTCATCAGTGCGGTTTACATTACAACATTATAACACTTGGTCAGATACATTTGGCTGTTGTTTATATAGAACAGGGATTTAACATGGAGATAAACTTGGGGAAACTATATACATTCAAGTCCATATACATAAATTTGGGGAAACTATATACAATCCAGATACATTACATGTTCGAGATGAATACACAGTATAGTTTTCATTAGTCTATACTGTGTATAGACCAATGTGTATAGATTCCATTGGTCTATACTGTGTAAAGACCAATGGATAGATTCCATTGGTCTATACTGTGTATAGACCAATGGAATCTATCCAGTCTACTTGGCAGGAAACAAGTTATTCGGACAGTCATGTGAAAGAATTATTAAAAGAACCAATAATTTTTGATGAGAGAGATGAAAGCATAGGTGGGACTTCTTGTGCAGCCCTCACACAGGTTGGAAATGTTTGATTTGTTCTGAGGTCCATTGATCTACTCTCATAAAATCTATCAGAAGACAGGATATTCAAACGGTACTCTGAATTATCAAAGTACCTAGGTTATCTTCTGATAATCCTGGGTTTGTTGAAAAATGGAACACAATTCTTAACAAATTTGCTTTAGATTTGATGGTGTTAATTATTGACACCAAAAGGATTATATAATAAAGGCACTGAAGGGGAAGAGGCCATGAAATAAAATGGGGGGGGGAGAAGACATTTTTCAGATATGTTAGCGAGAGGAGGAAGTTCAAAAGTATTATTGTCAGACTCAAGAGGGAAAAGGAAGACTATGTAGAAGCTGATGAGGATAAAGCAGAATTGCTTAACAGATATTTTTATTCTTGTTTAGAAATGAAGGGCCAGGAGCAGGACCCCAAAAAGTACCCACAAATAGGAACAGAAGTGAGGGGATTCTGTATGATTTTCAGAAGATTGTGTTTATGAGGAACTGCCTAAATTAAAAGTAGACAAAGCTATGGGCATACATCCGAGAGTACTGAAGGAACTTGGGGAATTCTAGCGGATCCACTGACTGACCTTTTCAATGCTTTTTTTAGAGTCGGTAGTGGTCCCAGAGGACTGGAGAAAGGCACATGTGGTCCCTTTACAAAAAAGCTGAAGTAAGGATGAGATTGAGAACTACAGGCCAGTAAGTCTGACCTCTGTGCTGAGTAAATTAATGCAAATATTGCTAGAACAGAGGATAGTGAGGTTTCTGGACTCCAATGAATTGCAGCATGGGTTTACTAGAGGCAATGATTTCTTTGACTGGGTGACCAGAGAGTTGGACCAAGGGAGAGCCCTAGATTTCAATAGAGCTTTTTACACTGTTCAGCACAGGCAACTTATAAATAAATTGAGCACCCTGGGTATGGACCCTAAAGTGAATGACTGGGTTAGAAATTGGTTGAGTGGGAGATGACAATGAGTACAGGTAAATGGAGCTGACTCTGAGGAGAAGGATGTTACCATTGGTATACCACAGAAATCTGTCCTTGGTCCGATTCTTTTTAATATTTTTGTTAGTGCTATTGCAGAAGGACTGTCAAATAAGGTTTGCCTCTTTGTGGATGATACAAAAATCTGCAATAGAGTACATGCCCAGGAAGGAATAGATAACATGAGGAGGGATCTAGCTAAGATTGAAGAATGGTTGAGAATTTGGCAGCTGAGTTTTAATGCTAAAGAAATGCAGGGTCATGCATTTGGGCTGCAAAACTCCAAGGAAGTGGCATAGTGTAGGGAGTGAAGTATTTCTGTCCACAAAAGAAGAACAGGACCTGGGTGTGATTGTTTCTGATGATCTTAAAGTGGCTAAATAGGTAGAAAAGGTGATGGCAAAAGCCAGAAGGATGCTTGGGCATATAGGGAGAGGAATGGTCAGTAGAAAAAAGGAGGTGATAGTGTCTCTGTATACGTTTTTGGTGAGACCTCATTCAGACTATTGTGTGCAGTTCTGGAGAACACACCTTCAAAAGGATATAAACAGGTTGAAATTAGCGCAGAGATTTGTTACTAAAATGGTTAGTGGTCTTTGTTATAAGTCTGTCCCCATATGGTTTAAATATCTCAATATGTATACTTTAGAGGAAAGGCAGGATAGAGGAGATATGATAGAGATGTTTAAGAATACCAATGTCATAAACGCACAGGAGGAGAGCTTATTTCAATTGAAAGTAAGCTCTGCAATGAAGGGACATAGGATGAAGGTGAAAGGGGATAAACTCAGGAGTAATATGCGGAAATATTCCTTTACAGAAAGAATGGTAGATGCATAGAATAAACTCCCAGTGGAGGTAGTAAAGACGAGGACAGAACCTGAATTCAAGAAAGCATGGGACAAACACAGAAGATCTCTAAAGGAAAAAAAAAAGGATTATAGTAGTTGATATAGAAAGGCAGATTAGATAGGTCATATGGTCTTTTTCTGCCATCATGTTTTATGTTTATATCTTGTGAGGAAGGAGAACTGCTGGCGATATGGGGAGCGGGAAATAGGGAAGATGAGTTGTTGGAGACTTGGGGAGGGGTAAGGGTTTTGAAGGGAAAGGGAAATTCTGGAATAGATTTAGGGTAGGATATGGTGGAGTGGGGTGGAGTGGGGTGGGGTGGGGTGGGGTGGGGTAGGGGCAGGGGCACATGGCCAATGGTTCACTTAGGACATAAGATACTCTTGGGTCAACTCTGCATTTGGATCACTGACAGAACATTTCAGCCTATTATTGCACCACAGCTTAATGGCAATTCAGTAATTTTAGTTCCATTCATGAAAATTCTTGGAGTAATCATTCATTCATCATTCAATCATTCATCAATCAGCCTTACCTTCAAACTACAAATTGCAGTAGTTGTGAAGGCATGCTTTTTTTTTTTTGCCTTTGGCAAACTAGAGCTATCAGACCATTGTTGAACAAGCAAGCTCTCACTCTTAATTTGTTCCCTCGTCATTACTCATATAGGCTACTGCGATGCCTTATACGATGGCCTTCACCAGGTATTAAATTTAAAGTATTCGATGCATACAAATACAGCCATTCATTTGATTCACTCAGCTGGATAAAGGGACTATTTAGCACCATTATTTAGAGAGACACTGGTTTCCAGCGATATATCGATGTAAGTTTAAGCTGTTAATTGTGGTCTTTAAGGCAATGCATGCTGGCCAACCAGCGTAGCTGTTTAACATTTTAATTCTCCATACCACTTCATGTCAACTCCATTTATAATCTGATAAAATTTACTTTATTCCTCTACCTGTGTACACCCACCTGCAGTCTACTAGCATTTCAGCTTTCTATATTCTCTAGCCTTTTGTTTAGAATGCACTGCCAAAGTACTTGAGGCCAGAATCTACTTTGGCCATGTTTAAGGCTGGTCTTAAGGCCTTGTTTATTTTTTTTTTCAAAGTTTTTGAGGACTAATGGTAGGACAGAGCAGTCTGGGACAGCAGTGAGATAAGATCTTTCCTGTTACCTCTTTTCTGAGTTCTTTTTCTTTATTTTTTGATTAAGATCATTTAAAAAACTGTTAACGTTTGTGATGTAACCATAACTTGTGGTACATTAAAGAGGTCATTCTGGAAGCCCTATTTGTGAGTTAGACATCTGGAAATGGACATTTAGACATGCAAATCATAGAGATGACCCCAGCCATTTTAGAAAGCTGGGCATATAGACATCTCCAATGCACAAATGTCCATGCCACATGAGATCATGGTGGAGGCTGTGGGGCCCTGTATCCCACAACAACTGTTTTTCACTGTTAGATATCACCAATTACCAATTAGCAACAAATTACTCAAGACAAACTTCTGCTCAGATGCAAAGCTTCTTTATTGGTATACCAAAAGCGAAATAAATCACCAATTCAGAGAGCAAAAGACTCTGTCTGAGAAAGGTGGTGGACAGTCCACTTCCCTTACTGGAATTGGGGAGCAGACTGCCCACTGAGTTATGGAGCCGTCCCCTTATAAAGATATTCTCCGTCACAAAAACTTCTAGAAGTTCTGATGTCATCCTCAGAAAATCAGAGTTACTTGCAAAGAAAGAAAACTTTGCTAGAACTCCTTCTCTGAGGCCCCCTCCCATGAATAATGCCAATTATGCCTTAGGGCTACCCTCCCTTGCAGCTGGTGCTCTCCAGGTCTTCTGGTCTTTGCTTAATTGTGCTTCTTATCTGTGCTGTGGAGCAAATCTTTCCTGCATTCCTTGGCCTGTTTCATAGTCTTTCATCTCCTGGTGCTAAATTACATTCTTCTTTTCTTCAAGGCTGAAAGTATGTTTTCTGCTAATTAATTCTCTGAGCAGACCTGTATTTCTCTTCTGAGCCTGACTTCGCGTACTTCTACTCAAAGCAAGGCCTCCAGACTACAGCAGGCCTCAAAGCTGTCTTGTAGCATATACTTTCTTAGCCCACAGGACATTTTCTTTTCTTCATCGTGCAAACTGCAGGCAGGCCATGATTACAGTCACAGATAGCAGCTGAAGGAGCAAAACTATCCCTAAACCGAAATATAAACCCAAAATATCAAAATATCCCAACAAGGCGTGTCCAGGGGCGGTCTGGCAAAGATGCATATGCACACTGGATTTCAGAAACAGCGAGTGTGTCTCAGCCCACCAGTGGTAATGTCCAATTCATGGCATCAGAAAAGCTCTCATTCTGCCACCAAATCATCTGGAGGGAGTAGAGAAGAGGGTACCCTGATATCCCAAATATTTTTCACAATCATAAAGAAAACTGAAGGAACATGAGGGAACTTGTTTTCTGGTTGGCATGCCAATGCATATCTCTGTTTGCAAAACAGCAGACAAGGATATGCATGCAGCATGCAATAGATGTCCCAGCCTAAAAATGAGGTTTACATGAACATTTCTAAAATTGGGACAAAAGTTGCATGCCTCCAACCTTTTTTCATATGTTTTGACCTGCACATCCCAGATTACACCTAGACATCATTTCTAAAATGTGCCTTGTGATAAGGAAGCTTATCATAGCTCAGGAAGGGGCTATAGAAAAGGTGAAATGTCTCTGAACAAGCAACCTGTCAGTGCTGGTAGAAATGAGAAAACAGAATTTTGCCATAAAAGACTACCAGTCCCAGAATGCACCAGGTTTCCAACAGCCATGAGAGGAGCTGAAGTGAGAAAACGTGTGTTCAATCAAAAGGGCTATGAGGTAATCCCTAAGCACTCATCTCAAAGGGCAGGGCCTGATTCAGCACAGCTGCGCTGTGTTAGGGAGGAGCACTCATCAAGGCAGAATAAGAGTAGAGTTTATTCTACAGATGATCATCTTCATGATCACCTTGGATATCCAGAGAATTATCCTCAGTTTCATCTGAAGGATCATCAGAAGCAGAAGCCAAACCGGACGGACAGAGAGGGAAAGAGACCCTCTGGAAGAAAGAGGAGAAAAGCCTTTGAGAGGTCTAGAAGAGTCCAAAGCAGTACGTATACTGGGAGGTATTCCAAGGGCCAGCATACACCATTGGACTGGGGAAAGCCAGAGGAATGGTGCTGCAGAGCTAGGAATCACCAGAGGCTACCTGTGAGGGAGACGGCTGCACGTGGAAGGGACCCTAAGACCTGTGCCAGAAGGTATGTGAAGAGAGATCCAGTATCCAGGGATCTGGATTGGAAGGCTGGACATAAGAACTGGACTACATACTGGCCAGGCTATATAGAGAGGAACTCTAGCAGCAATGGAAGCTCAGGTATGAACACTGATCTATGCCCTAGCTATAACCTATAGCTAGGGCATAGCTATAGGTTATAGCTAGGGCATAGCTATAGCTATAAAGACTCCGCCCTCTCTTCCCTCCTATTTAATATATATATCCAACCAGTCTGTGACATTTTCAAGAAATTTAAAGTCCACTATCACATATACGCAGACGACATGATGATGTACATACCATTCACAATCCCAACACTCCCACTACAACTGTTAACAGAATGCTTCTCTGAATTAACAATCTGGCTAAAGGAACACAATCTCCATATCAATCATTCTAAAACGGATATATTAATAGTAACTAAAAATCAATCCTACATACCTCCAACACACATCACTCTCCAAAATCACAACATTACTATAAAAAATGAAGTGAAATACCTAGGTGTCACCCTTGACTCACACCTTAGTATGGACACACATATTAGAAACATCACTAAGAAAATCTACTTTAAACTCAAAATTTTAAAACAATTACGTCCTCTTGTACTTCTACATGATTTTCTGAGCATTGTCCAGGCCATCATCACACCACACTTTGATTTCGCAAATCTCACCCTACTAGGAACAACAAAACAAAACATTAAAAGACTCCAACTTGCCCAAAATGCAGCAGCAAGAATTGTAATGAAGGTTCCACCATTTGAACACATTACCCCTATACTAGCAAACCTTCACTGGCTCCCAATTCAATCCAGAATAAATCACAAATTGATTATCACTACATTTAAGACACTAAATACAATGGCCCCAGTCCCCTTAACAAAACTTATCACTAAAGACACATCCCAAACTACGCTACGGAGAGGCCACACGAATAAAATTAGGATCCCGAAAGAATTCACAACTACTAAAAAAACTACTAATAAAAAAGCGTTTTCACATGCAGCTCCCACCCTATGGAACTCCCTCCCTGAAGAAATAAGAGCATTAAATGATGCAAATGAACTCCGCAAGAAATTAAAAACATATCTATTCATCTCCCATTTTGGCACACTTGAAAATACCTTACCTCTAACAGGTAATGGTTAATAGCGACCTAGGGTACACCAACTCCAATTCTCCTACCTAACTACAATTAAAGTCGATTAAATAACTACTTGTAAATCTTGTAAATAGATATATGTAATAGTTCAAAATATGTAAATAGTTCGATTGTTATTTAACAAATTTTACCATATTTAGTCCATTCATGTTTAATGTATTTAGCAAAATTGTACCTAGTTAACTAATGTTCCATGTAAAACAGACTTGTAAATCTGTTCATTCCTTGTTCAATGTAAACCGCACCTGATCTGTGGAAGGTAGCGGTATATAAGCAACTGTTAAATAAATAAATAAATAAATAAATAACCTTGAAAGACAGCAGGGAAACAAGTATTCTCCTGAAAATGCTCCATTGAGAGATTCATCTGTGCCAATCCATGATATTGAACCCATGCTTGTTGAACAAGGGGGAATAATAGCAGATGAGGATCCTGTTTATATGGACTGCTCTCTATCTAAACTCCGTTGGTAACTTTCTGTTATAAAGTACAGCAACCATCACAAAGAAATACAAATTTGTTCTTTAATCTACTCAGAAAAGCTCCTAAAGCAGGATTTGACCCACACAGTAGAAGGCAAGCCAGCTAAGGGGTTTCAGCTGGTGACTGCTAGCAATTAAGCCTTACCTAATTGCTTGTGAGCTAGGAGAGAATCATTTCTGAATTTATGTGGGAAGTAATCAGAAGTTAACCTGAAAAGAACAGTTTGTTTCTTGCTTTGTGACTTTTCATTTGTTGTTTTCCTGATTTTGACTTTGTTTTTCCAAGTTAACACTGAAAGCAAGTTACCTAATTTATGTGCTACCAAGCATATCTGTGTTGGGAGAAATAACCCCATAAATAAATATCTTATTGGCTTTACCCAAGAGCACAACTAAATTATTGTCAGCAGCTGTGTCTGGTGTGAATGAACTACATTGCCCACAATACCTTGCAAATCATATAGATATATGCACTTGACAAGACTGTGAAGATTCTCACCCAGGCAGCCGTCCGACAGCCTTTACACCTGTAAACCAAACACAAATTCTTAATTCTCACAACTTTTGACAAAGTGCAAATATTTAGACAGTAAAGAAAGTAGCCAATAGGGAGGTACCCTGAGGCACTCTCCTTGGCAGACTGGACTAGTCAGAAATATCAGCACTGCTTTAACCCACTGACAATGGTTAGACAAATGTGAAGCAAATCATTTCAAAACTCTGTTTCCTATACCTAACTGTGCCCATTGAAAACATATGCGCTCTGGTAAAATAGTATCAAAGGTGGCTGAAATATCAATAAAGATTAGCAGAAGACCTTTTCTCTCTTTTTTAAGCCTGGTAAAATAATATTAAGTAAGGAGGCAGGGTTTCTGGACTGTGACCAGGATGAATGCCATGTTGCATAGATCAAATACCTCATTTTATCTAAAAGCTCATATAATTGCATGTGAACTACTTTTTCTATTACCTTATCAACCATAGGTAAATTTGAAATGGGTCAGTAGCTGCCGCAATCATCCATAATACCAGATTTATTTTTAAAAAGGGCCTAATCATATTTGTGTGTTTCAATTTGCCTGGTAAAGTTCCAACCACTATAAGAAGAAGCAACCATACCAGCTAAAAAGTTCACAACAGAATCTTTTATGAACTGAACAGTGGCAACTAGATTCTTATCCAGTGGATAAGCTATGGACTTCATATTTGGCAAGACAGAAACAATATTGTATTAAAATCAATCCATAAACTTCCTTGGTATTCTTCAAATTAGATGAGCATACCCAGGATGGAGAAGATCTTAATGAGCCAATCTTTGATTTCAAATATATATCAAAATCCTGACCTGAGGTTTTTTTTTATCCATATTAGAAAGGTCTGAGGAATGCTATAATTATTGAACTGTATGTTTTAATATAAGTCTCTTAGACATTCTATGATAGGCAAGATCTAAATAAATTTGAATGAATGAATGAAAAACAATTCTAACAGCTGGGTGAAAGGTTTTGAATTTTATCATGAAAAAATCTTTACATTGCACACTATGACCATATAAATCTTCAATTATGCCATATTCTCTCATAGCTTAAGTTTCAATTTGTATTTATGCCACCTTCTCTCTAGGTGCTTCAACTCTTTCTTTCTTTTTTCATTTTAACTAGCTCCTTAAAATCCAAGGGGCATAGTTTGACCTCTTCCTATCTTTCTGATCAGAAGTAACTGTACAAGTAAATTTATTAATGTCAACTGCCCATAGATCGTAGATGGATTCAGCATTTCAACTGCACAGGATCAGTGCTACTATTAGGCAAACTTTGGAGGGGGGCCCATTTCTGCCAGTACTGCGACTGCCACACCTCTCCCAAATCTTCAGCAGCAGCAATTAAACTAGTAACAATGGTTTAGCAGGGCCTAAATCGCTATGTGCTGGTGCTGTATACCCTGTAAGGTCAGCCAGTCTTGCCTCCTCCAATGCAGACTTCCTATTTGCATGTGGGCAGACTCGATTGGCCTTTCAGAGTACAGCTCTGGCACACAGTGATTCAGGCTCTGCTCAGCACTTCTTTGTTGTTTAATTATCATTACTGCTGCTGCAGGTCCCACAGAGATGTGGCAGTGATAGGGGGGAGGGGGACACGGTGGCAGAATGAGGGTTCACCTAGGGTGCCTCCACTTTGCATCAGCCCTGAATCCACAATTCATCTCTATCTCCAACTATCTTTTAATAATTGAAGACTGACCACATTCTGATAGCAAGACTTTGATGAAGTCATAACCTTCTTAGATTATTTTCCCAGCAAAAGATAGCCTAAACACAATAAGACTGGTCAGACCAAGAACAGCAGAGTTCCAAAAAGAATGACTTTTTAAATGTGCTAACAAGTGGCAAGAATAAAAGATCCAATATATGTCCTTTATCATGGCTTGAGGAGTGTAAGAAATGAGAAAAAAACAGTTGCTGAAATAACTTTAAAAAAATTGAGTCCTAGATGTAGAAGATAAATCATATGGGATGGAGCTCACTGCCCTGATGCAGTAATGTTTCCATCTCCCCCATGCTGCCAGTGCCCCCTCCCATGCATTGAGGCCCGATGCACTCCCCCTTCCCAGTCAGACCCACGGAGGCAGTGTGGCAAGCTTACCAAAAAGCTGGCTTGCCACGGTTTCTCATGCTTCGGGGTCCAGTCACTCTTTTCTCCCAGCCAAAGTCTCCTGATTCACAAGACTTTGATTGGAAGAGAAAAACATCTAGGCCATGGAGCGTGAGGCAGTGTGGCAAGCCAGTTTTATGGTAAGTTTGCCATGCTGCCTCAATGGGCCCAGCGAGGGTGCACTCCCCTCCCAGCTTGTACCCGGGTGCGCTGCACACACTGCCCCACCTTTGGTACACCACAGCGTGATTCGACAAAAATGCTTTGTACAGAAGGAAAGTTATAGTCAATATCACATTGTTCTTACAAAACAAGATCTGATCTCTGAGAGACGAGAATCACAACTTCCATCTAGGTAACAGCTAAATAAGAAAATGGTGCCATCATGTTGGGGTTTTAAAGGGTTATGAGTGGCAGAACAATATAAAAAATAATTGTGTGTTTCCCCCATGCAGCACTGATCCCCCCAGACAGCTCCTGCTCCCCATTGGGAGATCCCCAGGGGAATCAATGCTACAGCCTTTCTGAATAACCAGTCGGCTAAGCCCTCCCCCTCCCCCCGATACATAATTGCAAGAGCGGGTGGCCTTGAGGCTCCCTCCCCCTCCCACCTCCCCTTATAAAACAAATTCCCAGCTAGTCCCCCCCCACCCTTCTGCTCCCACACATATATCTTAAAATCCATGGTGGTCTAGTGGAGAATGGAACAGGAGAGATCCTATTCATTCCTGTCCTGTCTTACAGCCAATATTTTATTTATTTATTTATTTATTTAACATTTTTTATATACCGTCTTTCTACGAATCAAGACGGTTTACATAGAACATTTCAAGGCAGTGTGTTTCAACTGTTTACAAGGAACAAGGTAACAAGGATACATAAGTGAACAAAATGAACTAATTACAATGATCAATGATCAACTATTTACATGTGTATGTGTGTAGAGCTACAATTGGTTGTATTATGGGTTTGAGGGAGCATGGGCGGTAAGGTAGATGTAAGGGTTAGGTATTAGGGTGGTAGGGGAAAATGTTCAAGGAAGAGGTGGGTTTTTAACTTCTTTTGAAATTCAGAGTGATTCACACAGTTATGTAGTTCATGAGGAAGGGTATTCCACAGGGATGGAGCATAGAGGGAGAAGGCCTTGTTGATAGTAGATTGTTTGCAGTGCCTTTTATTTGTTGGTATGTTCAGTAGGTTTTTGGTAGAGGAACGGTGTGTTCTTGTGTTGTTGGAGAAGGCAAGGAGAGGAGAGAGGCATGCAGCTGACTCCTTTAGGATAATTTTGTGTATAAGAGTGAGAACCTTGAATTTAGCTCAGTGTTGGATTGGGAGCCAGTGGAGATCATAGAGGACTGGTGTAATACGGGATCGTCTGGGGGTGTTGGTTATAAGCCGCGCTAATGTATTCTGGGCTAGTTGGAGGGGTAGGATGGTGTTCTTGGGGAGGCCATGATAGATCAGATTACAGTAGTCAAGCGAAGGGGTTGTGAGGGCCTGACAGACTGTGCGAAAGGAGTCAGGGCTTAAGAGAGGTTTGAGGTTCCTGAGAGTACGTAGCTTTGCGTATATTGTATTGGTGGTTCTCTTTATTTGATCGGAGAAGGAGAGGTTCTGATCAAGGATGATTCCAAGATATTTCACTTGGTTTTTTATAGTGAGTGTGAGATCGCCGAAGGTGAGGGGTGGGGGAGGGGTGTAGGAGGGATTGGAAAATACTTGAAGAACCTCAGTTTTGGCTTGGTTAATTAGTAAGTTGTGCTGGGAGAGCCAAGCTTTGAGGCTGGTTAGAGATTCATTTAGTTTAATAAAATTAGGGTTAGTGAGGTTAAATGGGGTGAAGCACATCATGTCGTCTGCGTATAATTGGTATTGAATGCCATAGTTTTGAAATGAAATATTACAATATAAAATGGCCACCATCATGAAGTGCTACCCTCCAGCCTCTCGCTATGGGGCAGCACTGCAAGACTGTGGCCATTTTTGTTTGGGTATATGAAAAGGGCAGGAGCTCTTCTCTCCTGCACTCTTTTAGACCATCATGGATTTTAAGGTGGGGGGAGGGGGGGTCAAGGAGGCCACAGGGCCCTACTTGCAGGCCGACTAGCTGGGATTTTTTTTGGAAGCAGAGGTGGGAGGGGAAGAGTGAAGGACTTGAGGCCCCCCACCCTTACAATTGTGTATCAGGGAGTGGGAGGGGGCTTAGCTGGCTGGCTAGCCAGGGCAGTTTTAACATTGGAGGGTGCACTGATCCCCTCTGGGCAGTTCCCGATGGGGAGCAAGAGCTATCCAGAAGGTGAATGGTGCTGTGGCAAGCACAGACAGTTATTTTTGATATTGTCGGTGTCACAGATCGCAGTACTGCAGTATCAACAATATTGTGGAGGCGGGGAGGCCCAATTGGATGCAAGGCAGAGCTAGCGTTATCAGGTCTCTTGGTAGATGATTCCATCTCTTAAGGTGATGCTATCTGCTGCCATGATTGGGCCTGATTTTGGGAGCCACTGCACAAAATCTTTTTTCATGGTGGCTGCCAACCATGGTCACCCTCACTGTCCACCCTGATCCTGCCCCAAGGGAACTGCATCATGCGAAAATGAGATATCATGGAAAGTTGCATGTGATATCTGATTTTTTTTGTGGGTTAGCTGCTATTGCAGGACATTAATCCTGAGTTAGCCTCACGATAGCAGCTAATGCACTTTAGTAGACATACCCCTTAGTCCTTACTTTGAGAAACAAGGAGCTTGAAAAGCTGCCTCTTCTCTGACTGAAATATTTCACACAGGTGACTGAAAAATGCTTCCATTTGCAGCTTCCGCTTCAGACCAGTTATAATTGTTTAGTTGAAGACATGCTTATGAGTGGTTTCTCATGCTCTTCCCCCCATCGCCCACTGGTTCCATGTTGTCTGGGTTGAAAGGCAAGCGAGCAGGCTTCTGTTTCTCCATAGACTTTAGTAGCCCGCAGACTTGATTTACAAACACAAAACAAAAATGAATTAAAACAAACATTTTATTTAGCATTGTTTTTTTCAATTCATTTGAAAATGAGGCAAACAAAACAACTTCTTTCATTTTTCATTTCATGCACATCCTTAGCTTGTAGTTCAGCCTTGGGTGGGTAATTTTAGAATAGAGTGCCAAAGATTGGTGCCTATTTGTCTTTATAAAATACTAGTGCGTGTGGCAGAGAAAGAATCTTGAAGGTAGATATGATCAGATGTATATGTTTGGGTATACTTTACACTCATGTGTGCATAAATTAAGGAATCTAATCAATGTACACACTTACTAGGTCTATCTGTGTTTTGCCCAGACCATGCCCCTGGCTACACTTACTGCTGGCAAAGTGCATACTTTCATACCAAAGCACACACTTTTATACTGCTCAGCATTTTCTAAGAGGTCATTAATGTGCATATGTGGCCACATATGCAGGAGAATGACCTTGCAAAATAACCTTATTGTGCCATAGATGGCGAATCAGTCTATACTGCAAAAGACACAGATAGAGAGAGAAAGGATGAGAGAGAGAGAAAAGAGAGAGTTGAAGAATTAAGGAGCTCTTTGCCTTTTGTTGGCTGGTTTCTTATGGCACCTGAATGAGTGAAAACAATTTGTTTGTCTGCTTTGTAGTCCCAGTGGTTCTCACTTGCTCAGCACAACTAGCATCTGTTCACTTCATCTATTACAGACAGTTGCTCAAACTGTGTTTGAGAAGTCCAGCTTATCTGCCAGTAAAGTGGAAACAGGGTATTGGCTGGACTATATCAGTTCTTGCTTTGGGAAAAGCCAGCTACAGTCTAGCTGCATTTGAAGGTAAGATTTTATATTTATGGTTTGTCTATGTGGACAGATAAGTACTTGAGGAAAGGGGGCTAGCCATTCATGCAGCTTGCAGCTTTAAACATTTGTTAGCCTCAGAAAAGGTTTCATCTCCAACCAATGACTTTGTTGTTATAACATAGGCATTCACACTCTAACCACGCTGCACCCATCTCCAATAAATGACTATACCCACTCAGTATGTGTGGCAACTTAATGGCCGCATCTTTATTCAAACTTATAAGACTTTTAACATGTAAATAGTTGTTGTTGTTGTTAAGTGCCGTCGAGTCGGAGTCGACTCATGGCGACCCTCTGGATAGCTATCCTAAATTGTGTTCGGTCTCCAGTCAGGCGGCTCATTGTTGACAGACTGGTACCCGTAGCTGCTGTTATTGTATCGAGCCATCTCATTGCTGGCCTTCCTCTTTTGCGTTGACCTTCTATCTTGCCAAGCATAATGTCTTTCTCTAATGATCTCTCTCTTCGCATGATGTGTCCAAAGTATGAAAGTCGAAGTCTTGTCATCTGAGCTTCTAAAGAAAGCTTAGGTTTGATCTCCTCTAGTACCGACTGGTTTGTTCTTCGAGCAGTCCATGGTATACACAGTATTCGCCGCCAGCACCATAATTCAAAAGCATCAATTTTCTTCCTGTCTGTCTTTTTCACTGTCCAGCTTTCACATCCATATGATGTTATTGAAAAAACCATGGCTTGAACAAGTCGAATCTTTGTATGGAGAGAGACATCTCTGCTCTTGAGAATCTTATCTAGGTCTTTCATAGCCATTCTGCCAAGAGCAATGCGTCGTCTGATTTCTTGACTGCATGTTGCTTCTTTATTGATAGTTGATCCAAGTAGGTTAAAGTTGTTCACAATTTCAATTTCTTCTCCTTCAACGATGAACCTGTTGATTATGCCAGTTGTCATGATCTTTGTCTTCTTTACATTAAGGTGCAGGCCCATTTTGAGACTATGTTCTTTGATTGTGAGAAGCAAATGTTTCAGATCATCTTCACTTTCAGCCAGTAATGTGGTATCATCAGCATAGCGAAGGTTGTTGATGACTCTTCCACCAATCTTCACACCTCTGTTGTCTTCATACAATCCTTCTTCTCTGATGATTTGTTCTGCATACAAATTAAACAGGTAGGGGGAAAGTATGCAGCCTTGTCTTACACCTTTGCTTATTTTAAACCATTCTGTTTCTCCTTGTTCCATTCGAACTGTTGCTTCTTGATCAATGTACAGATTGCGCAAGAGAACGATCAGGTGTTCTGGTATACCCATGCTTCTTAATGTGGCCCAGAGTTTCTCATGGTTTACACAGTCAAAAGCCTTGCTATAGTCGATAAAGCACAAATAGATATCCTTTTGGTATTCTTTAGTCTTTTCAAGGATCCATCTCACATCTGCAATGATGTCTCTCGTTCCTCGCCCTTTCCTGAACCCTGCTTGCACTTCAGGTAGTTCTTGTTCCAGGTATGGTTGTAGTCTCTTTTGAATAATCTTCAGTAGAATCTTGCTGGCATGTGGGATCAGAGCGATTGTGCGATAATTTCCACAGTCAGTTGGATCACCTTTCTTTAGTATTGGTATAAACACAGATCTTTTCCAGTCAGTTGGCCATGATGTTGTCTTCCATATTTCTTGGCAGAGTCTTGTGAGTACGGTAACAGCTGCATCAGATTGCTGCAATACCTCTATGGGAATGCTATCAATGCCTGGTGCTTTGTTCTTTGATAAGGCTTTCAATGCTGCTTCAACTTCTTCTTTCATCACCAATGGTTCCCGATCATAAGGTACAGGTTGAAACGGCTGTTGGTCCACTTGATCTTTATCATATAAAAACTCTGTATATTCCTTCCACCTTTTCTTGATCTTCTCAGCATCATTCAACATAGAACCTTGAGCATCTTGTAACATTCCAATTCGAGGCTGGAACTTTTTCTTTAACTCTCGTAGCTTTAGGAAAGCCGATCTTGTTCTTCCTCTAATAGTTTTGCACGCTGGAAATCTCTGTTGAGTTCTGTGATTGTCTTACTTTCTCCTCTGGCTTTAGCTTCTCTGTGTTTCTGGGCAATTTTCAGAGTTTCTTCCATCATCCATTTTGGCCGTTTTTGCTTTTTCACCTTTTGTAGAGACTTCTCGCTTTCTTCCAACACAACCTTCTTGATGTCATTCCATAACTCTTCCGGAGCTCTGTCATTTGTATCTAAAGCAGCAAATCTATTTTGCAAGCAATCTTTAAATTCCAGTGGTATATTCTCAAGGTCATATTTTGCTGCATTCATGAGTGGTTTGCTCTTTTTCAACTTTAGCTTGAGTTTGCATACTAGTAGTTGATGATCTGTACCACAGTCAGCTCCAGGTTTTGTCTTTGTTGATGTTACAGAGCTTTTCCATCGTTGACTTCCACATATGTAGTCAATTTGATTTTTATATAATCCATTCGGTGAAGTCCATGTGTACAGTCGCCGCTTGTGTTGCTGGAAGAAGGTGTTTGAGATGAATAGATCATTGGTCTTGCAGAATTCTATCAGTCTTTCTCCAGCTTCATTTCTGTTGCCAAGTCCATATTTTCAACTACTTTGCCTTCTTCTTTGTTGCCAACTTTTGCGTTCCAGTCACCCATGACTATCAGGATATCCTGTTTGCATGTTCTGTCAATTTCAGCTTGTACTTGTTCATAGAACTCTTCAATTTCATTCTCTTCTGCAGCTGTTGTTGGGGCATATACTTGAATTATAGTTGTGTTGATAGGCAATCCTCGTAGACGAATAGAGATTAAGCGTTCGCTGACTGCATTGTATTTCAGTACAGTTCTTGCAAGTTTCTTCTTTATTATAAATGCAACACCATTTCTTCTTTGTCTTTCATTTCCAGCATAGTAGACCATGTGATCATCTGATGCAAAGTGCCCCATGCCAGTCCATTTCAGTTCGCTGACACCCAACAGATCAAGTTGTACACGTTCCATTTCATTCTTGACCACCTCCAACTTCCCTTGGTTCATGCTTTGTACGTTCCATGTTCCAATGTGTAAGACATCTTTACAGATTCTGACTCTCATTTCAAGCGCAGCTACATCAGCAGTCAGACTTCCCGAGGGCTTTGATCCAACCACATCATAAATGCTGGCTTTACTCTGAAAAGTCTTCAGCTCTTCCCCAGTAGCTAGTTGAGTGCCTTCTGACCTGGGGGTCTCATGTTCCAGCACCATAGCACAATTTGTTTTGTTGTAACTATCCATTGGGTTTTCATGGCAAGATACAGAAGTAGATTGCCGGGCCTTTCTTCCGCGCAGTTTAAGTTTGGTGTTGTTGCCGTTGTCACAAAAATGTGATCCTCCGCCGTCAACACTGTCACATTCTGCTGCTGCCCAGATGGGTGGTTTGTCTTGGTCTGGCACCTCAGCTGATACCTGACCATCTTGGGAGACCCTGCCAGTAGTTAAACTACCGATAGTTTAGCTCTCAGCATCACTGATGCACGCAAGCCCTCACAGCACGACAAGCTGCAAACCAAGTGAGAGATGTAAATAGTATACAACCAAAATTCATGAGTCGAGTTATACAGCATCAGACTCGTCCTTCCCCATTTCCCAGATCCACAGCCGCACTCAGTCACCTGGCAAGTAAGTGTCGATCTAGCCATGATGAGGTCCACCGAACCCTGTGGCATTTCCATCTCTTTCCTCTCCCACCCACACAGCTGGCTTGTGCTGCACACAAGCTGCTATACTTATCTCTCCCCGTTCTATGCCTCTGACCGAACCCAGGAGAAACTGACTCGTTTGACCCCACCATATGTGGCTAGTCACTGCTCCCCCATTCATGTTGCGGCCCCATTGCTATTATAGGAAGCTTCAAAAATGTCCTGTACCATACTCAAAAATGCATCTAACCCTATGGGGCTTGTTTACAAAGCCGCGGTAGCGGGTCGCGGTCGTTATCGGAGCCGCGGCCCCATTGAAATCAATGGGGTCATGGCTCCGATAACGATCGCGAACCGCTACCGCAGCTTTGTAAACAAGCCCCTATGTCTATCAAGTGGACCTCATCCTGATGATAAAGCCCAGGACAGTCAGTCATCAACAAATTATGAGAGAGCACCAAACCCCTCAGTAAAATGCCCAACTTGGACACCTCCGCATTAACCCGTCTTCTCAGTTTATCAATTGCATCAGGCCATGGAGCATCCATACAAAAAATCTGAGACCATATAATATGGGCATTTGGAAAATAACACCTCACCATCACCACATCACTCCTTATTTGATGAAATAAGTCCACACCCATCACTGAGCACTAATCTTCACTGTTAGAATACATTAAAAGAAGTTAACTGCTTTTTCTCTTAAATGACAACTGAGGAACAGGTAAAATCTTTTGTAGGTCTTTCTTTTTTACTTCAAGAAGTACCAAAGTTCAATCAACTGAATAATGGCTGGGAAAAATTGTATTGCCAAAGCTATTCCCCCCTTTAAAGCTTATGCCTCTATCCAGATAGTGATTCCAATGACAGTTGAAGGACTGGTTCTATGTGCAGGATGCCTGCATGCTGAACCTCTCAAGAAACAAATGGAGGAGCTCAAAGAAGTGGCAAGGCCGATAAACATTTGAGACAGTGAGAAGATCATTGATGAGATGCTTCATGTAACATAAAAACAAAAGAACATAAGAACATAAGATATGCCATACTGGGTCAGACCAAGGTCCATCAAGCCCAGTATCCTGTTTCCAACAGTGGCCAATCTAGGTCAAACATACCTAGCAGTATCCCCAAAAGACACAGGTTCCACAATGCTTGTACTGGGTCAAGCATTGATATCCTGGGTCCCTTCTTAATAATGATTTATGGACCTTTCCTCCAGGAACTTGTCCAAACCTTTTTTAAACCCAGCTACACTAACAGCCTTTACTACATCCTCTGGTAACAAATTCCAGAGTTTGATTACACGTTGAGTGAAAAAATATTTTCTTTTATTAGTCTTAAATAGTTTACCCTGTAGCTTCATTGCATGTCCCCTAGTCTTTCGATATTCTGATAACGTAAACAATCGATCTACGTTTACCCGTTCCACTCCGTTCATTCATTTATAGACTTCTATCATATCTCCCCTCAGCTGTCTCTTTTCCAGGTTAAAGAGCCCTAACCTTTTTAGCCTTTCTTCATAGGAGTATCCTTCCATCCCCTTTACCATTTTGGTGGCTCTTCTCTGAATCTTTTCTAATAAGTCTATATCCTTTTTAAGATACGGCGACCAGAATTGCACACAATATTCAAGGTGCGGTCTCACCATGGAACGATATAGAGGCATTATAATATCTTTTGTTTTATTTTCCATTCCTTTCCTTATCATACCTAGCATTCTATTTGCTCTCTTGGCTGCCGCTGAACACTGGGCCGAGGGTTTTAACATGTTATCCACAATGACACCTAAATCTTTTTCCTGGGTGGTGGTTCCTAATGTGGAACCTTGCATCGTGTAACCATAGTTTGGGTTGTTCTTCCCTAAGTGCATAACTTTGCACTTGTCCACATTAAATTTCATCTGCCATTTTGATGCCCAGTCTTCTAATTTATCAAGATCCTCTTGCAATTTTCCACAATCCTCTTGGGTTTTAACAACTTTAAATACTTTTGTGTCATCTGCAAATTTGATAACCTCACTCGTTATTCCACTTTCCAGGTCATTTATGAATATGTCAAACATCCAAGCTCTCCGACAGAAGTGAAAGTGAGAAGCTACAGAATGAAGAAAGTTGGGCATGAGTCATCAGAGCCTGCAGAATCAACACTCCAACTCCTCCAGCCTTAAAATTGAAGAACCAGGAAAGGAAAGAACCAGAGCTCAAGCACCCTAAAGTTGCAGAATCAGTGACCAAAAGGTAGCGGTCATTGGTGGCTCTCTTCTGAGGGGTACTGAGGCATCCATCTGCTGACCAGACTTGATATCCAGAGAGGTGTATTGTCTCCCAGGTTCCAAAATCCACAATGTTAGAGAGAGTTTGCTGAAACCTGTCAAGCCTACTGACTATTATCCAATGTTACTCGTCCATGTTGGCAAAACTTCTACTGCTAGGTATCCCTCTGAGCATATCAAAAGTGACTTCATGGCTCTGGGACAGAGGGTGAAGCAGGTGGCATTCTCTTCAATCCTCCCTGTTGAGGGTAAAGGCTGAGGCAGAGAAGCTTGCATCCTGGTGATGAATGCATGGCTGCATGGATGGTGCCATTGAGAGCATTTTGGTTTCCTGGACCATGGGATGATGTTCCAAGAGCTGCAGAGCAGAGATGGTGTCCATCTATCCAAGAAAGGTCTAATTGTCTTCAGCAGCAGACTGGCTAAGATATTGAAGAGGGCTTTGAACTAGATTCAATGGGGATGTGTGAAGAAAGTCCCCAGGTAAGTGAAAGCCTGCAAGTAAGTGAAATATTACATACCTCTGTAAAAATAGGTAAAAGGGGCAACATCTGGAAAGCGGTGTGTATAAATGCCGATATCATGCAAAATAAGATCCCAGATGTTGAGGCTTTAATGGAAGAAGCTGACTTGGATTTAGTGACAGTTACAGAAA
Organism: Ichthyophis bannanicus; assembly: GCA_033557465.1. Taxonomy (NCBI): domain Eukaryota; kingdom Metazoa; phylum Chordata; class Amphibia; order Gymnophiona; family Ichthyophiidae; genus Ichthyophis; species Ichthyophis bannanicus. The sequence continues at coordinate 1,159,926,001 of CM066031.1, forward strand.
CATGGTTCATGGACAACCATGACTGTGATGTAATTTTACCAGGCTATACTTTATTCAGAAATAACAGGGTAGGAAGAAGGGGAGGAGGAGTGGCAGTATATGTAAAAAATAATATTAAAGCTATAGAATTACAGGGCTTAAAAGAGAAAAAGGGGGGTAATGGCACATCCTTGCTATGTGTCATCTAGAAGTTCAGAGATCTTGGATTTTCTACAGGGAGAACTATTCAGGCAACCATTAACAGAACTCACACATGAGGAGGCCATACTGGACTTGGTCCTTACCAATGGAGAAAGTGTTTCTGTTATAGTGTGAGATCATCTTACATCCAGTGATCATCAGATGATGTGGTTCAGTATTAGGACTAGGGCTGATAACATCCATTCAAAAGTGAGACTTTAGGAAAACTAACTTTGCCAAGATAGGACAATACCTCAAAAAGTTGTTAGTGAAATTGAAACAGCTAGGGGATGTAGAAAAACAGTTGGCAAAACTGAAAGAGGATATTTTAAGGGCAACAAATATTTTTGAAAGAAAGGTAAATAAATGTAAAAGGAAAAGAGGGCCCCTTTGATTCTCAAAAGAAGTAGCTGAAAAGGTAAAGAACTAGAGGGGGGCTTAGGATGGCCATTAAAGTTATAGCAAATCACCTGGATTGGATAATATACATCCAAAAGTGTTGAAAGAACTGAAATATGAGATTGCAGACCTACTATTAGTAATCTGTGAACTATCATTAAAATCATCAGTAATACCTGAAGATTGGAGGATGGCCAATGTAACACCAGTTTTTAAAAAGGGTTCCAGGGGTGATCCGGGAAACTATAGACCAGTGAGCCTGATGTCAATATTGTGGAAAAATGGTAGAAGTCATTATAGAGAACAAAATTGCTGAACATGTAGATAGTCATGGCTTAATGGGAGACAGTCAACATGGTTTTAGCCAAGGAAGGTCTTGTCTTCCTAATCTGTTATGTTTTTTTGAAGGTGTGAATAAACAGGTAGACAAAGGTGAGTCGGTTAATATAGTGTATCTGGATTTTCATAAAGCCTTTGACAAGGTCCCTCATGAGAGACTCTTGACAAAATTAAAAAGTCTTGGGTAGGAGGCATTGTACTACTGTGGATCAGGAACTGGTTAAAAGATAGAAAGCAGAGGGTAGGGCTAAATGGCCAATTTTCCCAATGGAGAAAGGTGAATAATGGAGTACCCCAGGTATCTGTACTGGGTATGCTGCTTTTTAACATATTCATAAATGACCTGGAAATGGGAATAACAAGTGAAGTAATCAGTTTTGCAGATGACACAAAATTATTTAAAGTTGTTAAAACCCATGAGGATTGTGAAAAAATTTCAAGAGAACCTTGATAAATTGGAAGACTGGGCATCCAAATGGCAGATGAAATTTAATGTGGACAAATGCAAAGCTATGCACCTAGGAAAGAACAACCCAAACTATAGGCCACCAAAATAATAAAGGGGATGGAAGGATACCTATGAACAGAGGTATTCCTAAAAAGGTTAGTGCTCTTCTTCAACCAGGAAAAGAGATGGCTGAGGGGAAATATGATAGAGGTCTATAAAGTAATGAATGGGGTGGAACGGGAACGTAAGTGGAGTGGAACGTAAGTGGAGTGGCGTGGAACGTAAGTCTCTACTGGAGGATGTAGTAAAAGCTGTTAGTGGAGCCGGGTTTAAAAAGGTTTGGACAAGTTCCTGGAAAAAAGGTCCATGCACCATTATTAAAGGGGACCCAGGATATCCACTGCTTGCCCCAATACAATAATTGTGGAACCTGTGTCTTTTGGGGTAATTGCTAGGTACTTGAGACCTGGATTGGCCACTGTTGGAAACAGAATACTGGGCTTGATGGACGTTGGTCTGACCCAGTATGACATATCTTATGTTCTTATGTTAGCAATTCAATCTTTAGGCATGTAGAAAGCTGTGTGGCTGGTGGACATGAGGATCACCTGGTAACATGCCTGCCTGGTGCGAAGGTAGCAGACCTCACCTAGACAAGGTTTTAGATATTTCTGGAGAGGAGTCTGCTGTCTTGGTAATTGTTGGTACCAATGACATAGGAAACTGTGGGAAGGAGATTCTGGAGGCCAAATTTAGGCTTTTAGGTAGGAACTTGAAATCCAGAACATCCAGGGTAGCATTTTCTGAAATGCTTCCCATTCCTGCACAGGAAACAAAAGGCAAACAGAGCTCCGGAGTCTCAATGTGTGGATGAGACGAAGGTGCAAAGAAGAACATTTTGGATTCATTAGGAACTGGATAACATTCTGGGGAACGGAAAGACGTTTCTGAAGGGATAGGCTCCACCTTAACTGGGATGGAACCAGGCTGCTGGCATTAAGCTTTAAAAAGGAGATAGATCAGCTTTTAAACTAGATAACAGGGGAATGCCAACAGTTGCCCAAGAGTGAATGGTTCGGAAGGATGTATCTTTGAAGGAAATTAGCAAAAGAGGGAAGTTAGGGCATCCTGACAGAGAGGTTCCAATAAAGATAAAAGGAGCCCAGATGCCCTTAAGTACAGATCTGAAAAATTCAAAATTACCCCTATCAACTTATATCCAGATTAATATGAATAAGATAAACCTTTAAGATTCCTATATGCAAATGCTCAGTCTAAAATAAAAGATGGGATAGCTAGAATATACAGAACTAAATACAAGGTTAGATGGGATTGGCATTTCAGAGACCTGGTGGAAGGAGGACAACCAATAGTACACTCTGATACCTGGCTACAAATTATTTGCAAAGATAGGGTAGATAAAATTGGTGGAGAGGGCATTGGACATATGTTAGAGAGAGCTTTGAGTCACATAGGCTTAACGTTTTGCATAAAACAAAATATGCTGTAAAATCGCAATGGATAGAAATCCCATATAAAAGGGGGAAGGCAATGGCAGTGGGGGTGTACTACTGAATGTCTGGTCAGAATAAACAGATGGATGAGGAAATGCCGAGATAAATGAGGGAAACTAACAAAAGTCACAACACAGTAATAATGGGTGATTTCAATTACCCTGGTATCAACTGGGTCAGTGTCACTGCAGGACATGCTAGAGAGATAAAGTTTCTAGATGAAATAAATGACTATTTCTTGGAACAGTTAGTTCACAAACCAACAAGAGGGGAAGCTATTTTGGACCTACTTCTTAGTGGAACACAGGATCTTGTGCAAGAGATAAGCGTGTTGGGGCCACTTGGCAATAGTGATCATAGCATGATCACATTTGATTTAATAAATTGAAGCAGGATGGCAAGGAAATCCACAGGACTACGTTTTAGCTCTCAAAAAGGATACTATGATAAAATAAGGAAAATAGTTAAGAAAAAAATAAAAGGAGAACCTGCAAGGATTAAAAATTTGCATCAAGCATGGGCATGTTTCAAAATACTATCTTGGAATCCCAGACCAGATGTAGTCCATGGTTTAAGAAAAGTGGAAGGAAGGCCAAAAACTTCCAGCATGGTTCAAAGGTGATGTCAGAGAGGTTGTTGTAGCTAAAAAAGCATCCTTCTGGAAATGGAAAAATGAGTCAAATGATGAAAACAGGAAAAAGCATAAGCAATGGCAAGTTAAATGCAAGACATTGATAAGGCAGGCAAAGAGAGAATTTGAATAAAAAGCTTGCTGTTGAAGCAAGTACATTTGTAGCAAAAAAAACCTGTGAGAAGGTCAGTTGGACCATTAGATGATAGATAGGTAAAAGGGGTGCCAAGGGAGGACAAGGAAAGAGTGGAGAGATTGAATTCTTTGCTTCGGTCTTTACTGAAGAAGATGTGGGAAAGTTACCATGCCTGAAATGATATTAGAAGAATTGAAAGAAATATTGATAAACTAGGAAGATAAAACCATCTGTAGAACCGGAAGATTGGAGTATGGCCACTGTAATGCCAATTTTTAAAAAGGCTTCTAGGGGTGATCTGGGAAATTACAGACCGGTGAGTCTGACGTCAGTACCAGGCAAAATGGTAGAACCATTATAAAGAATACAATTACTGAACAAATAGATAGTCATAGTTTAATGAATGGAATCCAACATGGATTTAGCCAAGGAAAGTCTTGTCTTACTAATCTGTTATATTTTTTTGAAGGTGTGAATAAACAGGTAGACCAAGGTAAGAAAGATAATATAGTGTATCTGGATTTTCAGAAAACTTTGACAAAGTCCCTCATGAGACTCTTGGCCAAATTAAAAATTCATGGGATAGGAAGCATTGTATTATTGTGGATCAGGAATTGGTTAAATGATAGAAAGCAGAGAGTAAAGCTAAATAGCCAATTTTCTCAATGGAGAAAGGTGAATAGTGGAGTACCCTGAGATCTGTGCTGGGCCTGCTGGCTTTTAACATATTCTTAGCTTACCTGGAAATGGGAATAACAAGTGAGGTGAACTAATTTGCAGATGCCACAAAATAATTCAAAGTTGTTAAAATGTAATAGGGTTGTGAAAAATTGCAAGAGGACCTTAATAAATTGAAAGACTGGACATCCATATGGCAGATGACATTTAATGTGGACAAGTGCAAAGTTATGCACCTAGGAAAGAACAACTCAAACTATGGTTACACGAAGCAAGATTGCACATTAGGAACCACCACCCAGGAAAAAGATTTTGGTGTCATCATGGATAATATGTTGAAACCCTCTGCCCAGTGTTCAGCAGTGGCCAACAAAAGAAATAGAAAGCCAGGGCTCATAAGGAAAGGAATGGAGGATAAAACAAAGGATATTATAATGCTTCTCCCTCACTTGGTTTGCAGCTTGTCATGCTATGAGGGCTTGTGTGCATCCGTGATGCTGAGGCTAAGCTATCAGTAATTTAACTGTTGGCAGGGTATCCCAAGATGGACAGGTCTCAGTTGAGGTTCTAGACAAAGACAAACCACCCATCTGGGCAGCAGCAGAATGGGACGGTGTTGGCGGTGGAGGATCACATTTCTGTGACAATGGCAACAACACTAAACTTAAACTGCATGGAGGAAAGGCCTGGCAATCTACTTCTGTATCTTGCCATGAAAGCCCAGTGGATTGTCACAACAAAACAAATTGCACTATAGTGCTGGAAGATGAGACCCCCAGGTCAGAAGGCTCTCAGCTAGCTACTGGGGAGGGGCTGAAGACTTTATGATATAGTTGGATCAAAGCCATTGAGACGTCTGACTGCTGATGTAGCTGTGCATGAAATCAGAGTCAGAAGCTGTAAAGATGTATTAGATATTGGGACATGGAATGTATGAAGCATGAACCAAAGGAAGTTGGAGGTGGTCAAGAATGAAATGTAAAGTGTACAACTTGATTTGTTAGGAGTCAGCAAACTGAAATGGACTGGCTTCGGGCACTTTGCATCAGATGATTACATGGTCTACTATGCTGGAAATGAAAGACAAAGAAGAAATAGTATTGCATTTATAATAAAGAAGAAACTTGCAAGAACTGTAATGAAATACAATGTAGTCAGTGTATGCTTAATCTCTATTCATCTACGAGGAATGCCTATCAACACAACTATAATTCAAGTTTATGTCGCAACAACAGCTGCAGAAGAGGATGAAATTGATGAGTTCTATGAACAAGTACAAGCTGAAATTGACAGAGCATGCAAACAGGATATCCAGATAGTCATGGATGCATAGAACGCAAAGGATGGCAACAAAGAAGAAGGCAAAGTGTTTGGAAAATATGGACTTGGCAACAGAAATGAAGCCGGAGAAAGACTGACAGAATTCTGCAAGACCAACGATCTATTCATCTCAAACACCTTCTTCCAGCAACACAAGCGGCGACTGTACACATGGACTTCACCCAATGGATTGTACAAAAATCAAATTGACTATACCTGTGGAAGTCAATGATGGAAAGGTTCTAGAGCATCAACAAAGACAAAACCTGGAGCTGACTGTGGTACAGATCACCAACTACTAGTCTGCAAACTCAAGCTGAAGTTGAAAAAGAGCAAGCCAATCGTGAATGTAGCAAAATATGACCTTGAGAATATACCACTTGAATTTAAAGACTGCCTGCAAAATCAATTTGCTGCTTTAGAAACAAATGACAGAACTCCAGAAGAGTTATGGAATGACATCAAGAAGGTTGTGTTGGAAGAAAGCGAGACATCTCTACAAAAGGTGAAAAAGCAAAAACGGCCAACATGGATGATGGAAGAAACTCTGAAAATTTCCCAGAAATGCAGAGAAGCTCAAGCCAGAGGAAAAAGAAAGACCATCACAGAATTCAACAGAGATTTCCAACGTGCAGCAAGACAGGACAAGGGAAAGTACTACAATGACACATGCAAGGAAATAGAAGCAGAAACTATTAGAGGAAGAACAAGATCAGCTTTCCTAAAGCTACGAGAATTAAAGAAAAAATTCCAGCCTCGAATTGGAATGTTACAAGATGCTCAATGTTCTATGTTGAATGATGCTGAGAAGATCAAGAAAGGATGGAAAAAATATACAGTTTTTTTATCTGATAAAGATCAAGTGGACCAACAGCCGTTTCAACCTGCACCTTATGATCTGGAACCATTGGTGATGAAAGAAGAAGTCGAAGCAGCATTGAAAGCCTTATCAAAGAGCAAAGCAACAGGCATTGATGGCATCCCAATAGAAGTATTACAGCAATCTGATGCAGCTATTACCATACTCTGCCAAGAAATTTGGAAGACAAAATCATGGCCAACTGTCTGGAAAAAAATCTGTGTTTATACCAATACTAAAGAAATGTGATCCAACTAATTGTGGAAATTATCGCACACGGGTTCCACAATGCTTGTTCCAGGCCAAGCAGTGGATTTCCCAGGTCCTCTTTAACAATGGCTTATGGACCTTTCCTCCAAAAAATTGTCCAAAGGTTTTAAACCCAGCCACACTAACAGCCTCCACTACATCCTCAAGGAACGAATTCCAGAGTTTGATTATACATTGAGTGAAAAAATATTATCTTATATGTCTTCAATGGGTTACACTGTAGCTTCATTGCATGTCCCCTAGTCTTTCTACATTTACTAGTTCTACTACATTCATTAATTTATAGACGTCTATCATATCTCCCCTCAACCATCTTTTTTTCAATTTGAAAAGCCCTAACATTTTAAGCATTTCCTCATAGAGGTATCCTTCTATCCCCTTTAATATTTTGGTGGCTCTTCTCAGTACCTTTACTAATTCCACTATATCCTTTTTAAGATATGGTGACTAGAATTGCACACAATATTCAAGGTACAGTCACACCATGGGTCAATACAGGAGCATTATAATTTGCTGTTTTAAGTTCCATCAAGTCAGTATTGACTCATGGCGACCCTCTGGATAATTGTCCTAAATTGTGTATGGTCTTTAGTCAGGTAGCTCATTGGTGACAGACTGGTACCCGTAGCTGCTGTTATTATATTGATCCATCTCATTGCTAGCCTTCCTCTTTTGCATTGACCTTCTATCTTACCAAGCATAACGTCTTTCTCTAATGATCTGTCTCTTTGCATGATGTGTCCAAAGTATGAAAATAGAAGTCTTATCATCTGAACTTCTAAAGAAAATTTAGGTTTGATCTCTTCTAGTACTGACTGGTTTGTTCTTCGGGTAGTCCATGGTATACATAGTATTCGCTGCCAGCACCATAATTCAAAGGCATCGATTTTCTTCCTGTCTATATGTTTCACTGTCCAGCTTTCGCATTCATATGATTTTATTGAAAATACCATGGCTTGAACAAGTCAAATCTTTGTATGGAGAGAGACATCTCTGCTCTTGAGAATCTTGTCTAGGTCCATAGCCATTCTGCCAAGAGCAATGCATCATCAGATTTCTTGACTTGTTGCTTCTTTATTGCTAGTTGATCCAAATAGGTTAAAGTTCTCCAGAATTTCAATTTATTCTCCTTCAACGATGAACTTATTGATTTTGCCAGCTGTCATGATCTTTGTCTTCTTTACATTAAGGTGCAGGCCCATTTTAAGACTATGGGGCTTGTTTACAAAGCCATGGTAGTGGCTTCCACCCGATATTGGAGCGGAAGCCGCTACCGCAGCTTTGTAAACAAGCCCCTATGTTCCTTGATTGTGAGAAGCAAATGTTTCAGATCATCTTCACTTTCAGCCAGCAATGTGGTATTATCAACATAGTGAATGTTGTTGATGAGTCTTCCACCAGTCTTCCCAATCTTCACACCTCTGTTGTCTTCATACAATTCTGCTTCTCTGATGATTTTTTCTGCATATAAATTAAACAGGTAGGGGGAAAGTATGCAGTCTTGTTGTACACCTTTGCTTATTTTAAACCATTTTGTTTCTCCTTGTTCCGTTTGAACTGTTGTTTCTTGATCAATGTACAGATTGTGAAAGAGAACAATCTGGTGTTCCCATGCTTCTTAATGTGGCCCAGAGTTTCTCATAGTTTACACAGTCAAAAGCCTTGCTGTAGTCGATAAAGCACAAATAGATATTCTTTTGGTATTCTTTAGTCTTTTCATGGATCCATCTCACATACAAGATGATGTCTCTCGTTCCTCACCCTTTCCTGAACCCTGCTTGCACTTCAGGTAGTTCTTGTTCCAGATATGTTTGTAGTCTCTGTTGAATAATCGTCAGTAGAATCTTGCTGGTACTTGTGACCTGGATTGGCCACTGTTAGAAACAGGATACTGGGCATGATGGACCTTGATCTGACCCAGTATGGCATTTCTTATGTTCTTATGTGGTTTTGGAAACCCTCTGTTGATTGCACTTAACATTCTTTCTCCTGTCCTCAGCCCTTTTCTGATCTCTTGGATCAAATTCCCTCTCAAACAAAGAAGAAATAGCCACATACCCCACTCCCCCCTCAGAATTTTCTACTTCAACTTCTGAGGTACCTGAGAGTTTAAAGGAGCAATCACACTCAGAGTATATAGTATCTTTGCCATGGCATCTGCCAGTCCACCACATCTGGAATCAAAGTGCCCACCAATCCCTCCGGTGTTCTTGTAATTCCTCCTAATCCCAAAGAAGATGAGGAGGAAGATGCACTATCTGAGGACTCCAAAGACTCTCTAACCCACATGGGATGGAGACCTCAGGTCATCCTCTCCTTCCTGCTTCTTCCTGTTGAGGTGGTTAACCACCTAGTGGAGGTGCTGCATGAACCTTTTGTCCTGCAAATGATAGCTGAAGCTCTTCTTTGATATTATGCCTGAACCACAAAGGTCCCATCACAGTCCTTGAAGAAAACTCCATGATATCTGTCCATCCCTACAGTCCTGTCCATTGCCAAAGTCATCCAATGATCCCTTATTCCCATCCCCCCCTTTAAATAACACAGGAACAATTGATCCCTCCAACTCACCACTGCTGTCCTCCAACGAGCTGGACACTGCTTCCAAGCGCACCCCTCATGTGGGAGCTGAGGGGGGCCGCATCCTTTCCAGGTACTTCACTAGGCTGACTGGACATGATCCTTAGTGGCAGTTACAGTGGAGGGCAGGACAGAGGGCCCTGCTTGGGACCCTTAGTCCTACCCTTTGCTGCAGGTCATGGCTTTCCCCCACATGAGAGCTGCTGGACTCGCTGATTTCTTTTTCCCTGCCGTCACCACTCCACCCTTCTGCCCTCCTCCCCACAGCTTCAGCCCCATGGCCAGACCAAGGATTCATGAGGATCCACTTCATGGCAATGGCCCCTCCTGCCAACCTTCACCCTTCCCACAGCCACAAACTACCCTGTACTCCCCCACAGAACACTCTAAAATTGCTGTTGCAGCCAATATACTACCAGTCTGACAGAAAACAGTCCGTTCGGTCCAAAGAATCCTGATACCACTCACAGCTGTGATCAGACAATACCTAAACTGTGACCACCATAAAACAACCCAGCATGGTCTCACAAGCCCCCTTGTACACCGGAAGCACTGCCAGATCGTTGACCCCTTCAAAGAAGGACAAAGGAACTGTCAAAAAAACAAGGAGGGCAGGGTAAGGCAGTAACTCTAAACAGAAAGAGATTAGGCCCTCAGCATGGAAAACCAGCTTTCCACCCCTCTACCTTGCCCTCTATACCCTCATTGCTTGCCAAAATCCTAACCTATCCCCTCACTCCCTCACCATTTACTCCCTGATCAGCCCAATCAATCCCAATCTGCTAACACATCAACAACAATTCTCTCCCACTCAAACTCCTCACCCCTCCTTTCCTCCCCTTACAGCCCCACAACCCCGGCAACATGGGCCCAGTTCTGCCATGTTATGGTGCCCCACCACTGAGCTCCAGGTAGTGCTTACAGTCATTTCTCTAAAATTAGCAAACAAAAATTAGTAGGGCTGTTTTTCAGTGGCCATGGCTACTAAAATAAGACACCCTCACTAGTGCTTTACTTATTTTATTCTTGATATTCAATGATGCCATCTGCTTAAATGGTACCACTAAATATATGTGTAGGCACTTCTGCACATAAGTTAGGCCTGTTTTTTCAATCTCCTGATTTATGCATGGAAGTTCTTTGCAAAATGGCTGAATTTCGCTGCTCTGCATAAAACCTTTCTGCATCCCCGGCCCACTACAAACCCTATTTCCATGTCTACACTGATAATAATATATAAAACCAGGACACATTTTTAAAAATAGGATTTATGTGTTTGACATCATCACTGACTTCATAACAACTAGCACTGATAATCTTCACTACCATGCTTTCTAATTGTTAGGCCAGGTGTTTTCTATAATTCTATCTAATAATATTAGCCAACATCTAAATTGAAATTTCCACAATGTTATTTCTTGTATCATCATTTGGAAAGTGCTCAGATGTTTAGTTTTAAGCTGAGTCAGATAATACAGACTTCTGCATGGATAATATATTCCGTCTAGCTGGCCTTCACAGCATCTCTTTTATGCAGTAAATTAAAGATGCATTCTCCAGCATGTGCATAGAGGCTTGAGTGCATTTATTACTTACAAGTTAACAATTCAAATTGACTTGTGGTTGCTTTTCAAAGTCAGCCTCTACGCAAACTTAAAATGGTTAAAACAGCTCCTTTAATCAGTAATGCACTGTTCTCAAAATTTATCTAGTTTTTATGCTAATATCAGAACATTTTTTATTTCAAAAGTAAATCAACGCCTTTTGTTCTGTAATATTTATCTTGTAAATTCCTGCCATTATAAGCACTGTTTGAAATTCTCATATTTGATTTAAATTATGTTCTTGAAATGAATTCTAGCATACTCAGATTTAAATTACATCCGATGGATTTTAGCAGTGTTATTTCAGATGACTTATTAGTTGCTAAAACTCATGAAACTATTTCTGACAAAACAACTTATCGGTAGCTTACAGCTGCAGATTTCTGTGGTATATGCCACACATAACATACACCATATATGTGAGGAAATAACAGAAAGAAGCAAGAGGTTGCCAGCAGCATCTTATTGCCCTTTATGGTTAGCAGCAAAGCTGCTAATAATAACAATAATATGTGTTGTGTTTATTTGTAAAGTGACAGTTTTGACAGTTTCCTTTTAGCAAACTGTGTTATTAAATTACTATGACTCACCATTTATGTATACAAGAAATGCAAATAATGCAAGTAGGTGCACATTTCTCTTTTCTAACAGGTTAATAGTGCATAGAGTGTCAGAAGTACCTTTGAAGTCAGCGACCACTGCGTAGCCTTAAAATTAGCACAGAAACAGAGAGAATGGAAGCACATAAAGACCACGCAGCCTGGCAATCTGCCCATCTGCACCAGTTCCTAAGCTCTATAGTCCTTTCTTAGCTTTATTTGATCTACAACAATATCATACAACAGCAAAGTGATTTACTCTAAAGAGCCATGATATCCTCTTTGCTTATCCCATGCTTTCTTGTGTTCAGATACGGTCCCCATTTTCATGTCTCCGCCACCCTTTCTCTGAAGAACATTTTCCTTAGATTGCACCTGAGTCTACATCCTTTACCTCATCCTGTGACTCCTCATTCCAGAGTTTCCTTTCTATTGAAAGAGGCCTGACTCCTATAACATGGAAGTATTCAGATGTCTCTATCATACCTCTTTTCTCTCACCTTTCTTCTAAAGCATACATATGTAAATATTTAACTCTTGGTTTATGGCAAATAACACTGACTATTTAGTAATGGGGTCAACTATGTTCCAATGGCTAGTAGTTGTAGCATTGGACACCTAATTATTGTGGACCCTAGAACGTCCAGGGTTACCTCAAACAACTTCCAGAACTCCTTGTATATCCTCGGTTCTTTGTATGGCTGGACAGAAGGAATGGTTATTAAGCACAAACAGAAAACACAGACATTTGAAATTAGTCTTATAAAACCTTAGACCAAAGAGGAGACAAGCAAGGAGACTGCTAACAGTGCAACTTCTCCCCTTCTGCTTCAGCTTGTACTCCTTCAATTGCTCCTTTTATTAAAGATTTTGCATAAATCAACACAAACAGAAATCTTTGAAAAAAATATATCCTGCTCACAAATTACAGCATCTTTTTGTCCTGTATCAATCTTGATCTTTCTCAGACTAGTAATTCAATTGGATAAATTCCACAGTGACACCTACCCAGACTTCCTGGCAGCTATTCTGAGCAAATGAGCAACAGATGGCCTCACTTTCCTGGTTAAGATAACCTGCTTCCTCCTTAGAGGGTGGTATATGCTCTAAGTCAAATGCATAATATTATTAATCCATCTATAACTACAAATAGAATTCATAATATTCCAGTAAGCAGCCAGGGGTGGGTTGGTGTGGGGGGGGGGGAGGGGGGGTGTTGTGCTTTTGTCTCTTCAATTACACAGGTACACTACCAAAAAACTGCCTCCAGTTTTGCAACTGATTCCTATAGATTTTGTGGTGCTGAATCCAGGAAAAATAGCCAAAATGTTCCATCACGTCACGTTTTCTTGCAAAATTAGATTTCTTACCCATATAAGGAATGTTCACATAATTTCTTTTTAGCCGACAACAGTTTATTTTCTTGGCCCAAAATAGAGGTTGTAATGGTTAACTAACTAGAAACACTCCCTCATGATATTTTAGAGTGTTTTGTATTCATTTGATGCATTAACAGGACAATTGGGAGGCGGGGGGCTAAATCCAGTACTCGCGCTGGCGCATGTTCTTTCCTGTTCGCCTCGCCTCGTTCGCTCGCTCAAACACGGTGGTTGCGACATGAACGTTCCTGTCAAATTTCAGTTTCTTGCAAGTTCATTATTACCTTTTGTTTGCTCAGTCGTAATCCAGCTTTATTCCGAAGTGGTTCACTACAGTTGTAGTTTGCAGTGCTGTGTATTTGTGATGGCTCACAGAGCCAGAGGTTGCGTCAACTCTCCGGACAGTTTTTGTTTTATTTGTGGGGAATATACCGTGAAAAAGCGGCAGAGGAACATTTCTGCATTTATTAAAAAAGTATATTTCGCCTATTTCGGTTTGAAGTTAGGCGATCAAGACAAACCGTGGGCTCCTCACAAAGTGTGCAAGACATGTGAGGAAGATCTACGCTTATGGATGAAAGGTAAAAAACAAGCATTTCTTTTCGGAATACCTAAGATGTGGCATGAACAAAGAGACCACAGCAGTGACTGCTATTTTTGCTCTTGCATTGTGAAGGGATACAACTTAAAAAATAAGAACGTAATAAGTTACCCCAATCTTCCCTCAGCAATTAGGCCTATGCCTCATAGCAACGAAGTACCTGTGCCTGAACCACCAAAATCTTTGGATCATATTTGTGTGGACGGTTCTGATCATGATGAGACTCATCAGATGGCTTTTCCCGATGAGTCCAGTACTTCCGAGTTTGAAACTGAACCAGATCCGAAACCTGAACTTTTCTCTCAAGCTGAATTGAATGATTTAGTCCGGGATTTAGGACTACCAAAAGATGCTGCCCAACTGCTAGGTTCTCGGCTTAAACAGAAAAATCTATTGTCACCAGGAACAACTTTTATTGGTACCGCAACCGCGAGACACAATTTTTGAAGTATTTCAGCAAAGAGGAAGATTTGGTATTTTGCAACGATATATACGGAGTGATGGAAAAGTTTAAACTCAAGTATGATCCTGCTGAATGGCGGCTGTTCATTGATTCGTCAAAAGACAGCATAAAAGGTGTTCTTCTTCATAATGGCAACACATTCGCTTCAGTTCCTATTGCTCACTCTGTTATTCTCCAAGAAAAATACGAGAATTTGGCCCTGATTCTTCAGAAGATTCGTTATGATGAGCATAAGTGGATGATTTGTGGAGACTTTAAAATTCTATCCATGCTATTAGGGCAGCAATCCGGTTTCACCAAATATCCCTGCTTCCTTTGCTTGTGGGATAGCCGGGCCCGCGACCTACACTGGGGGAAAAAAAGACTGGCCAATTCGGGAGTATTTGAGACCCGGTGAGAAAAATGTTCTTCATGAGAGCTTGGTACCTCGTGATAAAATTCTATTACCACCTCTCCACATTAAGTTGGGTCTCATTAAGCAATTCATCAAGTCCCTTCCAAAAGATGGTGAGTGCTTTCGGTACCTTTGCTCAAAGTTCCCTCGACTTTCTGAAGCAAAGCTAAAGGAAGGAGTGTTTGTTGGCCCTGATATAAGGAAACTCATTTCAGATAGAGCATTCGCTGAAACGATGTCTGAGAAGGAAAAAGAAGCCTGGGATTCCTTCAAGGATGTTGTTCTCAAATTCTTGGGGAACAGGCGGGATGAGAACTATAAGGATATTGTTGCCAGGATGCTCAATGCCTTCAAAGAACAAGGCTGTAACATGAGCCTGAAAGTCCATTTCTTGCACTCCCATGTGAACTACTTTCCCGAAAACTTGGGGGCGTACAGTGAAGAACAAGGTGAAAGGTTTCACCAGGACATCAAGGACGCAGAGAGAAGTTACCAAGGAAGATGGAACACCACTATGATGGCTGATTTCTGCTGTTTGCTGCTGCGGGAAACCCCAGATGAAAAATACGCCAAGCAGCACACCAAGAGAAGCATTCGGGGGAAGAAGAAACGGGCCCACCAGGAGATTGATTGACCCAAGAATGACTTTAAAATCTAAACTGTGTTGACAAATATCGTGTTTTTACTAAACTTTGAAATAAAAATTTGCTAGTGATTACCACAGTGTCGGATCTCATTTATTAGAATTTTATTTTCACACCATCGGGTGTTTGTCTTCATGTATTGCAATGGTGCGGTTTGCGTTTTCTATTCTTACATACATACCTGTACAACATTTTTTGCACATTTCTTTGCTTTGCTTTGTGTCTAACCTCGCTCTTATATGCTCAATGTTTGTGCACATGTATGTGGCTGTTTTAAGTGCAGACAATTTTGCTACCATCACAGTGTGTTTTGTTGACATTACTCTATTCTTATGTGCTGCTTGTTACAATTTTCTTTATTCTTATTTGAATAACTACTAAACAATTAGTATAAAGAATTCATCCAAGAAACTTTTATCTCGATCGCACTCAATCTGAAACGTTCACCTCAAACTGCTAACCCAATGTAGCAAAAAATCTGTACGTGATGGAGCAAATTGGTTACCAGATTTGGATTCAGCGCACCAAAAAACGTAAAAATCAATCGAAACATTAGAGGCAGTTTAAAAAAAAAATTTTTTAGTGTACCTGTGTTATTTAAGTTTTGTCACATTGAATATATACATTATACTATACAAAATAACTAGGCAGAGGTTCAGTGAATACCCAAAGTAGATATTCATTATCTCACAGTTATCCACTTCCCCCTTTTTCTGATAGCATAAGCTCTGAATTTTCTCAGATTATCAATACTGTAGGTAGTCTTATTAAAGATCTTATGCCTTTATATGCTACTAAAATATGCATTCCTCAGAACATTATTCAGGTGCACTCAGCATTATTTGATCACTTGCATTAATGCTCACTACTTCTTCCTTGCCCTTTAACTCTGCTTTTGAGGGAAAGGATAAGGAAAATGTCCCAGTTGAAATATTTCACATTCAGGCAAAGTGTAGGTGATAGTTCCAGGGAAAGACGAATAAAGGGAAGATGTCATTGCCAACTGATGTGCAATGTGCTGTACTGTATTTCATACCAAACAGGCTCATGTTCATATCATACATTTACGTACAACCTGTCTGCAACATCATCAGATCTTTCAATGTCCAATGTCAGATATACGCCGATGATATCCTTCTTTACATGCCATTCTCCACAAAGCAAATGGACCTCTCACCTCTCATTGAATGTTTTGATGCAGTATCAGAATGGTTTCTATCTCAAAACCTCCGTATTCAACATAAGAAAACGGAGGTACTCTTCATCACAAGAAATCCGAATTTTACCCCACCACCTCATATAAAAGTGAGAGAAGCTGAACTCCAAACAAAGTCTACAATTCGATACTTAGGAGTTACTCTAGATCAACACTTGGACATGAAGCTTCACATATCCTACATTGTCAGAGCCGTATATTTCAAGATCCGGACACTCAAACACCTCAGATCTTTATTGGACCCAAGTGACTTTCGGACTGTATACCAAGCTCTTATCCTACCCCACTTTGATTTCGCCAACGCCATTCTCCAAGGCCTCCCACAGTCTACTTTGAACCCCCTTCAGCTAGCCATGAACGTCGCTGCTAGAGTTCTTTCTGGAGCATCGAGATTTGACCACATCACACCCATCTTAATTCAACTCCACTGGCTCCCAACACACGGAAGAATACTATTCAAGACTCTGATGCTTACTTTTAAAGCCATCAACGGCATAACCGCTTCACAACTAGTGGATCTAATTCAGCCCACCCCACCTAACAGATCCAGAAGATCCACATCAGCAAACACTCTAACTATCCCAAGTGCATCAACAAAATGCACACTAACAACGTCAAACAGGGCTTTCAGTCTTTATGCTCCCAAGTGTTGGAACATATTACCACCAGCAATCCGAGCCATCACCGATCTCACACAATTCAGGAAAGCACTAAAACATTACTTATTTATACAACATTACCAGATCAACCATACTCCACCATAGCCACATCTTCCTTCCAGAAACCTCTACATACTAGTCCCTATACTTAATATCTTTCTGTAGGTTCATAACCCACTATGCAAAGCTTACTGCTACATATGTAAATAGTTGATGTGCATGTTTCCCTAAGTTATCCAAGTTGTATTTCCTTGTTCTCTGTAAAACTAACGTTTGTTTATTATGTTTCACTGTTCCATGTAAACCGCGCTGATACTAAATAGTGCGGTATATAAGAAACTAAAATAAATAAATAAATAAATCTGTTTATTTCAGCTCATCTCTTTTTCTGATGCTACTTAATAATTGGTCACAACATAGAATACATATTCTAACCTTTTAGTTATGTTTTTGTTCCCTTGTCCTTCCTCGTACTTCCACATTTTCACAATATAATCCCTTAAGACAAAAGATCCATATAGCTGACAAGGTACATGTTATAATCACCAATATCAATACAGGAAAATGAGTTAAGTGCTATTGAGTTGGTGTCGACTCATGGCAGCCAACTGGATAGGTGACCTAAACAGAGTTCGGCCTTCAGTCAGACAGCTCATTGTTGATAGAGTGGCCTCCATAGCTGCTGTCATTGTATTGATCCATCTCATTGCTGGCCTTCCTATTTTGTGTTGACCTTCTACCTTGTCAAGCATGATGTCTTTCTCTAATGATCTCTCTTTTTGCATGATGTGCCCAAAGTATCAAAGTCTTGTCATTTGAACTTCTAAAGAAAGCTTAGATTTGATTTCTAGGACTGAGTGGTTTGCTTTTTGGTAGTCCATGGTATACACAGTATTTGTCATCAGCACCATAATTCAAAAGTATTAATTTTCTTCCTGTTATCTTTTTTACTCTCCTACTTTCGCATCCATATGATGTTTTTTAAAATACCATGGCTTGGACAAGTCAAATCTTTGTATGGAGAGAGACATCTCTGCTTTTGAGTATCTTGTCTAGGTCCTTCAAAGCCATTCTGCCAAAAACAATGCATTATCGAATTTCTTGAGTACTTGTCATTTCTTTATTGATTGTTGATTCAAGTAGGTTAAAATCATCAACTATTTGAATTTCTTCTCCATCAATGATAAACTCATTGATTTTGTCAGTTGTCATTATGTTTGTATTCTTTACGTTAAGGTGCAGGCTCATTTTAAGACTATGTTCCTTGATCTTGAGAAGCAAATGTTTCAGATTGTCTTCACTTTCAGCCAGTAATGTGGTATCATCAGCATATCGAAAGTTGTTGATGAGTCTTCCACCAATCTTCGCACCTTGGTTGTCTTCATACAGTCCTGTTTCTCTGATGATTTGTTCTGCATATAAATTAAACAGGTAGGGGGAAAGTATGCAACCTTGTCTTACACCTTTGCTTATTTTAAACCATTCTGTTTATACTTGTTCCATTTGACTTGTTGCTTCTTGATCAATGTAAAGATTGTGCAAGCGAACTATCCGATAAATTACAGGCTTCAAACAGCAAGGTATTGCCTTATGGTGATTGAGTCAAATACATCTATTTAATTTCTGTCATGGGGTAAATAGGAGGCCGTGGGGCGAAGTCCCTTGTGGGCCTCTGTAACCAGGCCGTTCCAGGTGTGCACGGACGAGGCAGAAAGCAGTGCGGGGCCGCGCGCACAGGATGCGTGGGCGGCGTGGCGACATTTGAATCTATTGGCCCCGCGGCTTGAGGGAGAGCTGCGGGAGCCAATAAGGTGCTCGCTTCAGAGCGAGCGGGGTTCTGTGGGAGGGGGGAGGGTTGATTGCAGCAGGGAACGGTGGGTGGTGGAGAGAGGATGGGCGGTTGTCTCTCCCATCCCACCCGGTGAGCAGGCTGTGGAGTGTGGGGGGTTGTTGCAGCTGGGGGTGACGGGAACCCGGAGGGCCCAGGGTCCGGAGCCGGAGGTTATACTGGGGTGGGGGTGAGGGGCCCCCGCCCGGGCAGCCCCTTGGGCTTTTGCTAATCATATGGCTAAGCCGGGTAAGGGGCGGTGATTAAGCTAGCCATGGAGCTTGTCCTCGGCGGTGGTGGAGTACAGGCTCGCCTTGCTAATCAAATGGTGGGTGAGGCCGGATACGCCAGAATGATAGTATGTTAAATTGCATTTGGTTATTGGTTCAAGTTCAAATAAAGCTGCGACCGGTTTTTGAATTCCCATACAATGTGTAAGGCTGTTTTTGTGGGTGTGGTGTTTGGGGGGAGGGATGGAGGGTGGGGAGATTGGGGAAAAGAAGATAGGCAGCATTAAGGGGGTGGGGGGGGGGGAAGGCGAGCACGGTCCGGCGTGCCTCGGTTACAAAAGTTTTAGAATAAGTTAGCTTTGGAAATGGTTTACTTATAATTTACAAGATCCTTCATGAAAATAAAAGTCAGGTTTAAAAGTATAAGCTTTTCTTTAATGGTTGTTTTTTGTCAGTTTTTCCCAGCAGAGAATGGATGTCTTGTTGTCACCATTTGCTAGAAAAGGTATTACCTAATATAATTGTCTTTTGTTAATTGACTTTCCTTCCATGCATTCAAGTGAAATAACATGTCAACTATACTGCTTAACCAAGTAGGATCTTCAACATTATCTCTAGGAAACCAATGCACCAACCTATGGAATTTCCTATGGGTTAGTGATGTTGTTGTTGTTAAGTGCCGTCGAGTCGGAGTCGACTCATGGCGACCCTCTGGATAGCTATCCTAAATTGTGTTCGGTCTTCAGTCAGGCGGCTCTTTGTTGACAGACTGGTACCCGTAGCTGCTGTTATTGTAGCGATCCATCTCATTGCTGGCCTTCCTCTTTTGCGTTGACCTTCTATCTTGCCAAGCATGATGTCTTTCTCTAATGATCTCTCTTCGCATGATGTGTCCAAAGTATGAAAGTCGAAGTCTTGTCATCTGAGCTTCTAAAGAAAGCTTAGGTTTGATCTCCTCTAGTACCGACTGGTTTGTTCTTCGGGCAGTCCATGGTATACACAGTATTCGCCGCCAGCACCATAATTCAAAGGCATCAATTTTCTTCCTGTCTGTCTTTTTCACTGTCCAGCTTTCACATCCATATGATGTTATTGAAAATACCATGGCTTGAACAAGTCAAATCTTTGTATGGAGAGAGACATCTCTGCTCTTGAGAATCTTATCTAGGTCTTTCATAGCCATTCTGCCAAGAGCAATGCGTCGTCTGATTTCTTGACTGCTTGTTGCTTCTTTATTGATAGTTGATCCAAGTAGGTTAAAGTTTTTCACGATTTCAATTTCTTCTCCTTCAACGATGAACCTGTTGATTATGCCAGTTGTCATGATCTTTGTCTTCTTTACATTAAGGTGCAGGCCCATTTTGAGACTATGTTTTTTGATTGTGAGAAGCAAATGTTTCAGATCATCTTCACTTTCAGCCAGTAATGTGGTATCATCAGCATAGCGAAGGTTGTTGATGAGTCTTCCACCAATCTTCACACCCTGTTGTCTTCATACAGTCCTGCTTCTCTGATGATTTGTTCTGCATATAAATTAAACAGGTAGGGGGAAAGTATGCAGCCTTGTCTTACACCTTTGCTTATTTTAAACCATTCTGTTTCTCCTTGTTCCGTTCGAACTGTTGCTTCTTGATCAATGTACAGATTGCGCAAGAGAACGATCAGGTGTTCTGGTATACCCATGCTTCTTAATGTGGCCCAGAGTTTCTCATGGTTTACACAGTCAAAAGCCTTGCTATAGTTGATAAAGCACAAATAGATATCCTTTTGGTATTCTTTAGTCTTTTCAAGGATCCATCTCACATCCGCAATGATGTCTCTCGTTCCTCGCCCTTTCCTGAACCCTGCTTGCACTTCAGGTAGTTCTTGTTCTAGGTATGGCTGTAGTCTCTTTTGAATAATCTTCAGTAGAATCTTGCTGGCATGTGGGATCAGAGCGATTGTGCGATAATTTCCACAGTCAGTTGGATCACCTTTCTTTAGTATTGGTACAAACACAGATCTTTTCCAGTCAGTTGGCCATGATGTTGTCTTCCATATTTCTTGGCAGAGCCTTGTAAGTACGGTAACAGCTGCATCAGATTGCTGCAATACTTCTATGGGAATGCTATCAATGCCTGGTGCTTTGTTCTTTGATAAGGCTTTCAATGCTGCTTCAACTTCTTCTTTCATCACCAATGGTTCCTGATCATAAGGTATAGGTTGAAACGGCTGTTGGTCCACTTGATCTTTATCATATAAAAACTCTGTATATTCCTTCCACCTTTTCTTGATCTTCTCAGCATCATTCAACATAGAACCTTGAGCATCTTGTAACATTCCAATTCGAGGCTGGAACTTTTTCTTTAACTCTCGCAGCTTTAAGAAAGCCGATCTTGTTCTTCCTCTAATAGTTTCTGCTTCTATTTCCTTGCAAGTGTCATTGTAGTACTTTTCCTTATCCTGTCTTGCTGCACGTTGGAAATCTCTGTTGAGTTCTGCGATTGTCTTTCTTTCTCCTTTGGCTTTAGCTTCTCTGCGTTTTTGGGCAATTTTCAGAGTTTCTTCCGTCATCCATTTTGGCCGTTTTTGCTTTTTCACCTTTTGTAGAGACTTCTCGCTTTCTTCCAGCACAACCTTCTTGATGTCATTCCACAACTCTTCCGGAGCTCTGTCATTTGTATCTAAAGCAGCAAATCGATTTTGCAGGCAGTCTTTAAATTCCAGTGGTATATTCTCAAGGTCATATTTTGCTGCATTCATGAGTGGTTTGCTCTTTTTCAACTTTAGCTTGAGTTTGCATACTAGTAGTTGATGATCTGTACCACAGTCAGCTCCAGGTTTTGTCTTTGTTGATGTTACAGAGCTTTTCCATCGTTGACTTCCACAGATGTAGTCAATTTGATTTTTATACAATCCATTGGGTGAAGTCCATGTGTACAGTCGCCGCTTGTGTTGCTGGAAGAAGGTGTTTGAGATGAATAGATCATTGGTCTTGCAGAATTCTATCAATCTTTCTCCAGCTTCATTTCTGTTGCCAAGTCCATATTTTCCAACTACTTTGCCTTCTGCTTTGTTGCCAACTTTTGCGTTCCAGTCACCCATGACTATCAGGATATCCTGTTTGCATGTTCTGTCAATTTCAGCTTGTACTTGTTCATAGAACTCTTCAATTTCATTCTCTTCTGCAGCTGTTGTTGGGGCATATACTTGAATTATAGTTGTGTTGATAGGCAATCCTCGTAGACAAATATAGATTAAGCGTTCGCTGACTGCATTGTATTTCATTACAGTTCTTGCAAGTTTCTTCTTTATTATAAATGCAACACCATTTCTTCTTTGTCTTTCATTTCCAGCATAGTAGACCATGTGATCATCTGATGCAAAGTGCCCGATGCCAGTCCATTTCAGTTCGCTGACACCCAACAGATCAAGTTGTACACGTTCCATTTCATTCTTGACCACCTCCAACTTCCCTTTGTTCATGCTTCGTACGTTCCATGTTCCAATGTGTAAGACATCTTTACAGCTTCTGACTCTCATTTCATGCGCAGCTACATCAGCAGTCAGACTTCCCGAGGGCTTTGATCCAACCACATCATAAATGCTGGCTTTACTCTGAAAAGTCTTCAGCTCTTCCCCAGTAGCTAGTTGAGTGCCTTCCGACCTGGGAGTCTCATCTTCCAGCACCATAGCACAATTTGTTTTGTTGTAACTATCCATTGGGTTTTCATGGCAAGATACAGAAGTAGATTGCCGGGCCTTCCTTCCGCGCAGTTTAAGTTTGGTTTTGTTGCCGTTGTCACAGAAATGTGATCCTCCGCCGTCAACACTATCCCATTCTGCTGCTGCCCAGATGGGTGGTTTGTCTTGGTCTGGCACCTCAGCTGAGACCTGTCCATCTTGGGAGACCCTGCCAGTAGTTAAACTACCGATAGTTTAGCTCTCAGCATCACTGATGCACGCAAGCCCTCACAGCACGACAAGCTGCAAACCAAGTGAGAGGGGTTAGTGATATGCTCATGCAAAAAGTTTTCTAAAGATGCAATGAGCTGGATAGTATGGAATTTTGCAATGGAAAGCTTATCAATTTTAAATACAACCGCATGCATAGTGAACTACATGCAAGATTGTGCTTCTTAAAGATCAGATAACATGCAAATTTATTTAGGCATTGAATGAGAAATCTGCAGACACGGAAATACCTGTCTTTTCACTAAAATTCCCATTGGTATGTTAGAGCAACAATCACTAAGAGCAAGTCAAAAATGTGGCACCTTTTATAAAATATGCCTATTTTCACCTCCAAAAGAAAACATTAAAAAAAAAGTCTGCATCAAAAATTACCCTTGGAAGTGACCATGTTGAATGAAGTATTTGCAAATTGTGCTTGCTGCATGTGTACTCCGGCTACACATGCAGCTAGCATTGTTGCCATAAGAAGCTAGAACTATGTCATCAGTTCTACAGGTTAAAGTGCTTTCTATTGAGGAAGAAAGCCTTGTACAAAATTGGCAGCCAGGAAATAAGAAAACCTTCTCTGATGAAGAATGCCTTTATTTTTGGCCAGGCAAGTAGTATCAGTGAATCAATGTTACTCCTGCTCCAGAACCTACTTGTAGGGTGCTATGGCTGTCTTTTCTGCACTTCGTCTACCATCTCCTCCTCCTCAACATCACCATTTTCCAAAAGCTCTGGCATGTCCATTTCAGTGTTGACTGTGGGTGAGTGCCTGGCATAGTATGCAGCAGGACCGAGATTTCATTGGCCTTGGGGGAAGAAGGGTTTATAGAAAAGATTCCCTAGATCTGACCAGGTACGAGAATCTGGTCTTGAGAATGCAAAGGTTATTTCTATCAGTTATGATTTGCCCATGAACCCTATTGAAGTGTTCTTCAGCTTCACTCGGGGGGGGGGGGGGGGTGTTGGTGATAGGGGTCATTATTCATGTTCTCTGGGTACAGCCCTATAATATGTGGGAAGAAAGCAGAACACAAATGAGTGGGCAGTGAAAAGTTGACATGCTGCTGTGCATTGCTATGATTTCCCCCACTGGGTGGTCATGTGTTATCAACCAGAAATGAGAGACTTTTGTGGAGAGAAAAAAAAAAACATCTCAAGGTGTAGAGTATGTGTCAGGGAAGTGACTACTTACTGTACATAAAAGTGATATCCTGATGATCTGACCATTCTCAAATTTATAATGTACTACAGACTAGGCAAGAATGTAGGCATCATGGAAAGACCTGGAGAAGTGGGATAGAACTTCAGTAATTAAATTGTTGGCATTGCAGACCACCTGCATGAAGGAGTAGAAGGTCCTCTTTTTGTGGTGGAGAGCTTTACTCCCTCCAGGTGTACAGCTAATCATTTCCAAGACTGAGAAGAAATAAGTCAGCTAAGATAAACTGGCCATGGTTTGCTGTCTGTACAGCACATCCTGAGGGAAGACAAGTATAATCATTGGTTTTGCTGAGAAAGGATACAGAATAAGGAGGTGTACTGACTGATGCCAACTGTGACCACAAGTGTAGAACTGAATCTCCCTGTGGCAATAAAAGTTGAGGGCAGTGGTGACCTTGAGGTGAACTGGCAAGGTCTGCTCCTTCTGTGTAAACTGTTTGCTGTTGAGGCTTTAGCTGCTGGCACAAGTGGAAAGGGAAAATGGTCTGCTTGTTGAACCCAAACCTCTTTATGCGTAATTCCTCAGAAAAGTGAAAGAACTTGGTCCTGATCCTCTAAAATGCCTTCTCCTCTTGATACTCTGGTTCCTGTGAGGCAATGCCCCGATGTAATGGGGGCAGTATATCAAGTGTGTAATAAACAATAAACAATGTACAGTACGTCACCCATTTATTGCCCTGATTCTGCCCCTATTAGTTACCACCACTATACCTAGAATCTACCAGCATTATACTCAGAGGCCAGCACCATTATACCCACAAGCCACCACTGCAATACCCAGAGCCCACCTCCAAGGCCACAGCCACATACAGAGAAACAGATGCCTACTCACATAACTTCTTTCTGATCTGTTGACTTATACTGTCTCCATATTAATCTCGCTGCTATTCAGCCTTTATATTATCTTACCAGTTGTTTTAAGTGAAATTCTGTTTTTTTCTACAGACTCTGACTGGCAAAAAGGATTGCTAATTTTTAAAATCCGCATTATTTTAACATATTTGAAAATATAATTATCAAGGCTATACTTGGGCAAAGTGTCCTGTAACCGGTTGCTTTAATTACTTGAGATAGCCCCTCCCCTACCTATGATTGTAAGCGGAGTGGCTCTCCCTAGAGAGAGACTGAGAAAGAAACAAGAGACAAGTTATTTGTGAGCAAATGTGAAATTACCTTCTTTTTGGTGCTCCCTTGGTTGGAAAGAGGAGCAACATAAAATGTGTCCTTCCTAGCCAAGCATGCGTTAAAGACTTATATAACTATGCAAGTTCAGACCTTAGCTACTTGTAATTATTTTATCTTTGTATCATTTTATTTATATTTATTTTGTAATTTTCTCAGGTTTTTTTATTCTTAGTGGTTTGTCCTTTTATTTTGCTTTCATTCTGTTTTCTTTTTTTTTTTTAGTGTTCCCTACCTAGTCTCTGCCCATCTCTCCTTTTTATTTATTAAAGAAAGACATAAACCGTGACACAGTCTATCACAAAACTTGATATTTTCTTTCAGACCTGCTGACTTTATTTCCCT
This sequence comes from Ichthyophis bannanicus, assembly GCA_033557465.1. NCBI lineage: Eukaryota > Metazoa > Chordata > Amphibia > Gymnophiona > Ichthyophiidae > Ichthyophis > Ichthyophis bannanicus. The sequence continues at coordinate 1,159,951,662 of CM066031.1, forward strand.
CCCACTCTCCTCACATACTGACCCCATGGGTTAAACTTCGTATATAGTCTTCCTGGAGTTCATTAATGCTAATACCCCCAGATGCTCCCTGGCCCATTGGGGCTTCCTTTCCTGCAACTCCAAGCTCCATTAAGCTGCTTAGCAAAAGGCACATGCCTTCACCATTTCATATCTTCTCAATCTGTAATTTCTCTTCCCCATTTATTCCTATAGCTCCACTTCACTTTCTCTTCTTGATGCTCTCTCCAGTTTTTTCCCTTCAAACAGCTCCACATCCCACATGTATGTCACCCATTCGCTACTTTCTTCACCTCTCCAGCTACTGTATTTTGTCTTCTACCCAGTCTTCTGTTCTTGAGTTTCAACATTTTCTTCCTTTCATTCAGCCATCTCCATTCTCTCTGACAGCATCTCACTCTCATTTCTGTTATGCCTTTTCTTCTCTTCCCCAGACTCTCCTGCCCCTTCTCCTTGTTTCAGCCGAAGATATCAGTTCAAATCCTGGCTTTCCAATATACAGTGGTGTGCAAAAGTCTGGAATCACTTGTAAATTTGATGTTTTTTCAACTTTGTGACCTTATATCTTAATTTATTTTTCCTCCCAGTGGCTTTTACTGTGTATCTCATGATAAGTGATAGATTTGGCTATGAGGGCCAACTTTTAGTATTAGTTGGCCCTTATTTTATGAGTTTGTTCCCCATAGTTGTCCTGTTGATAGATTTTCCGTGAAAATCATGTAATGTACGTCGTTGGCCAGCAATATATTATTGTAAGTATGCTTTAAAATATTATGGAGGCATGCCAGGTTTCCTTCAAATTAATGTATGTGGCCTTGAAAAAGGCCGTTTTTATGTGTCAGTGATGGCTCAGTATTTGATGGGCCACCCTTTGTTCTTGATCACCTGACTGCACCTTGTCTGCATTGAATGAACCAGTCTGACAAGGTGATCGTTGGTGACAACACGGTTCCAAGCTGCAATGAGTGACTCAATCAGCTCACGCTTTGATGTCGGATGCCACTTGGATATTTCCAAGGCCACCTTGTGCCACAGGTTCTCGAATGGATTCCGATCTGGAAATTGGGCAGGCCAGTCCATTGACTTGATGTTGTTCTGCTGCTTCTAGCTGATCACCTGTCTGGAGTGATGGCAGGGTGCATTGTCATCTTGGAACAGGAACTGGCCAGAAAACAGCTGTTGTGCCGATGGCACCATGCACTTTTGCAGTATGGTGATGTACTTGGCCCCGTTGACCATTCCATCGACGATGTGAAGACGTCCAACGCCACTGGCAGCCATGCAGCCCCAGACCATGACCTTCAAAGGATGCTTCACAGTGAGGTTGAGACACTCAGGCTTGACGTCCTCTACAGGAAATCTCCTCACATAGGTGTGGGCCTGGTTACCAAACAGGCAGAAGGTGCTTTCATCGCTGAATAGCACCTTTTCCCACATTTCAGTCGACCAGGTTGAGTGCTTTCTCGCCCACACGATCCGGTTGCGCCTTTGTATGTCAGTCATCAGTAGCTTATTCCGTGCTTTGCAGCCCCGGAAACCAAACTGCAGGCACCGGCGATGAACTGTTGATGAGCTGACACTGACCTCACTCTTGTCTGACCACTCTCGAAGTAGCTGAGGAGAGGTCAACTTGCGATTAGTCAGTGAAATGCGTCATAGTGCGCGGCCCTGGCGTGATGTTGATGCACGTGCATGACCTGAACGAGGCTTGTCCACCACTGAACTCATTTCTTTCTTCTTCTGTACAATCTTAACAACAGTGCTCTGACTGCAGCCAACTTTCCTGGCTATCTGACGGCTTGAAAATCCTTCCTCGCTCATAAAGGACACATAAACACGCTCCTCCAACGTCAGGGTCCGAGTCATCTTCATGGTCGATCCACAAAGCATATGAAATTCAAATATTCTGCACGTTTTTATAGCTGCACTGTTGGCTAGATATCTGCATTGTGATTGGTTAGTGAAATCAGCCTTCTGATTGGTCAGAAATAACGTGTACATATTGGATAATCTCGATCCAGTTTTGACGCAGGATCCACAAAAATCACAGTATCTATCTCCCAGTGTCTGTAAAGTATTTAAATCGGAAGCAAGGAATGCAAAAACGTCAACTCTAATAGCCAAATGTATCCCTTTTAACATGGTAGAAAGATGAATATGCTGGGCTAACGAAAAATTTAAAAAAAAATGTTAGAAAGTATGAAAAACACAAAACTCACAAGCGATTCCAGACTTTTGCACACCACTGTATCTCTTACCTCATCCATGCAGCTCAAATTGCAATCCTTCCAATCTTATTTATATTCTTCTCCTTCATCCATCTTTTTACCCGTTCTCATTTACTCTGTGGAATGTCTGCTCTGTCTTCAACAAACTTGTCTGCATCACAACCACTTTATTTCTTGCTCTAACCAAGACTTGGTATTTTCTTGAAGAATCTACTTCAGTTGCTACCCTCTGTCATGGAGGCTACATTTTCTCCATATTTCTCACCCAGCTGACAGTGGAAGCTTGCTATTCTCTCCTTTCTATAGGTTTCAACCCTTTCTTCTACCGCAGTCTGACTCTTTTCTTCCTTTGACACTCCTTTTGTCCATTTACTCTACTACCTCTTCCAGTGTCTGTCATTTATCAACCCCCTTGAAAAATACACCTCTTTCTTTCTCTCTGACTTTGACTTATGGATTTCCTACCTTTGTGATCCATTTTCTCCTTCCTCATTCTCAGGGCTTTTAACATTCATGTTGACTCCTCCAACTCTGATGCCTCAAAATTCCCTGTTTTAACCTCCTCATCTAACCTCTAACTCTTTTCAACCACCCCTACTCACCAACTTGGCCAGTGCCTCAATCTTGCATTTTTCTCCAAATGCTCTTTCTCAGACTTTTCCACCTCAGTTCTGCCTTTGTCTGACCATCACCTGTTAACTTTCACACTTAACCATCCTCCTCCACAACCTTGTCCAATCTCCACCAATACATTTAGAAATACTTTTTATTTTCTCTACCACTCTAATTTCCTCTCTTACTATATTATCTGAATCTGCCAATGAAGCAGCTCTTCCTATAACACTATACTGTCCTGTACTTTGGATGTTCTTGCTCCTCCCATTCCACATCCTGTAGGGTGTACCATACAGAGCCGACTCTAGCATTAGGCAGACTGGGTAGCTGCCTAGCACATTTTTAAGGTCAGCAGGCAGCAAAACACAAGTAATTCAATTAATGAGCCATATTTAGTCACCCACTTGAATCATCAATCCATCTGGCAGTCCCTACCCCCAACCAACAATGGGAACAAACATTACACAATAGATCAGACACCTTGAACTTCCCCAACCAACCCCAACATGACTGATAGTCCTCCATGCCCCCAAAATCTGCCAAGAAACATCCCTGGTGGCTGAAAGTCCTCTATCCCCTATCCTCTAACCCGCACCCCCTAAACCCTTAGACACTTTCCTTTTCTTCCACCTAGTACCTAAACAGTTAGGGGGGCAGGAGCGATGCCCACACACTTCCACCCCTGTGCCATCATCTTGGAAAATGGTGGCATAAGGCATATGAGGATAGACTTAAAGATCTCTACACATATAATTTGGAGGAAAGGCAGGCAGGGGAGATAGGATAGAGATGCTCAAATACCTCCATAGCATAATTGCACAGAAGGAGAGCCTCTTTCAGTTGAAAGACATCTATGTAACAAGGGAGCATAGGATGAAGGAAAAAGGGGATAGACTCAGGAGTAATATGCAGAAATATTTCTTTACAGAGTGGTAGTTGTGTGGAATAGTTCCCAGTGGAGGTAGTAAAGATGAGGAGTGTATCTGAATTCAAGGAAGCATGGGACAAACACAAAAGATCTCTAAAGGAAAAAAAGGGACTGCAGTAATTCGTATGGAAGGACAGACTGGATAAGCCCTATAGACTTTATCTAATCTCATGCTTCATTATTTCTATGTTTCTATGAGTGAATGTTTTTTGAGTGTTTTAGGTGTATTATACATTAAAGGGATGAGTTTTAATTGAAAAGAACAGCTGTTTTTATGTTAGAAATTTTTTAAGTTCAGCAATCTTTCAAACTATATAGCTTAGAGTTTTGGAGTACTAAAGACAAAAGCAAAGCTTAAAGCTTGATGCCCATTGTGGAACCATAATACTTCAAAGACCCTTGAACTTAAGAGTAACTCGGAGTGGGGATTATCAGAGCCATCTTAATTATCTTGAACAGATATGAATTTACCATTTGAATTCATCACAATCTGTAGGTTTGAATAATCAAATTGAATGGACCTCTCTAATTCATGCTTAAGTCTGGTGTGTGAATGATTGGATGTTTAGGCTGTAGGCTTTATATTGGGCCAGGGCTGTTTGTAAGATACTAGCCATTGAGCTAGCTTTTTATGCAGTTATATGTTGTTAGGATTTCTCCCTGAAGCAAGACATGTTTGTCTGAAACATGATATCATATCAGAGATTTGATTGGATTTAAAACGTATGGTTTGTGTAGTGTTATTTTGATGGACAATTTGTAAGTATGTTACACATTCAGATGAGACCAATGAATTATATGGCTAGGATTTAAAAGTTATACAGGTATTCCTGTTTGGTGAATCCACAGCATTTCTGATGTTCTGTTTGTGATATATTGTGCAGGATTGTTATAACTGCAGGGTTATTTATGGTCTTAGCTTTTTTCTATACTTATGAGTTTGTGACATCGTGGAACTATGGCATCATTATGGCAATGGTATTGCAGTGACTAAGGACTGATGCTTTTTCTATAGTTATTCAGTTGTTTACTGTGGGAGTCCACCAGGAGATATTAAAAGAATTAGACTCGTGTTTGAGGTGCTGAGCAGTTGGGCCCAGTAATTTGCCATGGAGGACAGAGGTCACGTGATAGGAGAGCATCACCCTGGTGTGGCAGGACGTGATCCTGTAACTAGGACCTGTCCTCCAGGTGATGTAAAACCCTCTCGCACCAAGGACGTTTTTCCAGGGCCATGTGCCCATGAGGGGAGGGTTAGGACAGCTGTTATAGTTGGTGATTCGATTATTAGGCATGTAGATAGCTGGGTGGCTGGTGGACATGAGGATCGCCTGGTAACATGCCTGCCTGGTGGGAAGGTGGCGGACCTCACGCACCGCCTAGATAGGATCTTAGATAGTGCTGGGGAGGAGTCTGCTGTCTTGGTACATGTCAGTACCACTGACATAGGAAAATGTGGTAGGGAAGTTCTGGAGGCTAAATTTAAGCTTTTAGGTAGGAAGTTGAAATCCAGAACTTCCAGGGTAGTGTTCTCCCGTGCAGGACCCAAAAGGCAGGCAGAGCTCCGGAGTCTCAATGCGTGGATGAGACAATGGTGCAAGGATGAGGGTTTTGGATTTGTTAGGAACTGGGGAACATTCTGGGGAAAGGAGGGGCTCTTCCGAAGGGATGGGCTTCACCTTAACCGGGATGGACCAGACTGCTGGCATTAACCTTTAAAAAGGAGATAGAGAAGCTTTTAAACTAGAAAATAGGGGAAAGCCGACAGTCACCCAAGAGCGCATGGTTCGGAAGAAGGTATCCTTGAAGGATATTACCGAAAGCAGTGAGGTTCCAAAAAAGAGCAAAGTAGCCCAAATGCCCTTGAGTATGGTGCAGACAGAGCGTAAAGATTCCAAATTACCCATGCCTACCAATAGCCAGATTAATATTAATAAAATACAGTCTCTGAAATGCATGTATGCAAATGCTAGAAGTCTAAACAATAAGATGGGAGAGTTAGAATATATAGCACTAAATGAGAGGTTAGATATGATTGGACTCTCAGAGACATGGTGGAAGGAGGATAACCAGTGGGACACTATGATACCTGGATACAAACTATATCGTAATGATAGAACTGATCAAATTGGAGGAGGGGTTGCACTCTATGTTAGAGAGGGCAATGAGTCAGAAAGGATTAAAGTTTTGCAGGAAACAAAATTTGCGGTAGAATCTCTATGGATTGAAATTCCATGTATGAAGGGGAAGTTGATGGCAGTGGGGGTGTACTATCGACCACCTGGCCAGAATGAACAAATGGATGATGAAATGCTTAAAGAGATCAAGGAAGCTAACAAAAGTTACAGCAGAGTAGTAATAATGGGTGATTTCAATTACCCCGGTATCGACTGGGTCAGTGTCACAGCAGGACATGCTAGGGAGATAAAGTTTCTAGATGAAATAAATGACTGCTTCTTGGAGCAGCTGATTCATGAACTGACCAGAGGGGAAGCCATACTGGACCTAGCCCTTAGTGGAACACCAGATCTGGTACAAGAAATAAGGGTGTTGAGACCACTTGGCAATAGTGATCATAGCATGATCGTGTTTGATTTAATTAGTGGAGGAGGGATAGTAAAGAAATCCACAGTACTACCTTTTAACTTTCGAAAGGGAGACTATGATAAAATGAGAAATACAGTTAAGAAAAAACTAAAAGGAGCGGTTGCAAAGGTTAAAGACTTACATCAAGCTTGTGTGTTGTTTAAAAATACTATCCTGGAAGCCCATACCAGCTGTATTCCACACATTAAGAAAAGTGGAAGAAAGTCCAAAAAACTGCCAGCATGGTTTAAAGGTGAGGTCAGAGAGGCTGTTGCTGTCAAAAAAAGCATCTTTCAGGAAATGGAAAAAAGAGCCAAATGACGAAAACTGGAAACAGCACAAGCACTGGTAAGTAAAATGCAAAGCATTGATAAGGCAGGCAAAGCGAGAATTTGAGAAGGAACTTGCTACGGAAGCAAAAACACGAAATAAAGACTTTTTCAAGTACATTCGTAGCAAAAGGCTTGTGAGAGAGTCAATTGGACCATTAGATAATAGAGGGGTAAAAGGGGCAGTAAAAGGAGACAAGGCTATAGCGGAGAGACTGGATGAATTCTTTGCTTCAGTCTTTACTGAGGAAGATGTAGGGATGTTACCCAAGACTGAAGTGGCATTTAAAGGTGATACTGCAGAGGAATTGAGAGAAATATCGCTACACCGGGAAGATGTATTACAACTATTTGACAAACTGAATAGTAGAAAATCACCTGGACCAGATGGTGTACATCCAAGAGTGTTGAAAGAACTGAAATATGAGATTGCAGACCTGCTATTAGTAATCTGTGAACTTTCATTACAATCATCTGTAATACCTGAAGATTGGAGGATCGCCAATGTAACGCCAATTTTTAAAAGGGTTCCAGGGGTGATCCAGGAAATTACAGACCAGTGAGCCTGACATCAGTACCGGGGAAAATGATAGAAACAATCATAAAAAACAAAATTACACAGCATGTAGATAGCCATGGCCTAATGGGAGACAGCCAACATGGCTTTAGACAAGGAAGATCTTGTCTTACTAATCTGATATGTTTTTCTGAAAGTGTGAATAAACAGGTAGACAAAGGTGAGTCAGTTGATATAGTGTATCTAGACTTTCAGAAAGCCTTTGACAAGGTCCCTCATCAGAGACTTTTGGCAAAACTAAAAAGTCATGGGATAGGAGGCAGTGTACTATTGTGGATCGGGAACTGGTTAAAAGATAGAAAGCAGAGGGTAGGGCTAAATGGCCAATTTTCCCAATGGAAAAAGGTGAATAGTGGAGTACCCCAGGGATCTGTACTGGGTCCGCTACTTTTTGACATATTCATAAATGACCTGAAAAAGGGAATAACTAGTTAGGCTATCAAATTTGCAGATGACACAAAACTGTTTAAAGTTGTTAAAACCCAAGAGGACTGTGGAAAACTGCAGGAGGATCTGGATAGATTGGAAGACTGGGCATCCAAATGGCAGATGAAATTTAATGTGGACACGTGCAAAGTTATGCACCTAGGAAAGAGCAACCCACACTATGGTTACACGATGCACGGTTCCACATTGGGAACCACCACCCAGGAAAAAGATTTAGGAGTCATCGTGGATAACATGTTAAAACTCTCCGCCCAGTGTGCAGAGGCAGCCAAGAAAGGAAATAGAATGCTAGGTATCATAAGGAAAGGAATGGAAAATAAAGCAAAGGATATTATAATGCCCCTGTATCGTTCCATGGTATGACTGCACCTTGAATACTGTGTACAATTCTGGTCGCTGTATCTTAAAAAGGATATAGCATTGTTAGAAAAGGTGCAGAGAAGAGCCACCAAAATGGTAAAGGGGATGGAAGGCTACTCCTATGAAGAGAGGCTACAAAGGTTAGGGCTCTTCAACCTGGAAAAGAGACAGCTGAGGGGAGATATGACAGAGGTCTATAAATTAATAAATGGAGTGGAACGGGTAAACGTAGATCAATTGTTTATGCTATCAGAATATCGAAAGACTAGGGGACATGTAATGAAGCTACAGGGTAAACTATTTAAGACAAATAAGAGAAAATATTATTTCACTCAAAGTGTAATCAAACTCTGGAATTTGTTATCGGAGGATGTAGTAAGAGCTGTTAGTGTAGCTGGGTTTAAAAAAGGTTTGGGCAAGTTCCTGGAGGAAAAGTCCATAAACCATTATTAAAAAGGGACCCAGGATATCAATGCTTGACCCAATACAAGCATTGTGGAACCTGTGTCTTTTGGGGATACTGCTAGGTACATATGACCTAGATTGGCCACTGTTGGAAACAGGATACTGGGCTTGATGGACCTTGGTCTGACCCAGTATGGCATATCTTATGTTTTTATATTCTTATGTTCTTATGTAATTTAAATTTAGAGTAATAATGTGGGTCACCAGTGATAAATTTTACTGTACCAGATATTGTATACATGAGGTGGTTGTTTAGAGACTCCGAAGAAAGGCTAAAAACTTTCCAGCACTGATGAGGTAGCTTTTGATTACTGGTAGCTCATTAGCACATACCTACCTTGCATTTATCCTGTAATTGGTGCCCTGGGAGAAGGGACATGTTTTGTTAAGAAATCAGGCTTAGACAATTGAGCAACTGACACAGACTTTAGTGAACTGGTAATTCAAGACTGGCTACCATGACTTGCTTTTAGAGTTACAACTGTAATAAGGTTATTACATAAGAACATAAGATATGCCATACTGGGTCAGACCAAGGTCCATCAAGCCCAATATCCTGTTTCCAACAGTGGCCAATCTAGGTCATACGTACCTAGCAGTTTCCCCAAAAGACACAGGTTCCGCAGTGCTTGTACGGGGTCAAGCATTGATATCCTGGGTCCCTTCTTAATAATGGTTTATGGACCTTTCCTCCAGGAACTTTTCCAAACCTTTTTTAAACCCAGCTACACTAACAGCCTTTACTACATCCTCTGGTAACAAATTCCAGAGTTTGATTACACATTGAGTGAAAAAATATTTTCTTTTATTAGTCTTAAATAGTTTACCCTGTAGCTTCATTGCATGTCCCCTAGTCTTTCTATATTCTGATAACGTAAACAATCGATCTACGTTTACCCGTTCCACTCCGTTCATTAATTAATTGACTTCTATCATATCTCCTCTCAGCCGTCTCTTTTCCAGGTTAAAGAGCCCTAACCTTTTTAGCCTTTCTTCATTGGAGTATCCTTCCATCCCCTTTACCATTTTGGTGGCTCTTCTCTGAACCTTTTCTAATAACTCTATATCCTTTTTAAGATACGGCGACCAGAATTGCACACAATATTCAAGGTGCGGTCTCACCATGGAACGATATAGAGGCATGATAATATCTTTTGTTTTATTTTCCATTCCTTTCCTTATGATACCTAGCATTCTATTTGCTTTCTTGGCCGCCGCTGCACACTGGGTTTTAACATGTTATCCACAACGACGCCTAAATCTTTTTCCTGGGTGGTGGTTCCTAATGTGGAACCTTGCATTGTGTAACCATAGTTTGGGTTGTTCTTTCCTAGGTGCATAACTTTGCACTTGTCCACATTAAATTTCATCTGCCATTTTGATGCCCAGTCTTCTAATTTATCAAGATCCTCTTGCAATTTTCCACAATCCTCTTGGGTTTTAACAACTTTAAATAGTTTTGTGTCATCTGCACATTTGGAAAGAGATGAGGGTAGTGCTTGTGGAATGAGAACTGTGAGTGAATAAGATTTGAGGTTGATACAGAAGAAATTTAAAGCACTTATCTGAAGAACCCTTGTTAGATGCAGAAGCTGTAGTTTAATTTACTTAAACTGAGATTTCATACATTGTTACTTGAAGCAATCTGCAGTGACTTATTGTAACTATATTATACTACAATGCAAATTGAATAATAATCTAACAAGATTTTGTTCAAAGAACACTTCTGTGCTTGAATTTTCAGTTTGTGAAAGAATAAATATAAATTTTGTTGCACCAATTTTTTCTTCAACTCACCTAATTTGGTGTCACTGCAAAAACTTCCTTGTAACAATTCCATATTTTTTCTTTAATATGATTGTTGTCTCACCCCCTCAACCCTGCTCTGGTGTATTCCAAGATATTTCCCTCTGCTAGACTGTGACAATAGATTTTTAACTTGTGAGACTATAGGAATCATTCTAGAATACGAATAAGCAATTTCTACATGCGGCGGGAGTGTGTATTTGCCAAAAACATCTCGGACCATATTCTGAAACACTGCTGATATACATGTCCATGGCGCTAGCATGGGGAGCTAAGAATGTGGACAGGAGAGGACATAACAGGGGCAGGGTCAGTCACAGAGATGTAGAAAGTGTATTCAGGAAATGCCCGCATACTGTATGTTCTGCATAAGTTACCATTCTATGTGGATAACAGACCAACATGTGGCATAGACTAAAAATACAAACAGCACAACATATGCATAAATTAAAATGATAAATACAAACTCCAAAAATACTTGATACATAGAACACCATGAAACAAATCAATCCAACAGAGCTTTTGCAAAAAACATTTTAAGACTGATTGCAACTACTACTGATCATTTGCATAGTGCCACAAGGTGTATGCTATGCTGCACAGACACACGTAACAGATGGTCCCTGCTCAGTGGCACTTGCAGTCTAGTCAGGACAGACAACACAGCAGCTATGAACAGGATATGTCCAGGGGGAATGGATAGGAAACATAAGGGAGTTTAGGCGGATCTGATCCAACAGTGGCACCGATAAGGTGGGTTTTCATCTTGGATTTGAGAGGGGGCCAGGGACAAAGCATGATGTACTGACTCAGGTAGTTTGTTCCAGGAATATGGAGCAGCAAGGTGAGGGCATCAATCTCTGGATATGGCAGTAGAAGGGAAAGGCACAGATAGAGGCAATCTGACAGAAGAGCAATGTTCACGGAAAGGAGTGTAGGAAGAGATATGAGTGATATTGTAGTGCAGAACAGCAGAATGAGTGCACATATAGGCCACAGGCACAAAAAGGGCAGACATTTATTGCTCAATTATAGTATGCATCTTTTGGGGTTTTGGGGACTTGGTGAGGGTCCATCCCTAGCCGTTTAAGGCATGTGTGTAGAGATGACCAGGGCAGGAATCAGTGGGGCCATTTCCTAATGCCACATACCATTGATGCAAGGTATGCCCTGACATCCATGTTCACATTTACATTAGGGTATACCATAATGGAGTGTACTGGGCTTACCTAGTGCTTTTCATGGCATGATGGGGACTGGCATATGGTCTAGGTTGCAGCAGCTGTCATTTATCATTGGCATTTATGTCTTCTATGCATCAACACACTGCTGTCTGTGATGGGCTGCTTAGGTGATGCACATTTTACCCGAGGGGTGTGATGTCAGTGGGTACATCATGGGAAAGGGCAGGATCGGAAAGGTGTAATGTTTCAGAATACAGTGGGCGTGGGGATGTCCAAAACATTTACCCACGTCCAAGGCATGGGGACAGCTGAATAGTGCTTGCACATGCCCCGCAAAACACGTTTATCTCCCAGATTCTGGTCCCACGGGCACATGCAGACCCACAGATGCGGAATTAGGTGCAAAGGGGGCCCTTTTTTGATTTAGAGATATCCATGGACTGGACATGCATGTTATGCGATCACATTCATATGTGAAATGGTGAATGGGGCCTGCCCAAAACACTCACTACCTGTGCATAATCCATGCTGACCAGGGTAAATGAGAGCTGTGTATGCAAATAGCAAGCACAGGGGCTGGCCTGGCATAGCGGGCTCATGGAAATGCCAATGGCCAGAGGAATGGAAACGGATGCTGGACAAGGCATCACAACACCCACACACCTGTCCATAGGTGTGATACTTGCCAACCATGATCAGAATGTGATGCTGGCAATATGGGCTATAGCTACTGGCAATATGGGCTATAGCATACTGGCACTATGTCTCATAGTGGATGTGTAGCACACTGGAATAGGTGTTACCTGGGATCATTACAGGCAGGGCTTTGTAACCCACCATCACCCAATGTGGCAATGTAACATCTACAATACTACACCATGCTGAATATGAGGTGCATGTGTCTGTCCACTAGAGTTCACCACATGCAGCAACCACACCATGCTGATCAGAACAGTGCCCAGGGAAACATCTGCACAGCACAGCCAAGGACAAGCAAATGCAGACAGGATAGCCACCACCACAACCACTGGACATCAAGCAAAACAGGAGCCATTGAATGGGTCACAGTTCCATCAGTGCACAAAGGCTTGTGGGAACCCCAGGGCACATACACCCTGAGCACAGTCACAAGCCCCAGCACCCTTACACTGATGTTTGTCTTGGCAGAATGGGGTCAGACGAGACTTGTGGATGTTGCAGAGCTTGGTCACCCGGCACAGCCAGCACCCTGGCAAGATCAGTTGTGGATGAAATCCTAGGGCAAGCACCTAATTTTATGGCAGTGAATGTGTGGCCTAGCAGTCCCAGATGGGAGGAGCGGGTGGCAAATGTAACAGTGGTCCCATCAGGGACAGGTGCCCCAGGCATGTGGTGATGATGGCAAATACCCCAGCAGTGACCACCAGAGATGGCAGAGAGGAATAATGGCCAGCATACTGATGCCATATATACCAGGAACCAAGGCTGGACAGTGTGTGCCAGCTGCAGACAAATCCATGTGCAGGTACTGCAGCACCATATGAACATATGTGTCCATTGCCCACAGAATGGTGTTTCCCCTGCACCCACCCAAGGCCAGACGTATAAGGGAGAACTATCCTGTGGTTCCATTGACTCCCCAACCATTCATGCCCACCCACACACCAAAATATCACACAGACAGCCCTGAAATGTGACTGACACCCACCCCACACATCCATGTCCAAACCCACACCAACTGTGCACCCTCAAGGGCCCAACCCCCACCCACCATTCATGCCCACCCCTAACCCTGGTGCTACATGACCCCCCTGTGGCCCCTCTCCCATGTCCACCTCTGTCCTTCCCAAAGGGCACATGCAGCTGCACCTCAGTCACCTCAGTCACCACAGTCACAAATGTGCATGGTGGTGAGTCTTCAGATCAGAGATGTCACAGCTCATGCCAACTAACTCCATGACACCCTTATGGAATGGGGGGAACACTTTCTGGGGCTGCTGCCTGGTGAAGCTCGCCAAAAGAGAGGAGGTGCTTGTGTGGCAGCAGGGCCAATGACAGTGTGGGTACATGCAAAGGCCCACATTGTGACACCACTGGAGCCCAGTGCAGAGGCACAAGTGCACATGCCACAGAGGCAACTGCAGTTGAGGGAACTGCTCCACCATGACTCTGCCCAGTACCCACAGGTGCCACACTGGACTGTGCATGGGGAAGAGTAGGGGCAGGCTGCCCAGGGACACAGTACAGCTCCAGCAGGATCTCCACCATGGAAGCCTGTAGGCTGCGGGTAGCCACAGTCAGCTGCTCTGTGGCCACAACATGCCTCTCCTGCAATGCCATAGACTAGTGCAGCAGCTCCAGCTGTTGCTCTGACTGTGCCTGCTGGGCAGCACTGTGAGCAATCAGATGCTCAGCACAATGATGCAGGTGTCACTGTGTACCCCTGCAGGTGTGCCCCCTCAGGCTGCTATGGTGGAGGAAATGGAGAGGGGGCCTGGAGCTCCAGATCAACTGCATCAGGACAGGCAGTGGCTGCTGCAGTGCTGAAACCTCAGTGGGGGATAGCAGTGGTGCATCATAATGGGCACCCTCCCCATCCTGTGGTATCCTCCCTGGACACTGTCAGCAGAGCAGGCTTTGCTCCCTGTGAAGCTACAGCAGAAGCACCTATGAAGACACAGACATCAAAAGGTCAGACCCTTCAACCGCTACCGCAGTCATCACTGGGGTGGTAGTGTGGCAGGTATTCAGATGGGCCAGTAGGCCACACAGGCAGTTGGGCACACACCCTGACACCAGTGGCAGTCTCAGATGGCCACAGAGGCATGCACACAGACACCCACCCCAGTGCCCTGTGCAATCAGCCACACTAACACCAGTTTGCAGCCATGAAGCCAATGCCCTTGATACACAGACCACCAATGCAGCAGGCACATGCAATGTGCATGCACCAGCAGAAACAACACAGATGGGACATCATGTCAGCCAGTGGTGGTGGCTATGTGCACATGTGTGCATGAACACAGTGGGAGGGGTGGACATGGGTAAAGGGCATGGACAGACATGGCACATGAGTACCTTGCCCCTGGGATGCCTGAGATGTATTGAGAGGGCCTATACCCTCTGAAGTGGCTAAGTCAATTGTAGCAAGGATGTGCTGTTCGAGATCTGATAACTGCTATCCCTGTGCATCCTGAGCCCAATGCTGAGCCTTCTGGGCAGTGTTGTGGTGCACCTGCCAACACTTCTGATTGACTTCCTTGATGTAACAGTTCCGATAATAAATGGCATTGATGTGCTGGCACACATCAGGCTACTGCCTCTGCTTTTCATAAGCACCTATATGTGTGGATGCAACACCCACCAATTGTGGCAGCTGCTGGAGGATCTCCTCCAGCATGAGGGTTGCCTCACCCTCCAAGAACCTTGCCTTCCTGGTAGAGACCATAGGAGCATTACCTAGACTCTCTGTGACACACTGGCAATGCTCGGAGTTCAGGGATGGGCCTGATTGGGATGTACATGTCATAATGCAGCAAAATGTATGTCCCTGCATAAATGTGCCCACAACTGCATGCACATGTGCCTGTGGCCACACACCCCCATGGGAATGCAACCATACAGAGTAGCAAGGATGGCAATGGCATAGGATGCAGGGGGGCAGTGGTTTGCCTACTGTAGCTGTCGCAATGGAGAGACATGCCAATGGACCAGCAGCCATGTGTGTGTATGAAGAGAAGAGAATACAGGAAATGTTGCAGGCTGGGCACATGCAGACAACTTTTATGCTGCATGCACAGACATTGATGGGTTAGTGTGTGCATGGCAGCACAGGCCTACATGTATGCGTGTCAGGCACGGGTCCAGAAATGTACACCCCGGTGATTCTGCGCATATCCCGTAGACATGTCCACGCGCCATGGGGACCGAACGGTACTGTTGCAGGATTGTCACAGTGCGGGATTGTGATGGTACCACCAGCAGCTGTTTGGGAAACACAGACACTCATGATCATGTGTGCAATGGGTGTCCAACATTGTGCGGCCAGCTGATTAGATTGGGACAGTATGCATGACATCCAGGATGGTATGCGCTGACCCTGATTCACAGCTATGGTGGCGAGGAAGTGGAGAGGAGGCGCCCACATACAGGTTCCCAAGACAGAGGGTCCGGTACATGGATATGACTGATGCAGCTGGTGTGACAAGGTACCAATTTGACAGAGCTGCCATACACAACCTCTGCCAGCAACTGTAGCCATGGCTTGTAAGCACCACACACAGGGGACATACAATACCGGTTCATCTTAAGGTGACAACAGTGCTGGCCTTCTTAGAGACAGGTTCATTCCAGATGGTGCTGTCAGCTGCTGGAGGACTCAGCCAGCCTGTGGTATCTTGGTGCCTAACCCAGTTCCTGCACACCTACCTGTAGTGCATGGCACAGACCATCAATTTTCTGAACACAAAGCAACAACAGCACCAGACCATGCAGGGATTTCACGCTGTTGCAGGGTTCCCATCGGTACATGGTGTTGTGGACAGCACACATGTTGCCCTCCAGCCCCCACAACAGAGTGAGGCTGCCTTCTGGAACCACAGTCATACAAAATAAGCTAAAATAAAACAAAATAAAAGCCATGGGTGTGCTGAAGGCATTTCTCTTAAAACAGCACAAACCCATAGTGAGCTGTTGTCCAAAGTGCATCTAAGATTTAGAGCTCCGAATAGAAGGTCAGTGCAATAAAACTGTCTAAAATAATGGTCAAGATTATGGGCAGGAGCAAACATGGTACAGTTTAAAAAGCCAGGTTGGGGACTCACCCCAGTAAAAGAACGTGAAACGCCTTGCAGTGTCACACCGTTCCTTTAAAACTGAGCGTGATCGAAACTTGCCGTGTTCTTTTCAAAGGATCTAGATTCCTGCCAAACATTTAGGGGTATGTTTGCTAAACCGCGGTAATGTAGCAGCGGCTACATTAACGCGTGTTAAGTAACGTTAACGTGCATTAAGGGTACCTGACACATGTTAATGTCACCGTCCGCATTAAGTCCCGCAGAGGGTGGAGAGAGGGCGGAGATAAGGGGTCAATGGGTGGGGAGTGGGCGAGGAGAGACTCCTGCAACACTAACGTGGGGAACTGAAGGGCTGAATATTACCGGGACTGAAAACCTGCCATTAGATGCACATTTGCAGGAGGGTGAAACCATTTCAGCGTCAGCAATGTACAACATAGAAAGGGAGCCCAAGAAAATGATAGTAGTGATCCATTTGCAGCAACAGCATAGTGCCCAAGTATGAAAGGCCACTATGGCGATGGTGCAAATGTGGCATAGGGGGCTGCAGGTGGGACATGTAGTGGGGGCATCTGGGGGACAGGGTGGAATAGGCTGTCGACTAGGTGGCACATAGGAACATAGAAACTAGAAATCAGTAAGAAAGCAGCTGACCAAGGCCAAACATACCCAGTGGTTGGTGTTCCACAGTGTCCCATCCAGGGGACATATCCCAGCAAATAACACAAAGGTCACACAGGTACCACTCTAACAAGGGTGCACATCTGGGGACCACTCTAACAAGGGTACACAGACCTTCCCCAGGATGCATCACAAACAGTTCGTAGACCCAGCTAACTGAATACCCTTTACTGCAACCCCTAGTAAGGCAGTACAGGGTGTGACCACACATTGTCTGAAACATATATACACCCAGTAAGCCAAGTTGGGTACATGGTACCTGAGGTGCATGCCCTAGCCTGTCCACAGTCGGCTGCCACAACACAATCTACCTACATCTACCTGGTCCACCCTAGCCAATAGTTGCTAGGGCACTGAACTGACATTCCCCAGCCATCTCCACCCCATGTGGAAGGGACATAATATTGGTAAGCGGTGATGGGGGGATGTGTGGATGTCCATGTATGCCTCCCCACCCCAGACCCTTCTCCCAAGGCGACCGCCTACCTGCACAGTGGGTGGGCTGGGACTGCGCACTACAAGAACCGACAGCATATGGCCAGGCAGCATGGCAGGGGTGTGTGTGTTGGTGCTGGAGGGGGCAGTGGCACCTGCCTGCAGTGGATCTAGGCCAAGCCCTGTACCAGTACGTAGTGTGCAATGCAACAGAAAAGGTCTGGCTGAGGAGAAGTAAAGGTAGCCCCAGGGACTGATGGGCTTCTGTGACAACAGTGTGGTGCAGTACACACAGCTGGTGTGTCCCAGAGCAGCAGGTCACAGGTTCAGGACCCAGCTGTAGATCCTATAGAGCATGTCCCCACTGTTACCAGTGTTAACCTGCAAATATGCATAATGAGGAGCAAGGTATTGTGGGTATGGCTCAGACTGTGCAGGATGTATCTGCAGAGAGTGTATGGCAATGGCTAGGACATTGTAGTGCCCAACCACCACCTGCATGGACAAGGTGGCTACAGCACATCTTGCTGTTAGGGCACTCTCACATTGACCAAACAGTGACCATGGCACAGCTATGTTCCCACATAGTGCTACATAGTATCTGTCTCAAGTGATGTATGTGTGCCCCCTTTTTTGGAAGATCAATCACTGGGGCACCTGCTTGGTACCTGTGCCATATTACCCAGTTCTGGGTGTGCAGAGTTCCACTGTGTACATGCAATTAGACTGGCTAGTGGAGAGTCCATGGCTAGTTTATGCATGGCTGGACCACCTGGCGTGGTGCAGCAGGTACAGTCTGACCATGCCTGTTGCTGGTGAATGTCAGAAAGGAAGGGCAATGGGCAGGAAGTCTACTGTAGTGTGCAATATTGCGTCTTACGTCCGATGCGGCAAATGCTTGTATGCCCATAGACCACAACGCACATTGCAGTGCAGCGCTCATAATAATGCATGTGACGTCTGTTTGGGACATGCGTTGTTATGCACCATAATCTGAGCACATATTCTAAGGTGCTTAGACATATCTGATAAGGCATGTCGGAAGGTCTGTAATGTTACGCACGTTATTGTCTGCACTGCGTGTCAGACGCCCTGCTACGTGCGTTCTCCACCGCTGGTGCAAGCATCCTTGCCCGGACTCCATCTCTTTTTCGTTATCGTTAATATCAATACAAAACTCTGCTCCATGATTGCAAAAAGTCCTATTTTTCCAGTCTAATTTCCTCATCCTCTAACTCTACCCAGCAACTCTGTTGCATCCTCTGTTCCCTCTCATCCTCCTGTGGCTCTTCTGCCTCAGACACCTGTTCCTTGGCCCCAGCCCTACCCTCCTTGCCTCCTATTTTTCTGAAAAACGTTCTGCACTGTACAATCAGTTCCCCTCTTGTCCTCCTCCTTTATCTCCACCTTTACCCAACTGCCCACTTCCTTCCCCTGTTTCCCCTTCATCCATCCCATCCCTTTCCCACGTATGGTCTTCCTTTCATCCTGTGTCACCATCAGAATTGTCTAAAGCCCTGTCTTCCTCCCACAAGATCACCTGCTCATTAGATCCCATTCCCTCCCGCTGTCTCACAGACCCTCGCCCTTCTCCCCTACAATATATCCTCTGCATGTTTAACTCCAGTCTCTCTCCTGGCACTTCCCCCTTCTTTTGGAAGCACGCCCTGGTACACCCTATCCTTAAGAAACCCGCTTTTGACCCCACTGTCCTGGCTCACTGGCATCCTGTCTCTAATCTCCCCTTTCTCCCTAAGATTTTAGAGAAATTTATCTTTGCACATCTGTCCACGCATCTCGACTCCACTCGCACTCTCCACCCCCGTCAATCTGTTTTTAGGCCTGGCCACAGCACCAAAACCATTCTTCTCTCCCTTCTAAATGAGCTCCACACCTCTCAAGAGCACAGTGATATTACCTTAGCTGTTTCCTTGGACCTCTCTGCTGTTTTTTATCTGGTAGATCACTCCTCTCCAGACTCCATGATTTCGAGCTTAGGGACACTGTTCTCCTCTGGTTTCTGTCTTTTCTTTATGCACACTCGTTCTCTGTTCAAGTTGAAACCTCCATCTCCTCACCCACTCCTCTTTTTTGTAGTGTCTCACAAGGTTCAGTCCTATAACCTCTTCTGTTTAACATCTTTTTGGCCCCCTTGAACTCATTATCCAACAATCTGGCCTATCAGCCTACTTCTATGCTGATGATATTATCTTACTCAAGCACACCAGCCCCACAACCCCTGACCTCTCCCCTATGAATTCCTGCTTGCATCAAGTATGCTCTTGGTTATCGTTGAGTTTCCTTCATCTTAACATTGATAAATCTGCCGACATCTGATTCACATTCAGGTACCCCTGTCCCTCCCTGGCTCCTGTATTTGCCAACCATCCCATTCCCCTCACCACTTCCATCTATCACCTTGGTGTAATCCTGGATTCCTGCTTCTTTTTTTCATGAGCACATTTCCACCATTGTCCATCATTCTTTTGCTTCTCTTCAACAGATCCGTGCAGTGTGCCCATTCCTCTCCTACTCCTCTATCACAACTGTCACATTGTCCCTAGTCATCTCCAGACTTGACTACTGCAATGTTGTCCTGGCTGATCTCCCCCTCTTTCAACTCCACCATCTTCAGCTATTTCAAAATACGGCAGCCCGGATCCTCATACACTCTGCTTGCTCAGATTACATTACCCCTCTCCTTATCCGGCTGCACTGGTTACCCCTTAAGTACTGTATCTACTATAAATTCCTTGCACATGTTCACAAAGTACTTCACACTGGTCTCCTCCAAAATCTCTTGGACCTCTTGCAACATCATCTTCTCAGGTCCGTTCATTCTCATCATCTGGCTCTTTCCTCCCCCTCTTGCACTCACCTTCAAATCACTCGCCACTGCATTTTCATTTTCCTGGGTCCTGCCCTCTGGAACTCCTTACCCCTTTCTCTCCATTCAGAATCCTCCTTTGTAAGATTTAATTCCTTTCCTATTTCTCCTTTGTAGCCAACATTTTACTGTGTAAATCACTCTGATGCACTGCTGAGCAGTATATCAAAACTCAATAAAGATAAAGATAAAGGCAGATAATTAGATCACATTCTGTGTCTCACAGTTGGAGAAGTTGTCAAAAAAAATCTTTTTTTGTAAAGTTGGGTGTTCAAAATGTTTTTTTTGTGACTAACACATTAGGGCATATGGAACAACGACCGCACTTGAAGTGTCCTTTTGCTTCACAGTCAATTCTTGGTTTAGAGAGGGCTGACGGAACCAAAATATTGGCTTGATTTCAGCTTTTTTTGTTCACAATTGTGAGATGACTAGATGCAAATGTAGATATAGACACAAAAAGATGGCATTCTTGTTTCAGAATGCACATAATATCTTTGGAAGAACTCAAAAAGGTGAGAACACACACACTCCTATCCTTTATTAGTTGGCATGTTCCTTCAAGTAGAGCAGCACGGTTAGTATTCTTTGTTTGTTTATATGCCTTCTTGATGCATTCTAGCGGATAGACACTTTGTATAAATCTATCTTGCATGTTGACAGCAATGCATTCAAAGTCCACATCAGAAGCACACAAACTTCTTATCCAAAGGAACTTTTTAGTAGGTAGGTTGTATTTTAAAGATTTATTGTGGAAATTGTCAAATCTCAAGAGAGAATTTCTATCCATTGGTTTGCGGTAAAGGTCCATCAGGAAGCCATTCTCATCTTTTTTAATCAGGATGTCTAAAAAAGCAATGTGCCCCCAACCACCAGGAATTACCTATAGATAAAATGTTTGGGCATATATGTACCACTTATGAGGCTGTGCGTGGCAAGGTGCAGGAGCCTGCTGGTTCCCCTCCACTGCTGCCCGCTGCCTGGCTACCTTCTCCTGCCCTACCTTCTCACTCAAGCCCATGCTTGACCAAATCTGGGCCTGCCCCTGCTGGGCAGGACGCGCCCAGGGACAACATGTATCGCCAATTGTGTAAGACATCTCCGGAGGTCTCTAACGTGAGTTTGGGGACGCGAGCGGGGGCCAGAGGGTCCACTGCCACTTCCCCTTCTGTCCCTTTTGCCCCGCCAGAGTCCCTTATTACCCCCCCTAATTCCCCCCTTCCGATTCCTTCATCTGAAGATCGGGGGGGGGGAACAGGAACAGAGTAGGGCTAGGGCTCATAGGGATGGGCTTAGCCCTCATAACCCCTTTCATAAGCTGGATTCAAATAACGTGATAGCTTCTAATAGTGATAGAGTGACAGGAGACCCTACCTCTAAGGGCCATATATAAACCCAGTACCCTTTTCTAACTATTGGTAACCAGCTTGTTGTTAAGCCCCTGGATCCCACCATCCTTTCTTCTATTTTACAGCATGCCTCGAACCCCATGAAAATGCCAGCTGCCACTGTGCACTACTTGCAATGTATGACTCGTGGTTTGCAGTATACGGAGCAGGACTACCGCCTCATTATTGAGGGTGTCCTGGGGTATGATGAAGAAACCCCATTTGATTTTTCTAGAGTTAAGTCACTGGTGAATCCTTATGAGATGCTGGATGATTCTAATTACCCCCTCCGATATCCTGAGGTGATAAAAAAGATGTGGGATGAAGTGTTAGAAGAGTTTGAGCGTTTATTTGGGGCGAAACAGAATCTTGCTGCATCTATTGCATGCATGCAGGAACCAGGGGAAGGAGTTTCACAGTTTGTGCGAAGGTTTCATAAGTGTTGGAAGGAAGAGGCAGGTTTATCACAGGAAGGCCTGATGGCTTTGATGTATATTCAGATGTTGTTTGGGGCTATGCGCCCTTGGTTTAGCATGACTCCAGCAGAATTAGAGAAGGTAATATTAACGAAGGAAGCGGCAAGATGCTTTGCAGATATGGATGTTAAGAAAGGTAAAATTTCTCATGCTTGGCAGCAGGATATTGGTTGCCTGCAATCCTGCCCCGGGGGATATCAACCCCCGGGGCCTCAGTGGTCGCATTCTCGGGGGGGGGGGGGTGGAGGGGACAGCGGGGCCGGTTTTGAGGCGGGTGGGGTGGTGGAAGAGGAGTAGGACAGGGAATATCTAGGTTCAGTTAACGGGTGGATGGAAGGAGCCCCCCTTGTTGTATGTTGTGCATTAATGGCCAGCAAGTCTCCTTTGTAATTGATATGGGAGCGTCTTGCTCTACGTTGCATGCCTCTGTTTGTAGGGAACCCTTAATGCCAGGTCCTGCCTCAGTTGGGATAAATGGAACCTCTACCCCCACGTGGATTACACCCCCGTTGTCTGTCTCTGTGCTTGGTAACAATACTGTTCTGTTTACACATTCATTTATGATTATTTCCTCCTGTCCAGTGAGTCTCCTGGGGCGGGATCTGTTGTATCGCTTAGAAGCAGTAACTATTAGTAATTCAGATGGCTCTTTTGCCTTGCACTCTCCTTTTTTATTAAATATGATTTCTACAGAGGCGCATGGGTTGTCTAAGGTTCCTCCTGAACTCTGGGCCACCTCCCCAACTGACACCGGTTTGGTCCCCTGTACGCCGTACGTGGCACGTTTGAAGGATCCTCAAGCTGTCATCGGTATTCGACAGTACCCTTTGTCTGGCCCTAAGGAAACTGCTTTGCAGTCCATGGTCCAGGATTTTGTTGCAGCAGGTATTGTAGTTCCTACTGTTTCTCCTTATAATACTCCCATGAATCACGTCCCTAAGGAGGATGGGTTCCGTTTTACCCCGGATTTACGGGCCGTAAATCAGTTTGTTGTCCCACTGGCACCGGTGATGCCCGATATTGCCGGGCTACTTACTCTCATTCCTACGGAAGCCAAATGCTTCATGGTTATTGATTTAGCTAATCCCTTTTTTAGTATACCACTAGATCCCATCACGCAGCCTCTTATGGCTTTCACACATGCAGGCAAACAATATACCTGGACTCGCCTGCCGCAGGGATACATTGATTCCCCAGCAGCATATTCTCTTGTTCTTAAGGCATCAATTGAAATGTGGCGTCTGCCTTGTTCCTCCACCCTTCTCCAGTATATGGATGATTTGTTGTTATGTTCTAAAACAATCACAGAATGTGAAAACGACTCTGTATCCTTGCTCTGCCATCTAGCCTCCCATGGACATAAGGCTTCTTTAAAAAAGCTCCATTGGTGTTGTGAGCATGTTACTTACTTGGGGTTTGTGCTGTCCCCTGGAAACCAGGTACTCTCTCCCGCCCGAGTACAGGCAATTATAAAATTATCTCCTCCAACAACAGTGACACAAATGCTGGCTTTCCTTGGATTAGTATCCTTCTGTCATGCTTGGATCCCGGACTGTGCTTATTGGGATTCCATATTGTGAAGGGCTACTTTGCAGTTACCAGGCTCTGCATCTATTGAATGGACCAAAGAAATGCTTTCTGCATTTGCTGCTTTGAAAAAGCTGCTTATCTCGGCTCCTACACTTGGACTACCCGACTATGGGAAAATATTTTACTTATATGTAAGGGAAAAGGGAAGAACTATGGCAGCTATTTTGGCTCAAGACCACGGGGGGGGGGGGGGGGGAATGAGCCCAGTCACATATTTATCGAAAAAAATTGCCCCTCCAGGTACAGGGTATGCCTGCATGTTTGCGAGCCCTGGCAGCTTCGGCTATTGCCGTACAGATGACTATCCTGATTACCCTGTCTCATGAGACTATACTGTTGTCTACCCATTCTGGGTTTTTTTTAAATTATTTATTTATGAAATTTTTCCAATAAATCAAGCAAAAAACCTGTACAGAACACAATACTTTATTTATTTATTTATTTATTTACAGTCTCTTATATACCACACTATTCAGCATCAGCGCGGTTTACATGGAACAAAAATGCTCAGTATAGTTAACACGTATGAGTTTACAGATAACAGGGCAAAAAACTTGGATAACAGGGGTAAACTATTTACAAAACTTGCTACATAGAGTCATATGAACAGGAGAGTTTCATAGAAACATATGCACCACTAAGAGTTAGAGTATCTGTCTTGGTGTGTTGTTGAGATTCCATATATTTGCTTAGCGAATTGTATCGTTGGCCTCTATGGGGTGTCGTTGGGCTCTATGAGGTACTTGTTGAAAAGGTGGAATTTGAGGGCTTTCCTAAACTGTGTTAGGCTCTTAATAGCCTGGATACCTGGGGGTAATGCATTCCAGCATCTTGGCGCACTGAGACTAAAGGTCCTATTGGCTGTAGATGTAGTGCAATCTGTTAGTGCTTTCGGGACTTTTAGAGAGTTTATAGCCGTGGATCTTCTTGCTCTAATTGGAGATGTGGTATGGATGAGGGCAGTTAAGGATGCAGAGGAGAGCTTGTTAACAGCTTTAAAAGTGAGTAACAAAGTCTTGAAAACGATTCTAGCCTCAGCAGATGCGTCACATGGTCACTCCTGGAGGCTCCATGGAGGACCCTTGCTGCCGCGTTCATGGCAAGCTGCAGCGGGTTCAAGGTGGATTGGGGAAGACCTTGTAGGATGGCATTGGCATAGTCAAAATGAGGTATGATCAACGCCTGGTAGATTGACCTGAAATCATTTGGTTCCAGCATGGATCGTAAATGCCTAAGTGAGTGGATCTTGTAGTATATTGCTCTGACTGTGTTTCCTATGTGGGCCTTCATGTCCAGGCGTTGATCCAAAGTGACTCCCAGGTAACGTATTGAAGGTTTAGATTGTAACTCAGCTTCATTTACTTTAAGATATTGTGGTGGGGTAAAGTTAGGGTTCCTCGTAATGAAGAGTACTTCCGTTTTCTTATGTTGTATTCGGAGGTTTTTGGGAGAGAAGCCAGTCAGATATTGCATTGAAACAGCTCGTCAGTGGGGAGAGGTCCAAATGTTCAGTAGAGAAGGGTATGTAAAGCAGGACATCGTCAGCATATAACATGCAATCAACATTGAAGGACCGGATGATCTTACAAATTGGCTACATGTAAATGTTGAACAATAGGGCAGAAAGGGAGGATCCTTGTGGGACTCCCTGGCTTTGGTGGAAGGGTTCTGAAGTTGTCCCTCCAGAACGTACATGCTGCCATCTTCTGGACAGGTAAGATCTGCACCATTCAAGCGCTCTTCCAGTAATGCCTTTCTCGATTAGTCGTCCTAAGAGAAGCTCATGACTTACTGAATCAAAAGCTGCAGCGATGTCCAGAAAACTAGAACAGAATGTTCAGAGAGACAGAGGAGAGAGAGAGGGAAGGAGAAGGCAAGAGGAGCTCAGAGAGACTCGTGTTCTTGGAGAGATTCCTGTGAGAAGCCTGCTTCAAGGGATTGGAGAGATCCAGAGGTTTGGAGGACTTCAGTCAGGAACCCTAAAGCAGCAGCCGGTAAGAGGACAGAAGCAGCTGCAGGGAGAAGGAACACGAATACCTTTTGGAAGAGGTATGGAGCAGATGCCCTGAGGTCCAGGAATACAGGCTAGAGGACAGGTCACAAAGGCTCAAGTGCATACTGGCCAGAGTATCTGAGAGGACAGCCTAATGCCAGCTTTAACTCAGGTATGAACTTTGAACGTTTGTCTAACCTAGAGCAATGCAAGATGCTTAGAAACAGTTTCTGTCCTAATAGAGGTCAGTCTGTAGAACCTTCTGAGCCAGATCCTGTTATAGAGCTCATGCAGATAGAAGAACAAGATATAATTGGTGAGGAAGATGATTATTTCATGGACTGTTCTTTATGCAAAGTGGCTAGCACAGAGAAATCCTGAAAGTGGGATTAAACATAAAAGGAAACGTTCTAGTAACTGGCACACCAGAAAGTTTGTGCAGAGCAGGAGAAAAGTTGTTTATTGAAGCTTGTTACACAGCTGTTATCAAAGCAGAGCACAGCTCAAGCTGTGCACACGTTGGATATAAAAAGAAGTTCTTTGAATGTGAAAAGCTGTTTTTGAACAGAAGCTTTTATTGCTGAGCAGGTTTGTCAGCAGTGGCTGAAAGAAGGACTTTCTGTTGTTTGATGGACTTTACAAGTTACATGCTTAAGCTTTCAGTTGTATTATTATTATTTTGAATATAAATCCTGGAGAAGATATCCAAAGGTGTTACCAAGTGAATCTGTATGCAATACCTCATAAATAAAGTTCTGTCAATGCCTTATCACTCGAGCCAACTACCTTAGTCTTCTTAAAAGGCAAGCACCACATGACTGGACTACCAATACCATAATCCTTTGCAAGATAGTCAGTCTGGAACATTGCCAAAGTGGTGAATCCTATATATCAAGCACGCCCCTCCATTCATATGTAAGGGGCTATGGGCGAGACATCTCTTATGGGGGCGTAGGGGATAGAAAACAGCAGACGGTAAACCAATTTCTCATGCACAATTGGTTAATGAACTGCTGGCCACCTTATGTAAATCCAAAGAAGTCACCGTTATTAAATGTACTGCACACAGATATGACACTTCTATTGCCTCTCAAGGTAATGCCTTAGCTGATCTTGCAGCCAAACAGTGTGCATAAGCCCAAATTGAATTCTTACGTAGTAATAATATCTCTCAGGGCATGCTGACAGTTTCTTACTATTTGTATGATCCTCCATTGTCTGAATATTATGTTTCCCCTCTTGAGTATTCTTTTCCTCTGCACCACTTGCAGGCTGCTGCAGATCCCGAGGATATTATGTATTGGGAACAGCATAATATGAGTTTAAATTCAGCACAGATTTGGCAGGAAAAAGGGGGGGGGGGGAGAGAACTACCAAAAGTGGCAGCCCCTCTCTTAATTGGTAAAGTACATGGGGTAGGGCATACTAACAGAAAGACGGTTCTTAAGGAGTTACAGGAAATATTTGTTTGCAGAGATTTGCCTCATTTAGTGGAATCACAATTGAGTCAATGCTTAGTATGTGCTAGGAATAATGTTCAGCAGGGAAAAGCAATAGGACAATTGCAACATTTACCCCCACCCCAAGGCCCGTTTCAGGCCCTACAAGTAGATTTCACATATATGACACGATCGATAGGGGGTTATAAGTATTTGTTGGTCATTGTAGATAGGTTTTCAAAGTGGCCAGAGGCTTTTCTCACGACTAAGGAAGATGCTAGAACAGTAGCAAAAATTCTGTGTAAGGAAGTTATTCTCCGCTTTGGGTGTCCCCTTTCTATAGATTCTGATCAGGGACCAGCGTTCACCTCAAAGGTGTTACAACAGATTACTCAGATGTTTGCCATTGATTGGAAATTTCATGTCCCATATCACCCACAGTCATCAGGGCTAGTAGAACGAATGAATCGAACAATTAAAGAAAAATTTAAAAAGGCTACACAACACGCCTCAGGAAGGTGGCCAGTGTATCTGCCAGCTGTATTGGCAGAAATTAGGCTAATCCCCGGGGCATCTGGATTCTCTCCTTTTGAAATTCTGATGGGACGACCCTTCCCCTTCCCCTGGAAATAGCCCGAGGGAACGGTGATAATGGTGGATGACTTGTTGCTGGCACAGGAAGAACATGCTACACAGCTAGCTAAATATTTATGCACGGTGTCTGAACAAGTGTACAATGTTTTCCCTTTTCCTTCTACAGAACCAACGCACCCATTCCACCCGAGAGACCGTGTGCTGGTAAAGCTGTTTCATAAGAAGGGCCAGTGGGATCCGCCGTTTGGAGATCCGGAGGAGATTATTGCAGTTACTCGCACAGCCATGCTGACTGATAAGCATCCAACCTGGATACACGCCTCACGCGTCAAGAGTGCACCGGAGGATTCCTGGAAGACGCATGACTCGCCCCAGCCATGAGGACCTTGAATGCAGGCACATCGGACAGAGAACAATGCAACTTGGATTCAGGTCCTGCAGAACTCCACCACTTTTATGTACTCTTATACACCTGTTTCCACGGTGGCTGATGTACCCGAGCGCACCACCACCAACCTCCAGTTAATAATGTCTGCTTAACTGTCCTTCAGAAGACTGTTTGGCTGTTCTTATAGTGGGCCTATGCAGGCCCAAAGGGGGGAATGATAGAGGAAAAATAAAGTTTAAAGTGTGTAGCAGGACTAAGAGGCCCGCAAGGGAAAATAGGAATCCTGTATATATCTCTATATGGAAAGGAATATGCTGTGCTAAGACAAATTTATTGTTCTACACGGAGACGACTAACATCTGTAAAGTTACTGATAAGCTGTGGTGGGCCTCAGGGGATGAGTTGATGACGTATGTATATGTTTCTGTTAATGTATAAAAGACAGACAGCCCATCTAACCTGTGGAATAAACTTACATACTACTTATGTGCGAGTGTGTGTGTTTGTTCCCCTGGAATTCCAGACAGAGAAGGTAAGGTGATTCCTCAGCCCAGAGGATTAACGGACGTCCCGAGGGTAAGTGGTATATAGTGCTGGGAAAGGAATAACTCACACTAACAATAACTGGTCCACTTTTGAAAGAACTACTTTCTCGAATGCGTCAATCAGGACATTGTTCGTATTTGGTGGTATCCATGTAGAGGCTTTTTTTAATAACCAAAATGTCTTGATGGCAATAGGTTATGTGCTAAAAAAAATATCAGCATACTAAGTTAATGGAAAAATTTGTAGAGTTCAACATGAGTGGCAAACTCATCATGTTTTGTTAAAGGAACAAAGGATAATCCTTTTTCAAGGACTTGGGGATAAGACATAACTGGATAGATTAAAAATGCCTCCTATACATCTGTCTTTGAGGTCCTCCTGTATATCTGTCTTCTGAAACACCCCCTCTACTCTCTCTTGGTGGAAAACTGGAATGATGGTATTTCCGTGTTCTGTATCTTCGCTCCTTGAGTGTTGCCTTTGTTTCTTGTGAGTGTGCTCGCTCCTTTTGTGGTTCCCACACATGGGCCAGTCTGTGGCAGCATATTGCCCCTTCATCCTGCCCCTTCCACTGCCTCTGACAAAACCATGATGCAAATGGCCCCCCTACGGTGCACTGGCTTATCCAGTCCACATGTGTCACACAACTGAGATACCTATCCTCCTATCTGTCACCTCCTGCTATGCCTATTGTGCCATTGGCACTGGTGGACACTCTCATATCCCCCTCTCCCACTTCTATCTGTTTGGCTCTGTGCAGTGCTTCAGATCATCTACCAGTCCCATCGTGGCCATCACTGCTTGCAGCCCATAGCACGTCCTGCTCCCAATCCGTTTCCATGTCCAGGTTTGCTGTCACATGCAGACCCATTCATGTGGTCTATCTGCTGTGCCTCCCTACCTTCCCTGTCATGGGTACCTCCATGCCCCTCCTCAGGTAACTTACCCATCTGGCCTGTTGCCATGATCTGTATCTGTTACATCCATGACTGTCTCTGGGCTGTGCCCCTCCTGCCACCTTTGCCCTAGTCACAGCACGGCTGTGGGCTGCTGACTGTTCTGCTGCCACATGTTCCTGGTTCCCTTCCCCTCTTATGTGCCTCCTTCCCATTCCCCCTGGGTGTTGGCTCTCTCTTGCTACTGTGTTGGATATTTGGCTCTGGTTTGCATGGCCTACCCTGAATATGTGGCGTTGCAGCACTACATCTCTCCTGTAGTGTTATACATATGTCTTGGTCCAGTATTGGTCAAGGTTGCTGTGGGTCACAGCCATATAGGCACACAAGGCACACATATAAAACATCATAAACCTTTATTTACTCAGCAAACATGCATGGGCCAGAAATAGCAAATGGACTAACAGTGCCCACACACACAGGCAAACAGATGTGCTCCACGGCACCCAACCCCCACCCCTGTGCATCTACAGGGCCCAGATCACTGCAGAGCAGGCTGCCCTGGTGGCTGTTGCTGCACCAGCCAGCACTGGCACAGCTCACATCGCTTTGTGGCATGGCTGCCCCTGTGCACTCCCCAGATGGTGTGACTCCCTTGCTGCCCCACAGGGCTGCATAATGTGTGACTAGGGGGTGGGGATGCATGTGGGCCTCCAGCAGCAGTTGCTAGCCCCTGAGCTCACTCCTCAGGCCCTGCAGCTCACCCCTCAGACCCTCCACATGGCATGAGAGGTAGGACAGGGGCCTATGCAGCCGGGCAAGCACACGCTCCAGGCAGTCCATGGCTGATATGTCTTAGGGCCTCCACCTGCCTCTGGAGCCTCCTCATTGAACTCCACATCAAATAGGGGTGGGATTCATGGACCACCCACATGGGCATACTGCTCCCACATGCACCTGGCTGCGGGAACCTCTGCCGCATCCCCACCCTCATCACTGTCATGCCCAGGCACCGTTAGCCTCCTGGTATCTCCAACTTCCATACCCTGGGCTCCCCACTGTCTCCTTCCCAGCCACGTCCCACTCCAGCTGCACCATCACATGCCACCTCTCCCTGCACTCGGAATCCCCATCCAATCTGTGCATCCACCCTTTCTCACATGCTCCCCCTGCATGCACTCCTTCCCCTCACCCTCACTCCCACCCTCCAGCCAATCCTGATACTCAGCCTCCCCCATGTACTCCTCCTGCATGAACTCCATCCCCTCTCCCTCACTCCTACCCTTCAGCCACCTCTGATACTCAGCCCCCCATGCACTCCTCCTGCATGCACTCCATCCCTACACCCTCACTCCCACCATCCAGCCACTTAGAGAACTCACCCTCCCACCATGAGTTCACCCGCTGTCCCCTCACCACTCCTTCTTGTCCCCTCACCCTACTCTATGGGGCCTCCTCTGCCACCCTCCCTGGCATGCCACACTCCCCCTCCATCAAGGGTTCGAGGATGAGTGTCCAGCAGTCACCCCCTGTCTCCATATCACCAGCACCTGCAACTGGTGGGCCCTGGCCTCTGTCCTGCTGCCCACTGTCCCCCCATGTGTGGTGTGGGACCTGGGATCCCCTGCCCACTACCGTTGGCTCTGACCCCTTCAGGAAAGGTGAAGGGAGAGAATATAGCATCCATTGCCTAGCCCACCCTCCTTGTCCTCCTCATTTTCTGCTGATGGTGCGGGATTAGACAGGAGAATGGGGATCAGCAGTGCACTGCTGCTGCCCCTGGTGGTGGTTGGGCTTCCACTCCTCTGGGGATGGGGGATGTGTCTGCTCCAGCATCCTCCATAGTGTCAGGTGTAGAGTCATCTGGTGATGAGGGTGGGGAGTCCTCCTCCTGCTATGCTGCCACTGTGGGGGACAAAAGTCATGGTTTGCTGCATGGATTTGGTGTCTCTGCTGCATGTCTGACAGGTCATCCATGGGCAGCGGGTTTGTGCTGGTCATTAAGGACCCATGGGTGGGCCTTATCTGGTTCCTGTGTCAATCTCCAGACAGTGCACCTGTCACTGCCACTGTGGTAGTGCAAGCAGGCTTCTTTGCGTCACCTTATTTATTTATTTATTTTATATCCTGCTTTTCACTGGGTCAAAGCGGTCAATTGTGGGATACATTTAACACGAGGGGATATGACACACATACATTAATATTTACAGGGAACATGGGAAATGGAGGGTTAAGTGGCTTTCCCAAGACCACAAGCAATGCCTATAGGACTAGAAATCCCAGTCCCTCTGGCCTGAGATTGCTGCCCCCAGGTGGGACTTGAACCCCTGGCCCTCCAGCCTGAAGTACCTTGTCCTAACCACTAGGCCACGCCTCCCTTACCATGATCAGTGACCATTGTGCTGTGTGGGACATTGTTGTGGCTGCTCCACACTTGTCCATACCCTGCTCTTCCTGTTGCAGCACTACTGTGGTTGCTGTTGGGGGCAAGGCCACACACAGGGTGTTCCTGCCTGTCCCAGCTCTGCAGGAAGTGGGGCTGTGCATGCTGGGACTGTGTGTTGTGGAACCATGTGGCGGGGGGGGGGGCATGATGTTTCTGTGGTGTCCATGTGTATACTGTAAGATGTGGTGCCCTGCCTCTGTGTTGGGGGGCCTGTCGGTCTGCTGCTCGGACTGGGTATCTGCATGGTGTCGTGAAGTACAGGGTTCAGAACCAAGGGAGGCAGAGGATTCACTGCAAAGTGAAGCCAGAACTGTCAGTGCTGAAACAAGCATGGAGGGTTGGCATGGAAACCCTAAACAAAGAACGTCACAGAGTGTTAGGGAACGCCCATCCTCTGAGCTAGCTCCTGCCTCATCAGGGAAGTGGAAACACCTGGTGGGAGGTGTGGCTCAGCACAACGGAGAAAGAAACTTAGATAAAAAGCCTTTAGTTAAATATAGGACAGAAAAAGGAGAGAAGGAGAAGGAGAAGGAGAAAGTCACAGACATAGTCTCAGATACGGAGACAGAAGGAAAAGGCAGCACAGCAAGCGTGGAGAAAGCTGAAAGAAGGAGAAAACCAGAGAAAGATAGATACTCCGAGGGCAGCCAAGGTCTGTGGCTGAGAGAAGGGAAAAGGGAAAGAAATCCCAATTCCACTCGGAGGAACTTCTCAGAGGAAGAGAGCTGGGGAAGATATTCAAGTCCAGTTCCTAGGGAGCAGTGCTCAACTACAAAAAGCACTGGGGATTTTTACTATCCAAAAGCAGAGACGTTTACTCTGGGAACCAGAAAAGACAACCACGCTGTGCTCACAACAGACAGCCTGCAGGTAAAGCTTATTTCCCTGATACCAAGCTTTTATCAAAGGGGAAAGAAAAGTTTTACCAACCTTTTTGTAGCCAAGGGAGATTCCTGGGAGAAAGCAATTCTAAAGGCAGACACAGAATTCCCTGTAGCCAAACAGAAGAGGGAAACGTATATCCTTTTAATTACAGAGGGCTGTGTGCACAGGAAGCCAAACACCCAGACTCACAGAGCAGGTTGGGGGAAGGGAACCCTGTAATTGGAACGGAGAGGTTTGCATGGCAGGCAGAAGAACCCTCTCTAAGAGACCTTAAGGAAGAAGGTGATCTTATGCAGTGGGACCCTTGTCAACCCCCTGAGTCCGAAGTGTTTATGGACTGCTCTTATATGGTGGCAGACAATGTGCAGTCCCTTTGTTAATAATACTGGATTTTGCTGAAGGAAGAAAAAACAGCCAAAAGAAGTATTTTGGAG
This sequence comes from Ichthyophis bannanicus, assembly GCA_033557465.1. Classification (NCBI taxonomy): domain Eukaryota; kingdom Metazoa; phylum Chordata; class Amphibia; order Gymnophiona; family Ichthyophiidae; genus Ichthyophis; species Ichthyophis bannanicus. The sequence continues at coordinate 1,159,985,058 of CM066031.1, forward strand.
GGAAACTGTTTTATTCTTTTTGATTCCGTAACAGCTGAAGATAAGCATTATTTAAGTTGCCTATTTTTGTTCACATCAGGAATATGGTTTCTTTGTAAATATATTCTTTGTTCATGGTCATCAACATCCAACCCCGGGAGGGGCAATAAATCCTAATTTAACCTGAACCACTCGTGCACAACTTGGACTCATTCTTACTACTGTAGGACTACATTACCCAGGAGGCCTTTCCAAACCTCCATTTAAAGTTCACAGTATAAGAAACACAACTACCCACTTGCCTTGCCCACGCTAAATGCCTCTGGGAGGGTGAGTGGTGACAATGGCTACTCACCCTGCTCCTCCTGCAGCTGCTGGTGGATGCACCTTATCAGCTGTGGGCACGTGTAGCGGATTGTGTGGAACTACACATGGTATACCTCTGTTTTGCACAGGATCCAGAAATACCTGTGGGGTAGAGACATACCTCATCAGTCCTCCAAGCCAGGGCACAGGCCTGCCTACTCATTGGAGGGGGGGGGGAGGGTGCAGCTTGTACTATGCACATGCGCATCATGTACCATCTCCCCATTTGCTATTGGTGGGGTCTCACCCTGCCATACCTTGTGGGGGAGCACCTGCTGGTCATTGCATTTGATGTACATGCCCAGGGCACAGTGCGTTCACTTCCTAGAACTGGGAGCCTTCTCAGCTCTGGCCTGGTGCCTGACCCCCTGGTGCTCAGGTGTTGGGTTCGCTTAGAGCCTGTACTGATTCATTATGCACCCATTCCAGTCACACAGTGCCTCCCCTCTGACTTCCTCTGCTATCACTTCCTAGAACCTTTGAGCTCCCTCAGTTCTGGCCTGATGGCTGGTGGTTCTGTGCCTGAAACCCCCTCTCACTCCCCTCTCCCCCCCCCCTCCCCCCCGTGCTCAGGGTACTGGGTTTGCTTCCCACCTGAGGGCCTGCACTAATTCATTTTATTTGAACTCCTCAGGGTGCATCTTTGTGATCTGGGGCTGTGGTTGACATTCTGGGACTGCTCTCTGCTATATGTGTCCCTTCCATCTGCCTATGTGTTTCCCTGTGCCTTCACTGTGGGCCTGCTTGCATCCTGTTCTCCCTTGTTGCATGGGTCCCTGCTGTGGGGTTGCTCTTTCAGTGCTGTGCTGTGCTGTCACTGTACAACCTGAATGCTTTCTGCCAGGGACAGGTCCTGGCTTTCTCTGCCCTTCCTCTCCGCCTTGGTGCATGCCTGTCTCTGTACCAGCTTGTGTGCTACTCCAGTCTGCTTAGTTCTCTCTGCTTCCAGATTTGTTTGTCTGTGTTGTATTGTACTTATTGGGCGAGGGTGGTCCTGATGTGTTCCCAACCCCTGCGTGCTGCTGTGTGGGCTGATCACCTCTGCCCAGTGGGGAGGAAGGACTCCTCGTGCTCCAGGACCATGGTCACCAGCAGCTCATCTTTACCTCGCTGAATTTAGACTGCCTGGTAGTCATGTTGATGTTTACATTATGAAGGGGGCCTTCTTCTTTGTTGTGGTTGAACGTGGTCTGCAGGACATGGGGTTGGGGACATTTATGGGGTTGCATGTGGATGGAGCGGCAGGAATAACATGGGCACGGGAGTGCATGGCCTACATGTGTGTGGTGCTCAAGATGGGCCTGATAGGCTGCCAGTTATGCATGCTTCCCCAGGAACAGGCATACACTAATTCTACATCCCCGTGTGCATGTGCATATAAGGTTATGGAATTGGTGCTGAGCATGAATGCCCTCTCCGGGGACGTATATGGTCATGGATATGCCCATTTTGGAATCGGGCTCCACCTGTGTATGACTGCATTCCTGGCAGAGAATGGCATTTACAATATGTATAGTGCTATGTAAGCATACTAGCACTATAGAAATGATAAGTAGTAGTAGTAGTAGTTTTCACATTACTTTGGATATGACAAGTTTTAAGTCTTATTATTAGATTATCCTTTTTGGACGTAAGCTATTTTTAAAAGAAATACGAGTCATGTGCATTTGGAGTTAGGCATCACCCCTGAATATGGATATATTTTCCACTGCCCCTCGCAGATTGTTTGGAGAACTGTTTTTAAGCAAGGGTATGCTGCTGAAGCAGCTGTTATCATCGTAGTGGTAGGAACACTGTGGTAAAGAAGAAAGTCAAGTGTTAATTCAGCATTTTCAGCAGTGGAGGGTCAAGTATGTTGGTGAGGGAAAGCTCCACCATATAGCAAATGGCGGCAGGATTATGAGACTGATGGGTATCTGTAATAGGGATGTGCATTTGTTTGAAATGGCATGCTGTTTCATTTCATTTTAACCTAAATGAGAGGGAAAAACACATTTCATTTTTTCTGTCATTAATAGTGCATATTGAGTGCTCAGAAGGCATCTATTCAAGGGGCGTTGTGGTGTCCCCGTGAGCGTGGGGGTTCGTGTCCAGTCTGGGTCGAGGTGGAAAGGTGGCTTGTGGACCCGATCCCCTTGGACCTTCTGGTTGGTATGGCATGTCCGGTATTTTCTCCTGCTCTGGCAATAGTAGTAGCGACCCAAAGGGCATTTCAATATCTGGCTGGAGTCATGGGTTCCGAGAACTCGGTGACATCTTGGATGCCGATTTGGTGGAACCCTCGGTTCAGGATCGGCCGCAAATCCTTCGGGTGGCAGCAATGGCAAGTTAAAGGTATTTGGACAATAGGGCAGCTGTTTCATGATGGGCGGTGGAAGCCCTGGGTCAGGTTGCAACAGGAATTCTCGCTGCCCCCTAGATGTCAGTTTCAATGGACTCAATTAGTGAGCTGTCTTTCCTCTGCGGGGGTGTCTGCTCGGTGCCTAGATTTACCCTGGGGGCTGTATGAGCTGGCCCTCTCTTTTTCTAGCAAGTCTGGTGTAGCATCCAAATTCTACGCATACTTGCGGGAGGGCAGGCCCTCTAGGCCGGCAGGCGGTGACGCTTGGGTGCTGGACTTAGAAGTATCGATTTCCTCTCATGATTGGTCGATCCTGTGGTCCAGGGTCAGTAGGGTCTCTAAAGCAGCTGCCATAACGCAGTCCTTATTCTTCTTACTTCATCGGGCCATTATCACGCCCCTTCGACTCTCCAGCTGGAAGCCCGATTCTGGTAATCTGTGCTGGTCTTGTTCTCTCGGTCCTGGTACCTACAAACACATGTTTTTTGATTGCCTTTACGTTCATTCTTTTTGGCTTCATGTCTGGGAAAGGATACAACAGATCCTGTGCTTTCAGTCTCCCTGTACCTGGCAGGTAGTGATTTTGCGCTCTTCCGCAGGTGGCCTTCCTGATTTGAAGGGAAAGCGTTTTCTGCTGGATTTTTTAGTAGCCATAGCCTTGAAGCACATCTTGGTTTGCTGGAAGGATTCTAGCAAACTCAATGTTCACCACTGGTGGAGCATGGTGTGCCTTTATGCCAGCTATGAGAAGGCGCAGGATCATGTTCCTTTTACTAACGGCTGCAGGGGTACTCAATCTGGAGGTGTCCCGGACAAGTGGCAGTGTTTAGATGTTTATGTTGCGAAAGCTAGAGTGTGTGTGTGAGAGTTGGTTCATATTGTGGGGAGTGGGCCTGTTGCTCCCATTATATCTGGATAGCTATGCATGAGCAGTATCTTGTAGGATTGACGTTGGGGGAGCGTAGCCTACTGGGGATGGGATTGTCATGTTGGTGGGGGGAGGGGAGGGGGGTTTTCTTTTCTCTTTTGGGCTTGTTTTGTATAGTTGTATGTTCATATTCAAAATTCTAAATAAAAGATTTAAAAAAAAAAAAAAAAGAAGGCATCTATTGCTTTATTAGGCCCTGGAGCGCTCCACGGGCACTTATTTCTTGAATAGGTGCGTAATGAAAAATAGTGCTAATATTGCTCAATAGGTTCTTACTGAAGAGTGTGCTTATTGATAAATAGTGGATATTATTAGTGAAATTGCCCTCAAACAAAAATTAAAACAAAACAAAACAAATGACATGGGAAAATAAAATAATAATAATAATTATTATTATTTTTTGCCTGCATACCCCTAATCTATAATAACATAAGAACTGGAAAGGTGAGTAGGAATGCTGTACTCTGAAGCATTTATAGTTCAACTACAAAAGTTATTTTAGGACACTTACTTGAAGTTGGGTTTCTGTACCTTCATTAGCTCTTATGATATCTAGTATTTTGGTGAGTGTGATAAAAAAGTCCTTCAGAAGTGTCTTCTCAGTTTAGCAGTCTAACAATCTTGATAATAGCATTTTCAAAATCCATTTACAGTCAAACTCTTGCAAATTTCACATTGATACCAAACACCAAAGAACAGAATAGAACAAGCTTAATTTCACCAAGCACAACAGCTGTTTGTCTCATGTTCTTCAAAAGTTTCCAGTTTTCCTTTGATTAAGGTAATATTTTTATATTAAGTTTGCCAGTGAAGTTCAAGGTCTCAAAAACATGCATCTTTAGGACCTGCTCTCTAGTCTTTCTCTCAGTTGATAATGGACTCCTTACTTGTAGAGCTTTAAATATTAAATAATTATGTGCCATTTTGAAAAGATATATATTCCATATAGAAAATTAAAATATATCTAAGTGGGAATTAAAGCATGCAGGCTTCGTAATACTTTGTAAATTGATAGTATGGAGCTTATCATCAAGTATTCTGCTCACAAACTGGGTTTTGTTTGTCAGGTGGAAGCGAAGCATGTAGCATTTTTCCTGTGAACTGAAATCCCAGTCTCTGAATGTAATGCAGCAGAGCCATTATTTCACCCAAAAATATATTTTTCATCCATCTGCACTAGAATTTTCCTGATATTTCAGCTAACCACTTATCTTTTATGTTCTTTCTTATCAAATTACCTTTTATGTTCTCTCTATGTTTATCTTTGCAGGTGAAGATTAAGGATTTTTAAAACTTCATTATATTAGTGCACACTTGAAATTCACATGAGAACTTAAATTATTTTTAACATATGTAATTTTGTAAAATTAAAACCCTTAGGCATTATGCGTGGTCTAATACCTTGAGGTCATATATGCTTAATTCATTATTTTAAAAGTGCTTTTCTTTCTACTTGCTCTCTATGATTAATAAAAATGACATGTAAAACTCCAATAATATTCTTTCAGTTTATATAGTATCAATATAGAAAAAAGGCAATCTAGTGGATATGCTTTAGGATCTTGAGGTGGATGTTAGGGATGTGCATGGACTAACGGGTTTGATCATTTTCATAAATGTGACATTTTTCCCTGATTGTCAGTGATTTCTGTTGGTTTCTTTTACACATTCATTAACCCCCCCCCCCCCCCCAAAAAAAACAAACAAACAAACAAGCATGAGTTGGAACCTTTTAATACTTTTGAATCAATTCTATACATGTTGACTCAATGAGCAGGCTAAAAGTCTTCTTTTGTATCTGGTCACCCTGGGGCTTCTGCATGTATGGATAGCACCATGCACACATCTGCAATCTACATTTGGAAATGCTGTTATTTACTATGCATGCGCATTAGTTTTCATGTGAATGTTAAAATCAACAAAAATCAATATTTTCTGTTCATCCTGGCATTGACTATCTAAGCATGTATTCTCAGAAATTTCCTTGAATAGGCAGGCCATTTGTAAATTTTATTTTTGTCATGTGTGTAGATACTGAGATGCACTAGAGCCAAACGGAATGGTAGGAGGTCGAGGAGCGGTTACCAACTGCTAGAACAAGGCATTTGAACCAATCCTGCTTTGAATGTTTAACAGTCAACAAGATAAACCTATTTTTGTCTGACTTCTGCAAATCCCTTGGCTGATGATATCACATCAGGCCTACAACAAACAGCAAACATAAGGGCAGACAAGTATTATGCCTCTGATTTTCAGAGGTTATGAGTGTCAGTGCAGGTTTTAGGATTCTAAGAGACAGGAGTTTGGCTGTGACAGAAGTAGGATTGCAATAAAAAGGACTGGGGGTCCATCCAAAGCCATTTAGGTAGTTTGCATACCTGCAAGTGGAATATTCAGCAGCACTAACAAGTGCCATGTAGCGTAGGGGCATTCCAGGGGCAGAGTTATCCCAAAGCAACTAAAGTTAGGCACATAAATGGCTAGCTTAAGTTTAGCCACTTTAGCTAATTTGCTAGTGGCTGAATATCACCACTGACTGGTTAGCTAATTTGCTAGCTGGACAAACTAGATATTCAAAGATGGTGGCCAGATATGACCCTGGCATTGAATATCGGTATTTAATTTTCAGCAGTGACGTCTAGCTGCTGTAGTAGCATTAGCTGTTGCCATTGAATATACCTCCCTTTATATTAGCAGCTTTGCTAGTGGCACCGGTGCTACTGCCATAAGGCTGCATCTGAGGCAAAAGAGGACTTCAAAGCTGAGAAAACACAAGGAGCATTAAGCTTGACTTAAGTCTGCAGTCTCTTTATCTTACTACATCAAAGCACAGAAAAGAAGATTAGAGCTCTTCTTTCTTTCATGGAAGGCATTTTTGGTTTCCTTTTTCTAGGCTGAGTCTGCCATGCTAAGTGTTTCAAAGGTCAGTACCTTTGAACTTTGAAATAACACTGAGTATGTGGCAGAAAATACTATAGCGGATTGTATTCCACTGTAGAAGCATATGATATAGTTTAATGAGTACAACAATATTTCCATTTGCACGTACCATATAGTATCGGTTCCCTCTCATTGTTCATCGAACAATAAATTTTGATGGTAAACGATAACAATTTAGAAGTGAAATGTTTCAATAAGGAGGAATTCCTGGGAATCCACCAGAGACACTGGAGCCTTATATAGCTGCAAGTGCAGCAAAGGGAATTTAGCTCAAGTTTTTCTCAGAACTTCAAGGTATGTTAAATTCCGGAACAGTATGTATTTTCCTGCCCACAGAGGTCTTACAATCTAATCTACAGTCTAACTGGTGGGTATCAGGCTAATACATCCTGCCTCCCCCCAATCCTTTCAAGACTGTCAGCAGAAGTGTGCAACCTTAGCAGGCTGGGCTTGGGACCCTAACTATCCTAGGTAGGGCGCAGGGCACTTTAATGTATCATATGCGTTCCATCCCATTGTTCATAGAACAGTACATTTGAAGCTAAGAGATACAAATTTAAAGGTAAAAAGTAGCAGTACAGGAGCAGTCCCTTGGAGTCCACCCTGCCATTAGAGCCTTATTGTAGCTGCCAGTACAGCCTAGCTGAGTGATGGCTTACCTTTTTGAGCCCGAGTGCCCAAACTGCCGCACAAAACCAAAGAATTTCCTCAAAGTGCCAGCACGTCAATTTGCATAAATATTTGCATAATGCTAACATACACTAACTTTTAGTAAACATGTCTCTTAATGAGTGTATGGATAAAGACAGACTAAAAGATTTCTACATTACTATAATTCAGTGCCAACCGCCAGGCACATTAGGAACTACTACAAACACTGCCCATTTAGAACCAATAGCAAACCCGCCGTATCCTAACAGCACTACCAGGACTCACAAAGCACCATACCATACCTATCAAAAGGCAACACTGCAAATATTAAACCAATACATTTCAGAGAATAACAATACATGACCTACTGGGGAAAGAGAACAAGTGGCAATGTCAAAAAGGAATTACATAAACAGAATACCTCAGCTCAGTTACACAGTTGCAATTGCTCCAGCCACTTTCTTCTGGTTTCTTCATGTTTTCTGCTAACTCTCCATCATCTGCTGTCCATTTGTCCTTTCTTCTCTCTTCTAGTTTTTTTTTCCATTCTCTCTCTCTACATCCGCTTTAACATACTAATCTTTCTCCTTTTGCTCTTTCCTCATTCCTATTTCATCCACTCAAATTTTACCCCTCCATCCTCAATCCCCACTTACTCTCCCAATACCCGGCCAATTGTAGATTTTTTATCCCTCCCACACAAAATATTTTTCCCCTCTCCATTTTACTCTCCCAGCCCCATCCCATTCTAATCCTCCCCCAACATCAGCTCCCTTCTAGTTCCAACCTCACCCAGCATCCATTCCCTTCTAGTCCCTGCATCAGCCCATTTCCAGTCCTAGCCCCCCATCAGCCCATTTCCAGTCCTAGCAACCCCCCAACCCAATACCAGTCCTAGCCCCCCCCATCAACCCACTTCCAGTCCTAAACCCCCATCACCCCATTTTCAGTTTAAGCCCCCCCTATAACCCATTACCAGTCCTAACCCCCATCACCCCATTTCCAGACAGCCCCCATCAGCCCAAAGCCCATTACCAGTCCTAACCCCCCTAGCCCATTAGCAGTCCTAACCCCCCTAGCCCTTTAGCAGTCCTAACCCCCCCATAGCCCATTAGCAGTCCTAACCCCCCCCATATCCCATTACCAGTCCTAACCCCCCATCACCCCATTTACAGACAGCCCCCATCATCCCACAGCCCATTTACAGTCCTAACCCCCCCTAGCCCTTTAGCAGTCCTAACCCCCCATAGCCCATTAGCAGTCCTAACCCCCCCATAGCCCATTACCAGTCCTAACCCCCCATCACCCCATTTCCAGACAGCCCCCATCAGCCCACAGCCCATTACCAGTCCTAACCCCCCCTAGCCCATTAGCAGTCCTAACCCCCCCATAGCCCATTAGCAGTCCTAACCCCCCCATAGCCCATTAGCAGTCCTAACCCCCCATCACCCCATTTCCAGACAGCCCCCATCAGCCCACAGCCCATTACCAGTCCTTACCCACCTCGCCCTTTAGCAGTCCTAACCCCACCATCGCCCATTAGCAGTCCTAACCCCCCCCATCGCCCATTACCAGTCCTAACCCCCCATCACCCCAATTCCAGACAGCCCCCATCAGCCCACAGCCCATTACCAGTCCTAACCCCCCCTAGCCCTTTAGCAGTCCTAACCCCCCATAGCCCATTAGCAGTCCTAACCCCCCCATAGCCCATTACCAGTCCTAACCCCCCATCACCCCATTTCCAGACAGCCCCCATCAGCCCACAGCCCATTAGCAGTCCTACCCCCCCCGCCCGCCCGCCCATTAGCAGTCCTAACCCCCCCAGCCCATTAGAAGTCCTAACCCCCCCCCCTAGCCCATTAGAAGTCCTACCCCCCCCCAGCCCATTAGAAGTCCTAACCCCTCCCCCCCTGGCAAATTTAAAAAAAAAAAAAGCTGGCTCTGGCTGCTGCCGCTGCCGCGGCAGAATGCAATGTCCCGCGGGGCCCCCTCCGCCCGCTAAGCCCCTCTGCAAGGGCTTTCAGATTCGCGAGGGAAAGCGTCTCCCTCACGTCTCTGTTAAGCCCGCAGGGGCTAATGGGAAATTTCCCATCAGTCCCTCGCGTCTAAAGGGGCTGATGGGAAATTTCCCATTAGCCCCTGCGGGCTTAACAGAGACGCGAGGGAGACGCTCTCCCTCGCGAATCTGAAAGCCCTTGCAGAGGGGCTTAGCGGGCGGAGGGGGCCCCGCGGGACACTGCATTCTGCCCTTTCCGCGTCCGCGGCAGCAGTCAGAGCCAGCTTTTTATTTTTTGCGGACCTTCCCGCGTGCCAGCTGCAAGGCCTTCGCGTGCCACAGCTGGCACGCGTGCCATAGGTTCGCCATCGCTGGCCTAGCTGGTGTGCAATGTGCAAACACTTCTCTCCTCCTCCACCCCCGCCCCCCCTCAGTTCTTTCAAGGGTATCAGAGAGGCAGGCAGTCTACAGGAAGGCACCGCAGGTTAGAGTTGAGGCATATCTTGAGGCATGACTTCCCATGTTTTATCCAAGTTCTCTGACCTTGTTCTCTGTAAAACCAAACAGTTTGTTCATTATGGTATGTTGTTATATTGTAAACCGCGCTGATGCTGAATAGAGCGGTATATAAGAGCCTGTAATAAATAAAATAAATAAATAAATAAATATATCATAATGATTGTGAAGGATATGTCTGGACAATTAAATGGTGGAGAAAGAATGAAAGGGGGGAAGATGAGAACAGTACTGGTATAAGTGCACATAAAGGCACAGGGTGTTTCCAGGGTAAGGTTATGGACTCCTCTAGTCCACTACCCTGCTAAAGAGTGATGTCTCTACAAGGAGCTGACGTTTCCAGTGCAGCTGTGGAAGAGCAGGTATCTGTTTCTGGTTTCATCTCCACAGAGCGGCAAAGGGAGATTGATATGGTACGTACAGTATGCAGTATGTGAAGACACATCAACTTTTCAGCAGTAGGCACACTGTATTCCCTGCTGAAAAGTTTTTGGAGATGGTCTTTCCAGATAAAGAATCTAAGGGAACACGTGTGTGGGATTTACATCTGAATCATCAGATATTAAAAAAGTATACTGACTGAATATCTTTATCTTTATTTTCAATTTGCTATACCTCACCTTCACAGGCAACAGGGCAGTTTACAATAACAAAAAAAAGGCAACTGCCAGGACAAACAACAGAAAGAAAAGGAAATATATTAGGTGATAGGAAAGAAAGAGAGAGTAGTCTTACGGAAGGGAGGGGGCAGAAGTATGAGGGTTGCAGAGATAAACAGGTTTTAGGGTGGTTGGAAGTCAAAAGCAATGTGAAATAGGTGGGTCTTGAGCAAGGACTTAAATCTGTGTTAGGAGAGTACTAGGCAGAGGGCAGAGGGGAGTGAATTCCAGAGGGCAAGACCAAGGAAAAAGAAGGCAGAGTGATGAGTGGATTCCAGGTGAGCATGGTTAACAGAGGGTAGACAGAGTTGGTTGGCATGAATGGAGCGAAGCAGGAGGGGAGGGGGACATGAAGGTGCAGATCAGCAAGGTAAACCAGAGTGCCTGTGTGAAGAGACTTGTGAACTAAAGTAAGGATTTTGTACTGGATATGAATTTTAGTAAGGAGCCAGTGAAGATGTATGGTGGAGTGACGTGTTTATAACGGGTAACATTTGAGATGATCTGAGCAGTGGTATTTTTGATCAGTTGTAAGCACTGAATCTGAATTTGAGGAAAGCCAGTCAATGCAACATTACAGTAGTCAATGCAGGACATGATGAGAGAAAGCAAGAGTAGTCAGAGAGGGTCTAAGCAGGAAAGGATGGAGGGCCCAAACTTGTCTAAGAGTAAAGAAAGACTGACAAAGGAGAAGAGAGATATGCTTATTGAATTATAAGGCAGAGTTGAGTAACACCTAAATACCGTAGAGAGGAAATCAAAGGAACAGGAGTATCCAGCAGCAGGGGAGCCAGGGAAGGGCAAGGAGACCCAGAGGTAAACCAGATGGCAGCAGGTTTTGATGGATTGAGGTGAAGGAAATTGGAGGAAAACCAGTGGACAATATGAGAAGGACATGCGCTGAGTGGTGAGAGATCAGGGATGGCAGAGCTAGTGTAAATCAGAAGGAGACTATCATCAGCATAGTAATATACAGACAGGCCATTCTGCTGTATGAGTAGAGTAGGATGGACCAAGAAAACATTGACGAGGAGGGGGACCAACACCGAGCCCTGCAGAACAACACAGGAGAGTGGAGTGAGGGCAGAAGAAGAGTTATCCAAAACAACCATGAAAAAAAACAAGAGGAAAGAAAGGAATGAAACCAGTGATGAACTGTGCCACAGACCCCAGCATCCCAGAGATGAGCCAAAAGAGTGTGATGGTCTACAAGATCAAAAGCTGTGGGAAAGTCCCGGGAAACTGCCAAGGAAAGATCACCATGGTCATGTGCAACATACAGTTCTCTGTGCTGTGGCCTGGCTGGAATCCAGATTGGTGGGGGTGTAAGTAGTGAGTTAAATCAAGATGGGAGGAAAGCTGAGAAAACAGAAACTTCTCTAAGATCTTGGAAAGGAATGGAAGGGTCAAGGGAGGGCTTCTTCAATAGGGGATGGACTATAGCTTGTTTCCAGGGAGAAGGAGAGGCCTACAGAAAGACTAGAGTTGAGAATGGTGAGGGCCGAAAGAAGCAGGGCAAGAGATGGTTCAGACAGCCATGAAATGGGATGGGATCAGTAGGACAGGTGGTGTTACGGGAGGAAGAGAAGAATTTGATGAGTTTAGCAGAGGTAATGGGGCAAAAGGAGGTCCAAGAATGTAAGAGATGAGGCTGGTAGTGGAGTAATGCGGAAGAAGGCAGAGAGAGGAGGGGGCAATTAGGTAATGAGGCATGGAGGGATTCAATCTTATGATTGAAAAAAGAGGTGATATAAGCAGAATCGGGCAGCGATGAGAGGGGGGAGGAGAAAGAGCGTGAGGAGGATAGAGAGCACAAGACTGAATATAATTGCCTAGAGGAATTTGACAACAAGGAGATAAGGTTGGAGTAATAGGTTCTTTTGGCTTTGTGGACAAGGGAACGATAGTGATTGTGGCAATGTGGGAAGTAGTGAAGGGATTCAGGGCTACAGTGTTTTCTCTATTGACGTTTGGAACAGTGTAATTATGAGCCCTGTAGAAAAAGACCTGAATGATACCAAGGGTGGTGCTTGGAACTGCAGGGGATGAGAGGTTGCAAAAGGGCAATTGATTCAAGGGCAGTTGACAAGTTAGAGTTCCAAGTCAAAGCTTGAGTATCTGGTGAGAGAGAAGCGAAATTTGAAGGAAGGAGGGCGTCAGAGGAAGGAAATGAGTCGAGGGTGGAGGGAGTGATGTGATGAGAACAGCATGTAAGAGCCGAGCCAGGAGAAGGGATGGCAGAAGAGAGTGAAATCATAGGTGAACATAGCGAAAATGAAATACAAAAATGATTGGATCAAGGCAGTGGAGAGGCCGAGATCAAGGAGAGTAGTAGAGTAAAGTTGGAGGGGAAGATATGAAAGTCGAGAATATGGTCAGCAGTGTTTGTCAGATAAGAGACATGATGAGAGAGGGCAAGGTCCTGCAGATTAGTGATAAAAGCACAATTGCGAAATGACATTGGAGAATGAAAATGAACGTTGAAGTCTCCAATAATCACTACATGTGGGCATCGAAGGGAGATCTCCTTCAAAGTGAGAAGAACATCCCATAAATGGGGCCTGATAGAAGGAGGGGAATAGATGAGGAGGAAGTAAAGGGGGGAGGAGAGGAATTCAGACAGAGAAGGAGAAACTCTGGACAGTGAAGCACTGGGGAGTGAATCTGGACGATAAAAGACGGCCACTCCACCTCCACTGCGGCCCAAACAGTGATCACCAAAGGCCAAGTGCCCTGAAGGGAGACAATGATTGAGAAGAGGGTCCTTACCCTCCCTCAGCCAGGTCTCTGTGATGAACAAGGTATTGAGGGACTGTTGGGTAAGGGAGGAGTGGCTCAGTGGTTGGGATAGATTACCCCAGGCTGGAAGGCCAGGGGTTCAATTCCCACCTAGGGACAAATAACCTCAGGCAGGAGGGACTGGGGTCTCTAGTCCCATGGCCACTCCTTGTGGCCCTGGGCAAGCCACATAACCCTGCATTGCCTCAGGTATGCTTAGATTGTGAGCCCTTAGGGGACAGGTAATGAAAAGTGCCTGTTAGCAAATATCTGTAAACTGCTTTGACCGGATGAAAAGTGGTCTATAAGCACAGCTAAATAAAATAAATAAATAATGAGATCTTGTAGCAGAAGGAGCTAAGAGAGTGACAGTTAATGAGGGCAAGGCAGAGAAAAAGATGTGGAGTAGCAATGGAGGGAGAGGGAATGGGGAGTAGATGTCAGCAGGCAGGAGATTAGATTCTGAGATATCCAGGAGAAGGAGCCAGCCAAATGTGGACATGAAGAAGGAGGATGCCATCCCCAGTGAACAGGAATGGTAGACATTAGGAGTGAGGAGGCCACAGAAGCAAACAATAAATTCAGAAGGAAAAATAGAAAGTGACTGAGAACCTTACCTCACTGTGGATGGTTGGAGGATATTCTAAGAGAATCTGTGGGGAAGGAAGGCAGGTGGGCTGTGTAATCCACTCCAGCATCATCCCACAGTGCATGCTGCTATGGCACAGAACGCCACCACAGTCTTCTGTTTATCTGCTGAATTACCTGGGAGACACTGACCGTGTGACCATGGTTGGCGAATCACTTCAAAGAGGGCAAGAACTGTCAGTGAGTGACAATGGAGTCTGAAACAACACAGGGCAAGCATAGCAATCAACAACCAGAGATATATACAGGGCAGGAGAGACATGAACAATAGATGTTTATCTGAAACAACACAGGTAAGCACAACAATAAGCTATTGAAAAGGATATTAGTGCAACAACTGGTGAGGAGGTGATCCTGGTAGTGCCAAGGACAACAGCACTGCATAGGTAAAGGGGAAAGTAGGAGAACAGGATTTAGCTTATGCCTTTCTCAGAAGCCAAGCTGAGGTACATTCAGGTTCTGTAGGTATATTTCTGTCACCTAAAAGGCTTATATTCTAAAGTTTATATTTGAGGCAATGGATGATTAAGTGATCTGTCAAAGATCATAAGGAGTGGCAGTGGAATTCATACTTGGCTTCCCTTGTTGTAGAAAGCAGAGAGTAGGAAGGATGCCACTGCTCTTTCAACCTCACCTCTGCCCCTATCCATGGGTCCAACAGCAGCACACAAAGTAGCAACCACCTCCAGGAAGTATGGGAGAAGTCTTGTAAAACCTCAGATATGTGGAAGCATTTTAAAGTGCTTGATGACCCCTGTATGCAGAGTGCAGTTACTGTAGGCAGCACATTAGCAGAGTGGCATGATACACTATTTGGAAAAAAACAGACTCTTCCCAGCTCGCTACAAAAGAGGGGGCTTATCCTAAGCTGGGGACTCAATCCAGGAGTGGAAATAACAGTGGTGGGAAAGTTATTTTAAAATTAAATTCCTTTCCCAAGCAGGACCCCATCAACTTCCATCAGTGAGATGGCATGGCAGCAGGCCCAACACACATCGAAGTAAGTCCCATGGGATACATGGGGTAGTGGTTGTCATCCTGCCATGAGGCAGGTAGCAGGCATCATTGAGGGTGGTGACACGATGCACTGGGGAAGTGAGAGCCTTTAATGACCATTCCTTGAAGATAGTTGAGAAGGTGGGATTTAAGACACTGCTACAAAACATCTTACCCATTTACTGAGTATCCTGAACACAACCTTTAGTAGGCAGGTGATTCCCAGCCTATAAAATTGATTGCATCACCAGCTGCAGGCAGAGCTGTCAAAAGCAGAGGCTGGTACTAGTGTGCATTTACAACTGACATCTGGACTAATTAAAATGCTACACACTCTCCTAACTCTCCCTTAAAGCACACTAGTGGCAGTCAGCTGAGGCAGGAATAGGCCACGGATCTAATGGAAGATCTAGTGGAGGGTACTAATGGGCTGTACTACACAGCCAGGTAATGGATGACTGTCATGCGTGGATCTTAGAAGAAATAAGGGCAATGCTGCAGGGCTTCCCTATGTGGGTAAATGAGCTGTGGCCTATTGCAAGGTGTATGAGTACATAGCCACTGGCAGTCTATGGATATAAAAGCATCTGCTACACTTTCCTACTATACTAGTTCCATGCACATCCTGGTCCTATGTCATCCCCCTATTGGGTATTGTATACCCTTGGGGCCCATGACACTGTGTGCCTGGGGAGGGGCTCTTCACCTGCAGTTCTCTCAACATCTGGTATCTGTCAAGGGGGCTTTATCTGCCATACCCATTGGTGAACTTCAATGGCTAACATTACTACCCCACATATATTTGTGGCCTACAAATGTGCCTGGGTGGTGACAGTGGCACACTACTCCTATGTGCCGCCTTTTCATGTCATCAATATTCAACATGCATAGGTACCCTGACATGGCTGGGTCCCCTAAACTGGTCCTCTCCCTTCTATGTGGCCCTTTCTGTAGGCCCCATGCCTTAGCTTCTGGCCCCTACTAACATTTCATGTGTTTTTGGATACTATGTCCTGCTTGGACCTTCTCTACATCATGTGTGAGCGACTCTGCTGGGCTCTATTTTGCATACCACCATTCTGGTTTATGCCCTGACTTCTGTGACAGTGTAACAGATGGCCCAGTGTGGCAAGCCATATTATGGGTGCATGGTGTTGGCATGCAGTTTCTGTCCTTGCTCATTACATATGACAGTTCTGGGTTCCATCCCTGCATTTCACATCTATAACACATGTGCCACAACCCACCTTGCTTTTACTGTAGCTCCCAGTGCTGCAGCAAATGAGGCCAGGCCCTCTATATAGCTCTAAAACTTCAGTGCCTCAAAGTTTCCTAGGAGATGAAAATGGCTATTGGAGATAAATCATAACATCATGTTTAGCCATACACTCCTTTCAGCTGTTATTTCCCTGACATTTTGCCTGTCTTTCTGTCAATGTTGCCTTTGTGTCAGGAGTTGGCTCTATCCAGGTGTACAGAGGCTATGGCATGTGATAATAGGGTATGCCCTGGTCATGAGTGCTGGTTACATCTTACACTCTTCCCTTACAATACACTGGTCTCCAGTACAATACATGAGCATTGCTGATGGATGTCATCTTTGGTTGTGCACTATCTAGCCACAGTGTAGCTGCTTTCCTTTGGTTCTGACTCTGTATACCAGCTATGCCTACATCTGTGTACACATTGTACACTACATGTGCCCGGACCTAAGAGTTGAGGTCTTGCAGGGCCGCATGCATGGCCACACATATGGCCTTGCCTCTCCACGGTCATGGCATGGGACCATAGCACTTGCAGACATACCAATGTGCTATATGTATCCACCTAATCCTGCCACTCTCGTGC
This sequence comes from Ichthyophis bannanicus, assembly GCA_033557465.1. Classification (NCBI taxonomy): domain Eukaryota; kingdom Metazoa; phylum Chordata; class Amphibia; order Gymnophiona; family Ichthyophiidae; genus Ichthyophis; species Ichthyophis bannanicus. Next base: position 1,160,001,704 of record CM066031.1, read on the forward strand.
CTCCTCTTCCCTTGCCTCTGCTCTGCCTGTATGCATGTGCTATTCTCCCTGCCAGGTTCTAATTGTACTTCCAGTTGTCTGTGTATCTTTGGCTACACGGATCTCTGTTTTGGATCTGAAAAGTGCTGTTCCTTCAGGCCCCAACCTGTCTTGGCTACTTTTTCCCCAGTCTTGACTACCCTATTTCCCTTCTGCATGCTGGTTGTCAGCCAGCAGCTACATGTCCCTATGCGCTGTGCCTTGGAGTAACTAACTATGCTAGGGCCATGAAGATCCTCTCCAAAATCTGTCTTGCAGCAGCATGGGGGGGGAGGGGCTGCACCATAGTGGAGGGTATAGTAAGTCCTCCTCCTCCATGATCATGAGGCACAAAATTAGGGTTTCAGTATATGACATACTGGTGCACAGGTCACAGGCACATGCAGAGGTTCTATGTGTATGTATGTGTGTGTGTGTGTGGGGGGGGGGTGGTAGCACTCACATGGCCACTTATGAGTTCCTTATGCACATGCACCTTTTGGGCAACTGCTTGCACATCTGAAATTCCACTGTACTCTATGAGATTTCTATATGTGCAAGGCAACATATTTTCCATTGTGCACATGTCCAACCCTGCCACTGAGGGACATGTATCTCTGTGCATGGGAAGATGGTGATTTTAGAAGTGTTGTGCACTTGCATGGCTTCTTTTCTGAAATTGCTATTTTGTGCCTTATGTTTTGACGTGCATGTTTACACTGCCGCCTGAAAGGTTTTTCTACAATGTGCCTTATAATATATACTTCCATCCTGTTGCTGCTGACAGTGCTCTATGTCTGCTTGATGTTAGGTTTGAGTACAACATGTATGCCGGGGAATCCTTGATGCTGTTGCTATTGAATCAGATCAAGTGTATAGGCTTGGATCCAGCTGTCCAGATATGATCCACATACTCTCAGACAATCTCAGACAATCTCAGGGAGAATAAATCTTTGGCCCTCAATCACTTCTGAAACAAAATATGCTTTCACCCAAACCTTTTAATGCTGAACATCTAAATGAAATCTTCCCTCAGCAGAACAGTTTGTCACTGGTCCAGGCTTCTCTCCTTTTTGGATCAGGGGTAGAGATTCCGCTCAGAGTGGCAGCCATCTTCCTCCTTGATCTGACATTATTTCTTGGTTGAATGTTGAAGCATACTGACTCTTTTTGCATCATGTTCGTACCACTGAATTTCCCGCTTAGGGGCACTTACACATTGCACAGACCTGAAAACCATGTAAATGCCTTTGAATATTGGTCCTGGTATTTCTTTCAGGAGGGATGAGCATGGAATACTGATTGAAGAAGGGGGAGCCAGCCTAGTCAGCCTGATAGCCAAATCAATCGTAGCTATCATGGGGTGATATATTACCTCACATCCGCCATTACTATGCTTGTCAACTAAGAAAGTGGACTTGTCGAGTTGACATATAATAAACCCTTGAAATGTTCTGAATGACTGGAGTACACTCCATGAATGCCTCTTCCACCCTAGTGGGGGAGGGATCTTTCTCTGGAGTTAATGTTCCAGTAGTGGGAACAAAGTCCTCAGTGCCAGGACTCTAACTTACAGGCACAGAGTTTAGGTGAACTTACTCAACTCCTGTGGTTTGGACGTGTGCCACCTTTTCTGCTCTTGTGTTGGCTCTCCTGGAATGCATTTTAGGGCCTTACAGACAATCTGGGTTCTGTGCTGTGCTGTGCTGGTTCTTCTGGCATAATTGATGACCTTGCAGTTGATCTGAGTGTTATGCTGGTCTCCTTTCTGTTTTATTCCTCTCAAAGTGTGTTGTTCGCAGTATTTGATTTATCGCCCTTGCCGGAGAGTCAGGGTGGTGTACAATAAAAATTTCTGATTACTAGAAGAAAAAAAGGAAGAACGCCAATAGTTTATAGGAAAGTGGTAGTAAAGGCAGAAGGAAGAATTGAGGGGATAAGGAGACAAACATGAAACACAATTGACGACAAACAAAAGGGGGGAAAGGGAAGAGAGAAGGGGTAGGCACAGGGCTACATGGGAGGCTGAACCTATTGACCTGTAGTGGAGATAACAGGAGAAGACTCTGACGGGGGGTAAGAGGAATGCTCTGATGGGGGAGGGATATCATAAGCTTGGCAAAAGAGGTGGGTCTTAAGGAGTGTTTTAAACCGGGGAAACGAGGATTCCATGCGGAGCAAGTGAGAAAGGGAATTCCATAGGACAGGGCTTAGAAAGAAAAATGCAGAGTGATGAGTGAGTTCGAGATGGGCCTGTGAAGGAGGGAGAAGGAAGAGACTATTTCCGTGTATCGAGTGGAGGAGATGGGGAGTGGGCTGAAGATGGATAAGGTTGGCCAGATACTGGGGTGTGCTGGTATAGAGAACTTTGTGGGTAATAGTGAGAATTTTATAGATAAACCTGACCTTGATCGGAAGCCAGTGGAGGGAAAGAAGACAAGGTGTGACATGATCATGAGGGGTTGAGTGAGTGAGGAGATGTGCTGCAGTGTTTTGGATAAGTTGAAGACGCCTAAGTTGATAGCAGGGGAGGCCTGCCAAGATCGAATTACAATAGTCAAGGCAGGTGACTACAAGAGAAGGAACCAAGGTAGCGAGGGAAGACAGGAGAAGAAAGGGACGAATGGCTCTGATCCTATGAAGATGGAAAAAATAACTGCGAACAAGTGTGGAAATGTGTTGGTGAAAGGAAAGTGAAGGAGACTGCAAGGTGGAATCCTTCTCAAAGCTAAATTTTGCAATGTTGATATTATACTTTTATATGCAATTATGATCCAGTAAAAATCAATCTGTTTCATATACATACGACTGGAGTCTGATTGTCTCTGAGTAGAATAATAAACTGAATATCTCCTAATGCAGGGATTCTCAACCCAGACCTCGGGACACATGTAGCCAGCTATGTTTTCAGGCTATCCATAATGAATATGCACGGGATAGATATACATACAATGGAGGCAATGCATGCAAATCTCTCTCCTGCATATTGATTTGGCTGTCTTGAAAACCTGACTGGCTAGGTGTCTCCCGAGGACTAGCGTGAAAGCCACTGTTTTAATGAACATACATCCCTAATTGATGCTGATACAATATAAGGAATCATGCCTGTCACTCACTTTTAGCAATGAAACACAAATTTGCCTATACTGCTTCTTACAGAATATATCACTTCTCTGTGGGTATGTATTATCTATTTTATCCTCTAATCTGCTGAGAAAAAAAATGTATGCTTTCATTGGTATAATAGCAATTTCTACCCCAAAAATCATGATCAGTTAAAACAGATCATCAAGAATTTGTAAGGCACTATACAATACCTCAGTAAGTTCTTGAAAAAGTGATTCTTAATTCCTATATATTTTACTTCATTTGATATAGTATAATTTCCGTGCCACAGTATCAGCATGTATCTGTAAGTCAAAGGTCTCATTTTATATAGTGACTTTGAGCAGTGTAAGGGTGCTTATTAAATGTTAAAAATACATCACAGGTTTCCAGTGATACAAGGAGTAAAATATAATTTAGTGGCCCACTGGTTTAGAAAGACTGCACCATTAATGTTGCACTGACTAGAGAGTACAGTAGTTAAGGTCTTCAAGCAAAAGAATATGGGATTTGTAAATTCAGGATTTGTAGTGAGAGTCAGTCCTTTGGAATCTAAAAGGAATATTAATTTTTACTGGAGAAGTTGCTGTATAAGACTTTTATCTCAGGAATTCTCATTTCATAAATTAAATTGAAACAAGTGCTATTTTGTGAAAGCATGGCTGAAAATTAGTCACGAGTGCTTCATTTGTGCCTTAGAAACACAGAAACAAAGAAACATAGAAATATGACGACAGAAAAAGACCACATGGCCTATCTAGTCTGTCCATATCAACAACTACAACAGTACCCTTTTTTCCTTTAGAGATCCTCTGTGTTTCTCCCATGCTTTTTTGAAATTCAGTTACTGTCCTCATCTCTACCACCTCCACTGGGAGACTATTCCATGGATCCACCACTCTTTCCATAAAGAAATATTTCTGCAAATCACTCCTGAAGCTATCCCCCTTCACCCTCATCCCATGTCCCATTTAGCAGAACTTGCTTTCAATTGAAAGAGGCTCTCCCCCTGAACATTTATGCCACGGAGGTATTTAAACATCTCAATCATATCACTTCTATCCTGCCTTTCCTCTAAAGTGTACATATTAAAATCCTTAAGTCTGTCCTCATATGCTTTATAATGAAGACCACTAACCATTTTAGTAGCCACCCTCTGCACCGACTCCATCCTGTTCACATCCTTTTGAAGGTGGGGTCTCCAGAATTGCACACTACACTCCAAATTAGGTCGCACCAAAGACTTATACAGAGGCGCTATCACCTCCTTTTTTCTGCTAGCCATTCCTCTCTGTATGCACCCAAGCATCCTTCTAGCTTTTGCTGTTGCCTTTTCTACCTGTTTAGCTACTTTAAGATCATCAGACACAACCACGCCCAGGTCCCGCTCTTCTTTAGTGGACAAAAGTACTTCACCCCCTATACTATATTGCTCCCTTGGATTGCTGCAGCCAAAATGCATTACCTTACATTTTTTAACATTAGATCCCATCTGCCAGATTCTAGACCATTCTTCAAGCTTAGCTAGATCCCTCCTCATGTTATCTACACCTTCCTGGGTGTCTACTCTATTGCAGATTTTGGTATCATCCGCAAAAGGCAAACCTTTCCCGACAGCCCTTCTGCTATATCACTAACAAAGATGTTAAAAAGAATCGGACCAAGGACAGATCCCTGGGGCACACCACTGGTAACATCCTTCTCCTCAGAGTGAGCCCCATTTACCTGTACTCTTTGTCGCCTCCCACTCAACCAATTTCAAACCCACTCAGTAACTTTAGGGTCCACCCTAGGGTGCTCAGTTTGTTTATAAGTCACCTGTGAGGAACAGTGTCAAAGGCTTTACTGAAATCTAAATAAACAACATATAGGTCTCTCCCTCGGTCCAACTCCCTAGTCACCCAGTCAAAGAAATCAATCAGATTTGTCTGACAAGACCTGCCTCTGGTGAATCCATGCTGCCTTGAATCCTGTAATCTGCTGGACTCCAGAAACCTCACTATTTTCTCTTTCAGCAGCGTTTCCAATAATTTACTCATCATCAAAGTTAAACTAACCGGCCTGTAGTTTTCAATCACATCCTTTCTTCCGCTTTTGTGTAAAAGCACCACATGAGCCTCTCTCCAGTTCTTTGGCACCACTCCCGACTCCAACGAGGCATTGAAAAGGTCAGTCAGTGGAGCTGCTAGAACGTCCCCAAGTTTCCTCAGTATTCTAGGGTGTATCCCATCCGGTCCCATCGCTTTGTCTACTTTAAGTTGAACTAGTTTCTCACAAACACAGTCTTCTGAAAATTGTTCAAGATGTCCCTCGCTTCTGTTCCTGTTTGTGGGTGTTTTCTGAGGTCCTGTTCCTGGTTCTTCATCTGTGAACACAGAACAGAAATATTTGTTAAGCAATTTTGCTTTATCCTCTTCAGCTTCTACATATTCCTTCCCTTCACCTTTGAGTCTGACAATACCACGTTTGCCCTTCCTCTTCTCACTAACATATCTGAAAAATGTCTTATCCCCCCATTTTATTGCATTGGCTATTTTCTCCTCTTTTTGAATCTTTGCTTTCCTGACTACTTTGCTAGCTTCTCTAAGTTTTTCCAAATATAGATGCCTGTCTTTCTCTCTCTGTGATCTTTTGTATTTCATGATGGCCTCCCTCTTTTTCTTCACCTTTTCAGCTACCTCTTTCGAAAGCTATAGCGATCTCATTTTCCTTTTACCTTTATTTACCATTTTAACAAAAAGGTCAGTTGCCCTTAAAATATCTCCTTTCAGTTTTGTTTGTCTACATCCCCCAGCTGTTCTCATCCCGCTAACGACCCCCTGAGGTGTTGGCCCATCTTGGCAAAATTAGTCTTCCTAAAGTCTAAGACCCTCACCTTTGAATGGATTCTAACAGCCCTAGTCCTAATACTGAACCACACCATCTGCTGATCACTGGATGCAAAATGATCTCCTACTATAACATCAGAAACACTTTCACCATTGGTAAGCACCAAGTCCAATATGGCCCCTTCATGTGTGGGGTCTGTTACCAATTGCTTGAATAGTTCTCCCTATAGAGAATCCAGGATCTCTTTACTTCTAGATGATACTGCAGCAGGAATATGCCAATCAACATCTGGCTTATTGAAATCCCCTATCAGTAGCACGTCCCCTTTCCTAGCAATGCATGCAAATAGATCATCTTTGGACAATAAGCACCGCGCATTAAAGGGGTTATTTTAGAAGCTCTATTCTTGATTTGGATGACTGAAAACAGGTATGGAGATGTCCAAACCAAAGAAATGTCCCCAGATTCATTTTAGAAGCCAGCTCTGTGGATGTCCCTGGGACGACAATGTCCAAGTCTGAACGGGGGCATGGAGTAGGCATATCCAAGATATTCCCAGAACCTGGACACCCTTGCCAAATTTCAGAAATGCCCTGGCTATCCAAGCTTATACCTGCTCAAGGCATGAATAGGCATCAGGAAAGTGCTTGTTTTGTCAGATGACATCTGGAGGGTGTGGAGGAGATCCGCTCATGTTCCATATATTTTCCTTCCCAATAACCAACACTGACAGGGAATGACAGCTTATTTTTTCATTTTGCTATGCTGCTGTATGTCCCCTTATACTAGCTTGCATGAGATGGACATCCCCACCCCACATTGTCCTGAGGGGAATGTAAATAATAATACTATAATTACAAATGTAAATAGTTAATAATGTTACCCAAGTTGAGCTACCTGTTATATGTAATACAGTGTTAACCCACACCGTAAAATACCTCATGTTCTTTGTAAACCGCACTGATGTTAAAGAGCGCGGTATATAAGCGATTTAAATAAATAAATAAATGTCTATGTGGACATCGGTGCAGACATCCATGTCAGGGACGTCTACGTTACTAAAATCAGGCAGAGACATAGACGTCCTTGGCGTTTCTCGGCATGTTCTACCTGGATGCCCCCAATTTGACTTGGATACCCTTTCTAAAATGCAACTTCAGATTACTAAGTGCTAAACCCAGTAACAGAAAGAGCTAATGGCTAAGACTCAGATAAAGTTTACAGAAAGACTGCTTTGCTTGAACTCCAAATTGATTTCTGCTAAACATCCCTCAAGACAAAGTGAATTTATCTAAGTTATGGTGATATTATCCACTCCTTTCTTAGCAATGTTGAATATGCCTCAGGTCTAACTATAATGGTTCTTCTCTTTTATTTTAAATAAAACCTTCTTGCTTAAACAACAGTGAAAGTAGTGTATTTTCAAATAGTGTCGAAATGTCTTGACATTTCTTTCAGCTATGCATGTTCATTAAATTGACTTTCATGATGCTTCCAACAATTAGTACCCTTTTTTTCCTTTTGCAGCACCTTGTAAAAGTCTTCAAGCCTTTGTACAATTTTACATTCTGATTTCTAAAAAATAAAGTAGGAGTTAGTTTACAGCGTGGGGCATGGGAAAAACTCAGGCTCCTGATCTCTGGAGAAGAAGGGGAATGGACAACTCTCAAGGCCCTCTCCTGCTGGGAACAGTCTTCCTCCTCTTGATGTACCATAAGAACATAAGATATGCCATACTGGGTCAGACCAAGGGTCTACCAAGCTCAGTATTGCAATTTTCCACAATCCTCTTGGGTTTTAACAATTTTAAATATGATGTAGATAGTTTCCCCAGTTACTTCCAAGTTGATCTCCTCGTTCATTGTAAATACAACTCAGAGTTCCTGCATTGTATAGTTGATGTTGAATGTAAACCGCACTGATCTAAATAGCGCGGTATAGAAGAAATGTTAAATAAATAAATAAATAATAAATAAATAGTTTTGTGGCATCTGCAAATTTGATAACCTCCTTGTTATTCCCTTTTCCAGGTCATTTATAAATATGTCAAAAAGCAGCGGACCCAGCACAGATCCCTGGGGTACACCACTATTCACCTTTCTCCATTGGGAAAATTGGCCATTTAGCCCTACCCTCTGCTTTCTATCTTTTAACCAGTTCCTGATCCACAATAGTCCACTGCCTCCTATCCCATGACTCTTTAGGTTTGCCAAAAGTCTCTGATGAGGGACCTTGTCAAAGGCTTTCTGAAAGTCCAGATACACTATATCAACCGACTCACCTTTGTCCACCTGTTTATTCACGCCTTCAAAAAACATAACAGATTAGTAAGACAAGATCTTCCTTGTCTAAAGCCATGTTGGCTGTCTCCCATTAGGCCATGACTATCTACATGCTGAGTAATTTTGTTCTTTATGATGGTTTCTACCATTTTTCCCAGTACTGATGTCAGGCTCACCAGTCTGTAGTTTCCCGGATCACCCCTGGAACCCTTTTTAAAAATTGGCATTACATTGGCGCTCCTCCAATCTTCAGGTATTACAGATGATTTTAATGAAAGTTCACAGATTACTAATAGCAGGTCTGCAATCTCATATTTAAGTTCTTTCAACACCCTTGGATGTATACCATCCAGCCCAGGTGATTTGCTACTCTTCAGTTTATCTAATACCACTTCAGTCATGGGTAACATCCCTACATCTTCCTCAGTAAAGACCGAAGCAAAGAATTCATTCAGTCTCTCCGCTATCGCCTTGTTGCCTCTTAGTGCCCCTTTAACCCCTCTATCATCTAAGGGACCAACTGACTCTCTCACAGATTTTTTGCTACAAATGTACTTGAAAAAGTCTTTATTTTGCGTTTTTGCTTCCACAGCAAGCTTCTTCTCAAATTCTCCCTTTGCCTGCCTTATCAATGCCTTGCATTTGACTTGCCAGTGCTTGTGTTGTTTCCAGGTTTCGTCGTTTGGCTCTTTTTTTCCATTTCCTGAAAGATGCTTTTTTGGCAACAACAGCCTCTCTGACCTCACCTTTAAACAATGCTGGCGGTTTTTTGGACTTCCTTCCACTTTTCTTAAAGTGTGGAATACAGCCGGTCTGGGCTTCCAAGATAGTATTTTTCAACAACACTCAAGCTTGATGTAAGTCTTTAACTTTGCAAGTGCTCCTTTTAGTTTTTTCTTAACAATTTCCTCATTTTATCATAGGGGCTTGTTTACAAATCCACGTTAGAGGTTTCCGATCATTATCGGAGCTGCGGCCCCATTGATTTCAATGAAGCCACGGCTCCGATAATGATCAGAAACCGCTACTGCGGCTTTGTAAATAAGCCCCATAGTCTCCCTTTCAAAAGTTAAAAGGTAGTACTGTGGATTTCCTTACTATCCCTCCTCCACTAATTAAATCAAATGTGATCATGCTATGATCACTATTGCCAAGTGGCCCCTACACCCTTATCTCTTGCACTAGATCTGGTGTTCCACTAAGGACTAGGTCTAATATGGCTTCCCCTCTGGTCGGTTCAAAAACCAGCTGCTCCAAGAAGCAGTCATTTATTTCATCTAGGAACTTTATCTCCCTAGCATGTCCTGCTGAGACACTGACCCAGTCGATACTGGGGTAATTGAAATCACCCATTATTATTACTGTGCTGTAACTTTTGTTAGCTTCCTTGATTTCTTTGAGTATTTCTTCATCCATTTGTTCATTCTTGCCAGGTGGTCGATAGTACACCTCCACTGCCATCACCTTCCTGTTTTTACATGGAATTTCAATCCATAGAGATTCTACAGCAAATTTTGTTTCCTGCAAAACTTTAATCCTTTCTGACTCAATGCCCTCTCTAACATAGAGCGCAACCCTCCACAAATTTGATCAGCTCTATCATTATGATATAGTTTGTACCTAGGTATCACAGTGTCCCACTGGTTGTCCTCCTTCCACCATGTCTCTGATATTCCAATCATATCTAACCTCTCATTTAGTGCTATATATTCTAACTCTCCCATCTTATTTTTTAGACTTCTAGCATTTGCATGCAAGCATTTTAGAGAATGTATTTTATTCATATTAATCTGGCTATTGGTAGGCATGGGTAATTTGGGATCTTTAAGCTCTGTCTGCTCTATACTCGAGGGCATTTGGGCTACTTTACTCTTTTTTGGAACCTCTTTGCTTTTGGTAGTATCCTTCAAAGATACATTCTTCCGAACCATGCACTCTTGGGCGACTGTTGGCTTTCCCCTATTATCTAGTTTAAAAGCTGCTGTCTCCTTTTTAAAGGTTAGTGCCAGCAGCCTGGTTCCATCCCGGTTAAGGTGAAGCCCATCCCTTTGGAAGAGCCCCTCCTTTCCCCAGAATGTTCCCCAGTTCCTAACAAATCCAAACCCCTCATCTCTGCACACGCATTGAGACTCTGGAGCTCTGCCTGTCTTTTGGGTCCTGCGCGTGGAACGGGAAGCATTTCGGAGAACGCTACCCTGGAAGTTCTGGATTTCAACTTCCTACCTAAAAGCCTAAATTTAGCCTCCAGAACCTCCCTACCACATTTTCCTATGTCATTGGTACCGACATGTACCAAGACAGCAGACTCCTCCCCAGCACTATCTAAGACCTTATCTAGGTGTCGTGTGAGGTCTGCTACCTTCGCACCAGGCAGGCATGTTGCCAGGTGATCCTCACGTCCACTAGCCACCCAGCTATCTACATGCCTAATGATCGAATCACCAACTATAACGGCTGTCCTAACCCTTCCCTCATGGGCACATGGCCCTGGAGAAACTTCCTCGGTGCGAGAGGGTTTTACATCACCTGGAGGACAGGTCCTAGTTCCAGGATCACTTCCTGCCACACCAGGGTGATGCTCTCCTGTTACATGACCTCTCTCCTCCATGGCAACAGGGATGCTGCCAGACAGATGATAACCAAGTGAGCAGGCATATCGATTCCTTTAGAGGCACCAGCTGCCTTGAACCATGCAGAAACTTACAATGTTACGGTTAACTCTTGTAACAGGGTAACATTATCATTTAATAGTGAATTTTTAAGCTGCATTTACTGTTCAGGCTTAAGTTTCTTTTGCTTTCTTCTGATTTTTGCACAGTAGTTCAGACAGAAAAGAGGCAATGAAATAGGGTGGGCTGCTAGGTTCTGGTCTGACCAATATTTTGCCCAATATAGTATCAACAACTAAAGAGCTTGGGAGTAGGATTGGGGATTGTTTTTCTTGGCTTCTGCAACCAAAGAGGTGTTCCACCACTTCTGGAGCAGAACATTAAAGCAGGTTTGTGATGGGTTGTAGATTGCAGAAATATATGTCCCCAGGACTTTATCATCACAAAAGAAAAAACCCTCTATTTGCTAGAATTAAAAAAAAATCAGCTCTCTTACTAAACTAACTCTTCATTGCTGGAAAATATGAGAGAAAAATGATGCACTCATAAGTCACCAGAAGTGTAGGAAAACAGTGATGCATTTCTGTTGCATATTCCTTGTCATTGTACACCTAAAAAAAACCTCCCAAACAAATAAAGGGTCCTCAGTCTTTCAAACTTCTATACACCATTGTCCAGCACCATACCTAGCCCTTTGAGAGTGATGCAGCCACACAGGGTGCAAAAGGATTAGGGGCACATTTCGGGCTGCCAGTCTCAGCTCCCCCCCTCCCCCACCTCGCAGCTGCTCTGCCACTACCACTTTTTCTTTTCTCAGCGGCGGTGGCAACAGCAACAGCGGAGCAGACCTGAGTTCAAATTAAAAATGAAAGAAAACAAAACAAAACACGCAGGTCTTTCCGACTCTGCGCTTATAGACAGATTGGGTCCCTCCTTCCCTTCTCTGATGTAGGTCACGTTAGAGGAGGGAGGCACCAGGCTAGCCATTCAAACACAGAATTGCGAAGACCCACATTTGAATGGCTGGCCTGGTCCCTCCCTCCTCTGACATGACCTACATCAGAGAAGGGAAGGAGGGGCCCAGCCTGCCTACAAGTACGGAATCAGAAAGACCCACGTGTTTTGTTTTATTTTTTTAAATTTGAACTCAGGTCTGCCTCATTGCTGCTGCCGCTGCCTCCTCTGAGAAAGCAAAAAGTGGTGGCAGCACTGGACATGGAGGAACATCAAGTATTGGAGGGAGGGTGCGTCAGATTTGCAAGTAGCCCAGGGTGCAATTATGGCTTGGTATGGCTCTGCCATTGTCCACTTCTTAATTAAAATATCTGCAGTAATTTATCTTAAATGTAGCAAGCATCCCAGCAATTGAATTTACTTTCCATAGCTATAAGAAGGTAGTCCTACTCCAAGGGTTCCAATATTCAGCCTCTAACATGGTCCACTTTTCGCTCCCATTTCAAGGAGCAATTCCTTATCCCTCCATAATGAATGATTAAGAGACACACAAACCACCTGATTTATTTATTTTTATTTATTTATTTGGTTTTATACCACACTACTCATGATCAGCATGGTTTACAAAATAACAACATATTACATGGAACAGTTTATATTGAACATGTGAACAAGATATAAAACAATTAACATTACTAGGTCATAAACAGTAACATGTAAGAATGGGGAACTATTTACAGTCTGACAGAATCTTGAGTATGATATTGATGGACAAGGCTTTAAGTTACGTGGTTGAAAGCAAGATGGACTAGGTGTGCTTTGATTGCTTTGTGAAAGGTGGCCAAATCTGAAATGAGACGAATAGGAGCAGGTAGGGAGTTCCATAGTAGAGGGGTGAAGAGGGAGAAGGCCCTGTTCATGGTGAATTGAGAGCTTTTTCTAGCGATGGATGGGATGGTAAGAGTGTTTACCATATTTTTTCTTCTTGCTCTGTTGTCAGGAGTCCAATATAGGATGTCTTCTAGTGGGGATGCGGATAGGTGATGGAGAATTTTAAATGTTATCAGGAGAGTTTTGCACTTAAGTCGACTGCTTATTGGGAGTCAGTGTAGATGGATTAGGAGAGGAGTTACATGTTTATATCTGGAAGCTCCGTAAATGGTTTATGCAGTAGTATTCAATGCTATTTGTAAAGGATGGAGAGAATATCCAGGAAGCCCATGCAGGATGATATTTGCGTAGTCGAAGAGCAGAGTGATATGGGCTTCGAAGACAGTGCGGAAGTCAGTAGGCTCCAGTAAGGGTCGGGGATGATGGAGAGAACATATTATATGATAGACAGCCTTTGTGATATTGCTTATATGGGGCTCCATGTTTAGGGACTGGTTCAGAGTGGCGCCCAGATATCTAACCTCATGATTAGACTTCAATCAGCATTCTTAACCTGCAGGGTTGTCGGGGGTATGAATGTTGGGACTTTTGTGACAAAAAGGACTTCTGTCTTTTTATAGTTCACTTTCAGGTTGTGCACAGCTAGCCAGTCGGAGACAGCATTGAAACAGTCGTTTATTCCAAGGAAGTTTGGGTTTTCTGTTGAAAAAGGAGTGTAGAGAAGCACATCATCTGCATAGATGTGATAAAGAATGCCGAAAGACTGTATTTATTTACATTCTCTTATATACCGCGCTATTCTGCATCAGTGTGGTTTGCATTGAACAAACTGAAATTACATTGAACAGGGCATTAAAACTTGGAGATAACTATTTTACAGGGAACATGGGCTATGGAGGGTTAAGTGTCTTGCCCAAAACCACAAGGAGCACCTGTGGGACTAGAAACCCCAGTACTTCCGGCCCAAGGTTGCTGTCCTCTAGTGGGATTTGAACCCCTGACCTTCTGGCCTGAAGTACCTTGCCCCAACCACTAGGCTACTCCTCCACTCCACTCCTCCACAATATGTATGATTGTACATATCAGTTGTAAATATATGTCAAATAGCAAGGTGGATAGAGAAGAGCCCTTTGGTACTCCTTGTGTTTGCTGATAAATATCCGATGTTTGATTGCCCATACAAACCTTCAACATATGATGCTCAAATTACCTTCAGCATTTTCTCTAAAATAACTTCACCATTCCCAAGTTCATGAATGCAACACTGTTGGTGAATTATGAGCACACCTTATTCGGCCCCATATTTTCTGGATATGTGAGCAGGGGGAGCCCAAGGGTTCTTCATGCCCTAATCAGGCCCGATATTCCATCCCTACCAGAATTGGTTTAGTAAGATGGGTTTTTTTTAAATTCTTGTAAACAGAGAGGAGGGGTTTTTTTGTGATGATATAGCAGTTTGGAGCAGAGTACTCAGTAGAAGTTTTGCTCTTTTTCTGGTATTTGTAGTTTCAAGACTGTGACAGCAAAACTATAATTTAACATACCATTTTTACTCCATTTGCTGTCTATGATTCAAGCTACATCAGAATATTGCAATAAGCATATATTCATAGAGTTTATTCACAAATAAATCCATACATAAAGCAGCTGCCACAAGTGGTCAGCAGTGCTAGGTAAGAAGGAGTTAACAAGGAAGGGAGGGGCAGAGGGGCAAGAGGACGGACCAAGACCAGCTATTTAGAAGGCCTCTTGCTCCTCCAATTTTGATTGCATGACCATGCGTCTGGATTAATCTGTGGTCCTGAGAAACAGAGATCCTCTGCCATGTTATTTGGGCTCTGGGACTCATCTGCCAAGCCAACCGGAGTAGTGCCGGGATCAGAAATCATGTTGGGCCATGAGATGCAGCAGGAAGGGTGAGTTTCCCATTTTGTCATCAGCATGGCACAGCCCCATTCACGCACTGCCAACACAGGGCTTGTCTGAGCCAGGGCTGCGTTGATGCCAGAGATGGAAATCAAGGGCAGGTGGCCGCAGGGGACAGCAGAGCATGGTCTCAAAGTGATCAAAAGAGCCGCAATGATGCACGCTATGGCATGAGTATCGGTATGGTGAGGCCCCCGCCTCTCTGGGTTGTCTTTGAGCAGCCCCATGTTCTGGTGTGGATTTAGGGTTCTTAAAAAAAAAAAGGGGAAAAGAGGGGTGAGGAATATGGCACCAGGGTGGTGAGCACTTGATTGGGGGGGGGGGGGGGCGGTGTGTCTAGTCAGGCATGTTTTAAGAGGCCCCAGAGCAGCTGCAGGCCTTTGGTAGCCATAATGAGGTTGGCGGGCAAGCACTCTAACAAGCAGGCTTGTTAAATGGGACCACATAGACATGGAGGTTATTACCACAGATTAAACAAAAAACACTGCTCTATGGGCTACACTAATACAAAAAAACAAAAACACACCTTAGATACTCCTCCATTTATAACCACCTACCTATGATAATCATTATCTATTCATAAACAGCCAAACATATCCTCCTTCCATATAGCCTTAAATATACTATTAATCAGGAGAAAAAACGTTATCTGTGAGAAGAACTGCAAGCCCCTGACAAAGCCTTTTTAAGAAGAAACAAAGATCTTTGTTAGCCTTTATTTTTGATAACGTTTGAAGTGTAAGGAGAATTAAGATAAGTACAGCATATGTTTGTAAGTTTATACTGCATATGAGTTGCTACTGAGCCTTTGCTTTTGCTATAGGGCTCAGTTGGAGAAGGAAGGTCAATGCCTTAGTAAATGTCAGTCGCTGTGTCTAAGGAGAAGAAAAGAGAAGAGTGGAGGCATGTTTCATTATTTTGGAGATACTTGTGACTTCGGAGATATTTTGAGATCTTTAAAATTTTAAAAGTTAATAAAGTGTGAATGAAATTTCATTCTTCGCTTTAATAATAGTTGGATAATTAATTAAAAAGTTTTTTTGAATTACCTGGATTATATTATTAAATTATAATTCAAACAGGAGTTTTTTAAGACCAGTGATGTGAATATCTCGCTTTCCCTGATGGTAATTTTAAATTGCCGCATGGTGGGATTTGAGCCAACCTGAGGTCTTTTTCTCTTGATTAATAGTATATTTAAGGCTATAGGAAGGAGGATATGTTTGGCTGTTTATGAATAGATAATGATTATCATAGGTAGGTGGCTGTAAATAGAAGAGTATCTAAGGTGTGTTTTTGTTTTTTTGTATTAGGTTATTGCCACAACCATCTTGTAGTTGGCTCAGCATGTGCCATCCATGCTTAGCAGCTGGAACAGCCATCTTGAGTATGGCACTGCCAGAGGCGGTATATATAAATTTTTTAAAAAGTGTAAGGTGAGGGGGCGGAGCCTGATGTCCAGCGGGTAAGACGCTTCGCGCTGAAGCTCCCGAGAGGCCTACTCAGAATCCTGACTTAATACCTACATAAACTTAATATTTTGCTCCGAACTTACCGGGGTACCTCGGGGGGGATGGCGGCCCATAAACCAGCGCGCTTGGACTTCGGGTCCCCTTCTTCTTCACACGGAAAACGCTCCAAAACAGAGGTGTCTTCCCCACAGAAGATGGTTCCACTTCGGGAAAACCCCGAAATGCACCAGGAGATCTTAGAGGAAATACGCGGCGTGAAGGAACTGGTGCAGTCCAACGGGAGAAGCGCTTCGAGCCATGCGAGAAGACTTCGGTGTGCTCCAGGACCGACTTGAAAGTCTTTCATTACGGCAGGACAACATGGCGGGGGTCCTCGACTCGCACGCGGTGCGCTTGGTCAAACTGGACAAGGCTGAGCGCCAGATACAGAATCTTCAAAAAGAGTTAGAAGATAGCAATAATCGAGCCCGTCGCAACAATGTGAGGCTCATAGGAATACCGGAGGGGGCGGAAGCAGGAGATATAAGAGAATTTCTGCTCAAAACTCTTCCCTCCTTGCTGAAGATCACTTTTCATAGAGATCTGGAAATTGATCGAGCACATCGTGTTCCTACCCATATGGCGCTCAATCGAACGACCCCCCGGCCTATTATCTTTCGATTACTACGATATCAACAAGTGGAACAAATTCTAAACGCTGCCCGGGCGAATCATCATCTGGAGTTTGAAAGTCATAGAGTCTCCTTCTTCCCTGATTTGGCAAAGCCCACAGTTGACCGTCGGAAGAGGCTCCTTGCTTTTCGCCCTCGACTTCAACAGCTACAGGCTCGCTTTGGCCTGTTGTATCCAGCGAAGCTCCGAGTGACTCTCCACAACCAAACTAGGACATTCGAAGATCCTGATCTACTATCAACATTTTTAGACTCCAAAGAAGCAGAGCAGATGCGCTAATCCAACAACTTGGACTTATTATCTGCCGGCTCTGACCGCCATTTTGAAGGGCCCGACGCGGTGGTCATAGCCAAGCACAGAGACTGCCTGGACTTTTCTTTCTTTCTCTATATGACTCTCTTGGCCTCCTATCCCTCCATGATGTGTGCCTCGGTTGGATTCGGAGCACGCACAGTTATACAGGTTATATGTTTTCAATTTCGGCCTTCTCTGGGGTTTCTCCCCGCAGACACATGGTCGCCAGTAATTTCTGGGGTTTTGCTTCTTCTCTACCGCACCGCGGTTTTTCTTTTTTAATGTGGGGCGCTTCATTGTATTACATTAGCTTAATTTCTATCATATTATGTGTACAGCCAGATACAGTTAATTTGAGGGACATTGTGAAATTATGTGCGTTATCATGCTCAGAATTTTTAACCTTTCTGAATGGCCTTATGTAAGATCTTATCACTTAACGTAAAAGGCATCAATAGCCCAATCAAAAGAAAGAAAATCCTTAGCTATCTTAACCATGAGCATGCTGATTTAGTGTTTCTTCAGGAAACGCATCTAAACTCCGCTGAAACACTGAAACTCAATGCTAAGCCTTACATGGTGGCTGCCTATTCTCCCGCCGTTTCCAAACGGTGTGGGGTAGCCATTCTGGTTAAGAAGTCTTTGCAAGCTACTGTAATGGATACTAGCTCTGATAAGGAGGGTAGATGGGCCCGTGTACACCTTAAGGTTGGAGATAGTGAATTTACGTGTATTTGTATTTATGCCCCGAATGTGGATAACCCTGCTTACTATGCCAGCATTGCGCAGTTAGCACAGGCCTCTGCCAATACTCCATTAATACTTGGTGGCGATTTCAATCAAGTACTAGACCCTTTGATAGATAGACAACCGCCTAGAACGAGTAGTCCACCCAAGAGTCTTGCTACCCTTACAGCTTTGATGCAAGATCTTGCGCTAGTAGATATATGGAGGCTGCTTCACCCCTCCGACTTAGAGTTCACCTTTTTCTCTGCCCCCCATCACTCACAATCTAGAATAGATTTCTTTCTCATTTCCAAAGCACTGATTTCTCAAGTGGACACGGCTAGGACTCATCCTCTCCATATTTCAGATCATGCTGCCATATCTTTTTCATTACATGTCACTACGCGAGATGATCCTCCCCGAGCTTGGTTTTTTGATAGATCCCTACTAGATCAAAAAGATTTTCAGGTTGACATGAAGGCCGCTATCCAAGATTATTTTCATTTTAACTCACCCCATGACACAGCGAGCTGGGCTTGGTGGGAGGGTTTTAAGGCATCTATCCGTGCAACTATAACCAGCTATCAAATTCGACAAGGGAAACAAAGAAAGCAACACTTACTGATTCTAGAGCAACAGATACAAGCTGGGGAGCGTCTCCTCACGTCCCGTACTGACCCATGTATTTTACTCCGTTTAGAACGCCTTCGTTTTCAATACAATCAGCTTTTGTATACTGCTGCTGCTAAAAATATTGAATCACAACAAGGGATGTATTACCGGGAAAATAACCGTGCTGGCAAATTGTTAGCAAATGCCCTGAAAGGTCAAAAAGAAGCCAAGCGTGTTACTGCTCTCCGTAATCCATCGGGGGGGGGCTTGGTCACTAACGATACAGAAATTTTAGGACTCTTTCGTGATTTTTATACTCGGCTTTATCAATCTGAATGTGATTTTGAGCCAGAAGTATTTGAACGATTACTCTCAGGGGTAAAACGACCGACCCTATCTGACGAAGATAGAGAGGCCATGGACAAACCATTCACTTTATCAGAAATTCATTCTGCTATCAAGAGATGTGCCACAGGTCGAGCTGCAGGCCCGGACGGTCTCCCTGCTGAATTCTACAAAACCTTTAATGCTGATTTAGCTCCAGTTTTGAAACTTTATTTTTCTGCTCTGGCCGAGGAGGGATCTCCTTCTGGGTCCTTTTCAATGGCAAATGTAGTAGTTTTTGAGAAAGAGGGGAGAGACCCACAACTAACAGCTAATTATCGTCCAATTTCCCTCCTAAACGCGGACTATAAAATATTTGCCACCATTCTCTCCACCCGGCTCTCTGATAGGATGTCTATTTTAATACACCCAGATCAATGCGGTTTCATTCCCGGTAGATCAACTGCTGACAATGCTCGGACTCTATGTCATGTACTGACTACCGCAGTTAATCTTGATCGACCATTGGTTGGCCTCTCACTTGATGCTGAGAAGGCCTTTGATTGCTTAGAATGGCCCTTCCTGTTTGCAACTCTCCGCTGGTACGGATTCGGAGAAGGTTTTCTCCGTTATCTCCGCACCATGTATGCACAGCCTACAGCCAGTATCTGTGCTAATGCTTTAAAGTCTCAGCCATTTCCCCTTCAACGCGGTACTCGCCAGGGATGCCCACTGTCTCCACTTCTTTTTGATCTTGCACTCGAACCCTTAGCTTTACTAATCCGGCAATCGGAGGAGATTCATGGAGTCCCCTTCTCTCATAGGGAAATCAAAATTTCAGCATATGCGGATGACCTTATGCTCTTTGTCTCTCTAGACTCAGTGCCGGCCGTCCTAGAGCAAATTGGTAAATATTCACAACTTTCGGGTTATAAGATAAATTGGACCAAGTCGGTAGCCTTTCCACTAAATCCTCTGATTCATCCTGCAGATATGCAATCCTTTCCCTTTTTATGGCAACCTCGCATGGTCAAATACCTTGGGGTTCACTACTGCTCTCCTTTGGAAGACGCTATCTCCTTTAATGCCAAAGACTTAACCTCTAAAGTCCGGGCGCTTACTCACCGTTGGACTCCTTTAACACTTACCTGGTGGGGTCGCCTAGAAACCATAAAAATGATGATTGTTCCTAAAGTGAATTACATTTTAGAAATGTTGCCCTGTCTCCTACCTCGGCGTACATATAAAGATTTAGAGGGCCTTCTGACTAGATACTTATGGCAAAATAAGACACCTCGGATAGCGAAGCATAAATTGCAAGCAGATAAGGAAAATGGGGGTGTCAGATTCCCTGATTTTCTGAAATATCACCACTCTTTTCTTCTCAAACAAGGCGCTCGTTGGCTGGAAGATCCTGCACCGAGTAGACCTGTGTGGCTAGACATAGAGGAGGACCTTTGCAAACCGATTCCTCTTACTTATCTCCCTGGTATGACTCTCCCATCAGATTCCCACTATCCACCAATGCTTCTAGACACTTTAGGTGCCTTTAATACTCTTATGCAATCTCTAGACTCCTGATTCTGTCCGTTAGGCAGACTCCCGCTTTGGTACAATACTCGATTTCAAATACAAAATACACCGATGGCGTGGAGCCCCTGGTACACTAGGGGCATTTGGATCCCTAACCAGTTGTTCCGTGATGGTCGCTGGAAAACTTTTAGCGAATTGCAAATTGAATTTGGTCTCCCAGCGAAACACTACTTTCAGTTGGTGCAACTACAGCATTGTCTTCGGAGTGCTAAGGTGCTCCCGCCATCGGAATCCCCTGCCCAGGGATTGTCGGAGACTATCCGATCTATCGGGAGTTCACCGGGTGTAGCATCTAACTTTTACAAAACCTTATGTAATGCTGTAAATCGAGGTACCCCTATTGCACAGAAAGCATGGGAGCGGGAACTGCATGTAACTTTGACCCCGGAGCAATGGAGCCTCGTCTGGAGTAGAGTGACACGGGTCTCCCGATCCGCCTCACTCACTCAGACACTCTTCTTTCTAGCCCACCGGTGTTTCTACACTCCTGACAGATTAGCCAAATGGAACACCTCTCAAGACAATAGATGCTGGACATGCCATGCGGCCATTGGTTCACTACCTCATGTTATGTATGAATGTCCCGCACTACAGTATTACTGGCGTCGGGTCTGGGGTCGTATCCAATCTATTTTGCACTTTCAAGAGCCCCTTTCTTGGAGGATAGTGGGACTCCGCTCAGCTGCGGGGATCCCCTCTCTTCCAAAATCGGCTTACTTCCTTTTAGACTTTATGCTGGGCATCGCTATCTCCCTAATTACGAAATACTGGAAAAATAGCTCCCATCTGAGCCCCAATGAATGGTGGAATCATGTCTGTCTCTATAGTAAATATGAACAAATACCTCGTATGTTTGCTTCTTCCGTTCAGACTCCCCATCATCTGTCTAAATGGAAGATGCTCAATGACTATGTTCACAATGCTAAATGCTCTCATCTGACTGTTTAAATTTGTATAAATCCCTGTCATGTGATCATTCTGTATCGCAGATACTATTTATGTTCGTTTTGATGTAAGATCACTGTTGTTTGGCAGCGCTCACATGCTGATACTATCGGTTCAGAGAAGAAGCATGGGGGTGGGGGGTAATTGGGTTTGCTTTTCCTTATTGTATACTTGTTTTGTCTCCTTTGGTGTGTTGTTTCTTTTGTTTGTTGCAAAATGAAAATAAAAGTTTAAAAAAAAAAAAAAAGTGTAAGGTGAGATATGGTATAACATAGAGGGTTGAACTGCAACTAGGGGCATAGGAACAGTGCAGACAAGGAATAGGAAATGTCCAGGCATGGGGCGAGTTTTCTTTGTGCACCTATGGCATGGCCTGTGTAATAAAGTATTTGTCCTTTTCCATTTCAAATAGCATTTTACCAACTCTAGATATGCCTAGGAAGAGCAACGAGCAGCAGAAGACCAAAAGAGGGTTCCCGCCAGGGCATCGGTCACTGCTACAGCAGGAAAGAGAAAAGCAGCGAACGGGTCTGCGGTGACACCCTCACATCACAGCAAGCAAGCAGCACTGTCTTGACAGGCAAACCCAGTGGACGAGATGGAGGAGTTCATCCAAGTACTGTGGGAGCAAGTTAGCCAGCACCGACTGGGTTTTATCCAACAGCTCCTAGAAGATATGCCACCAGCAGTGCCCATGGTTGACAAATAATGGAGAGAAAACTTCAAACACCATCAAACACCTTTAATCAAGTTTGAAGCGGTGGTTAAAGGTGTTTGATGGTGTTTGAATTGTTCTCTCCATTATTACAGCTTTTGGGAGTTCCCCTTGAAAAAGTGTTCAGCGAAACGCCTTGCCGGCATCGTTGGCGTGGGGGATGTACCCTGTTTATGTGCTTTTGGCTGTGTTTCCTGAGAGTGGAAGAGATAAGTGCACCTTGGGTTTGTTATTATATGAGTTTTATGACCCATGCTTCAGTGAAGAACAAATGTGTGTATAAATGTGTGTATTACTAGAGGAGTTTTTTTAGGCCATTGATGTTTCTGCCTACTGTGTTTGCTCCTTGTTACAGCAGTTCGGAGGCCCTTTTCTCCTCTTTTCTTATTTTTGTATATAGCACATGTGGGATTATGCATAAATAGAGTGATTTTTTTTCATATTGAGCTAAAATCAGTGTCCAAGCAGATGAAAAAGAAGATTGAAGAGGGAATTTATTGATATTTTTTCATTGCTAATCAGGAACCATGAAGGGGAGGACAAGGATAAAGAGGAAAAGGACAGGTCTTCTAGTGAGAGGGACAGGAAGCCAAAATATTTAGGTCCATCACTGGGTCTTGGCTTTCAACATCTTTATGAGCATAGTGGTGGAACAGGAGCTAGAGTTGAGCCCCTACTTGATCTGATGTCTGGAAATCATAACATGCACGCATAAACAATTCAGTGGATGGGCTTGACTCAATTATGATGTTAAATTTAGAAAACGTATGGCCGAGGACCCCACAATTACGTAGCACCACAGATTAGTTGATGTCTGGTTGGACAAAATGTCCTCTAACTGGCCACTGAACCCTGACAGTGTACAACAGCCCTTTCATTCATACATTGTGCGAACCTTTGGGTAGGTGGCTGGCAGGTGTTACTGTCACCACTAGAACAATGGCCAATGCACCTGGAACTCATGCAAATTCTGGCATGCCTTTTTGGTCTGCAGAGCCAATCACCCAGTCATGGTGTGCAAATCACCAAGGAGCGGGAAGCTCTTCAGGCTGTAGACCCAACACACAGATGATCTACTTGGCCCTGTCTCCCATCAACCTTTAAAATATGCTGCCACGGCTCTAGTCATATCAACATTTGGACTGGGCCTGTAGCATCTCTGAAGTTTTTTTTTCCAAGGTTTTCACATCCTCTAGACCGGCCCAAGGTTTTCAGCTGCGCACCCCACCCGGAATTCTCTATCCATACTGCAACATCTTCAGGTAACCAGAGAAAAAATACATAAATAAATCAAGCTGGGCAGGGTGGCCAGCCTTTTTCAGGACCCCTCCCCCCCCCCCCCCCCCATTTCCTGGACATGATCTTATCTCCACTAGGTATAGCCCTAAGAAGGAGCTGTGAAAGTTCCGTATGATACACATTCTGTCAAATCCTGAGAGTAACTCAGTCAATGATCAATCAACCCTCACCTATGCTCAATATAATACACATCTATCAACCAAGCCATAGTGATGGTGCGGAAACTGGGTTCCCAAGCATGACTGGCCAAGGCCAATATCGAATTAGCCTTCCGACTGCTTCCAGCACATCCAAAGTCTTTACCCTTGTTTGGTTTCTCTTTTGATGGGAGCTATTATAATGACAAATGCATGCCCATGGAGTGCTCCATCTCATGTGCCTGCTTAGAACGATTTAGCTCATTCATGCACTGGATCACAGAGGAAATAGCAGGAATAGGCTCAGTCATCCATTACCTCAATGATTTCCCGTTCATGTATGTTGGGTTCAAGGAATGCAAACAAGTCTTAAATTCCTTCAAACAAATTGCCCATAGCTTCAATATCCCATTAGCGGAGGAAAAAATGGTGAGCCCCTCTATGACCCTCATATTCCTCAGCATCAAACTAGACGTGCCGACCCTGGTATCCCGACTGCCGATGGACAAGCTGGCTAAGCTAAGAGAGGCCATACAGAAGATGAAGGGTACAAGGAAAGCAGCATTGGAACAATTTATTCTCTACTAGGCTTGCTGTGCTTCACATCCAGGGTGATCCCCATGGGCATGTTTTTTGTTGGCACCTAGCCTTGGCAATGATGGGAATCAGGAACTGACACCATTGTATTAAGGCTAGTAAAGCCATATGGGAAGACCTTAGAGTTTGGGAGTTCTTTTTACAATCTTTTAATGGCTTAGCATTCTGACAGGAAACCCCCTCCCCCCCCCCCGTATCAAGTGAAGACCTGGAATTTTTCACTGACGCATCGGGGGGGGGGGGGTGATTTTGGCATCTATTTCAAGGGTGCATGGAGTTTGGAGCCATTACCTTTAGGATAGCATACCCTAGGTGCTACAAGAGACATCACCTTCTTGGAGATGTTTCCTATAATGACAGCAATACTCATTTGGGCCACACAATTGGCTAATAAGACAAAATTTCAAACTGACAACTTGGCCACAGTGCAGGCAGTGAATGGGATGTATGCCAGGGATCATTGTGCTCCTGAGGGAACTTGTGTTGCATTGTCTACTCCATAGTATAACCTTTAAGGCTGAGCATATCCCTGGTTATTGCAATATTGTAGCGGATGCCCTTTCTCGTTTTAAGATTTCCATATTCTGAGCTATTGCTCTGGGGGCAGACGTCGACAAGACACCCATTCCTCTGGAAGTCTGGATATTTGGCCTGCCAAAGTTTGGAGTCTGCTGATGGGTTCTCTAACCAAGCATACCAGGAAGAGATATTTGAAGGCTTGGGAGAATTTCCTGGAATATTGCACAGATAATAACATCAGGGACAGCAATTGTTTTAAAATCAATACTTTAGAACACTGGATTCTAAATTATAAGGACAAGGGCATGCGCAGATCAACGGTGCAGACCAGTTAGCTGGTATCATCATTTTTGCCAAGACTGGTAGAGTGGAACCTGGCTGGTAATTTCATCATTGTCAGGATAATGAAGGGTTGGGTGGCTCAGTGTAAGCATCCACTGGATCAGAGATGCGCTATCACTCATGAGTGCTTGAAGTCACTAATCGCAGCAACAAATGGTATACAAAGCTTGCCTATTTAAATGTGCCTTCTCAATTGCATTCTTTGGGGCCCTGGGGTAGGGGAGCTGGGACACTCATCAAAATGCCCCCAGAAATGCTCCAGCCTCTGGGCAGAAAATGCTGTGGTGTGTGGTGGCTCTCTGGTGATATGTGTGTGTAAGTCCAAAGTGGATCCCATGGGAAAGGGGGCTAGGATAACCTTGCCCTCCTGAGTAGGGATTCAATGTGCCCAGTGGAAAATTTCATAGAATACTGGTGGACCTGTCCGCGTGGATGCACCCCATTACTGATTCATGCGGACGGTACATCCCTGTCATGTTTCTAATTCGCCAGAGAAATGAAGTTGGCCATCTCTAACTCAGGTCTTGATGTGGGCTGCTTTGGAATGCACTCATTTTGAATAGGAGTAGCCACCACCGCAGCGTTGCTTGGCATGACACAGAGCAAATCATGCCCCTGGGCAGGTGGCGTTATAACCGTTAAAAATTCTATATCAGACCTGAGGTTAGGGCATGACTGACCCCAATTCATTTGCTCTGCTGGCCTGGTTGACAGCATCTGTTATGTATTTGTTGCTGGCTAACATTTTTCAATCTTATCTGCTCTAGGTACTCGTACCCCCCCCCCCCCCAGGCCCCTGTGATGTGTGGATATGTGGCCATTGATATGTACACTGGGCATAGAGGAGGACATGGATTAGACCTCAAGGACACAATTTAGGGTTGTCCTAGGCTGAAGTGTCAGTGGTATGAATGGGTATTCAAGGTATGATCTGGGACCAGCTAGCCCCAACCTTATTGCACAAGAGGAGGACTTACACATTCACTTGGGCCCTGGTCCTATAACTGAGAGGAAAAAATTGGCAAGCACACGCAGCTGACAAAAAAGGTTCAGAGGAATCTCCTAGCACTGGCGGACATATTCCCTGGCACACATCTGATCTGATCTCACATCATAGTACAAAGAGTGGCACTTGGGGGTGATTGTTTCTGATGATTTTAAGGTGGCTAAACAGGTAGAAAATGTGACAGCAAAAGCCAGAAGTATGCTTGAGTGCATAGGGAGAGGAATGGCCAGCAGGAAGAAGGAGGTGATAGTGCCTCTGTATACATCTTTGGTAAGACCTCATTTGGAATATTGTGATCAATTCTGGAGACCACACCTTCAAAATGATATAAGCAGAATGGAGTCTGTGCAGAGGGTGGCTACCAAAATGATCAGTGGACCTCATCATAAAGCATATGGGGACAGATTAAAAGATCTCAATATGTATACTTTGGAGGAAAGGCAAGAGAGAGGCGATATGATTGAAACGTTTAACTACCACCATGGCATAAATGCACAGGAGAATAGTCTCTTTCAATTGAAAGAAAGCTCTACAGCAAGGGGACAGAAGATGAGGGAGAAAGGGGATAGACTCAGGAGTAATGTGTGGAAATATTTTTTTTGGAAAGAGTGGTAGATGTGTGGAACAATCTGCTAGTGGAGGTAGTAGAGATCAGGACAGTATTTGAATTCAAGGAAGCATGGGATCAACACAGAAGATCTCTAAAGGATAAAAAAAGGACTATAGTAGTTGATATGGAAGGGCAGACTGGATAGGCCATATGGTCTTTTTCTGCCATCATGTTTCTCTGTTTCTATGATGCCTGAAGAATGATACTATCCCTTCAATGTATGCTTTTGAATAGATGTCCATCTACAATTATGCACTGGCTATACTCTGAGCTGGTCAGCAGTCATAAAATCCATCATATACAATGAAGTCATACGCCCCCCCCTCCCAAGTCTACATTTTGTAGCTGACTTTTTCAATGGGGCCATGTTTTTCAGAATATTCCTAATGAATATGCATATGACAGATTTGCATGACTACTACTTCCATTGTATGCAAATTTCTCTTATGCATATTCATTAGGGGTATCCTGAAAATATGACCTGTTGGCAGCCCTTGAGGACTGGTTATGATCACCACTCTTTTTGGTAGTCCCAAGTAAATCAAATTAAACAGTAGGCAGAATATGAGAGGATGACTACTTGTAATAAATCTTCCTTTGAATAAAAAGAATAAACATGTTACACTAACTTAAAACTGTCACTATCATAAGCTGCCTATGCATAGAAAGTCCTGCTTAACATACCTGACTTCTCTCTACACAAGGACTGACCTGAGATATTTTTGCATTTGGATTTAGTTCATACATTTCTCAATGAGTTATATTCAGGTATAATAGGTATTTTTCTTTCTCTGGAGGGCTTACAGTTTAAGGGTGCATAAGAACATAAGAACATAAGATATGCCATACTGGGTCAGACCAAGATCCATCAAGCCCAGTATCCTATTTCCAACATTGGCCAATCTAGGTCATACATACATAACAGTTTCCCCAAAAGACACAGGTTCCACAATGCTTGTATTGGGTCAAGCAGTCATATCCTGGGTCCCTTTTTAATAATGGTTTATGGACCTTTCCTCCAGGAGCTTGTCCAAACCTTTTTTAAACCCAGCTACACTAACAGCTTTTGCTACATCCTCCAGTAACAAATTCCAGAGTTTGATTACACGTTGAGTGAAAAAATATTTTCTCTTATTTGTCTTGAATAGTTTACCCTGTAGCTTCATTGCATATCCCCTAGTCTTCCTATATTCTGATGACGCAAGCAATCGATCTACGTTAACCCGTTCCACTCTGTTCATTAATTTATAGACTTCTATCATATCTCCCCTCAGCCGTCTCTTTTCCAGGTTAAAGAGCCTAACCTTTTTAGCCTTTCTTCATAGGGGTATCCTTCCATCCCCTTTACCAATATTCAAAAGTACTTATCTGGTTAGAAGGCTGTTTTAACTGGATAAGTGCCGGTCAGCACAATATTCAGTGACGCAGTGTGGATAGCACCACTGAATACTTCTATTTCCTCTGACCACCTTGGCACTATGAGCCCAATTCCACTAGGGACATGTCCAGCAGTCTGGTCAGCCCTGAGCAGGACAGGCCTGTTAGGACTTCATTCTGCACTGCGGGAACCAGTCGTTCCCATGCGTGCAGGACTGGGTCCTGAGACGACCCGGCATGTCCCTGCATATACATGGGGATATCCACCCTGCATGCCAGTCCTCCCGCAGAATCGCTGACCACCTGACCCTCAGTGCATCCGGCCAGGCCCAGATTGGGCAGTGGGGACCCACCTTGTTTTAATCCTGGCCATCGGGGGGTTCCCAGGCCTGATCGGGGTCTGTGCAGCTTCTTATTACACCTTCACAGTGGAATAAGCAGCACGTCTCACCCCCAGTCACAGGACTTACAGGGCTGTGACCTAAATTGGCCCTCTACGTCCTACTGCCTCAGCCTGCCTTCACTCCACCCCCCCTGCCGACTCTCCCCATACTGCTGCTCTGGCTGTGCAAGGAGAGCCTGTGGGGGAATACGGGCAGGATGGCTTGCGGGGCTGAATGTCCTGCTGGGATGTGCAGCTCCGCAAGTCTCCTTACTGAATTGGAGCCTATATAAATAATGCTGGGGGGGGGGGGAGGGTGTCCATCAGTTATTGTTTGGGATTATCCAGTTAGCAGCGATATTTGGACTGCTAATCAGATAACAAGTCACATAAAAAATTAGACCACAAAAGAGCAGTCCTAACTTTATGCAGCTTTGCTATCTGGATAAGTGCTGAATTACTATTGCTGCTATCCGGACAGTGCAGGTGGTCACTGCTGAAACTGGATTTTTAAAGCTGACTGCTACCTGGATTACTGCGCTAAATATAAATTTTCATTTTTAAGTGCTGCAGCTAGTGTTTTAAAAAATGCTGAATGCAGAGTTTAAATATTGTTCTGTACATTTATATTTGGGACGATGGAGGGAAAGTGACTTACTTAAGATCACAAGAAGTAAAAGTGGGATTTGAATTCTGGTTTCCCTATTCTTCATCTTACTGCTTTACCCATTAGACCAGCGGCATACCAAGGGTGGGGCAGTGGGTGTGGCAAACCTAACAAAACCGTGGGTGGCTTGCTGCACTGTCTCCACTTGAGGGAGAGAACAGCCGACGGACCTGGAGTGGAGGCGACATGGCAAGTCACCCCGGGTGCCCATGGGGCTTAGAACACCACTGCATTAGACGACTCCTTTACTTCCCCAACCCAGAAATCTTTCATTTTTCTCAGTTGAGTTTCAACCCATACTCCCTCATCTACTTCCTAATTTTGGAATAACAATGATCTGATCAACTATAGGTCTCTCCCAATGATTCCTGTACAGCGATTACAATTTACATATTATCTGCAAGGAATAATGCTTCAGATCTACATTTTGAATGATTCAGCCAAGGACAATAAACAATATATTAAATAGAATGTGGGATAATGGTGACCCTTGAGATACTCCACATTCCATAGTCCATGAAGTTGATACTATACTGTCTGCTCAGGATTTTTACATTGTGTGGTCAATGCAATGAATGATTTACCTTGTTAATAAAACCTAGTAAAGTTGTTTCTTTTTTTTTTCTCAGATATTTGCAATTAAGTGACTTTTGATTCGGATTTTAAATGTGCTATTTTCTTCATGTGATTTATTGATTTATAGTTACTGTATTTATGATTGATTATTTTATGTTATGCTAGCCATGTGGTATTTATATGCACAAAAGTTATAGTTGTTTTATGAAATCTTGAAGTTCACCAAAAATAATCCAAGATGGATGAAACAGAAATAACATAAATAAATAAATATGAATTTTCATTTTATATATGAAACACTCATAATCTCTTTCCTGAGAGGCAGCCACTATCCTTATATCACCAACATCTGGAGTTGAACAGAGGAAGTACAATAAGTATGCTTTGACAGTGATGTCTGTACTTTAGTCAAAACATATCTGTATTTAAGCATGTTCAAAATCATGTTTTTATTTAGGTTTAGCTCATGCTTTTTCAGTAGTAGTTCAAGTCCACATTATATTCAAGTATAGTAGGCATTGTCTGGTCCTCTGAGAGCTAGCAATCTAAGTCTGGACCTGAGGCAATGGAGGGTTAAGTAACTTGCCTTACCTTGACTTGGCCTTTTTCATAGAAATCAATACACAAAAGATGAACATCTAAGAAGGAAGCAAAACTAAAGGTTTTTAGCTAAAAAAAGAAGGCTTTTATTTTTCTAATAACCGTGTGGACAAAGGTTCTATAAGTATATAGACAGAAGATAAGAAAAATTGGGTTTTACAAGTGTATTCCCTCTGAAGCTTCTCGTCCATCTCCTTGCTTCTTTTCCCATATAATCTTTCTACAAACTTTGTTCATAAAGCAAGCTACTCTTATCTGTGCTCTTACTCCCATCATAAAATCTCAGCTCCATGCTTTCATGCTTACTGCATTCAATGCTGGAACAACCTCCCTAAATATGTACATCAAGCTCCCTTTCTAGACCGATTCAAATCCCATCTGGAACTTTAGATCTTTGATAGCTTTTGTACCACTTAAACATTGAAACATTGTAAAATTGATGACTAAGCATATAAAGAAATAGTGAATGCATGTGTTTCTCTGTGTGGGTATTTATGAACGTACTTTTGTAAAGAATATTCCAGGGAACTTAGTCACAATTATGTACCGTCATTTGGTCTTTTACTATTGTTATGCTGTTTTTACAATGCAAGTTCTTTCGGTCAAGCTATACCTTTTATTCATGCAAGGTGGAGCACCTCTTCAAAAAGTCATGAATAAATCTTAATAAATAATGCACTTGCTCAATAACACACACAGATTTTCTCAGTTTATATGCATCTGAGTATATTTTCAAATTTGTTTGAAAATGAAAATGAAAATTCAATGAATGAGAACAGTTTTGGACCATTTCCCTTTAAATTAACTGAATGGGAAGGGGTCCCAAAAGAGCCCTACATCTTTCATTATTGGCACCATTATATTTTATGGGGCTGGGCAAATACTGAAGTGCAACACCTTACTTCTCTTTAGTAAAAAAACAAAACAAAAACAAAACCCTAATGTGCCAATACCACCAAAACTATGGGGCTTGTTTACAAAGCCGCGGTAGTGGTTCGCGATCGCGATCGCGATCGCAGCCGCGACCCCATTGAAATCAATGGGGCCGCGGCTCCGATTACGATCGCAAACCGCTACCGCGGCTTTGTAAACAAGCCCCTATGACTCATTAGGTGTATTACTGTGTTACCTGTCGGGGTATTGAAAACATTCCCCAGCAGTTAATACAGAACACTTTCCCCTAACATGGGCTGCATTAGTGCACTTAACTCTGCCTATTGAGGTGGTGTTGGGTGAGTGTTGGGTGGCAGATATTGGGCGTTGGGTGAGCTCAGTGCAGTTAGTGTTGGATTCACACAGATAGAGGGCTAGTGGGGACACAGGCATGGGACTGAGGTGAGGAGAGATGGTAAGATTGATGAAGTCCACAAAAACAAAAGAATGATTTAGCAGAGCTCTTTAATTTCTACAACAGTATTTGATAATATTTCTCTTCATGTCCTTCTAGTCTTTGTTTTTTTCTTTGGAACTCATTGCCATCAGAACATAGATTAGGGCCTTCTTATCTAAAGTTCCCAAAGAGTTTAAAAGCCTGATCATACAATTAGGCTGGGTTTGCTTTCTGTTTCCTGATAAACTGCTGAGAATATCAGTCATGGCATTTAGGAGAAAGAAGGCAGAGATATACTTGCTTTGACAATCAGACATGATTGGTGAACTGACTTGTACTTTTCCCTTTTCCTCCTTCCCAAAATGTTATATGGTTTCTGGCTCCATGAGCTGCTTTTTTGCTGAAAATGAAAGGCACAAAGAAGGCATGGGGGAAGAATGAGCCAAGTCTGCAGGCACATCAATGTTTATACCATGCTCTGCAGGCATGTCAGTGTTTATACCATGATCATTCAGCTCATTGAAGGGATATGAATTAAAAATATCCTTATTCATACCATAAGTTTTAAAATAAATGCACATCCCTATTATTCACTGCCTTGAGATTTTATTTTTGCAAAATCATCAAAACATTCATTCTATTCTGATTAAGAGTTTTGCAAGCCAATTAACAAAAAAGCCCAAAGAAGGACCCAAAGCTTCCAAATATGAACAAGCAATGGTCCCCAAACTGTGGATCATGACTAAAATGGATTTGCAAAACCCACTTTTGGAGTCACAAGCATATCTACTCAGAAAAAAAAAAACAACAATAATCATACAAATGGCACAATATGTCCAGTTGATACACATAGGGGCTTGTTTACTAAGCTGTGGTAGCGGCTTCCGCCCGATTGGCTCCGATATCAGGTGGAAGCCGCTACTGCGGCTTTGTAAACAAGCCCATAGAGACACATTTCACAATGGAATGTCCGAGTGCAATCTGGGACTTCAAAGCCAGAAAGTAAAAAAAAGCAGGCATGTGCAAATTCAAGCATGATTTTGGTAATGTGGATGTGCCCAATATGCATGTGCATCAAACATCTATATAGATGTCCCCAGGATAGCATAGAGGGTCCTTTTTCAGCATGATTTGGACATCCAAAGACATGCACGTGGATGTCAAAATCATGAACACATCTCCATAGCTGCTCTACAAATGATGTTCCCAGATGTCTCTAGTGCAGGGATATCCAAGTAGGCACAGGGGTGTGGTGGAGGCATGTCTGGGGAGTGGCAATGTGCTTACATGTCTCTATTTGATCTCAGAAACGTTGGAGACGTCTGCAGGCACATGCATATCTTCAGATGTCCAAATCATGACTAAACCTTTTAAAATGACTCTCAAAGCTAATATGTAACTTCCTTTTAGTCACATGTGTGGAGATAACAATGGCCAGTCCATCTACTAGGTGGGCTAGGTGGCCACCTAGAATGGCAGACCTCAGTCCATGGCACCTCAGGCCATATGCTTTGGCACACATGGCCTGCCACCCCCTCACACCAAGCCGTGCCGCCATCCCTTTCCCATTCTGAACCACGTCACTGCCCCCCAACTGTCGCTGATTCTGGTGCATAGGACAGCTAGGCTCGACTGAAGTTGTATCAGAGGGGGGTCAGAAGCAGCAGACCATATTTACTGAAGTACATGACCTTCAGCTGGAATCAGTGGCAGCGGGTGCGGCAGTGGCAGTGGCAGTGGAGGGACGGTGGCATGGGGGGAGGGGTGGCATGACTGGGGCTTCAGCCTGGGGTAACAGAAACCCCTGTGCCAGCCATGGAGATAACTGTCCTTTTCTCTGTTATTACTGAATTATAGGAAGTAGGATATCTTCTCTTGTCTCCCTGCCTACGAATCTCTATTTGTTCCTTTACTTCTTATTCTGTTATCTGACTTCCTGATATCTTGCCTCTTAAGTCTTCCTTAATATCTCTAACCTCAAGGGCAAAATATCCAAGTCCTTCTGGTTCAACAATTCTTCTGTCTGAGCAAAAATCAGCCTATACTTTTCAACTTCTACAGAGACCTCTCTGATTCTAGTTAGACATTTCAGGAAGTTTCCTTCCATTTCAACCTTTTCTACTGTTGGCTTGTTCTTCTGTCATTTATCTGTATTTAATTTCTCCTTGAGTCAGTTCACCATGTGTTGTGCACTTTCAAGATCTTTCTCTGCCATCTGCAGCTGCATTTCCTTTCTTGAATGTTGGATCTGACACTCTGCAGCTTACTTCTATCAATCTTTTCTCTGAAGCTCACTTGCTTATCTCAAGCTTGAGTCTAATCCTGAACCTCTACTAAATATCTTTTAATGGATTCCTTTCCTTACACAACTGTCATATCATAGCATATACGCTGCCCAGCTCTTCTTCCAAGTCTTGATTAAATATTGCATTCTTAGTTTCTTCTTTACTTTGTCAGTGTTTTACACCTGCATCAACCACAGAGTGGGGATTACATTTTCACAGGCTTCCCAAGTAGTCAAAACTGACCCGCAAGTTTGCTTTAGCTCCTGCCATTCCTCAGTTTCAACTTGGATGCTCTTGGAGCTGCTCTCCCCCTTTGAACCACTCAACATTTGGATTCTTGGTCCATAGTTCATGAGGCCCTTCTGGTTCTCTCTCTCCAACTGGGACCTCTAATTTCAAGTGTCCTGACCCATTTCCTTGATCAGAGTCTACTCAGGGGTCTCGCTTTGCCCTCTGGTTCTGGTTGGGCCAACTTTGACCCCACTCATACCTGGTATGCAACTACTCCAGTTGTCCCATAGTATTTGCATGTTGATTTCTAGCACAGCCATTTTCTTCCTGTGCTCATGCACAATAATATACTATGTGATGTATTTGCACTGTAAGTCTGCAAGTTGCTACAGTATGTAAGTATCACATATGTTTCTGTCAGCTGTATACATTCCTATCAGACTCTCTCTCTCTCTCTCTCTCAGACACTATCCTTAGCGTTAATAGTCTCTATCTCTTGGACCCTATCTTCTGCCTCATTATAGATTCATCTAGCTGCCTTGGAGATCAACCAGTCCAGTGATGCCCTCCTCATATCTCTGGTGAATATAGGTTGTTTGTAGATGTCTATGCTAAGTAGGAGATCCACCATTTCCAGTTGGCTATTTTCCTATTTCAATCTTATAGTTAAAACACATCAAAATACCCACTAAGGGACTAAAAATCAGTTACTTAAAAATTATAAAAATGGACCCACACTGTGTACTCTTATCTAGCAGGCTTTTCTATGTGAAGGAAAGTGTACCTGTAAGCTTATTCCATTGATTTTGAAGAAGCCGGGGTGTGTGGCAAAACTAAATGGCTGTGGTTGCCTAAGCTGGTGTATTGTTAGTCTGACAAACACTTTGGGAAAGCATTGCTGACATGGTATTGTGAGCACAGGGTGCTACAATGCTTGAGTTGAGTGCAAGCAATATATAAGGCACCATTTTAGTGTATTATTTAATCTGAGATATACAAGTGAATAATGACTGCATTGCATGCTTTTCTGGGAGTTTGAACGTTAAACGTTTAGAGGCAATGATGACGGTGATTAAACAGCAGGCATGATTATATTGCCAATAAGTCCGTTTCTTGAGCCCCTATAACATTGTTGGATTGTTATCTCTGGTGAATAAATTTGTTTATAGCACAGTACATCTAGACAGAGTACACAGTTGGGGTCCATTTTTATAATTTTCAATCTTATGGTTGTCTGTTGGAACTCAGTAACCTCATTTGACCTTCTCAGCTCAGTATACTGCCGCTGTGGCACTGCTGCTTTTAACTCCTGTTGCAGCTGCTCTGTTTCTGCTCAGGCAGCCTCCACTTTGGTCTAAGAGAGCTGGCCTGGGCTGTTAATGGGGAAATCTGGTCCTTGAGTTCCTTGACTTCTTGTGCCGCTGCATCAGCTCCCTTTTTTACATCTACCAGATGCCGGGCCTTCTCATCTACTTCATCTGTCAGTCAGTTCTTCATGCTTTCCAAACAGCTAGAACACTCTCCTTCAGCTCTTCTTATAGTTCTCATAGCCTGCAGGTTACCTTTTGCTTTTTACTTTCATATATTCTTTTCACATACTCATAGTAACTCTTGGTTTTCCTGTTTGAGCCATACCTCCTCCCAGCTTGGTTCTTCCACTAGAATTGTCTGCTGTCTGATCATGTAATTGATCCTGCTCTAACAAGGATGTTCTACACAGTACTTGCTTTTAATTTTAGGGAGCTACTGCTTCAACTTTCCAGCTGGCCTTCTCTAGCTAGTGCAGCTTGGCTCAGGTGCTACTTTAGTGCCAAAAACATATTCTGCTTCTGTTTCACTTTTCTTCCTGTGTCAGCCCTGTGTCAAGTCCTTGAGCAATTAATGGCAGAGTTTGAACTTTGAAAGGCATGTCTTACCTTATAGACCATGAAAGACATATGAGTCCCTCAGCTATCACTAGCAGGGTCTTAGAGGCTTTATTCAACAGTTGCTGGCAGGATTTTGGAGGCTTCGATTTTCTCCTCCCATGGATACCCTGACTTTCCCTCAACTTATAGATTTTATCTTGCCTAAGCCATACACTCCTGGCTAGGCTTCTCTCTCCTAGCCCTCTTCAGGTGGCTCAAGGATGGATATGTCTAAGGAGAACTAGGGTTCTCCTATACACTTCATCATAGCTTATGGGTTGACACATATGCCAGCAGTTTGCGTATGTTCAAAAATGATAATGCATGTCTTTTTAAATATAAATAAGTGTTTGAAACAAACCAAATAAATACTATAAAGTTGGGAAAAATCCTGAAAATGATCCAAATCATTTCTGCCTGTGTACATCTCAGCTCCTTAAACCATTGCAAATGAGCACCTGCTGAATTCTTCTCAAACAGTGATTTTCTGGCAGTCCTAATGCAGACTCCTGACAGAATTGCACTTTTCCAAAATACATGAGAAAATTCTTAGTGACATCAGTAAGTATGGCTTTGAATTATCTTTCAGCCTTTTTGTCTCTGTGATCCTCTACAAAGACTACAGATCTCCTTGGATCTTCAGGGACTCTCACTCTTGGGTATCAGTGAGTTCTTCCCTTGAGCCTTCAGACAGGTAGAAAGAAAGATCATAAGACAATATGAACTTAAGAGTTTTCTAGAAATACCACCCTTTGAAGACAACTTCATCTGGGTAGTCTCTTAACTACTATACACTGACCTCAACTTTTTCTTTGATAGGGATATTGATATAACTAGTAGGGGCATTTTTCTGACATCCTTAGATGCCGAAATTTAGAGAATAGGGATACGATTTTATACTTGTTTTCCTATAGCAATGGATGCCATTTTGTGTACTGGACAGCTCAATGTTGAGTTTCTTTCTAGAGTTTTTTTTTGTCTCCTTTTAAGATTCAGACAACCCGTACAAATTACTTATGAATGTGATCCCTCTGCAAGACAAAATCTGTTAAAGTAATGCCCAACAAAGTACATTAAACATGCAGTGCCTATTAAGATTCTAGTCATCACCAACAACTCCCAGCATAGGAAATGTTCTCCCTGCTTCTCCTGCAAGGGAACCTATTGATTAAATGTCATTGGAATACAAATTCAAATACATGCATGTGAGGGAATGTTAAGTAGGAATGTGCATTCATTTTGAAACAAAAAGGAAAATGCAACAAAAAAGGCTATTTTCATTTCATTTTAAAACATGTTTTGAAAAGGAAATGTGTTCCTTTTTCATTTTATATTTTCCAATTTAGTGTGCACTCTGCAAACGATGTATACTACAACTGAAAATTAAATGAAATACTATTTATTTATTTATTTATTTAACTGTATTTATATCCCGCTTTTCACCGGGTCAAAGCAGTGGGACATATAACAAGGGGGGGAATCAATGGTGGAGGGTGGGCCCATCACCGGGGGTTCAACATTGATGATTTTGGGATGAACATAGAGACTGACAGGGTAGCATAGTTACTGGTCTGGAGCTCTTGAGGAAAAATAAGGGGATTCCTATTCAATCCCAAATCAGCATGATCAGAAATAGATTACTAAGCATTTTTTTCCAAGGCATGGGAGATTAAAGCATAGTTACTCACCTGTAACAGGTGATCTCCGGGAACAGCAGGAATTGAGTCTTCGCATATGGGTATCATCAGCACTGACAGAACCCGTGCGGGAACGCTCCCAGGCGTCCTATAGGAAAGCTTTTGGGAGCATCCCACTGCGCCTGCGCTGCTGCCTTCCCGCCTTTCCAACTCTCCCTCTTCAGTTGGGTTTGTAGCTGAGACAAAAGGATAGAAGGAAAGAAGAGAGAGAGAGAGAGAGAGAGATAGAGATACAACTCCTAGGGGAGGTGGGAAGGTTGTGAATACTCAATTCCTGCTGTTCCCGGAGATCACCTATTACAGATGAGTAACTACGCTATCTCCAGGAACAAGCAGGAATGTATTCTTCACATATGGGGACTCCCAAGCTTAGAAATACCAGGGAGATGACCCCATAGAGCAGCTAAACCCAGGCTGAGGTGGGTCATAATTCCTCCCAAGGATCTCTGGTATTGAAACCACGGGACGGGGGGTAGGAGTGGTTCTAAGTCTGAAAGACATGTTGGAGAACAGCCTGGCCAAATGAGGCATCCCAACGGGAGTCCTTGTCTAAACAATAATGGGCTGCAAAGGTGTGGACCGATGCAGATGTCATCAATGGACACCGAGTGAAGGTTGGCCATAAAGGCAGCCATCGCTTAACATTGTGAGCTGTGCATGACCTTCGAGAGAAAGTCCCTTACCCTCATAGGTAAAGGATATGCAGTCTGCAATCCACCTGGTGAGTGTTCTCTTGGAGACTGGTAACCCCAGGTGGCTGGAATCAAAGGCAACAAAAAGCTGAGAAGCCTTTCTATGCTGCCTAGTTCTCTGAAGGTAAAATTGTAAAGTGGCTGTGCTCCGTGAATGATAATTGCTATAAGCCTAAACCGGACCTCATGCAATACATCAATGGCTTATGGATGGAAAAGAACCTAATGACCGTCACCAACCATTTCAAAAATCACAAAAATGCTCAATGCAAATAAAAACCCCCACTTAACTTAGTATTGGGGACATTGCCTTTCTTTCAACGATAAAGGAAAAGGCAGACGGTAAAAAATAAAAAAAATTAAAAAATTGGAAGAACAACCAGAAGACCAAGACCAGTCCCACCAATACTAAGTTAAGTGGGTTTTTTTATTTGCATAATAACACTGAACAGTAATACAAAGGTGAATTGTTGAATGAGGTCCGGTTTAGGCTCTGAAGGTAAAAGGCTAATGCTCTTTTACAATATAGAGTATGAAGATTCCTTTTTGCACTCAAGGCATGAGGCCTAGGGAAGAAGACAGGAAGATAAACCGACTGGTTTAAATGAAAAGGCAAGACCACCTTTGGCATAAAGTGAGGATTAGCCCTAAGGACTACTTTATCATGGTGGAATCTTGTGTAAGGTGGATTAGCCACAAAAGCTTGTAGCTCACTGTTGCATCTTGCAGAAGTGAGGGCAATTAAGAAGATTACCTTCCAAGAAAGAAACTTCAGGGATGTAGTGGCTAAGGGCTTGAAGGTCCGCTTCATGAGCTGTCCGAGGACAAGATTTAAGTCCCATGCCACAGGTGGTTGCTTAATGGGAGGCTTAGTTATGAGTAGACCCTTTATAAACTGCGCTACAAGCAGCTGAGAGGGCTTATGGAAAGCTGCAGTGGCACTAAGGTGGACTCTTATGAGTTACTCTTGAGAGCAGAAGATGAAAGATGGAGGAGATACTCCAGTAACGCCTCTACGGGAACTGAAAAAGGATTAAGTTCCTTCTTTGAACACCAGATGGAGAACCTTTTCCACTTAAAGGCATAAGCCTGCCTTGTGGAAGGTTTCTTTGAGGCCAAAAGGATATCCTTAACCTGTTGAGAGAGGTTGACGTCCTGGAACTCTAAGCTCTCAGCAACCATGCCATCAGGTGTAAAGACTGAGGATTTGGGTGCAAAAGCATCCCATTCTCCTGGGATAGAAGATTTGGAGCACATCCCAAGTCTAGAGGTCTGGCTTGAGAGAGACGTAGAAGCCGTGGATATCACATCTGTCATGGCCAGCGTGGGTCTATGAGGATCATATGACCCCTGTCTCTCTGGAGTTTGAACAGTCTTTGGAATGAGGGGAATGGGTGGGTAGGCATACAGGAAGTCCTGACACCATTGAAGGTGGAAAGCATTCCTTGTCTGACTGTTCTGAGCTGGAATTCTGGGACAGAATCGGGGAAGTTTGGCATTCTGAGGACTTACAAATAGGTCTATATCTGGGGTTCCCCAGAATCAAAAGATTCAATCAATCTCTTCTGAATGAAGAGACCACTCATGTGGCAGCAGCACTCAACTGAATTTGTCTGCCAGGAGATTCTGTGTGTCTGGGAGAAACACCACCAGTAGGTGAATCTAAAGGCCTCTTGCAAAGGACCAGAGGTGTAGAGCTTCATTACACAATGCTTGAGAGCCAGTTCCACCCTGTTTGTTCACATAGAGCATGGCTACCTGATTGTCCATCTGGACAAGGACTGTATTGTAGCGCAGATGGTCTTGAAACACTCGAAGAGCATAGACAATGTATCTGAGTTCCAGTAGATTTATGTGAAGACAAGTCTCCTGTTGGGTCCAGAGACCTTGAGTGGAGATATTGTCCATGTGAGCCCCCCAACCTGACTTGGATGCATCCATTGTCAAGGTAGCTTAGTGCAGTGGCTGCTGAAAAGGTAACTCTAAGAGAAGGTTTTCTAGTGCTTGCCACCACTGAAGGGATGAGATGAGAAGTGCAGAGTTTCTGATTTTGTCCCTCAGATAACCTGACGCCTGTGTCCACTGAGAGGATAGGGTCCACTGGGCTGCTTGCATGTGTATGCGAACATAGAGGACCACATGTACAGTGGACGCCATATACCCCAGCAACTGAAGCATTTCTCGAGCAGTCAGGAAAGTTTTCATAGCTGCTTGAGATGCCAGTTGAACTATTCGAGCGCACCGAAGTTGTGGCAGGAAAGCCCTTGACTGTCTTGTGTCTAGATGAGCCCCTATGAACTCTAGAGACTGAGAAGGGGTGAGATGGGATTTTGGGAGATTTATGACCAATCCTAAATATTGAAGGATTTGCATTGTGCAGGAAAGAGCTGAGCTGGCTTCTGGAGCTGTTGGTGCTCGGATCAGCCAGTCGTCTAAGTAGGGGAAGACAAATATCCCTAGAGTCCTTAAAAATGATGCTACTACTGCCATGCATTTCGTGAAGACTCTTGGGGCTGAAGCCAGGCCAAAGAGTAGAACTCAGTATTGGTAATGACTTCCCTTAAAGAAGAATCAAATAAACCTCCTGTGTTCTGCATGAATAAGGATATGTGTATAGGCGTCTTTTAGGTCTAGAGAACATAGCCAATCCTGACTCTGAATAAGAACATAAGATATGCCATACTGGGTCAGACCAAGGTCCAACAAGCCCAGTATCCTGTTTCCAACAGTGGCCAATCTAGGTAAGGGAGGATTGTTCCGGGAGAGATCATTTTGAATTTTTCTTGGAAGAGATACTTGTTTAACTCCCTGAGGTCCAGTATGGGCCTGTACCCTCCTGTTTTCTTTGGAATAAGGAAGTAGGGGGAGTAGAAGCCCAGGCCTTATTGAGAAAGAGGTACCTCCTCTATCGCTCCCTGAGCAAGGAATGAGGTGACCTCTTGATGAAAGAGAGTGGTGAGGGGGGCTGAGAACTGAACTCTCTTGGAGTAGAGAGAGGGGGCATACTGTGGAAGTGGAGTTTGTACCCCTCTGTTACTATGGAAAGAGTCCAATGCTCTGATGTCATCTGTTGCCACCTCTTGGCAAAGTAACACAGTCTGCCTGGAATGTTGAGAGGCTCTGGTATTTCTAGAGGAAGGATGACTAGGTTCTCTAGGAAGGAGTCAGAGACCTTGCGGAGGCTGAGCTGGTTGAGCTCGGGGGACTTGAACCTTCCTTTGTTGTTTCGGCTGCTGCTGTCCCTTCTAGGGAGCAAGGATTGGACAGTGGCCAGTTTGGTTGTAAAAAGGATAGAATTTATTTTTCTTGTTGAAAAAGGGTTTCTTAAATGTCTTTTTCTTAGCTGGGTTGGCAGTCGTCCTGGATAATCTATTTAAGGTAGTGTTCTCGGACTCAAGCTGAGAAGCTTTATCCTGCCAGTTCTTGCCAAAAAGGTTTTCTCCTGTGCAAGGAATATTCTCCAGCTTATCTTGCACCCACTGCTCTAAATCAGATGCTTGTAGCCAAGCAATCCAATGTGCACTGATAGAAATAGCAGAAGTTCTGCTAATGCATTCAAAACAATCAAAGGTTGCCCTGTTCATGAACTTAGAAACATTTTGGGCATGCTTAACCAGAGTAAGGAAGTCGGCCTCTTGTCATCAGGGAGAAGAGGGGCCATGAGTTCCAATTCCTTAGTAACCTCTCAAAGAAACTTACCCATGTAGAGTATGTAAGAACTTATTCTGGCCGACAGCATAGAGGCTTGAAAACATCGACGACCAAAGGCATCGAGAGTCCTCGACTCATGGCCCGAAGGATTAGAGGAATGTGTCTTGGTACTTTAGATCCGGCGCATCGCAGATTCCACAACCATGGAATGGTGTGGTAACTGTGTTTTTTTGAACCTCGGACACTACGATACCCAATACATTGTATTGAGTCTTCGAGAATGTGGAGACACCGTTAAGGATGTTTCCCACATTCTAAGCTTGAGATCATGCAGAATCCAGTGTATGGGAAGGGTTGCAGCCTCCTTGGGGGCTGTCGGATACTGAATAATTTCAAGTTCTTCAGCTCTCAGTTCCTTTTAGGGGGTCATGGTGATTGAGAAGCCCCAAGCCACATCCTGTATAAAGTCTTGAAAAGACATGTCCGCCGGAGGAGACATCTGATATTGCGGCGAAGGAGAGGGATCTTCCGGAAGAACCACTCCGGTATCGATGGATTCATCAGAATCATCAGATTCAGAAGACTCGAAGTATCGATGGGCCTGGTGCTCTCGTACTGTCTGTCGCCGGTACCAATCGAAGTCAGCATCGGAATGCCTAGATACTGGACCCTATATGCTGGACAGCAGTTCTAGGGCTGGCATGGGTAGCATGGAGAGTGGTGGAACAGTAGCTGCAGATACATACGGTACCGGTATCAGTACCGATGGCTGCGGAACCAACTGTAGTGGCTTTAGCAGTATGGAGGCTGCTAACAAGGCTGCTAGGCTGCACTCAATGGCTAGGATGATCCATGGAGCCTGCTGATGTCTGGGTGTCAGTACCGGCGGTGCGGGGTAAGGCCCCAGAACATGGCACCAAGAGCTCTCTGGAGATGGACGCCTTGGGAACATCTTGGAACCCTGTTAATGCTTTGGAGGCAAGGACCCCCACCGGGGTTATTTGGCTGGTGTATTCTCCTCAAGGGCAATGCTGGAAGCATCTCGATGCTTAGTAGGAGATCTACCCTTTGAGGACCGACCAGTATTCAAAGAAGACCTGGGTTTGGTTACCTGAGATATATGCCATTTGCGTCACAGTTTAACGTGTGCCTAATTTGCATATACGCCACTTTCTGCATGCCGGTTGTAATACAGAAGCACAGGCAGAGCCTATGGAAGTAGAAAGAAAGGTGGATTTTACCTTTAAAAATGACAGTCAGCCAACACACACAGCTCAGGGTCTGCACAAGAGAAGCAAGCAGAGAGAGGGAGCATTTGAGCTGACACACCCAAGCTCTGATGTAGCAGCAAGCTTGGAGTTTGATTACTCTCACCTGCTTAAAAAAGCCGAGCCAAGCTTCAGAGAAGAGAAAGATAAACGCTGCTCAGTAGCTCCAGAGAGGGAGGAGAAAGAGGCAGAGAAGGAGGGAAGCAGAAGGCCTGGCAGAGAGCAAAGAGGTGGAAGGAGTGGCAGAGAAGGAAGCAGTGGCCAAGAAGGAGAGACTGGCACACTGAGAGCTTCAGAGAAGTGGAGAGGCTCAGAGACTTCAGAAGGTTGGAGACTCTGTGAAGAACCTGGTTGCAGTTTGGGAAGTGAGACTAACCGAGCAGAAGGAGAGAAGCACAGCCAGTTACTAGGAACCTGCCTAGACGGAGAGAATTGGGAGCCCTTCAGGTCTCACTGCCGGAGGAAAGGTCTCAAGGTCTATACAGGTGGGAACCTAACACTAAACCAGGGAAGTCAAGAGGCTCAGCTTGTACTAAAGAGCTAGGGCAGTGCTTTAGGCAGGAATTGAATGCAGAAAGGTATAAAGCATTGCCTAGCAGCTGGAGAGAACTAGGGGAGAGCCAGGAAAGAATCCCCACAGCCACAAACCTTACAAAACCTCACCATCTAGAACGGTACCCAGGGGAAACGCCACAGTTCTTAGAGAGAGGTTTTTCCCGGCCTAGCAGTAACAGTTTGAAACAAAGCTCAGTAAGCCTTGAGGTTGAGGAGATGCAATGGGAATTTAATTCTGCTGACTCAAAAGAAATTCCAATGGATTGTACGCTCTGTCTCGCAGACGACATTAAATCTCTTCGCTTCCGGCCTGTGACGCGGTAGCATTGCCAGAAGCCATGGAAACAGATAGTGACCCGGTGGAAGGTTCGGGTACTGCAGGTAAATGCAGGATTTTCCCTTCTCAGCACAAGATGCACATGGCTAATCAGCTAACACAGCTCACCTC
The DNA here is from genome assembly GCA_033557465.1 of Ichthyophis bannanicus. Classification (NCBI taxonomy): domain Eukaryota; kingdom Metazoa; phylum Chordata; class Amphibia; order Gymnophiona; family Ichthyophiidae; genus Ichthyophis; species Ichthyophis bannanicus. The sequence continues at coordinate 1,160,045,847 of CM066031.1, forward strand.
GGGGGAGGGGAGAAGCAGAGTTGCTGATTGGGCACGCCCTAGCAGGAGGCGGGTTCCCCAGAGCAGAGGCACCTTGTTAAACAGAGAGAAGGAAGACAGAAGACAGAAAGAGAAATAGAAAAAGAAAGGGAAAGAGAAAGGGAAGGAGGAGAAGGAAGTGGAGAAAGCTGAACGCTGGAGAGAGAAAGCAGAACACTGGACAAAGCCAGCAGAAGCATGCTTTAGAGACGGAGCAAAGCAAGGACAAAGGAAGCAACCTGGAAGGCAGGAACTAGCCTTGGATTCCAGAACCTTTGACTTTGAAGGAGAAACGCTCCCCAGCTGCAATCCTAGGAGAACGCTTTCAAAGCCAAGAAGCAGGTACCAGGGAGACTCAGTGCCTAGAAGAGCCTTCTGGGAACAAGAGAGGGGCGAAGCACTGAGGCATAAAGCCTATGCTTTTGGAGCAGAGAGCTGACCCGTGGAAAGAAAGGCAGATTGCTAAAGAACATTTCAGACATTCCTCAATATAAGGTATAGCGTGTCTTTAATTCTGATAACAGCTTTTATGAGAAGCCAGACTGTGTGAATGTTAATTTTAAAACACAGGGCAAGCCCAGGTTTTATGAAGGCAGTTGGCTGCAACCTGAAACTCATTTATCTAAACCCAGCTTTTCTCACCAAACTGCTGACAGAGTTAGCAAGCAGGCTAGCTACAAGGACACAGCTGATTTAAATGGTAGAGATATATGTTGGGAGGATTTAGGAGGCCCTACGTTTGATGTGCTGTTTAGAAACACTCCACATGCAAATGAACTGAATAACCCAACACTGGCTTACAGAGACAAGTGGGGGAGGGGTAACTCCAGTGCAGTGAATGAGCGTGGTAACAGAGACGACATTGTTTGTTTGCCTGAAGCAAAACCCACAAACAATTACTCACCTCAGGAAGGAGCTAATTCTCAGCCCAGCCCATATAGAAAGCAGGCTGAAGCCCTCCTAAAAGAGTTCCAAGAATTCTTAAACAAACAAATCATTCCTGAGCAGAAAGTAGTGCAGTCAGTGCAGAGCCCAGAAACAGATGTGCCATTGGTTCTTCCCTTGCCAATGATTGAGTTAAATCAACCAATGGACTGCTCAACCTGTCTGATTGACAAGGAATAGAAAAGCAAAGCTTGAATGGTCCTTTTTCTGTGATAACCTGAAATGTTTGCTATTTAAGTGCCCGGCTGAAGAGCTTACCTGAAGTTAAGAATAAGCTGAAGCATTGTTTGGTTATAGCACATGGACATTATTGTTTCCTTGTTTTTGATTGCCAAGTAGAGTCCACATGAGGGAATGTGAACTCCAACATTAATGGACACTTTTGAGCACAGCCTTTAAAGACCCTTATTTTCATTATTCCTGTGTTTTTGGCTACAATACATTATCCTTTATGCTTGTCCTATCCTTTTGAAGCGGGAGAAATAAATCCTTATAAAAATAAATATTCTTTTGCCTGCCTTATCATTCGACCTACACAACTACAACCTTAATCTCAAGGCCCACCCCTCCTCAAACCCTCAAGGTTAGGGAGTGGGTGGTGGCAAAAGTGGCGTAGTATTAAGGATTCGGCGCAGGCGCAAAAGGAGCCACAACAGGAGCTGCAGAAGAACCTCTTCCACTGGACCCCGGCCGAAGAGCTGACGAGCCCAGCAGAGGAGGAAGGACTGCAAAAAGGCTACAGGAGCCATTCCTGACGTGCTTGGAATACACCTCAGCCAGGTAAAGGGTATCCACCCCGGGTTGCGAGGATACCAAGGGCGAGGGTATCCCCTAGTGGTAACTGGGGAAAAGAAGAAAAAAAAATTTTTTAGGAAACAGAGAAAGTTAGAGTGTTGGGATACCGCACTTGGGTCTGTGTTTTGTTTCCATTACAGGAGTCCCAAAATGGCGATGGATCCCAAGGAGATATTTACCTGGATGGCGAAGCAGCTAGAACGCCAGGCTGACCTCGCATTAGAAGCACAGCAGAGGGCAACTGCAAGTTTAAAGGAGCAGCAGCAACCTCTACTGACTCTGTTGGAGGAGTGCTTGCAGGAGAGGAAGCGAGCCACTGTACCAGCACCTGATACAGGTTCCCTCTTGACTAACACTGTGCAGCCTGTTAATGTACCAACAGGAACTCTCTTTAATTTTGGACAACTTACCAGTCAGGATGATATAGATGACTACCTAGAAAATTTTGAAAGGGTAGCTCGGCTTAGCTTGTGGCCAAAGGAACACTGGGCCTTAAGGCTAGCCGCTTCACTCACCGGGGAAGCAATGGCAGCTTACCGCGCCATGCCCGCTGAGTTGGTTGGGAGTTATGACGACTTAAAAAAGGCAATAAGGGAGAGGCTGGGTCTCACTCCGCTGGTCTACCACTCTCGCTTGAGGAGCGTGAGACTCAGGCAGAGCGAAACTCCTAAGTCCTTATGCCACAGAATTCGGGGTTTACTGAACAAATGGCTAACTCCAGAAGGGAAGTCTGTCGATTCCATTCTGGACCAGTTAGTGTTGGAGCAGTATATGGACGCTCTTCCATCAGAAATCCGCACCTTCCTGATCCTGCAAAATTGCAAAACTCCCCAGGAAGCGGTTGCTCTCTCTGAGAGGTATATAGAGGCAGAGTTAACTGCCCAGAGAGGTAGCACCCCTTCCCATGAGTGGAGCACAGGCGGATCAGAAAGGAGACGGAGAGTGCAGGAAGATCCAGTGAGCATGTGCATGCCTTTTAGGAAAAGTGTTGCATGTAAGTTAAAATGCTACAAATGTGGGCAGGTAGGACATGTACAGAAATATTGTTTTGTGAAAACTGCTTTAATTGCGGATAGCTACATGGAGGATAGACCAGGGTTTCTTCTGGCTGTATCTGTACAAGGGATTACCACTCAAGCTTTGCTAGACTCAGGAGCAGAGTTAAGTATGATCTCTGAGGAGTTCTGGAAAGCAATAGAAGCCAGGCAGGCCCCAGAAGTAATCCCTCCTGTAGATGCAGTGAAGATCAGGTGTGTTCATGGAGGAACATCTTCCTACCCTGTGTACAATCTGCACATAGCAGGCTTAGGTGCCCAGAGAATTATCCCGCTAGCAGTTGTCCCACGTCTCCCACATGCAGTCATTCTAGGCAGAAACTAGCCTCAGTTCTACAGGGAAATGAAACGAGAATTGCAAGAGAAAGGTGCAATGGTCTCTACGAGAGCCCAGACCTCAGCCCTAGAAAGCCAAGAGACTACATCAGAGGATCCTGGGGAAGCCCTTCCCTCTGATGATGCCTTAGTGACCACTCCTGATCCCAAAATAAAGAAGGGTAAAGCAGAAAAGCGTAAGGAACAACAGTCACGCTCTAGAAATAAGGCAGAAGTACAGGCAGGGCAAGAGTTACCGTGGGTACCTGAGGAGCTGATGAGTAAATTCCCTACATTTCCAAAGGAGCAGCAGGCAGACCCTGCTCTCACACATGCATTCAAGTGGGCTCAGGACCCTAGGGATACACTGCCTAGATTTCTCCTCACGTCAGGTATACTCTATAGAGAGAGTAGAAATCCTTTCACTGGAGACACCAGAAAACAGTTAGTAGTACCGACTACTTTTAAAAACATTGTGCTACGGTTAGCACATGACCACCCTCTAGGGGGACATAAAGGCAGTCAAGGGACCCTCGACCAGATTCTAGCTAGGTTCTACTGGCCGGGTGTTTTTAAAGAAACGACCCGGTTCTGCGAGGCTTGCCCCACTTGCCAACGTGTCTCCGCCACCCATCCCAAGGATGTCCCTATGATACCATCTCCGGTGATCAAAGACCCACTTCATAGAATAGGGATAGATATAGTGGGACCGCTGATTAAAACGCCTAGAGGGTTTCGCTACATCCTAGTGGTAGTGGACCACGCTACCCGATTCCCGTGGGCCATGCCACTCCGCTCTACTTCTGCAAAAGTGATAGCTAATGAGCTCATTAAATTATTCTGCGAAGTAGGTTTCCCTAGGGAAGTCCTCACTGATAGGGGGAGCAACTTCCTCTCGAAATACCTCATGCAAGTATGGGATGCCTTTGGTATCCAACACATCAAGACAGCAGCATACCATCCTCAGACAAATGGTCTAGTCGAAAGACAAAACCAGACACTCAAGAGAATGCTACGTAGAAGTCTGGAGGGTGAGATGGACCATTGGGATGTGATGCTCCCTTTTGTTCTTGACGCATGTAGGGAAAGAAAACAAGCCTCGTTGGGAACAGCGCCATATGAGTTATTGTATGGTAGGTCTCCCCGTGGGATTCTGGATATCCTGAAGGAACAGTGGGTGGAACCGGACACCAAGGAGGTAGAGGTTCCAGAATTCCTAAGGGACTTGAAGAAGTGGCTACGCCGAACCTCACAGGTGGCAGTAGAGAACCTGCAGCGTAGTCAGCACAAACAAAAGTCCTATTATGATAGGAATACCAAACAACGTCAACTAATGATAGGAGAAAAGGTTATAATAATGGTGGCAGGGACTGAGCCGAAATTCGAGAGCCACTGGAAAGGCCCATGTCGGATTGTATGTCCCGTAGGACCCGTCTCATATTTAGTTGAGAATAAAAAGGGTTGCAGGCAAGTCTACCACATCAATGTGTTAAAGCCATGGCATGATAGGGTGGCCTTGGCCCACCTAGCCACAATAGCCTCTCCAAAACAATTGCATGCAGTACAACCCTCTAACCCAGAGCCCATAGGATGTATCACGTGCTGTCCGGATTCTCCTAAACCAGCCCGTGATATCTTAAGGGGGGGATCTGTGAAGCGGTAGCATTGCCAGAAGCCATGGAAACAGATAGTGACCCGGTGGAAGGTTCGGGTACTGCAGGTAAATGCAGGATTTTCCCTTCTCAGCACAAGATGCACATGGCTAATCAGCTAACACAGCTCACCTCGGGGGAGGGGAGAAGCAGAGTTGCTGATTGGCCATGCCCTAGCAGGAGGCGGGTTCCCCAGAGCAGAGGCACCTTGTTAAACAGAGAGAAGGAAGACAGAAGACAGAAGACAGAAAGAGAAAGAGAAAGAGAAAGAGAAAGGGAAAGAGAAAGGGAAGGAGGAGAAGGAAGTGGAGAAAGCTGAACGCTGGAGAGAGAAAGCAGAACACTGGACAAAGCCAGCAGAAGCATGCTTTAGAGACGGAGCAAAGCAAGGACAAAGGAAGCAACCTGGAAGGCAGGAACTAGCCTTGGATGCCAGAACCTTTGACTTTGAAGGAGAAACGCTCCCCAGCTGCAATCCTAGGAGAACGCTTTCAAAGCCAAGAAGCAGGTACCAGGGAGACTCAGTGCCTGGAAGAGCCTTCTGGGAACAAGAGAGGGGTGAGGCACTGAGAGACCCAGGCATAAAGCCTATGCTTTTGGAGCAGAGAGCTGACCCGTGGAAAGAAAGGCAGATTGCTAAAGAACATTTCAGACATTCCTCAATATAAGGTACAGCGTGTCTTAAATTCTGATAACAGCTTTTATGAGAAGCCAGACTGTGTGAATGTTAATTTTAAAACCCAGGGCAAGCCCAGGTTTTATGAAGGCAGTTGGCTGTAACCTGAAACTCATTTATCTAAACCCAGCTTTTCTCACCAAACTGCTGACAGAGTTAGCAAGCAGGCTAGCTACAAGGACACAGCTGATTTAAATGGTAGAGATATATGTCGGGAGGATTTAGGAGGCCCTACTTTTGATGTGCTGTTTAGAAACACTCCACATGCAAATGAACTGAATAACCCAACACTGGCTTATAGAGACAAGTGGGGGAGGGGTAACTCCAGTGCAGTGAATGAGCGTGGTAACAGAGACGACATTGTTTGTTTGCCTGAAGCAAAACCCACAAACAATTACTCACCTCAGGAAGGAGCTAATTCTCAGCCCAGCCCATATAGAAAGCAGGCTGAAGCCCTCCTAAAAGAGTTCCAAGAATTCTTAAACAAACAAATCATTCCTGAGCAGAAAGTAGTGCAGTCAGTGCAGAGCCCAGAAACAGATGTGCCATTGGTTCTTCCCTTGCCAATGATTGAGTTAAATCAACCAATGGACTGCTCAACCTGTCTGATTGACAAGGATAGAAAAGCAAAGCTTGAATGGTCCTTTTTCTGTGATAACCTGAAATGTTTGCTATTTAAGTGCCCGGCTGAAGAGCTTACCTGAAGTTAAGAATAAGCTGAAGCATTGTTTGGTTATAGCACATGGACATTATTGTTGTTTCCTTGTTTTTGATTGCCAAGTAGAGTCCACATGAGGGAATGTGAACTCCAACATTAATGGACACTTTTGAGCACAGCCTTTAAAGACCCTTATTTTCATTGTTCCTGTGTTTCTGGCTACAATACATTATCCTTTATGCTTGTCCTATCCTTTTGAAGCGGGAGAAATAAATCCTTATAAAAAGAAATATTCTTTTGCCTGCCTTATCATTCGACCTACACAACTACAACCTTAATCTCAAGGCCCACCCCTCCTCAAACCCTCAAGGTTAGGGAGTGGGAGGTGGCAGGCCTTTTAACAAAGATGACATCTTGGACAGAATTCAACCTCTCCAGAACCAATCACATCAATGCCTTGATGATATGATCGCTGCATGGAATTCAAGCCTTGATGCTGCAGTCAGTATTCCCGTCTCCAAGAAAGCAGTGAGAACAAGAAGGAATGCACCCTGGTTCTCCCCCGAACTCCGAACATCACTTCTTTTACTCAGGAAGCTTGAAAGAAGATGGTGTCGCTCGCGATCAGCTGAGAGCCTCGAACTATATAAAGATCACCTGAAAAGACATTGAGCTGATGTCACAAAACGAATGAAACAATACCATACAGAGATATTACAACCCTCGCTAAATAAGCCACATGAGCTCTTCAGCCTAGTCAAGTCCTTAGCAAAGGAGCCCACATCCGCACAACTAAGCCTCCCCAACCCTCAAGAATATGCGGACTATCTGCAAGCCAAGTCAGATCAATCCAACACACATATCCAGTACAACTCCACCCACCCATCTCTGCCATGTACCTCACTGGATGCCGCACCTGACAGCAACCACATCATCACCGCTTTTTCTGCCCCAACTGAGAGAAGTATACAAGACATCATATCCACTATAAATACCACCAGAGCACCTATCAACCCCTGTCCAGCATTTTGGATAAAAACCCTGCAGTCTGAGCTTAGCCCTTTCCTCTCCAAACTCATCGGACTATCCTTTTCAACGGGGATCTTCCCACAAAGCCTGAAGCATACAGCAATAAGACCACTATTAAAAAATAGTAAACTGGACCCAGCAAAGATGGATTCCTACAGGCCAATATCAAGAACATAAGATATGCCATACTGGGTCAGACCAAGGTCCATCAAGCCCAGTATTCTGTTTCCAACAGTGGCCAATCTAGGTCATATGTACCTAGCAGTTTCCCCAAGAGACACAAGTTCCACAATGCTTGTACTGGGTCAAGCTTTGATATCTTCGGTCACTTCTTAATAATGGTAGCAAAGATCATCGAGAAGGTGGTACATCGGCAACTTGACCAACACATTGAGATCAATGCACCCCTCGACACTTGTCAACATGGCTTTCACAGTGCACACGGAGTTGAAACATTGCTGACCACATTACTCAACACCCTTAGCATCGGGATGGATAATATCAAACAAGGATTCGCCCTGATCTTCCTTGACATTGCCGTGGCATTCGACACCGTATGTCACAAAATACTCCTCTCCCGTCTTAGTGAGAAGGGCGTCCAGGGCAACGCTTTATCATGGTGCGCCTCGTACCTAACTGATAGATAGCAACAAGTGCACTCCGGCCCCACAACATCCTCTCCTTTCCTCCAAGAAAAAGGAGTCCCGCAAGGATCATCACTGTCAGCCCTTCTATTTAACATTTACATGCAGCCTTTATGCAACCTCGTCCGCTCGTTCAACATTAACTGCCTAATCTACGCCGATGATGTTCTTCTATATATGCCTTTCCTACTAAACAAACCAGACCTATCACCCCTGACCGCTTGTTTTGATGCTGTTACTGATTGGCTACTCTCACAGAAACTAAGAATACATTTTAAGAAAACAGAAGTCCTCTTCCTTACAAGAAACACAACATTCATACCACCCAGCTCCCTGAAAGTCAGGGATGCGGAGCTCCTATGCAAGCATACAATTCGGTACCTTGGAGTCATGCTCGACCAACAACTCAACATGAAGGCCCAGATAAACAATATGATCAAGGCAATATACAACAAAATTAAGACACTCCGCCACCTGAGACAACTACTAGAACCTGAGGATTATCGGACAGTTTATCAGGCGTTAATAATCCCGCACTTTGACTACGTGAATGCCATACTACATGGCCTTCCAAAAAACACCTTAAACCCGCTTTAACTAGCAATGAATGCGGCCGCCAGAGTGCTGCTCGGGGCATCAAGGAGGGAACACATAACCCCAATCCTAAAAAACTTACATTGGCTCCCAGTTCAATCCAGGATCACCTTTAAAGTTCTGACGCTGACTCACAAAGCCATTAATAAAAACTCCTCCACTTCACTCACAGATCTCATCCATACGACACCCCTAAACAGAGTAAGGAGATCAGCCTCCATCAACACCTTGAACATCCCAAAGGAAATCACAAATGCTCGCAATCAGCCAAGAACAGAGCATTTGCCTTTTATGCACCAACCTGCTGGAACGCCCTACCCCCTGCTATCCGGGCCATAAGTGATCTTGCCCAATTTAGGAAGGCACTTAAACATCACCTGTTCCTACAATACTACACTAGGAGTAGCCTAGTGGTTGGGGCAAGGTACTTCAGGCTGGAAGGTTGGGGGGTTCAAATCCCACTAGAGGACAGCAACCTTGGGCCGGAAGGACTGGGGTTTCTAGTCCCACAGATGCTCCTTGTGGTCTTGGGCAAGCCACTTAACCCTCCATTGCCCATGTTCCCTGTAAGTATTAGTGTATGTGTCTCATATCCCTGCATGTTAAATGTATCCCCCAATTGTGTAGTGACCGCTTTGATTAAAGGATAAGGCAGTATACAAAACTGTCTAAATAAAATAAATACACACACTCAGGTCACCACACACTCCCTGCCACACCTATGAGCCCATGCAAACAATCCCCATGTAACTGCCATTTAAGACAGAAACTTAGCCCACCAAACACCAACCCCCCTGATAAGTAGTACTGCACTCATTACACTGACAGCATGCACACAACAGATCCAATATGTAAATAGCTGAATGATCCATGTACATATGTTAATAGTTTATTTGCACATAGTTACCCTGTTTGTTTGTTTCCTGTACAAAACCCCCTGTTATATTGTAAATACAGTGCAGTCCCCTGCTCTGCATAATTGCGTTACATGTAAACCGCACTGGTGTAAAGAGCGCGGTATATAAGAAAGTTAAATAAATAAATAAATAAATAAAATAAATAAAGATTTGGGTGAATGAGCTGAGATAAAGAAGAGGAAAGGAATCTTCTTCTTTGAGGAAAAAGAAGAAGCTGTTTTGATTTACTACTTTGTTGTAGAGGAAAATACCTTGCACGTTTTGGAAGCCAGAAGTATGAAAATACAGCTATTTTGTTTCTGTAAATAACCTTCAAGCAAAGCTCCAGCAAAGAGTACTGTTTGTTCTGCACTAAGTCTGTTTGGGAAGGGGAATAAATTTTCTTGTCAATTTTTGCCTAACACTCGACTCACGGCTATCCTTTTATCAGAGGACTAAAAACTACCACTCCCATAAGGCATAGCAGGAGTAAAAGCTATAGTCATTTTCTGCATAAAGGACATCATGCCAGCCCCAACCCTCTGACCCCTAGGCGGAGGGCTGGGGGGGGGGGGCATATGACACAGTGCTGAAGTTGTGCACTATCGGTGCATTGTATAGAGGTGCTAGCGTATGATGTCAGAGCCAGCTTTCTGCATCAGCCCGTTAGATTGTAGGCTCTCCAGGAACAGGTAAAGTACTGTACCTGAATTTAACTTACTGTGAATGCTACTGGAAAGGTGTGAGCTAAATATTAATAAATAATATTGCATAGCAGTGTGCACAGGCACTGTTCTTATGTCAGTTATTCTATGTATTCAGCTCACATTTTTTAATATCTGTAGTTCTGGTATAACAGGTGGACAAAGGTGAGCCAATTGATATAGTGTATCTGGATTTTTAGAAAGCCTTTGACAAGGCCCTTCATGAGAGACTCTTGGTGAAATTAAAAAATTATGGGATAGGAGACAGTGTACTATTGTGGGTCAGAAACTGGCTAAAAGTTGGAAAGCAGAGGGTAGGGCTAAATTGAGAAAGGTGAATGGTGGAGTTCCCCCTGGGATCTGTTCTGGGTCTGCTACTTTTAGGTATATTTGTAAATGACCTGGAAATGGGAATAATGAGTGAAGTAATCAAATTTGCAGATGACACAAAATTATTCAAAGTTGTTAAAACCTAAGAGGACTGTGAAAAATTGCAAGAGGAACTTGATAAATTGGAAGACTGGGCATCAAAATGGCAGATGGACTTTAATGTAGACAAGTGCAAAGTTATGCACCTAGGAAACAACAACCCAAGCTATGGTTACACGATGCAAGGTTCCTCATTGGGAACCACCACCCAGGAAAAATATTTAGGCATTATCGTGGCTATCACATTGAAACCCTCCACCCAGTGGCAGCGGCAGCCAAGAAGGCAAATAGAATGCTAGGTATCATAAGGAAAGGAATGGAAAATAAAACAAAGGATATTATAATGCCTCTGTATCGTTCCTTGGTGCGACCCCACCTTGAATATTGTGTGCAGTTCTGGTCGCCGTATCTTAAAAAGAATATGGCGGAATTAGTTGAAAGACTAGGGGATATGCAATGAAGACTAGTAAGAGCAAATATTTTTTCACTCAGCGCATAATCAAACTATGGAATTTGTTACCGGAGGATGTAGTAAAAGCTGTTAGTGTAGCTGGGTTTAAAAAAGGTTTGGGCAAGTTCCTGGAGGAAAGCTCCATAAACCATTATTAAATAGGACCCGAGAAATCCATTGCTTGCCCCAGTACAATCATTTTGGAACCTGTGTGTCTTTTTGGGAAACTGCCTGGATTGGCCACTGTGGGAAACAGGATACTGGGCTTGATGGACCTTGGTCTGACCCATTATGGCATATCTTATATTCTTATGTTCTTATGGGAGGAAGATGAAGCCCTGGACGACGCCGATGCAATGGACATTGCATCCGAGGCAAAAAGGGTGCCAAGTTTTGCAGCTCTATTTTGCAGGCCCCTCTTAGTCATCTTTCTCCAGAGGATGCACTCTGATAGAGAATGGTCTGGGCCCAAACATTTAAGACACCAGTCATGGGTGTCGGTAGCAGAAATGGTACCGTCACATTTTGAACATTTTTTGAAACCACAAGTTGGTTTCTCCATTTTGAAGAAAACAGAGCCTAGTGCCCAAAATGGTACTGAAGCACCAAGAGGGGACAGACCCTCAAGAAAAAGCTTTTTTCTTTTTTTTAAAGAAGAAGAAGAAAATAAAGAAGATACCAGTGCTACCGGTATAGGCATCGATGGGAAGGCAGACGCGACCACAAAAAAGAAAATTTTCTGCGGTGACAGGAGTTGCTTCGTGTCGGCTCCACAGAAACGAAAAACTGAAGAGGGAGACTTGGAAAGGCGGGAAGGCAGCAACGCAGGCACAGTGGGATGCTCCCAAAAGCTTTCCTATAGGACGCTGGGGAGCATTCCTGCACGGCCTCCGTCGGTGCTGACGATATCCATATGTGAAGACTACATTCCTGCAGATAGTAACTTACTTATGGTCACAGGAAGTGGGAATCAAACCATTATCTCTTGGATAATAGGCTATTATTACTAGCCACTAGACTACTCCTCCAAAGACAAAGCTACATCTTCAGTACATACAGTAGTCACTGCACCATTAAGCCGTTGGGTCTCTGACCTTAAGGGCATGTGTCTCTGGTATCCAGCTAGTGCATGCAAAGGGAGAAAAGAACATTTTTGCACCTAGCCCCCCTGACCAGTTATAGTATACAAAAGGCTTGGAAGAGTTCAGCCTGTGAAAAGATTCCAGTTCACCAGAGCCAGGAACCCCACAGAGCAGCATTGGTGTGTCATCCAGCACAGTACTGGGGACCTGTGACTGCCTCCAATGCCTACATCGGGTACAATGGGGAAAAGTATTAGGTAGAGGAGATAAAGATATCCATGCAGGGAATCTGGACTAAAGAATTAAGGTGCATAATTGGTGACAAAACAAGAGTAAATTGTAGGAGGGTTTAAATGATGAAGAACCCAAAATGAGTAAAAAGGGAAAGAGTGGTGAAAGAGAACGTAATGTGAACAATTGAACAAAATTTGGTAAAATTCCCACTGAGAGAAGAAATAAGCAAACTCCTTTAATCATTTTTGGAATGTGGAGAATTAGTTAACTGCTTGTAACATAGTTCTTCTCAGTTTCTGTCTGTTGTTATTGTTGTTTTTCTCAGTGATCCTTAAGTTTACCTAAACCCTTAATTCAGAATACAATTTCTAGCCTGAAGACATTTTTATTGAGAAGGGCATGGTGTGAGAGTGTCAAGTGCCAAGGTTATATGCAAGTCCCCACCAAAAGAACCTTGGAAATAATTATCTGTGAGCTCTGGACTGAGTGCCAGAAAAAGCTCAATGGATAGCTATACTCCTAATCTGCCAGCTGTGGGATCACACAGAAGGGGGTTACAATCCATTCATCAGTTGCAAGCAAAATACTGCTGTTTGTAATGTTTCACCCCAGTGATCATGCAATCTTATTTCCCCCCGTTAGCATTGCAGCATCGGCTGCCCATAACTTATCGAGTTGAATTTAAACTCTTGTTATTGACTCAAAAGGCATTTTATATTGGCCAGCACGTGGCCTGCATTACAGATTTCATTGTTCATGCTTATCTCTCCTTTTTGAGTATGCTTTGAGACTATCCATTGGTCCTCATTTTTTTTTTTATTTGGGCCAGTTCTCTGAAACAGTTTGCCTTTGAATTTTCATCAAGATTCATCTGTACCTAAATTTAAAAAAAAAAAAAAAACACCTTTTTTCAGCAGGTATTTGATGATGGTGCCCAGGTTAGGACTGGGAGCTCCTTGAAGAAATGAACAGGCTGTATATTTTTTTTGCCATTGTTTTATTTATGCTTTATTGTTTTTATGTTGTAATTCCTATTATTTTCTAGGGGCTTGTTCTGATTGGTGGCATAGTGAATCCAAATAAACAAATACATATATACAGTAAATGCATTCATACACATTATGGGAATAATTTTAAAACGCTACTTTGTTTGATAAAGCATGTTTTACATGAGGAAAAGGGGTTTTATTAAAATAGTGCATGTGTAGGTGTAGGGAAAGAGTGTATCAACTTTTAAGTCAACTGCAGTTAGGCATTCCTAGAGGCATAACTGGGGTGGAATTATATGTGTGTATTTTATAAAATACATACATTCATGTAGAGAGCATGTACACACTTATATGATTGCTTTAGAAAAGGGAGTAACTTTGTGTACTACTGGGGCTACCTCTAGATACCTGTTTTAAAAAGTACATGGATAGCTATGTTGACTTTAGAAAATATCCAACCATAGAATATCATCTCATTCTTCTTCATTCAATTTCTGATTACCTATATAAATCAGTATTGCAGCTTCTAAATATTTCTGCTTTTATAGATATTGTATATTATTCAGATCGTCATGTGGATCTTCATTAAAGGGAGACCACTACAGTTAATTCATTGTAATGAACAATTTTATAAATAGATTCTTTTCTTAAAATCCATCCCTCTTATATCCAGTTTTTTTTTATATTTTACTGATTAAACAAATTAATTTCAAGGTTCCAAATAAAGAATAAGCATTACTTATCTTATGGTACACTCCAAATAATCTCTTCTTCCTTTCAATCTTAAAGTGTTCTGGGTTCAACATTCTACAATAATTAATTCCAAATATCATATACAGTTAGAAGAATCTCTCAACATATAGTTTGACATAAATGCATATTTTGAACCAACCGCTCTGCATCAGGGGTAGTAACTCTCATTCCCACTTCATGCTACTGGATTCTGTGATTTAAAGCAACATAACATCACATTTTACAGTATTTATACTAATCACATGATTGTTATCTAGTCAGTCAGGAAACCAGAGCCAGCACAATGCCTAAACTCCTTAAGTTTTTATAACAGAGAAACCCATTCAATCTCTGGTTATACTGTCTGCAGTGCTGTTCCCTGTGGTGAAGTTGGCAGTTTCTATTACCTCCTTGCTAATCTTCCTTCCGGTGATCGATCCTTCTCCAAATAAGATTCTGAATAGTATGTTGTTTATCCATTTGGATAGACTCTACACTGCATTTGAGGCCGCGGGGCAGGGTCCCGGCGGCCGAGGGTAACCGGGTGCTCGGCAGGTGCGGGGGCCCTGTCCCGCGGACATCATCGGCTGGGGGCGGAGCGCAATGACGTGGTGGGCGCCGGGAAAACCAATTGGCTCCAGCCGCGCGCGGGAGCGCGGTGGAGTCTGGGAAGTGGGAGGCGTGTGGCCTGAGTGGGGAGGAGCCAGGAGTCGGCAACGGCAGCCGAAGCTCCTGCTCCTCCCCGGGGACGAGGCCGGTTTTGGTGTCGCGTAGGGGGCCGGGGGCGAGGGGATGCGCCGGGCCATCTGGTGTCTGTGGGGGGTGGGTGCTGCCCGTGGGATTGGCGCCTCATCTGTCTGCTGTGTGGGGGCGATGCACCCCGGGGCTGCGGCCGCGGGTGCGGGGAGAGGCGCAGGGGGGGAGCGGTGCCTGGGGAGGATGGGCTTCGGGGCTGTGGGCAGCGGTCAGCGAGGTGCGGGCAGCGGCGCGGGAGCTGAGTGAGGGGCTGTGCCTGGGGAGGCCGGGCCCGGAGCGCTCCGGCTGCTGGCTGCGCGCCCCCCCCTCCCCCTCGATTGCTGCTGCCTGCCTGTCTCGCGGCACACGCTCCCTTCCGCGGTTGCTCGCTGGGAGCCTCGGTGATCTGGTACTCATGGTTTCAGCTTCCAGGTCAAGTTGGATGTTTCTGCTGCTACTTTGTGTAACATCAGCTGTGGTGCCACAGTGGCTGGTTTGCTACTCTGTGAGTGTGTGGGATATATTGCTAATTTTTTTTTGTTTGTTGTACTATTTTAATCTGTATTGTTTTATTATCGTAATTTGTAATAATTGTTCTATATCTATTCTTGGTGTGCTGGAACCCTACATTGCTGCATTGTATATTGGCTTTCATGAATCTTTTTTTTTTTTTTTTTTTTTGGCGTCCACCGTGGAGGAGGGGATGAGCACTGCTTTGGACTTTTTTCATTTCTGGTAGAAAAGGAAAGAAAATGAGGCGGGAAATGGTTGTATACATATTTGTGGGGGTTTTGTTTTCCTCTTTCTTTCTCTTTTCTGATGGTGTGATGGGTTCTCGTGGCTTTTTCTCCACATCACCACCTTGGACGGTCTCTTGATACAGGTTTCATGCCGAAATGTGTCAGGAACTTGGATTTAATTTCACAGGTGATTGCTGATCCCATAATTTAGGTAGATGTACTGGACATATTCATTGTCCATGGTTCCTGACTGGGCTGTTTGTTTTGGCCTCGGTCTCATTGATGCGCGTTGCGAGCGGGGAGGGGCAGGTGCCTGGGGTTCCCGGCTTCATGGGGCGGAGTGCCAGTTCGTCTGGGGGGCTGGCTGTGGTGCCCGAGGACGAGCGGAATCGAGGGCTGGCCGGGTGGCTGTGCAGGTGGCCTGGTGCCCAGGAGACCAGGGGGCTCTCGCTTCTGCTGGTGCTCCAGGTGTATGGGGGGGTTCTTCAGAGCGGGTGGATGGCGGGGGCAATTTTTCAGTTTTACATTGCCAGGAATGCCCGGGGGGTTGTGGGTTCGTTGTGGGCGCGTACTGACTCGATGGCTATGTAAAAAAAAAAAAAAAAAAAAGAAAGCCCGATCACGGACAGCTATATATCTGGATGGATAATGGTTCCCCCTCCTGGGGGTTTTCTGTGTTTTCTCTTTGTTTCCACAGATGGCGCTCAGACCTGGGCTTGCTGGCAGGGGAGTGGAGAAGGCCAACCGCGTTTGGAGCGCATGGGACGGGCTGTGGCAGGGGAACATGGCCACTGGACCCTTGGCTTCTGCGTCCAGGAGGCCGACGCCGGGGCAGCAGGTGAGTGTTGGCGGACTGGGGGGGTAGGTGTTGCAATTGCGAGAGGGAGCGGGGGTGCTGCGCTGCCATAGCGGGATTAGTGTTGGCGGAGCCGCTATTCGGAGTCGTTTACCTTTGCGGCACCGTCTATTCGGCCGCGTGGAGGGGGGCGGAAAGGGCACGGTGCGGGATACGGCGTGCTGCTTGCGGAGTGGGTAAAGTATGGGGACCGTGTGCTGGTGGACTTGGCAGCGGTTATATTGATTGTGCGCCTTATTCGGGTCGGTCGGGGTCCATGGGGTGGGGGTTGAAGTGGTACGGGACGGAGCAGTTCGCAGGGTGTCACAGAAGAGAATGCTATAATGTTAGATTATCTGTCGGAGAGGGTGGCGAGCAGTAGGATGGGGGCAATTACTGCGTGCTCGGGAGCGGGAAAGAGGGGCGGGGGGGTCTTCTGGTCCGGCTGGCATGGTGGAGATGTAACAGCTAGGAGGCAGTGGGGCAGCGTTTTTTCTGGCCCACCGTGGGACCGCCAGTATCGTCCTGTTTCCTGGGTCGGCGGGGATGAACTCGAGCATATGTGCCTGCTAGGCTAGAGTAAGGGATTGGCCCACAGACACAAGAAATATAATACTACGGCCGTGGAATAAATAACGTATGCACTGGAATGGGCAGGGCCCGTTGTGCTGCCGGGCTGGTCCCTCTGCTTCTCTGGGAGGGGTAGTTGGCCTGTTATGCTTCGGGCCTTATGATGGGCTGCAGCAAGACCTGGGGTTGTGCTGAGGAGGGCTTGGGGGGGGGGGGATTCGGGCGGGTTTGGATGGTACAGGCGCAGCAACTGCTTCCGCGGCCTAAGCGGATAATTCGACTTGGTGGTGGCGTTTTCCTCGCATGGTTAGGGGAGTAGGAGTCGAGCTGATAGTAGGCGGACTCCAGCCCCTTTATGGGTATAGCAAAGTACAAAAAAAAAAAAAAAAAAGGAAAATACAATAGAATAACATAAATAATAACGAGGCCTTTTTTCCCTCGGTAATTTCCGGCCAGGTTGTTGTGGGGTTCCGGGGGTGTGCACTACAGGTTTGCAGATCAGGGGTGGGGGTTCCGGGTCGTGAGACGTCGGGATCGGGGGGGGCGGCTGTCGGCTGTGCACGGGAGTTTTGGGCGTACCGGCTATGGCTGGGGGGGTGGAAGATGGGCCGGTTGAAGGGTCCTGGGGTGGTGCTTGGGTGCTGGAGTTCAGTGCCCTCAAGGGGGTGTTGGGAGCTCCTTGATGGTGGGATGCGCTTGGGGTATGGCAGGGGACCCGGTGCTGGGGATTACCTCTTAGGCCTGGAGCGGACGTTCCGGGAGCAGGGGATCGTCTCCCTGGGCAGGAAGGTCGTGATGGCAGGGGCGGGTAACGACTGGGGTGGGCTGCTTCGTAATTGGCGTTAACGATTGCCGCGGCAGTGGGCGGTGACACCGTCTGGTGGGCTGGGACGGCACCAAGGTCGGTCGGCTTCATAGGCCGGCGTTGGCTTTGGGGGGTCGGTGATGTCTGGGGAGGGAGGCTCACGGGCGTGTTGGCTATTTAGACGCGGGCATGGCAGCTCTTTGGGCTGCAGCCGACAGTTATCAGTCGGGGTATTCCGTTAGGGGATGCGTGGCATAGGACAGCTCCTGGCGAGGTTGGCGGAACCCAGCCTCAGGCCTTACGTGGGTTGTCGCAAAGGGGGGCTGGAGAGGCGGGTGCAGCCTCGAGCTGGGTGGGGGGGTGACGCTGAATCAAGCGGCAGTGGGGTGCGAGGTGGGGGCACGTTCCGGCGGGAGGTGGGGCATCGGTCTTGCGTATCCACGCTGGTTCTCAGGGGGTGGGGGACGGGCTTTCCTGTCCCCGATGGGGACGGTGGCGGTACGGGACGGCTCGGGGGTCCTGCATGAAGCCGCGGGAGGCGGGCGTTCCGGCGGGAGAGGGGAGGGGGGTGCGTGCTCAAGGCCACGGGATGCCTGGTGGCCTGTTACACGGGGGCTTCCGGACTTGCTGCTCTGTTTACAAAGGGGGGGGGTGTTGAAGTCTGCTGTCCCCTTTTCCGGGCTACCGGGGACGTGCGGCTCGGCGTATACTGGCAGCTTGTTGAAGTCTGCAGCCCCCTCTTCTGGGCAAAGACGTCGGGTATCCTTTGCGCCATTCTATCTGGGTGGGGCGGTGGTGAGCTCCGGCGAAGCTAGTGGGGTTGTGGTCTATAGTGGAAACAGTAGGCAGTGCATGGGCGGGGCTGCGGTTGTTGCGGCCCGTTCATCCCGCTTTGGGGGGGTGTCGCATGCGGGGGTCGCGTACGAAACGGTGGATGAGGTGCCTGGGTCTGGCTGGTCTAGGCTTCCGAGAGGTGGGGGTCACGTGCTTTTCGCTGTCCGCTGGGGGGCCAGACAGGAAGCTTTGGGTCATTTGGCCCATGGGTCATTCCCTAGTGGGGAGTATGGCTCGGGAGAGCTGGGTGGTCGGTCTGGACCCCTCGGATCTTGCTCTGGTGGGGATATCATTTTATGGCAGAGGAGCGTGGTCGCAGACGGATGCAGCACATTCCTTTGCTGGGGGCACCGTGGAGTAAGCCGGGGGGGCTCCGGTTTACGTGTTGGGGGGGGGCGCCGATTGGGTCGCGGAGCATCCTTCGACTGCGGTCGGTTGTCCAGTCATGGTCTCTGGGCTTTTATAACAAACATAAAAAAAAAAAGGGTAAGCAGGGAGGGGGGGGGGAGGTGGGACTCGGCAGTGCGACCCGGGCAGGGGATAATCCGGCATTCCTGAGGTGCGAGCGTAGGGTTGTCGGAGGTGGGGGGGGGGGTGTTTCTCCTCTGGGGGTGTGGGAGTGCTTAGCCCTCACTGGACGGTGGGCTTGATATGTGTGGTTTGGTAAGGGGTGCACCTGGTAGCAGCTTGGTTTTGGGGGGGGGGGGGGCGGCTTCGGGACATTAATGTCACCAGTGCTGGTGGAGGGATCTCGGAGGTGTCCGGGATCCAGAGCTCTAGGCCGCACTGGGGTCGGGGCGGGGCGCCTTCGACCTGACATTAATGTCCTTTGTGCCGGTGGCGGGATCCCGGAGGTCCGGGGTCCGGAGCCTTAGGCTATACTTGGGCCGGGGGCGGGGTGCCCCCGACCCGGACATCCCCTCGCTGACTTTTGCTACATGGCGAGGTCGGGGAAAGGGGATTAGGAAGATTGCGGTTGGCATGACCGCGGCAGCAGCGGAGGTGGGGTCACCTTGCTAATAGCATGGCTGGTGAGGCATTGCTCCGCTGCGGGTCACCTTGCTAATAGATGGCTGGTGAGGTATTACTCCGAGGTTGGCATTGTTAAGAGGATTATTCTTGAACTGTAATGTTCGGTATATTGTAAAGTTAATAAAGCTGCGACCGGTGCTTTTCCCAAGAATGGTGTATGTGTGTATTCTGTGGGAAAGGGGAGTGGGACTAAAATGGGGGGAGGGGGCGGGGGTGGATGGTTAGAGGGGCCCGGAGCACCATGTCCGAGCTACCTCGGTTAATTGGCGGCCGCGGGGCAGGGTCCCGGCGGCCGAGGGTAACCGGGTGCTCGGCAGGTGTGGGGGCCCTGTCCCGCGGACATCATCGGCTGGGGGGCGGAGCGCAATGACGTGGTGGGCGCCGGGAAAACCAATTGGCTCCAGCCGCGCGCGGGAGCGCGGTGGAGTCTGGGAGGTGGGAGGCGTGTGGCCTGAGTGGGGAGGAGCCAGGAGTCGGCAACGGCTGCCGAAGCTCCTGCTCCTCCCCGGGGACGAGGCCAGTTTCCCTCCCTCCCTCCCTATGTTAGCGATGTGGGAATGGGGCTGAAGGGGTGTCGCAGCTGGGGGGGGGGCGGGATCCCGGAGGTCCGGGGTCCGGAGCCTTAGGCTATACTTGGGCCGGGGGCGGGGTGCCCCCGACCCGGACATCCCCTGGCTGACATTTGCTACATGGCGAGGTCGGGGAAAGGGGATTAGGAAGATTGCGGTTGGCATGACCGCGGCAGCAGCGGAGGAGGCGGGGTCACCTTGCTAATAGCATGGCTGGTGAGGCATTGCTCCGCTGCGGGTCACCTTGCTAATAGATGGCTGGTGAGGTATTACTCCGAGGTTGGCATTGTTAAGAGGATTATTCTTGAACTGTAATGTTCGGTATATTGTAAAGTTAATAAAGCTGCGACTGGTGCTTTTCCCAAGAATGGTGTATGTGTGTATTCTGTGGGAAAGGGGAGTGGGACTAAAATGGGGGGCGGGGGGGGGGGGGGCATGGTTCGCGGGGCCCGGAGCACCATGTCCGAGCTACCTCGGTTAATTTGAGGCCGCGGGGCAGGGTCCCGGCGGCCGAGGGTAACCGGGTGCTCGGCAGGTGTGGGGGCCCTGTCCCGCGGACATCATCGGCTGGGGGGCGGAGCGCAATGACGTGGTGGGCGCCGGGAAAATCAATTGGCTCCAGCCGCGCGCGGGGAGCGCGGTGGTGTCTGGGAGGTGGGAGGCGTGTGGCCTGAGTGGGGAGGAGCCAGGAGTCGGCAACGGCTGCCGAAGCTCCTGCTCCTCCCCGGGGACGAGGCCAGTTTCCCTCCCTCCCTCCCTATGTTAGCGATGTGGGAATGGGGCTGAAGGGGTGTGTCGCAGCTGGGGGGGGGGCGGGATCCCGGAGGTCCGGGTCCGGAGCCTTAGGCTATACTTGGGCCGGGGGCGGGGTGCCCCCGACCCGGACATCCCCTGGCTGACATTTGCTACATGGCGAGGTCGGGGAAAGGGGATTAGGAAGATTGCGGTTGGCATGACCGCGGCAGCAGCGGAGGCGGGGTCACCTTGCTAATAGCATGGCTGGTGAGGCATTGCTCCGCTGCGGGTCACCTTGCTAATAGATGGCTGGTGAGGTATTACTCCGAGGTTGGCATTGTTAAGAGGATTATTCTTGAACTGTAATGTTCGGTATATTGTAAAGTTAATAAAGCTGCGACTGGTGCTTTTCCCAAGAATGGTGTATGTGTGTATTCTGTGGGAAAGGGGAGTGGGACTAAAATTGGGGGGGGGGGGGGGGGGGGGTGCATGGTTAGAGGGGCCCGGAGCACCATGTCCGAGCTACCTCGGTTATAACGCTCACTGCTACGTCTGTATTTGGCACCTATTTTATAACGTAAAGTGTATATGTATTTTACATTATGTGATAGAGGCATAAAGTTACACTTCAATCTAGTTGTGGCTATAGCAGGCAGGAATGCCCGTACCTATATTTGTCAGAAATGCATATAAGTTATCATATTTTATAACTTATGTGCATACATTTAGTCTCCACCCATGCTCTGCTGAATCTCTGCCCCTGTGCATGCCCAAACTGAAAGTACATGCAATAGGACTTACGTACATGCTTACAGACTAGCGACAGCCTAAAGCAAGCTCATGAGTGCCCATCCACTCATGTAAGAGTTTTAAGATAAGGACTTATGCATGCTACTAGCATGCAGCTTTTCTCACATCTGTTAGCATCTCAGTCCCAAAATGACTATTGAAAGGGTGTGGCAGCATCCAGATGTTAATCCTGAAATGATGTTCATAAAATCACAGTTTATTGCTCACTTTGTCCTACCAACATCCACAAAAGGGCTGGGATACACAATAATGGAAATTACATAAGATTATAGCTTGCTAGCATTTGGGTGGTTCCATGAGATCCTTATCATCACCCAATCATATCATCTACAGTCTCCACGAGCTAAATGTGTACATTATCCAGCAACTGAAAATTAAATTCACATATATTTTTTACTTGCCAATAAGCAATATTAAGGGTCTCCTTAAGGACCCGATGAAAAGTTGGTTTGGAATATATTATCTTACTGAGGGGGCTTTAATAGTTTGACATCATGGAATAGGCATAAAATAAGGGTCTCTTTACATTCTATAATGGCATTCTGCAATAAAATCAAAATTATGGGTGTAAATTTATAAAGTAGGCTGAACAATAGAAAAGGGTGCCTAAGTCAGGTTTTACATATGTTGGCAGCAATTTTATAAGTTGTTCAACAAGTGCTGAACCTTTTATAAAATACTGCATGTATAGTATTAGTGCACCACAGACAGAACTACCTTAAGAATATAAGAAAAGCCATGCTAGGTCAGAACAAGCTCCATTGAGCCCAGCATCCTCTCTCCAACAAAGACCTGGCAGATCCCAAAACAGAGATCAGCTTCTCAGAATTCATTTCCAGGGATGATCAAAGACTCTCCCAAGTCTGCCTAGTTCATAATTTTCTATGGATTTTTCCTCCAAGAAATTGTTGAAAACTCTTTTGAATACTGATCCGTAGATTGACTTGACAACATCCTTTGGCAAAAGATTCTACAGCTTGATTGTATGCTTTGCATGATTTGTTTTCAGATCTGCTGATGATTAGTTTCATGGCATATCCTCTTGCTTTTTGTGCAACTTGACAGGTGAAACAAATACCTTCTGGTGGCTGGACAAGAATGTGTTGTGGAGCCAGGAGCACTAGTTTATAGCATGGAAATGCCTGTGTTCACTGTGCCTTTTTGCACTTACAATGAGCGATGAGTTTCTCAGCAGGGTCTTCACATAAAGTATTTGGGTCTCCTCTAGAGACAGCGTCATACTGCAACAGAGCCTTTCACCCACACATGAGCAGTGGATTAGCATGGGAGTCTTAAATGTCTTATGCACATGCATGCCATTATAAAAGACAGAGACTTGTGCATTCATGTACATGGGGTGAATCTTATAAAGGTACAAGCACAATGACAGGGAGGAAGAGAGCCTTGATCAGAAAATCTAATTTTGGCTCAAGGGAATCAGATTTGTTAGACATCAAGCATTACTCTAGGCCCGGGTCTCAAAAGGAAAGTTGGTGAGAAGATAGATTTGATTTTCTAAATATACTGTAGATAAAGGTGATGAGGTATAATGCTATTCTAAAATACATATTACACGTACAAATGAAAGGTACACCCAGTACATACTTCCTTTCCCTGAAAAAGCTTGCATGTGTGTTCATGTGTAAGTAGCTCCTTTATAAAATCACCTGGCCTTTTCACCCATGTGACCAGCATCTGACATTTATAAAATGACCTCCATTGAGGACAATTTCCAAAAGATGTTTATCAGGGTAAATGGGCTATTTGAAAATTTCCCACTCTTGCTGCAGGGAAAAATACATGCTGATGGTGACTGGGATATATTCTTTGCTTTCTCCTAGAAGCTGCTGCCCTAGAAGACTCCCTAGGCTGCCCAATGATTAAACCAGATCTTGATGTTCCTTCACCAGGGGCTTCAAGTAGAGTGACTTTGATTTTAAAACTGAATAGAAACAAAAGTTGTTGCAATCCCCTTTTACTACATAACATGAAGAATATGTGCTATTTTACAACTGTGGTTTGCATTGTATATCATTCTGATCTTGATTTGTTCAGTCGCTGAAATTGATTGTACTTGCTTAAGTTTTAAAACAGCAGTTCAACAAAGGAGCGTAGA
The DNA here is from genome assembly GCA_033557465.1 of Ichthyophis bannanicus. Lineage (NCBI taxonomy): Eukaryota > Metazoa > Chordata > Amphibia > Gymnophiona > Ichthyophiidae > Ichthyophis > Ichthyophis bannanicus. Next base: position 1,160,069,526 of record CM066031.1, read on the forward strand.
ATAACCACAGCCACATAGATGAAGTCTTTGTAAACCAATTTTATTTAAAAGGACCTGACTTGGCCAGATTTTGGCATCAAAGCCTGCATCAGGAGTTGATAGAGTCAAAAGGTACTTCCAATTTGATACACATTACTAGCAGAACGGCTATGAAAGACCTAGACAAGATTCTCAAGAGCAGAGATGTCTCTCTCCATACAAAGATTTGACTCATTCAAGCCATGGTATTTTCAATAACATCATTTGGATGCGAAAGCTGGACAGTGAAAAGATAGACAGGAAGAAAATTGATGCCTTTGAATTATGGTGCTGGTGGTGAAAACTGCATATATTATGGACTGCCCGAAAAACAAACCAGTAAGTACTAGATGGGATCAAACCTAAGCTTTCTTTAGAAGCTCAGATGACAAAACTTCAACTTTCATACTTTGGACACATCATGCGAAGAGAGAGATCATTAGAGAAAGAAATCATGCTTGGCAAGATAGAAGGTCAACGCAGAAGAAGAAGGCCAACAATGAGATGGATCCATACTATAACAGCAGCTACGGGTACCAATCTGTCAACAATGAGCCACCTGACTGAAGACCAAACACAATTTAGTACAACTATCCAGAGTGTCGTCATGAGTCAACACTGACTCGACGGCACTTAACAACAACAACAACTGTAAGTAATAGGGCATACATAGACCTGTAAAATAAGGTCCTGACACTGCTCGTATATTATGTGATTTCACGAGGAGCTGCAGCAGGTTTCAGCGTGAGCTTCGTCCATGGCTGAGACCCGCTGCAGATCCTCGCAAAATGGGATGCCGGGGCTCATGTTACGATATTGAACTGCAAATGCTGATGTACTTGTTTTGTTTTCGTTTTCAGTGTATTCAGCAATTACCATTTCTTCACTTTTAATGCCTTGATAGCAAAGAACCACTTCAGTAATCCTGAGACATATTATCTGATTTATTCAGCTCAAAATCCAGTTAGCTTGTTTTTTAGTATTGTTATGAAAGGAAATTTGAGTGATGGAAGAACCATACACAGAATCAGAGAGGAATCTATTTTGAACATTAAAAAAAAACATGTCAACATTTACAGATGCTTATAGTTTACCATTTCAAGACATTTTAAGCACTCTGCAAAACGTTTTAAAGTAGTAAAAAGCTTTTGGAATGGAGGAGTAGCCTAGTGGTTATAGCAGCAGTCTAGTACCTAAGAGATTAGGATTTGATTCCATTGGCATTTCTTGTGACCTTGGGTAAATCACTTTACCTTCCATTTCCTCAGAAAAAAAGGCCTGCAATCTATTTCCAGTCATATCTTGCCAAGAAAACCCAGGGGCTGCTGGGTGATCAGAGTCAGCATTGACTTGACAGCACTTTAAAAAAAAAAAAGCTTTTACATTTTACTGTAATGCTCCTGATTTTTTTGTTATTTAAGTTTCATTTCAATATATATATATGCATCCAACCAATCCAATGTCTTCAGCAGGTTCTAAGAAAACATGTGCAGTCATTACAACACCAGACAGACATGAGTACAGCAAATAAATGCAATATCAAGTAAAATTAACAACTTAACTGGCAACCAGCCCTGATCTTGTGTACAGATTACCTTAACAGGCTGGTATACCTTTGATGCAAATAATTCCAAAAGAAGGACAAGATGAAGTGCCTTAAAATATATCAAATTTCTTTAAAAATTACTCCATGGAGTTGTTGTACTTTGACTTTATTTTATTTTTTTTACCTGTCCTCAGATATCTGCCACTGCACTTAAAATGTTATCTGCAGGGACTGTCTCTTACATGTTTGTGTACAGTGCTGTGTATGCTTTGTAGCACTATACAAATAATCAGTAGTAGTAGTAGTAATTATACAAAGTGGATGGAAAGGCACATAGGTGAATACATTCCATCTATTTTATCAAGGCAACGTATGCATTTGTGCCTTTAAGAAATAGCCTTTTTGAAAGCTCTCATTAAAAATTACACTATATTGTATTAGCACCTACTTTTATGTGGGTATATATCACAGCGCCTGTTTGAATATGTAAAATATTCTTCTACATGCTTAAATATTTTATACAATTATTCCCCTACATACAAATACACATGGTGACAAAAATGCATTTACGCATGTTCAGGTTTGAATTTTGGGTGGACTATGGTCAGAGTCACAATTTTTATGCAGTCTGTAGATAGCCACAAAGGGGGAAGTGATCATATTGGGTGACTTAAATCTACCCGATGAGGATTGGATTACTCCTTCTGCAAATCTGGAAAGAAGCAAAAAAATTGTGGATGCTTTCCAAGGTGTTACTAAGACAAATGGTGATGGAACCAACCAGGGAATGCTCAACGCTGGATTTAGTGCTCACCAACGGTGATAGCGTGTTGAATGTCTGGGTGGGTGCCCCTGTGAGCAGCAGCGATCATCACACGGTGTGGTTTGAGATAAAAGCCAAGGTGTAGTCCAATCATAGCAAGCTCAAAGTCCTAAACTTCAAAAACACTGACTTCAGTAAAATGGCCAAGTACCTGAAGGAGGAGTTGGCAGGGTGGAAGGGGATAAGGGAAGTGGAATTGCAATGGGCTAAACTAAAGGTGACAATAAAAGGGGCAATAGATAAATATGTAAGAAAAATAAACAAAAACAAGAGGAGAAGGAAACCCATTTGGTTCTCCAAAGAGGTGGCTGCTCAAATAAAGGTAAAAAACACAGCAGAGGAACACAGAAATGAATACAGGATCAAACTCAAAGAGACAAAAAAAGAAATAAGGAAAGCAAAACCAAAGGCAGAGGAAAAGATGGCTAAAGATGTGAATTGTGGTGACAAAACTTTCTTCAGGTATATTCGGGAAAGGAAGCTAAATACAGCTATAGTTTTTGTTAAATTTCTTTCCCCCTGCTCTCAATGGTTTTGTCTTGAGAAGCTGGCAGATAATTATCAAAACTGGTGAAATTATTACAGGCCCTGAATTGAACCCTGACTATATGTTACGCTTACGTAAGTACATTTTATTCTGCTGAGCTGCCAAATGAAATAGTTGCAAGAAGCAAACAGTTGGCCATCCAAGATTTTTAGCAAGCTCATGCTGATGGATTGTGCTATATGCCATGCACATCTTATTATAACAAATCTGCAAAGGCTGATAACAAACTGTATTACAATGTCAGCTATTTATTCTTCAGTTGGACCTAATATGCCTTCTAGAGTTAATGAACTTGAGAAATGTAAAGAGAAAAGTAAAGTATAATGCTGTCATGTGTATGAACGAGGAAACACATTTGGCAATGTGACCTGTGTAAGAAGTTACAGAGGCAGTCTGTAAGGAATATACAGAAGCTAGGGAGTCTTTTAATTATGTACAGTGAAGATATAGCATGGCACTACAGAGAATTAGAGGCCTGAAGCTTAGAAACAAGTGCTGCAACTTTGTAAGTGCTAGCTAGAGAGCTTACCTGGGTGTCTACCCCTAGGATGAATGATGGCTGTGCATCAGTTTAGCATTGGGAGATGTCCCTGCTATTTGTGTGAGTGGCAGGGGGTATAGGACTCTAGTAATGATGCTTGAGAGATACCTATTCAGCAAACCGATGGAAAAGGGAAGAGTGACACAAGATATAGGAATCAGAACTCATTCCTAGAAACCTGCGTAATACATTCAGAATAATCATGGCTTCAACATAGACATTCTGCACATGAAAGTGCTTGCGGTTATGTGCTTCCTGTCACTGGGTGGGATAAGCACAACAACAGTAATTTTAAGAGGGCAAGTAGGTGCCTACTTTAACGTAAGAAGCAGAGATCACATTTTCAATTCAAGTACAGACATTTATACCTGTTCAAGAGCAGGTGTAAATGGAAGTGGACAAAGTATGCAAGCATGCCTACAGATTAAGATATTTTATAATCAACTTACTTGAGCACTCTGCCTGTTCTCAATCAGATTGTGTCCCCAACTATGTCTACTGGCAAGGTGCATGCATTCATGCCAATATATGTACTTTTGAACCAGTAAGTATTTTATAAGTGGCCATCTGAACACATATGTGGCTAAATACACACAAAAATGACTTTACAAAATTACCCTGACATACTGCAGTCAATTGATCCAATTAACCCAACAATGTTATAAAAGTCTTTTTGGGGACAATATCTTGAAATGGATTAATTTTGCTTATACTATGACAGTAATGGACCTCACGTTTTGAGAATCTTCCATTGTTGCTTATTGTTACGAAATTTGATGTAGTGCCTAACTGAGCTCATAGCAACTGGTGGAAAATTTGAGAAAAGATGCTCTGTCCCATTCCCAACTATAGCACTGTGCTTTGAAATAAACATGCAGCCTGAAACCCCATTGTTCCCAGGAGCTTGACAAAACCAGGTATGGCATAAGACCTCATAGTTAGAGAATCAAAATCATGTTTAAGATTCTCATATAAGACCATAATGACCATTGAGTTCACTCGTATCTTCAGACTAGGTTGTACTCAGAAAGACCAAAGAATGTGGTATGCACAGGAAGATGTATGAACACTAGGGTCATGCTTTCCTTCTGTGTTGACAAAGCTGATGAGATACTTGCTCCTGTTCCTATTCTGGTAGTTGCACCTGCAGCTGGTGAACCTCCTGCTCCAGTTCTGGCTTCTTCTTGACTTCTTGCTCTGGTTGTGGGTCCAGCACTTGGGTCTGCTTCACTCAACATGCTACATGCAGAAGATGGCATGGGCCAGATGAAGCCATGTTACCTGGAATCAAGTGAGATGGCCAGGTACGTTTTTAGAGTCAAGTATCTACATAAGTATGGCTAGGATGACGCATGAGGTAATACAGGTTATTGAGTGCTAATAATGGTTAATATGCTTATTGAGAGTAATTTTTCAACAGGTTGTCTATGGGTGAATTGCACATGGGTACCTAGTTTGAGCCTATTTTATAAAGGCACTGTGATAAGGAAGCTTATCATAGCTCAGGTAGGAGCTATAGAAAAGATGATGTGACTCTGAACAAGCAACCTGTCAGTTCTGGTAGAAGCAAGAAAACAGAGTTTTCACATAAAAGACTACCAGTCCCAGAATGCACCAGGTTTCCAGCAGCCATGAGAGGGGCTGAAGTGAGAAAATGTGTGTGCAATCAAGAGAGCTATGAGGTAATCCCTAAGCACTCATCTCAAAGGGCAGGGCCTGATTCAACACAGCTGCGCTGTGTTAGGGAGGAGCACACATTAGAACAGAATAAGAATAGAGCTTTTTCTTCAGATAACAGCTACAGAAAGAGCTTCAGGGAGAGCTTCAGCAACGGCTACAAGCTCCAGCCCAGCTACAGCAGCGGAGGTGGGGTCACCTTGCTAATAGCATGGCTGGTGAGGCATTGCTCCGCTGCGGGTCACCTTGCTAATAGATGGCTGGTGAGGTATTACTCCGAGGTTGGCATTGTTAAGAGGATTATTCTTGAACTGTAATGTTCGGTATATTGTAAAGTTAATAAAGCTGCGACCGGTGCTTTTCCCAAGAATGGTGTATGTGTGTATTCTGTGGGAAAGGGGAGTGGGACTAAAATGGGGGGAGGGGGCGGGGGGTGGATGGTTAGAGGGGCCCGGAGCACCATGTCCGAGCTACCTCGGTTAATTTGAGGCCGCGGGGCAGGGTCCCGGCGGCCGAGGGTAACCGGGTGCTCGGCAGGTGTGGGGGCCCTGTCCCGCGGACATCATCGGCTGGGGGGCGGAGCGCAATGACGTGGTGGGCGCCGGGAAAACCAATTGGCTCCAGCCGCGCGCGGGAGCGCGGTGGAGTCTGGGAGGTGGGAGGCATGTGGCCTGAGTGGGGAGGAGCCAGGAGTCGGCAACGGCTGCCGAAGCTCCTGCTCCTCCCCGGGGACGAGGCCAGTTTCCCTCCCTCCCTCCCTATGTTAGCGATGTGGGAATGGGGCTGAAGGGGTGTCGCAGCTGGGGGGGGGGGCGGGATCCCGGAGGTCCGGGGTCCGGAGCCTTAGGCTATACTTGGGCCGGGGGCGGGGTGCCCCCGACCCGGACATCCCCTGGCTGACATTTGCTACATGGCGAGGTCGGGGAAAGGGGATTAGGAAGATTGCGGTTGGCATGAACGCGCGGCAGCAGCGGAGGCGGGGTCACCTTGCTAATAGCATGGCTGGTGAGGCATTGCTCCGCTGCGGGTCACCTTGCTAATAGATGGCTGGTGAGGTATTACTCGAGGTTGGCATTGTTAAGAGGATTATTCTTGAACTGTAATGTTCGGTATATTGTAAAGTTAATAAAGCTGCGACTGGTGCTTTTCCCAAGAATGGTGTATGTGTGTATTCTGTGGGAAAGGGGAGTGGGACTAAAATGGGGGGAGGGGGCGGGGGGTGGATGGTTAGAGGGGCCCGGAGCACCATGTCCGAGCTACCTCGGTTATAACGCTCACTGCTACGTCTGTATTTGGCACCTATTTTATAACGTAAAGTGTATATGTATTTTACATTATGTGATAGAGGCATAAAGTTACACTTCAATCTAGTTGTGGCTATAGCAGGCAGGAATGCCCGTACCTATATTTGTCAGAAATGCATATAAGTTATCATATTTTATAACTTATGTGCATACATTTAGTCTCCACCCATGCTCTGCTGAATCTCTGCCCCTGTGCATGCCCAAACTGAAAGTACATGCAATAGGACTTACGTACATGCTTACAGACTAGCGACAGCCTAAAGCAAGCTCATGAGTGCCCATCCACTCATGTAAGAGTTTTAAGATAAGGACTTATGCATGCTACTAGCATGCAGCTTTTCTCACATCTGTTAGCATCTCAGTCCCAAAATGACTATTGAAAGGGTGTGGCAGCATCCAGATGTTAATCCTGAAATGATGTTCATAAAATCACAGTTTATTGCTCACTTTGTCCTACCAACATCCACAAAAGGGCTGGGATACACAATAATGGAAATTACATAAGATTATAGCTTGCTAGCATTTGGGTGGTTCCATGAGATCCTTATCATCACCCAATCATATCATCTACAGTCTCCACGAGCTAAATGTGTACATTATCCAGCAACTGAAAATTAAATTCACATATATTTTTTACTTGCCAATAAGCAATATTAAGGGTCTCCTTAAGGACCGATGAAAAGTTGGTTTGGAATATATTATCTTACTGAGGGGGCTTTAATAGTTTGACATCATGGAATAGGCATAAAATAAGGGTCTCTTTACATTCTATAATGGCATTCTGCAATAAAATCAAAATTATGGGTGTAAATTTATAAAGTAGGCTGAACAATAGAAAAGGGTGCCTAAGTCAGGTTTTACATATGTTGGCAGCAATTTTATAAGTTGTTCAACAAGTGCTGAACCTTTTATAAAATACTGCATGTATAGTATTAGTGCACCACAGACAGAACTACCTTAAGAATATAAGAAAAGCCATGCTAGGTCAGAACAAGCTCCATTGAGCCCAGCATCCTCTCTCCAACAAAGACCTGGCAGATCCCAAAACAGAGATCAGCTTCTCAGAATTCATTTCCAGGGATGATCAAAGACTCTCCCAAGTCTGCCTAGTTCATAATTTTCTATGGATTTTTCCTCCAAGAAATTGTTGAAAACTCTTTTGAATACTGATCCGTAGATTGACTTGACAACATCCTTTGGCAAAAGATTCTACAGCTTGATTGTATGCTTTGCATGATTTGTTTTCAGATCTGCTGATGATTAGTTTCATGGCATATCCTCTTGCTTTTTGTGCAACTTGACAGGTGAAACAAATACCTTCTGGTGGCTGGACAAGAATGTGTTGTGGAGCCAGGAGCACTAGTTTATAGCATGGAAATGCCTGTGTTCACTGTGCCTTTTTGCACTTACAATGAGCGATGAGTTTCTCAGCAGGGTCTTCACATAAAGTATTTGGGTCTCCTCTAGAGACAGCGTCATACTGCAACAGAGCCTTTCACCCACACATGAGCAGTGGATTAGCATGGGAGTCTTAAATGTCTTATGCACATGCATGCCATTATAAAAGACAGAGACTTGTGCATTCATGTACATGGGGTGAATCTTATAAAGGTACAAGCACAATGACAGGGAGGAAGAGAGCCTTGATCAGAAAATCTAATTTTGGCTCAAGGGAATCAGATTTGTTAGACATCAAGCATTACTCTAGGCCCGGGTCTCAAAAGGAAAGTTGGTGAGAAGATAGATTTGATTTTCTAAATATACTGTAGATAAAGGTGATGAGGTATAATGCTATTCTAAAATACATATTACACGTACAAATGAAAGGTACACCCTACAGAAAGAGCTTCAGGGAGAGCTTCAGCAACGGCTACAAGCTCCAGCCCAGCTACAGGTTTAAGCATCACCTGGAGAAACAGAAGCCAAGCCAAGTGGATAGAGAGAGAAGGAAACTCTCTGGAAGGAAGAGAAGGAAGGCCATTGGAAGGTCTGGGAGAGTCCAAGGCAGTACCCATACTGGGAGGTATTCCAAGTGCCAGCAGAGTCCATTGGACTGGAGTCAGCCAGAGGAATGGAATGGCAGAGATAGGAATCACCAGTGGCTACCTAGGAGAGAGAAGACTGCACGTGGAAGGGACTTTCAGACCTATGCCAGAAGGTATGTGAGGAAAGATCCAGTGTCCAGGGATCAAGATTGGAAGGCTGGACATCAGAATTGGATTACATACTGGCCAGGCTATACAGAGAGGAATTATGATAGCAGGAGAGGCTCAGGTATGAACACTGATCCAGACCCTATCCATAATAGTGACTGGCAGCAAGGGAATAAGCATTCTCATGATAGTGCCTTAATGAAAGACTCGTCCGTGCCAATGTATGATAGTGACCCTATGCTGATTGATGAAGGGGGAGATACAGCAGATGAAACTATTCATTACATGGACTGTTCTCTATCTAAATGCTATTGCTAGCTTTCTGTGAGCAAACACCTCAGCCATCACAAAGAAACCTAACTTTGTTCTTTATTTCCACTGCAAACAGCTCTTAAAGCAGGATTTGGGTTCACACAGTAGCAGCCAGCCAGCTAAAGGCTTTCAGCTGGTCAATTGATAGTAATTAAAGCTGCACCTGATTGTGTGTGTGAGCAAGGGAGAATCACTGCTGGGATCTGCGTGGAAAATAAGCAGAAGTTAACCTAACAAACAAAGTTTATTCATTTCTTTGTGCCTTTTTATTTGGTAATTATTTGCTAAGAAAACATTAGCTAATTGCCTGACAAGCTGAAGGTTGTTTTCTGATTTGCTTTGTGACTTTATGTTATCCATTTAAACACTGCAAGCAAGTAACCTCATTTATATTGCTAACAAGCATACTTGTGCTGGGTGAATTAAACCCCATCAATAAAAGAAGTATTTTATTGGCTTTAACCACTGGTTTCACAACTCAATTATTGTCTTCAGCTGTGTTTGGGAGTGAATGAACTACATTACCCACAATACCTTGCAAGAATCATATGAATATATGCATCGTCAAGATTGTGTAAGTTCTCACCCTAGGCAGCCGTCTGACAGCACACAGGCATCCATGTGTCTTTACAAAATTGCCCTACACAAAGCACAAAAATTGTAGCCACATTGAAGTTACACACATTTACACCAGAGAGATAGTGCAAAAGCACATCTATTTAATACATAGTAACATAGTAAATGATGGCAGATAAAGACCAGTATGGTCCATCTAGTCTGCTCAGTAAGATGGCAAGAGTAGGTGTACCTGCCGCTCTGTGCAGGCCACCCCTCCCCATGTCTTTGTTTAGGGGTGAACCCACCGCTCCATGTAGGACACCCCTATTTTTTGAGAAATTAGATGGCTCAGTTTATTTTGATTTTATCCTGTTGCTGTAAAGGGATCCACTGTGTCTGTCCCATGCCATTTTGAATTCCATCACTGTGTTTGCCCCCACCACTTACATCGGGAGGGCATTCCAAGCATCCACCACCCTTTCGGTGAAAAAGTATTTCCTGACATTGCCTTTCAATTTACCACCTTGCGGCTTCACGTTATGCCCTCTAGTTTTACAGCTTCCCCATCTTCGGAAGAGGTATGTTTCTTCATTATTTCTCTTTAAGTATTTAAAGGTCTGAGTCATATCTCCCGTATCCCTCCTCTCCTCCAAAGTGTACATATTTAGGTCTTCGAGTCTCTTCTCATAAGGCTTCTGACGCAGGCTCCAAATCATTTTGGTCGCCTTCCTCTGAAAAGTTTCCAGTCTTTTTACATCCTTTGCAAGATATGGTCTCCAAAACTGAACACAGTATTCCAAGTGAGGCCTCACCAGTGACTGGTACAGTGGCATAAGTACCTCTTCCTTTCTGCTGGTAATCCCTCTTTGTATGCAACCCAACATCCTCCTGGCTTTTGCCACCGCCTTGTTGCACTGTTTTGCCACCTTGAGATCTTCAGAAATAATCACACCAGGGTCTTTCTCCTGATCCGTGCACACCAACCTCTCGCCCTCTATCGCGTACATTTCCCTTGGATTTCTGCTACCCAAGTGCATGATACTGCACTTCTTTGCATTAAATCTTAATTGCCAAGTATTAGACCACTCTTTCAGCTTTTGTAGATCTTTCCTCATGTTAACCATTCCCTCGGGGGAGTCCACTCTGTTGCAAATTTTTGTGTCATCTGCCAAAAGACAGACTTTTCCATTCAGTCCTTCAGCAATATCACTCACAAATACATTGAACAGTACCTGTCCCAGGACCGATCCCTGGGGCACACCCCTACTCACCTTCCTTTCATCTGAGTGAGTTCCATTTACCATCACCTTCTGTCACTTGTCAGTTAAACAATTTCTGATCCAATTCACCACCTTGGGACCTATCCTTAGGCTCTTCAGATTATTGATAAGCCTCCTTTGAAGAACGCTATCAAAGGCTTTGCTGAAATCTAGGTAAATCATATCAATCGCATGCCCGTGATCCAGCTCTCTGGTCACCCAGTCAAAGAACTCAGATTTGTTTGGCATGACTGTCCTTTGGCTCCGAGAAAGTCCACTATTCTCTCTTTCAGGAGTGCCTCCATTACTTTTCCCACCACCAAAATAAGGCTTACTGGCCTATAGTTTGTCACTTCTTCCCTATTACCAGTTTTGTGAAGAGGTACCACATCAGCCCTTCTCCAGTCCTGTGGAACTTCTCCTGTCTCCAAGGATCTATAAAAAAACATCTTTTAAAGGCTTTGCCAGAACCTCTCTGAGCTCTTTAGTATTCTGGGATGTATCCCATCTGGTCCCATGGCCTTATCCACTTTCAGTTTTGCAAGCTGTTTAAACACATCATCTTCTGTGAATGGTGTAGTATCTACTCCATTCCCATTTGTATGTTTGTCAATCGCAGGTGATCTTTCTCCCGGATTTTCTTTAGCAAAAACAGAACCGAAGTATTTGTTTAGCATTTTCACCTTTTCAATGTCACTTTCCATGAATCTTTTCTAGGCACTTTTGAGTCTTGCATTTCCATCTTTGATCTTCCTCTTCTCCCCAATATACTTGAAGAAAGTTTTCTGTCCTTGCTTCAAATTTTTAGCCATCTTTTCTTCTGCCGCTGCTTTTGTTATCCTTATTTCTCTTTTTATCTCTTTTAGCTGTATCCTGTATTCTTTTCTGTGTTCCTCTATTTTCAAACTTCTGGAATTTTGTGAAAGCTATGTTTTTTGCCTTTATCTGTGCAGTCACTTCTTTACAATATCAAGTCTCTATCCATTTCTTCAGTTTGAGTTGGAGGTCTGTAGACTACACCAGTTTTGATGGTAGTGTCATCTCCTATTTCCAACACAATCCATAGCGCTTCTTCTTTTCCCCACATCCCCTGCATTTCAGCATCTTTAATATTGCTTTTGACATATAGGGCTACTCCTCCTCCTTTTCTGCCTTCTCTGTCTCTTCTAAATAAATTATAGCCAGCTAAAGCTATATCCCCTCTCACTTGATTTGCAGCTTGTCGTGCTGTGAGGGCTTGCGTGCATCAGTGATGCTGAGAGCTAAACTATCGGTAGTTTAACTACTGGCAGGGTCTCCCAAGATGGACAGGTCTCAGCTGAGGTGCCAGACCAAGACAAACCACCCATCTAGGCAGCAGCAGAATGAGATAGTGTTGACGGCGGAGGATCACATTTTTTCTGACAACAGCAACAACACCAAACTTAAACTGTGCAGAAGAAAGGCCCGGCAATCTACTTCTGTATCTTGCCATGAAAACCTAATGGATAGTTACAACAAAACAAATTGTGCTATGGTGCTGGAAGATGAGACCCCCATGTCGGAAGGCACTCAACTAGCTACTGGGGAAGAGCTGAAGACTTTTCAGAGTAAAGCCAGCATTTATGATGTGGTTGGATCAAAGCCCTCGGGAAGTCTGACTGCTGATGTAGCTGTGCATGAAATGAGAGTCAGAAGCTGTAAAGATGTCTTACACATTGGAACATGGAACGTACGAAGCATGAACCAAGGGAAGTTGGAGGTGGTCAAGAATGAAATGGAATGTGTACAACTTGATCTGTTGGGTGTCAGCGAACTGAAATGGACTGGCATCGGGCACTTTGCATCAGATGATCACATGGTCTACTATGCTGGAAATGAAAGACAAAGAAGAAATGGTGTTGCATTTATAATAAAGAAGAAACTTGCAAGAACTGTAATGAAATACAATGCAGTCAGCGAATGCTTAATCTCTATTCGTCTACGAGGATTGCCTATCTATCAACACAACTATAATTCAAGTATATGCCCCAACAACAGCTGCAGAAGAGAATGAAATTGAAGAGTTCTATGAACAAGTACAAGTTGAAATTGACAGAACATGCAAACAGGATATCCTGATAGTCATGGGTGACTGGAACGCAAAAGTTGGCAACAAAGAAGAAGGCAAAGTAGTTGGAAAATATGGATTTGGCAACAGAAATGAAGCTGGAGAAAGACTGATAGAATTCTGCAAGACCAATGATCTATTCATCTCAAACACCTTCTTCCAGCAACACAAGCGGCGACTGTACACATGGACTTCACCTAATGGATTTTTTAAAAATCAAATTTACTACATCTGTGGAAGTCAACGATGGAAAAACTCTATAACATCAACAAAGACAAAACCTGGAGCTGACTGTACTACTAGTATGCAAACTCAAGCTAAAGTTGAAAAAGAGCAAACCACTCATGAATACAGCAAAATATGACCTTGAGAATATACCACTGGAATTTAAAGACTGCCTGCAAAATCAATTTCTGCTTTAGATACAAATGACAGAGCTCTGGAAGAGTTATGGAATGACATCAAGAAGGTTGTGTTGGAAGAAAGTGAGAAGTCTCTACAAAAGGTGAAAAAGCAAAAACGGCCAAAATGGATGACAGAAGAAACTCTGAAAATTGTCCAGAAATGCAGAGAAGCTAAAGCCAGAGGAGAAAGAAAGACAATCGCAGAACTCAACAGAGATTTCCAACGTGCAGCAAGACAGGACAAGGAAAAGTACTACAACGATGCATGCAAGGAAATAGAAGCAGAAACTATTAGAGGAAGAACAAGATCGGCTTTCCTAAAGCTACGAGAGTTAAAGAAAAGGTTCCAGCCTCAAATTGGAATGTTACAAGATGCTCAAGGTTCTATGTTGAATGATGCTGAGAAGATCAAGAAAAGGTGGAAGGAATATACAGAGTTTTTATATGATAAAGATCAAGTGGACCAACAGCCGTTTCAACCTGTACCTTATGATCGGGAACCATTGGTGATGAAAGAAGAAGTTGAAGCAACATTGAAAGCCTTATCAAAGAACAAAGCACCAGGCATTGATGGCATTCCTATAGAAGTATTGCAGCAATCTGATGCAGCTGTTACCATACTTACAAGGCTCTGCCAAGAAATATAGAAGACAACATCATGGCCAACTGACTGGAAAAGATCTGTGTTTATACCAATACTAAAGAAAGGTGATCCAACTGACTGTGGAAATTATCGAACAATCGCTCTGATCCCACATGCCAGCAAGATTCTACTGAAGATTATTCAAAAGAGACTACAACCATACCTGGAACAAGAACTACCTGAAGTGCAAGCAGGGTTCAGGAAAGGGCGAGGAACGAGAGACATCATTACGGAAGTGAGATGGATCCTTGAAAAGACTAAAGAATAGCAAAAGGATATCTATTTGTGCTTTATCGACTATAGCAAGGCTTTTGACTGTGTAAACCATGAAAAACTCTGGGCCACATTAAGAAGCATGGGTATATCAGGACACCTGATCGTTCTCTTGGGCAATCTGTACATTGATCAAGAAGCAACAGTTTGAACGGAACAAGGAGAAAAAGAATGGTTTAAAATAAGCAAAGGTGTAAGACAAGGCTGCATGCTTTCCCCCTACCTGTTTAATTTATATACAGAACAAATCATCAGAGAAGCAGGATTGTATGAAGACAACAGAGGTGTGAAGATTGGTGGAAGACTCATCAACAACCTTCGCTATGCTGATGATACTACATTACTGGCTGAAAGTGAAGATGATCTGAAACATTTGCTTCTCACAATCAAAGTCTCAAAATGGGCCTGCACCTTAATGCAAAGAAGACAAAGATCATGACAACTGGCATAATCAACAGGTTCATCGTTGAAGGAAAAGAAATTGAAATTGTGAACAACTTTAACCTACTTGGATCAACTATCAATAAAGAAGCAACAAGCAGTCAAGAAATCAAACAACGCATTTCTCTTGGCAGAATGGCTATGAAAGACCTAGATAAGATTCTCAAGAGCAGAGATGTCTCTCTCCATACAAAGATTCGACTTGTTCAAGCCATGTTTTTTTCAAGAACATCATATGGATGTGAAAGCTGGACAGTGAAAAAGACAGACAGGAAGAAAATTGATGCCCTTGAATTATGGTGCTGGCGGCGAATACTGTGTATACCATGGACTGCCCGAAGAACAAACCAGTCAGTACTAGAGGAGATCAAACCTAAGCTTTCTTTAGAAGTTCAGATGACAAGACTTTGACTTTCATACTTTGGACACATCATACGAAGAGAGAGATTATTAGAGAAAGACATCATGCTTGGCAAGATAGAAGGTCAACGCAAAAGAGGAAGGCCAGCAATGAGATGGATCGATACAATAACAGCAGCTATGGATACCAGTCTGTCAACAATGAGCCGCCTGACTGAAGACCGAACACAATTTAGGATAGCTATCCAGAGGGTCGCCATGAGTTGACTCCGACTCGACGGCACTTAACAACAACAACAATAGCTATATCCCATTCATGCGACTCATTAAACCATGTTTCTGTAATGGTCACAATGTCCAAGTCAATTTTCACCATTAGGGCTTCCAGGTCAGGAACTTTGTTAGCTAGACTTCGAGCATTTGTGCTCATTGCTTTCCAGCATTTGTTGACTGGCTTGCCTGTGTTTTGCATGGATTTTGTTCTACATGCCTCTTCCCACTTGCCATTGATGTGTGGGTTAATAGTGTGGTTGTTTCCAATCATATTATGTTTTTCCTGGGAGTGGCATCCTGAACTTGTTCTTTTCCTTCCATCATCCCCTTTCCCTATTTTAAATGCCTGTCCATGTATCGCCTGAAGTTTACACTTAAGATCCTTTTCTCTGTGACAAATAGAGGGGGGAGGGGGAACCTGCAAGGAGTGGCAGGTACAACCCTAAACAAAAGTATAGAGGTGGTGACCTGCACGGAGAG
Organism: Ichthyophis bannanicus; assembly: GCA_033557465.1. Classification (NCBI taxonomy): domain Eukaryota; kingdom Metazoa; phylum Chordata; class Amphibia; order Gymnophiona; family Ichthyophiidae; genus Ichthyophis; species Ichthyophis bannanicus. The sequence goes on from CM066031.1 coordinate 1,160,085,227, forward strand.
GTGGGTACAACCCTAAACAAAAAAATAGAGGGTATGACCTGCACGGAGTGGTGGGTACAACTATGCTAGTCACCTTACTGGGCAAACTAGATGAACCATACTGCTCTTTATTTGCCATCATATACTATGTTACTATGGGCCCGATATTCGAAGGCCCTTACACGGGTAACTTCCTTAGTTACACATGTAAGGGCCGTATGCAGGATATTTGAAGTGCACCTACACGGATAGTGCCCTTCGAATATCCCAGCTAAGTCCCTAACACGCTCATATGTTATCTGCATAGCATCAGGGCGTGTTAGAGGCATTCCGGAGTGGAGCAGGCTAACCTGGCTACCGGGGTATGCAGGCTAACCCAGATTTTCTCTTCCGCCAGTGTGGAAGTGAAAATCTGATTTAAGGAGGTTGGCGGGCAGGGTATGCACTGCCACGGCGCATAGCCTGTACAGTTCAGTATTGGGCCCTATGTTACTATATTACTATGAATTAATGTATTAAGCCATATTCTCCTTCAGTATGTTGTTTTATTTTTTACTTTTAATACTTTTATATGATAGCAAAGAAAAAGAAAAAAATGGCAAAAATTGATCACCAGTCATAAACAAAGAATGCATTGTAAATGCAAATAAAATAAGTAAATATCCAAGGAAAAAAGTGCAATTCAACAAATATTACAATGCAACAAACCCAAACGAAAATAAATTAAAAGGAAGCATTAAATGAAGACAAGGTTTAAGAAGAAAAGGTAGGAAAAGATCATCCTAGGTCCAGTATACAAAATATGTCCTTCATACCCAACCAAATGGAGATTCTAAACAGACTATATTAATTGTTAATGATCAATAATCAAAGCTTCCAGTTGTGAGGAATCATAGAAAATAAAGTCCTTATCCTGACATGTAACCTGACATCTCCTTGGATATCTTAGACAAAAGGTCATCCCCAGCGCCAAAGCTCTAGGCCTCTGCTGTAGGAACTGCTTTCTAAACTCCAAGATCCGAGCAGACAAATCTGGAAAAACAAAACCGTATGTTCATGAAAATTGGTCAACCACTCCTTGAAAAAAGCAGGAAACATTCCTTTCTGAAAAAGTAGAAAAGGTTACCACCAATGTAGAACGAGAGGCAGATTTCTCCTCAGAGGTTTCAAGTAAGTGATTCATATCACCCATGCTCCTCTATGCAGAAACATTTTGTAACGCTTGTTTTATGGAAGTCGGTATATAATAGACATTCTCAACAACAGAGAAAGCAGATGAATCAAAGTGCAAAATATCAATAAAATATGATGTAAGCGTCTCAAAAGCAGAAATCATAGTAGAAAAAGGAACATTCAGAAAGCTCACATTTTTTAACCACTGGGAGCTGTCTAACATCTAACATCTCTATCTTATTTTCAAGGAGCAAATTTCCTTAAAACAGTATTAGACAACTCTAATTGCTCTATCTTCTTAACATAAATATCCAAAGTTTGTTGATTAAGACCCAACTCACTTTCAAGACCAGACAGCATAGAAACTGACTCTCCTGAGAATTTACACAGCTAATATAAGCAATTAGTCAAAGTGGGTGCCATTCTTGCAACTATATGACAAATTTCCAGGTTAGTAACCTCAGCTGGGGGAGGAGGGGGCCTTAGACAATCTCTCCCCAGACTGAAAAACATTAGAAAACAGAATAGGTTCCAGTGATGTCCCAACCTGGGGTTTCAGCTCTATTTCCTTGTTCTCCAAACTTCTGTCTATAACAATATCAAAAGATGAGGAAACCAAAGGAGATGAAGCTTCAGGCAAAGGCTGCACCATGATTTCATCAGAATCAATACGGGTTGGATGTATTGTCCCAGGGCTAACTCCAAACTCTGGGGGCTGTATACCCCTCACACCACCTGGTTGACAGGGCAGTGAGGGCATAATGGGGCTGAGGGAGACATTGTCTATTTCTTTCTCTACAGAATGATCCAGGAGTTTCTGACTTAGCATAAGAAATGAATCCATAGGGTCCTGAGGCACTTTAGACTGAGCTCCTTTATTTATATTCTGGCTATTTTTCAACTTCCTCTTTTTTTGCTTCATAGGATAATGGACCCAGAAGATATCTCTTCTTCCCTAAGAGTTCCAGCTTCAAGATCCTTAGAAAAAAGAAGTAGCTCATTAAGCTCATCACTAGACTCCTAAGGGGCTCCAAAGGGGAATGCCCATTTGGTCACTTTCCTTGGGGCATGTGACCACGGGCTGCATACTGCAGCAGTCAAAGGTTTTTTAAGGCCAATCTACTGATCATGCTCTGACATCACTAACGGCACAGCTCCATCAGCCGAGGAAAGCAGGCCCACTGTGGAGCCTTAGTGGTAATGGGAAACTCCTTCACCACAGACCCTACACTCGTAGCTGAACCAGAAGCTTCTGATTAACTGTGACAATCAAAGGTCTTTTAAGGCCGATTTTTTGGTCATACTCCGATGTTACCATTGGTGTGATTCCCTTAGCCAAGATTGGCAGAGCAACTGCAGAGCTTCCAATGATAATGGTTCACTCCTCCACTACAGACCCCATACTCACAGCTGAACCAGAAGCTTACGATTCACCGCAGAAGTCAAAGGTCTTTTAAGGTCAAGCTTCCGGTCATGCTCTGACATCACGAATGGCATGACTCCCTCAGCCAAGGCCCACAGGCTCACTGAAGAGACCCCCGATGGTAATAGGGCACTCCTCCACCACAGACCCTGTACGCACAGCTGAACTGAAGGCTTCCCCTCATTTCACAGGCTGATAATAATTTTATATATGGAAAAGTTATTTGCTAAATTTAATTTGCAACATTTTTAATGAAACCAAAAAGTGGCAATTTCAGATTCTATTGTGCATCTTGCAATAATGTGACTGCAGGAAATCAATTTCAGCATTCTTATTGTAGCAGTAGGATTAAGAACATAAGATATGCCATACTGGGTCAGACCAAGGGACCATCAAGCTCAATATCCTGTTTCCAACAGTGGCCAATCCATGTCACAAGTACCTCTGAGATACAGACTTGCAATCTATATTTTCTGGTATAGGCTGTTTGTATAAGTTGCTTGGGGAAGCTAAGCCTTCTCAAAAATCCAGGCTGACAGACAGGATCAGGAGCTATATCATATGTTTAGCCTAAGATCAGTGCAGACACCAGGATGGTGATCATGGCAGGAAGCCAACCCATCTCCCTGAAGTTCATAATCCAAGCTTGGGCTGTCTGTAACAAGGCTACTGACTTGTCAAACCTACCTAAGGACTAGGCCTCCCCGACCTACTTCTCCCTTCTCCCAGGCAGGAGGAAAGGTGCTTATCTCATTGTAACATATAACAGAATAAATAATGGCAGATAAAGACCAGCATGGTCCATCTACAGTAGTCTGCCCAGTAGGGTGGCTAGAGTTATAGAGCTGCACCTGCTGCTCTGTGCAAGTTACTCCCCCTCTATGCCTTTGTTTAAGGTTGTACCTGCCGCTCCAGGTTACCCCTCTCTTTTAATGGAGTTATTTACATGTGCTTTGATTCCATCCTCTCACTATGTAGTGATCCTCTGTATCTGTTCCTTTTTTAATTCCATCACTGTGTTTGCTTCCATCACCTTCTTTGGGAGGGAATTCCAAGTATCTGCCACCCTTTCCTTGAAAAAGTATTTCCTGATGTTGCTTATAGGTTTACCTCCTTGCAGCTTTATTTCATGTCCTGTAGTTCTGCAGCTTCTACATCTTTGAAGGTTGGTTCATTATTATCCTTTAAGTATGCAAAAATCTTTATCATATCCCCCCTGTTTCTCCTCTCCTCTAGGGCAATGGTTCTCAACCCAGTTCTCGGGGCACACCAAGGCCAGTCAGGTTTTCAGGATTCCCACAATGAATATGCATGGATTAGATTTGAATACAATGAAGGCAGTACATGTAAATCTATCTCATACATATTCATTGTGCGAATCCTGAAAACACGATAGGCCTAGGTGTGCCCTGAAAACTGGATTGCGAACCACTGCTCTAGGGTATACATATTTAGATCTTCAAGTCTTTTCTCATATGCCTTCTTGTGTAGACCCCATGTCATCACTGTTACCTTCCTCTGAATCATTTCAAGTCCTTTTAAATCCTTGAGAAGGTATGGTCTCAAAATCTAAACACAATTCTGCAAGTGAGGCCTCATCAATGACCTGTAGAGAGGCACTAATACCTCTTTCTTCCTGCTGTTTTTTCTCTCTATATGTGACCTAACATCCTTCTGGCTTTGGCCACTGCTTTGCCACCTTGAGATCCTCAGACACTAACACTCCGAGGTTCCCCCTCTTGGTCTATACACATCAGCCTCTCATCCACTATCACATACAGCTCCTTTGTGCTTCTGCATCCCAAGTGCATCACTCTATACTTTTGCATTACATCTCAGTTGTCAAGCATTTGACCATTCTTCTAATTTTTGTAGATTATTGTTTATTGTTTACACCAAACTTGATTGACTGCCTTTAGCTACATGCACCAAAGTGGTTTACAACAAAAGCCTAATAACAAATACATTAGTAAAATAAATCAATATAAAACAAATAAAACAGAAATTACAAAAATGCAATAACAGAAAAAAAACAGTGCAATGTTATAACAATTATGGGGCTCACGGCCCTACATACCTCCAAAGGCTTGTTCATAAAAATATGTCTTCAGATGCTTCTTGAATGACTTCAAAGAATCAGCTTGCTGTATATAAACAGGAATCAAATTCCTTAAGCAAGGAGCCACAAAATAAAATGACCATTGCGTGGACAAGCTGAGCAAGGTGAACCGAAGGAATCACTAAACGACACTGAGACCGAGACCACAAAATCCTAAATGGTATATACAAAAACAGAGAATCTGCAAGATAACAGGGAAAGCCAAGAGAATACGCCTAGCTTAATCACTTTCCAAATCCCATCGCTGCAGGATCAAGTCCTATCCAGCCACACAAGTGCAGCTGCTCAAGCAAACGCTCGCCATTACAAATCCCTCAACAAGGAAGAGTTTATCAAAAGTGCTCTCCCAATACTCAATCAACCCTCAAATAACCTTGACGACATGATCACCAGATGGAATGACATGCTGAAGACATTTTCTCAACTATCTCCAGCGCACAAAGCAACAACATCCAACAGACAACCAAGAAAAAGGAAACCGGCCCCATAGTTTACTCCCGACCTGCGGACATCTCTGCTCCTCCTAAGGAAGCATGAAAGAAAATGGTGACATTCTCGTGCCACAGGGGACCAAGCAACATACATTGCTCACTTAAATCGTCACCGTGAGTTAATATCTGACAAGATGAGAATCTACCACACCAAACACCTTCTACGCTCACTAAATAAGCCCCGGGACCTTTTCAGCATAGTGAGATCCTTAACCAAGGAACCCTCCCCTCCTCAGCCAGATCCAATCCAACCCCGGCTCTGTGCTGACTACCTCCAATCCAAAATCCTCAAATTAAACATCGTAACAAGCCCCACACCCAACCACATTCCCCACCTACAGTCACTGCTCACCGAGTTCACACCTCCAACAGTGAAAAATATAGAAGACCTTATCAGAGCCATCAACACCACTACAGCACCAAATGACCCATGCCCAGCATACTGGATCAGATCATTGTGCATTGAGCTTAGTCCAACTCTTGCCAGCATCATGAGACTCTCCTTCTCAACTGGTATATTCCCAGCCTTTCTCAAACAAACATCCATATGACCACTCCTGAAAAATAATAGACTAGACCCGACAAAAGCCGACTCATACCACCCTATCTCGAGTATTCCATTACTAGCCAAAATAATTGAGAAAGTTGTCCAAAGACAAATCCAACAACACATCGACTCATCAGCCCCTCTAGATCCCTGCCAGCACGGGTTCCGAGAATCCCTTGGAGTTGAGACATTACTCGTCACACTAACCAACACCTTAAGCAGAGGAATAGATGGCATTGAAAATGGGTTTGCACTTATCTTCCCTGACATTGCTGCCGCATTTGATTCTGTCAACCATGACCAGCTCCTTATACGACTGCAGGAGAAGGGAATCATGGGGCTCGCCTGGGAATGGTGTAAATCCTATCTAGCTGACTGATGGCAACAAGTAAGGATGGGATCCACGACATCTGAACCATTCCAGCAACATCAGGGAGTACCACAAGGCTCATCTCTATCTGTGCTTCTCTTTAATTTATACATGCAGCCTATTTGTGAGATCATCCGCTCATTCAACATCTCCAGCCTGATATACGCAGACAATGTCCTGCTCTTTGCTCCATTCAAAGTACTGAACCCCGACTTTACTGCCCTTGTAGATTGTTTCAATGCAATCACTGACTGGCTTCAAGCTCAGAACCTCCGTATTAACTTCAAGAAAACAGAGGTCCTGTTCATTACAAAGAACAGAAACTTCTCTCCCCCCACCACCTTGAAGGTGAGCGACGCAGAACTCCCTAGCAAACCTATTTGGGTGTGATGCTTGATCCACACCTCGAATTCAAAGAACACATAAAGAACACCACCAGGATTATATACAACAAAATCAGTACTCTAAGGCATATAAGAACCATGTTAGCTCCCGATGACTTCAGAACAATTTTCCAGGCACTGGTAACTTCACATTTTGACTATGCGAACGTCATTCTGCATGGCCTCCCCAAGAGCACCCTCAACCCATTAAAACTCGCGATGAATGCGGCTGCACGCATGCTCTATGGTCTATCCAGAAGAACCCATATCACACCCATCCTAAGGGACCTTCACTGGCTGCCATTAAACTGCAGACTCACATACAAGGCACTACTCATCACTTTCAAAGCCCTTAACAGTATATCCCCCTCTTCTCTCACAGCCCTCCTCACCCCAACCCCCAACAACAGGTCAAGAAGGACAGTAGCAGCCAATACCCTGATTATCCCTATCGAGTCCACCAAGTGTACACAAGCAGCCAGGAATAGGGCATTCACTTTCTATGCCCCAAAGTGTTGGAATAACCTCCCTCCAAGCATCAGATCAATAAGAGATCTCACACTATTCAGGAAAGCCCTCAAGCACCACCTATTCCTCCTACACTATTCACAACCAAATGCAACCCAGCCACATCCCACATCCCAACTCACTCACTCAGTGCCCAACACCTCACAAACTGAATAAGGCCAACCGAACAACAGAGCCTTCCCATTAGGTACTCTGTCATGTGTTGATGCTGATAAATGTAATAACCAAGAATGATAATAATGATGAATGTAATAAATGAAGAACCAGCACTAATCAATTAGTCTGGCCTAACATCGAACTTGTAAATAGTTTCTCTGCTACAGTTGTGCTAGCTGAGCATGTAAATACTTCTCCCTGTTACTGATCCAAGTTCCTGTTCCTGTTCAATGTAGCACTAGGCATTTCTCATTGTCTCTTGCAAGAATTGCTAACTGTAAACCGCACTGATGTTGAAGAGCGCGGTATAAAAGAGCTTTTAAATAAATAAATAAATAAAGCGAACCAAAGAATCTTAAATTTAATCTGTTAAAACGTTGGTAACCAATAATGAGCTTTCAACAAAGGCATGACATGGTTGGAGGGCCACGACTGAGTAATAAGTTTAACTGACACATTTTGTACACTTTGTAACCTCCGCAAAGCAGCCACAAATAAACTATGTTAAAGGGAATTACCATAATCCAGCCAACTAATTATCAGTGAAAAAATCAAGATTAGAAGTGCAGGTTTATCCAAATAGAGCCTAAGAGCTTGAATAACATGAAGAAAATAAAAACAAGTCTTCACGATATCTGAAACTTGAGAATGAACCATAAGCTGAATATCAAAAGTGAAACCCATTGGCAAAATTTGTCTCTTCCTTACACACACTTCTAAGAAACGTATCCACTCTTTAGTCACCTCCCATCTAGACTATTGCATCCTCCTCCTTGCTGGTCTCCTTCTGAATCATCTCTCTCCCCTTTAATCTGTTCAAAACTCAGATGCACGGCTAATCTTCTACCAGCCTCGATATGCTCATATAACCCCTTTTCTCAAGTCACTTCACTGGCTCACTATTAATTTCTGTATCCAGCTCAAACTTATCCTACTGAACTGTAAGTTCACTCATTCTGCTGCTCCTCACTACCTTTCCTCTCTTATCTCTCCCTACACTCCTCCTCGGGAACTCCACTCTTCTGGCAGATCCCTTCTATCCGTGCCCTTCTCTTTTACTACCAACTCCAGACTTTGATCCTTCTACCTTGCTGCTCCTTATGCCTGGAACAAACTACTTGAGCCTGTGTGTTAGGCTTCATCTCTGGCCCTTTTCAAATCCTACTACTACTACTACTGAATATTTGTGTAGGGTTACAAGATGTATGCAGCACTGCACAGACACATGTAAAAGATGGCCCCTGCTCATCAGAGCTTAAAATCTAGTCAAGACAAATAACACAGTAGCTGTAGACATGGGATACAGCTAAGGGGAATGGTAAGGAAACTCAAAGGAGATCAGGTGAGTCAAGATTTGAAAGCAGCAGCGAAGAGATGAGTTTTCGGCCTGGATTTGAAAACAGTCAGAGAAGGCACCTGATGTACAGACTCAGGTAGTTTGTTCCAGGCATAAGGAGCAGCAAGGTGAAAGGAGTGAAGTCTGGAGTTAGCAATAGAAAGAAGAGCACAGATAGAAGTGATTTGCCAGCAGAGTGGAGTTCCCAAGGAGGGGGGTTATAGGGAGAGATAAGAGAGGAAAGGTAGTGAGGAGCTGCAGAGTGAATGCACGTATAGGTCAGCAGGAGAAGTTTGAACTAGATGCAGAAACGGATAGGAAGCCAATGAAGTGACTTGAGAAGAGTGGTAATATGAGCATGATGAGACCGGCGGAAGATTAGCCATGCAGATTGAAGGGGAGAGAAATGATTCAGAGGGAAACCAGCAAGGAGTAGGTTACAATAGTCTAGATAGGAGGTGACTAAGGAGTGGATAAGTGTTTTAGTGGTGTGTTCAGAAAGGAATAGGTGAATTTTGTTGATTATGTAGAGAAAGAAATGGCAGGTTTTATCTATCAGTTGGATGTGTGTGGAGAAGGAGAAAGAAAAGTCAGAGACAACCCCAAGATTGCAAACTGAGGAGACATGGAGGAGTAGAGAGTTATCCACAGAGACAGCGAAAAGAAGAAGGGGAGAGGCGAGTTTAGGGTGAAAAATAAGCAGCTCAATTTTGGCCATGTTCATGTTTGGCCAATTTCAAGCGGCGGTGAGACATCCAAGCAGCAATGTCAGAGAGGCAGGAAGAGATCCGGGCCTGGATTGCTGGAGAGATTTCAGGTGTAGAGAGGTAGATTTGAGAGTCATCAGTATCAAGATGGTACTGAAAGCCGTGGGAAGAGATAAGTGCATCAAGGGACTGGGTATAGAGAAAGAAAAGGAATGGACCCAAAACAGATCTTTGGGGTACACCAACTGAGAGCAGGATAGAAGTAGAGGAGAATCCATCAGGACAATCACTGAAAAAGCAATGGGAGAGATAAGAAGAGAACCAGGATAGCACAGGGCCCTTAAAACCAAGCGAGGATAAGGTATCAAGGAGAAGATTGTGGTCAACAGTGTTAAAAGCAGAAGAAAGGTCAAGAGGGATATGGAGCAAGTAAAGGCCCTTGGGTTTTGCCAGGAACAGATCACTTCAATCTTTGACAAGAGCCATTTTGATAGAATGTAAAGGACGAAAGCCGGATTGTAGAGGATCCAGAAGGGTTTGAGAGGAGAGAAAGTTGAGGCAACGTTGGTGAACCACACATTCAAGTAGTTTATAAATGAAGGGGATGAGGGAGATGGGTCAATAGTGAGAAAAACGGGTAGGGTCTAGTGAGGGTTTCTTGAGGAGAGGAGTGACCACATCATGCTTGAAGGCTTCAGGGAAAGTTGCAGTGTAGAGCAATAGGTTGAGAATATGAGAGATGGAAGTGACTACAGTGGAGGAGATGGAGCCAAGGAGACAGAAGGGCATAGGATCAGAAAGAAGGTAGTGAGTTTGGATGAGGAAAGAAGGTGAGTGGTTTCCTCCTCAGAAATCATAAAAAAGGAATAAAGGGTAGCAGAGGTAGGGGGGAAGGTTGAAAGTGAAGAGGGGGAGTAGCTGACCTCGTGGAGAACTGGAATGTGATCTTGTGGATTTTGTCATGGAAATAGTCAGCCAGGGTTTGGGCAGAAAGGGAGGGAGGGGTTGGAGGTGGAGGCACCTTGAGGAGAGAGTTGAGAATTGTAGAGACAGCGAAGGTAAGAGGCTAGTCAGATGGACATAAGAGTCTTGTTTGGTGAGCACAATGGCTGACTGGAAAAAGACAAGCATGAATTTGAAGTGTAGAAAATCTGCAGGAGTGAGGAATTTGACCAAGCATGCTCAGTTGAGCAGGCAGAGGAACATAGATAGTGGGTAGTAGAAGACAGCCAGGGTTGAGGTACAGTATGCCTCACAGGACGTGGCATGGGTAGAGCAAGCACATCCAGAGCAGAGGAGAGTGCAGTGTTATAGGAAGCTACTGCCTCATCAACAGACTCAGAAGACACAGTGGAGTAAAGAGGTGATGAGACAGTGGAGGAGAGAGCCAACGTCAATAGCATGAAGCTTTCTAAAGAGGTTGGTGAAGATAGGGAGAGGTTGAGGCAGTGAGTGATGAAGAGTGAAGCTTAGCAGGTAATGGTCCGATAAAGGAAGAAGTACGCTACAGATGTTTGAGGGTAAGTAATTAGAGAAGAATACAAGGTTGAGGCAGTGGTCTTGCTAGTGAGTAGGGGTAGTAGAACAAAGCTGTTGAATGATGAGGTAAGGAAGAGGAACTTTAAAGCATAAGGGTCAAAGGGATTATCAACATGAAGATGGATCCAGAAAGAAGGAAAGTCATGAGTCAAAGTCAGAGAGAAAGGTAGAGGTGTACTTGTCAGGGGGGGGGGGGGGTCGATAAATAACAGCTAATCAGAGAGGTAGTGGAGTAAAAAGCCAGATGGAATTGACCTCAAAGGAGGGAAAGGAGTGAGAATGAGGCAGAAGGAGGGGTTGAAATTGGTAGGAAGAACAGAGTAGAAGCCCAATACCTTCACCATAGCTAGTGGGATGAGGCATGTGGGAGAATTGATAATCGCCATGACAGAGAGCAGTGACTGATGCTGAGTCCTCAGGGAGGAACCTGGTCTCAGTTAGAGCTAGGAGATGGAGAGCATTAGAGATAAAGAGATCATGAATAAAGGTATGTTTATTTGAGATGGAGTGTGTGTTCCACAAGTCATACGAGGAAGGGAGAGAGGAGGAGGAGAGGAGAGGGATATGAATGAGATTAGAGCTGTTGCATGAGGATCTGTTCTGGGAGTGTGACAAAAGTATAGGGGGGCAGGGTTTGGGTTGATATCTCTGGAAGAGAGAAAGAGGAGGTGTAGAAGATTGTGGAGCAGAGAGGAAATGGCTGAATGAGAGGGAGAAAATGGTGAAGCTCAACAACTGATGATAGGGTAGATGACAAGATGGTGGGGAAGTGAGGAAGATAAAGGGGAGATAAGGGGGAGGGACTTGAAGGTGTTGGTAGAAGGGGAGACAATTCAGGAATATGAGCAATAGGAAGAGAAAGTGTTGAAAAGCCATAAAGAGAGAGATTGAGAAGAGCACAGATGTCAGAAGACGTAAAAGCATAGGTGGTAGAGATTGCAAGAGATAAGGTGCACCTATGAGTGATCGTGGTAATTATTTATTTCCAGTCTTTTCTATACCGCACTATTCAACATCAGCGCAGTTTACAATGAACATAGAACTAATGAGCTCAGGATGGCTATAAGAGACTATAAGCCAGGGGATAGGTATGTTGTGGGGAGGGAAAGTGAGATAATAAGGAAGATGAGAGAGAGACACACACAGCTGAAAACAGAGAGGCAGACCTGAACTAGAGGGGCGGGGCAAGTGCTGATGCAAGCAAGAAAAAGCAGGCAGAGTCCACAAGAAGTGTCCTAGTAAAATTCAGGCAAGGTAAAAAACTGACGACTTTGAATACCTACAAGAGAGGCCTTGTAGAGGAATAGGGAGAAGGGGAGAAAAAAGCATACCTAAATGTGCAGTCAGATAGTACTAGTCAGAGAACAGAGGCAATGTAGAATTGAGAAGAAAGGCACAGCACTGCAGAGGGCAGGAGCTGGGTAAAGGACAGACAGAGGATAGGATCCACACTGACAAAATAGAAATATATACAGAACAATACATAAATAAACACCAAGCTAGATTCTGAACAAGCATGGGAAAATACCTGAACAGAGCATATTAGGTAAGCTGAAGCCTGCAATGAGAGTGTTTACCCAAGAAGGAACCACCAGCAAATGGCTCCAGGCCTCTTCAAGTCCTCTTTTGGATCCTGATCTGCTTATTTATTTATTCATTTATTTAACAACTTTTATATACCGCGCTATTTGTTATCAGTGTGGTTTACATATAACAAAGGTTGCACAGTCAGAAGACTGTTCTGTGCTTACATTGAACAGGAGTTTAAACTTGGAGCAACAGGGTAACTATAAACATATGTACAAGAACAATAGGGTAACTATAGACATATGTACAATAAAACAATAAGATTGGGTTGAAATATTCAAGAAGGGCAAAGGCGAGCTCAAAATACTTGTGACAGGTTATTTATGTAGATCATAAAAGGTTTGTGGGCATTGGTATGTGGGTGAGCAGAGGCGGGGGGGGGATGCTTGAGCAAAGTGAAGTAGAAAGATGTGGTGTTTGATTGCCTTACGGAAATGAATAAGGTCTTTGATGGATCTAATTTCTGGTGGAAGCTTGTTCCAGCATTTTGGTGCATAGAAGGTGAAGGTTCTTGTCTTGGTCGTCTGGGTGCACTTGATGGACTCCTTAGGGATGATCAAGGTGTTGGTTACTGACCTTCTCATTCTGTTTTTCGGAGTGAGGGTGATAAGGTCACCGAGCGTCGTGGGAGATAGGTTATTGATGATCTTGAAGATGATGAGAAGGATTTTGTATGTTAACCTACAATGAATTGGTAGCCAGTGGAGTTCCTTATGTATCGGGGTGATATGGTCTGATCTTGCTAAGCCACAGAGCACACGCGCAGCCGCATTCATAGCGAGTTGCAGCAGATTAAGGGTGTTCTTGAGGAGTCCATACAGGGCAATGTTTGCGTAATCAAAGTGTGGTAGGATGAGGGCCTGGAAAATGGTCCGGAAGTCATTATGAGGTAACATGGGCCTGAGGTGCCTTAGCGTTCTAATTTTATTGTAGACAGATCTGGTGGTGTTTCGTATGTGCTCCTTAAAGTCAAAATGCTGGTCCAGCATAATCCTAGGTAGCAAATGGAGGGTTTACTAGGGAGTTCCACATCTCTTACTCTTAGGGAGGATGGAGGGGAGAAATCTTTGTTCCTTGATATGAACAGAACTTCAGTATTCTTGAAGTTTATGTGGAGATTTTGAGATAGTAACCAGTCAGTGATGGTGTTGAAAGAATTGATAAGGTTGGTGAAGTCTGGTTGTTTGACTTTAAATGGTGTAAACAGCAGGACGTCATCCGCATAGATTAGGGTGGAGATATTGAAGGAGCGTAATATGTCACATATCGGCTGCATGTAGACATTGAACAGCAGCGCGGATAAAGAGGAGCCCTGCGGCACACCTTGATGTTGGTGGAAAGGTGCGGAAGTGGTGGAACCGACTCTTACATGCTGCCAACTGTCCAATAGATACGACCTACACCATTCCCAGGTGAGGCCGCAGATGCCCTTCTCTTGGAGACGAGTGAGAAGTTGATTGTGATTAACAGAGTCAAAGGCAGCGGAGATATCTAGGAAAATGAGAGCAAAGCCGTTTTCGACCTTGTCCAATCCTCTATTCAAAGCGTTGGTTAGGGTGGTGAGGAGAGTTTCTACACCGTGAGATTCCCTGAATCCGTGTTGAGAGGGGTCAAGAGGTGACGCTATATCAATGTGGTGTTGAATCTGCCTCTGAACAACCTTCTCTATTATCTTGGCTAAAAGAGGTATACTCGAGATTGGGCGGTAGGAGTCAGACTTTAGTGGGTCAAGTCTGTTATTCTTCAGAAGTGGTCTTATTGATGTTTGTTTGAGGAATGCGGGGAAGGAGCCTGTTGCAAAGGAAAGTCCAATGATGTTGCTTAGAATTGGACTAAGTTCAACTCGAAGAGTTCTGACCCAGTACGCTGGACAGGGGTCACTTGGAGATGTGGAAGTGTTGATGATGGCGATGAGATCTTGGATGTTTTTCTCAGTTGGAGTGATGAACATTGTGATAGGTGGAAATGAGGTGTGAGCGTGGCAGGGGGTGGTAATTGAAACTGTGTCAGTTATGGATGTTTTGGATTGGAGATAGTCAGCATATGACTGGGGGGAAATAGGATCGAGTTGGGTAGGTGAAGGTTCCTTAGTTGGGGATTTTGCTAGGTTGAAGAGGTCTCTGGGTTTGTTTAGAGAGCGGAGAAGGAGCTTGGAATGGTATTCGCTCATTCTGAGGTATATAGTTTTGCGGTGGAGTTTAAGGTAGTTTAAGTATGAAGCTTTGTCAGTTTCGGAGCGGGATCGTCTCCATTTCCTTTCAAGTTTCCTAAGGGAGAGGAGAGATGTCCGAAGATCTGCTGTAAACCATGGAGCTGAAGGTCTTCCTCTTTTAGAGCTCTTGGGGGCTAATGGTTTGTCTATGACTGGTAGTTGGGCAAATGTTTTCAGTGTGACGTTGTGATAAGGAAGCTTATCATAGTTCAGGAAGGAGCTATAATAGAGGTGAATTGGCTCTGAACAAGCAACCTGTCTTTGCTGGTAGAAATAATAAAACAGAATGTTTCCATAAAAGACTACCAGTCCCAGAATGCACCAGGTTTCAAACAGCCACTAGAAGAGCTGAAGTGGGGAAATGTGTGTTCAATCAGGAGAGCTATGAGGTAATCCCCAATCACTCATCTCCAAGGGCAGGGCTTGATTCAGCACAGCTGCGCTGTGCTACGGTGGAGCAGCCCTCTAAACAGGTTAAAAGTAAAGCCTATTCTATTCATCAGAATCATCAGCAGAATCTTCATGATCATCACCATCTTCAGCAGGAGCAGAGGCAGCAGAAGCTAGAGCCCACGGACAGAGAGAGCAAGAAACACTTTGGAAGAAAGAAGAGAAAAGCATCTTGGAGGTCTAAAGGAGTCCATAGCAGTACGTGTGCTGGGAGTCATTCCAGAGGCAAGCATACTCCATTGGACTGGAGGAAACCAGAGGAGTGGGGTTACAGAGCCAGGAATCCCCGGACGGCACCTGTGAGGGAGACGGCTGCATTTGGAAGGGGCCCTAAGACCAGTGCAAGAAGGTATGTGAAGAAAGACCCAGTGTCCAGGGATCTTGATTGGAAGGCTGGACATAAAAACTGGACTACATACTGGCCAGGATATTTAGAGAGGAACCCTAACAGCAATGGAAGCTCAGGTATGAACACTGATCTATGCCCTAGCTATTCACTTGGAAGACAGCAGAGAAACAAGTATTGTTCTGAGAATGCTCCATTAAGAAATTCCTCTGTGCCAATCCATGATATTGATTCTATGATAGTTTGAAGAAGAAGGGGATATTGTAAATGAGCAGTGTGAATACATGGATTGCTCTCTGTCTAAACTTCTGTGGTAATATTCTTTTACAAAATACAACAACCATCACAAAGAAATATAAACTTGTTCTTTGATCTACTCAGAAAAGCTTTTGAGCAGGATTTGAGCCACGTTTAGAAAGTAAACCAGCCAAGAGGTTTGCAGCTGGTTAATTGTTAGCAATTGAGCCTTGCTTAATTGCCTGTGAGCTCTGAAGAGACACTTCTGGGTGTGTGTGAAAATACCAGAAGTTAGCCTTGAAAACAGTTTTTCATTACTTTGTGGGTTTGTGTTGTTTTTGAAGCACTGCTAAAAAGATAATAGCAGGAGCCCACAGAAAAGACCTTTCTGTTCCCATCAAGGTCTTTATGATTTGATTAGTAAGCTTAATAAGTTCAGTTGTTTTTTTTCATGATTTTGTTTTTCTAATTCTAATAATGAAATCAAGAATCATTTCTGTGCAACCAAGCAAATCTGTGTTGGGAGAAATACCCCATAAATAAAATATATCTTCTTTGCTTTACACTCGAGTAAGCACAACTAATTTATTTGTGAACGGCTGATTCTGGTATGAATGGACTACATTTCCCACAATCCTTTGCAAGTCAACGTTCCATTTAGTGATTGCTTCATCCAGGTCAGGAGACATTAGTTTGAGCTTAGGTAAGGCGTGTTTAATGAACTCTTCTTTATCAAGTGGTCAGAAGTGAGAAGTAATTCTGGAGTCTGTTCTGGAGTCATTTGAGGGGAAATGATTAAGATGAGCGGGTATCTGGAACATGATTAGCTTGTGGTCCGACCAAGGGATGGGGGTGATATCCATGTTTAGGTTGGCCTTCTGGCTGGCAGCAGAGTGGGGAGCGAAAATTAGGTCCAGAGGGTTTCCTTTAAGATGGGTGGAGGTGTTCACTATTTGCTCAAACCCAAGTGTTTGCATAGCTTCTAGGAAGACATTTGCTTGGGTGGACTGCAGGGAGGGTAAGTTGAAGTCTCCGAGCAGCCAGTTGGGATTGCGAGGGTTAGCTGGGTTGCAGGCTAAGTCAATGAAGGTAGAGATGACCTCAGGTGGAGATAAGGGGGATCTATAACATAGTCTCCTTAACTTTCCCCTAGATGTATCCTTGTCCTCAGTTGTATTCCTTAACATTCCCCTAGATGTATCCTTGTCCTCAGTTGTTGTGTTGTCTGTCTGACAAGATTGTAAGCTCTGACGAGCAGGGACCGTCTTTTACATGTGTCTGTACTGTGCTGCATATGCTTTGTAGTGCTATAGAAATGTTAAGTAGTAGTAGTAACCCAGAATCTTAAGATGAGAGACCACCAACAGATCTTTCCTTATGTTGCATGCTCCCTCCAAAGTGTCCATTTTGTTGCATTTTGTCTTCGTATCATCTGCAAAAAAGCTAACTTTTCTTTTTACCCCTTTGGTGGGGAGGAGGTGTTTCAAGATGGTGGTGTGAGCATTTGATCCTCTTTACCTCCTATGACTAAACGTAAAGGCAAGACAATGGGTTTTCCCTCAGAGCTCCAGCCTACCAACACTGGCTGGGGATAAGGTCTGTTTGGTGGCAGCATGTGAAGAGGAACAGCAGTTGCCTTCGGACACTGACATCTCTTTCCCTAGATGTGAGGTCTCTACCACCATGACCAGTAGTGCTACCTAGTGTGCCCGTGGATCTTGAACTACCTAACTCGCCAGAGGGGGAGTTCCAAGATTCCACTCGAGGGAGCTCTGCGGTCCTGGGTGGCAGGCCCAGCTTCATTGAGGCTGGTGTGACCCCAGAGAGTGTTGCTGGCAGGAACATCTATGGTTGGGAGTCCTGGCATTGGTGATCAGCTGATTGCAGCCCTCGTAACTGCAGCATCCACTCCTCTTCTGCTACTTTACCATGTCCAAAGAAATTTACACTGGAGGTAATTTGGGAAGCCATTGTTACTTGGTCCGATGCTGTGTTGAGGCAGACAGCTGATTTATCATCTAAGTTGCAGCAGAATATGGACTTGACCATGAGTACTGTGAGTACTGTGAATATCCTTAAAATGAAATCGGATGAGCATGAGACCCAATTGACGAAATTGTCAGAAATGAATGTTGTGTTGGCTAAAGATAATAATAATTTGAATTGGAAGCTAGAAGTTATCGAAAATTCTACATGTGCTGTGAATCTGAGGATTCTAAACTTCCCTAAAAGTAAGGGGATTTCAGCCTTGGTTATGTTTAAGTGGTATTTGATGAAAGTACTGAAGGTTCCACAGAACTTATACCACCTCTAGCTAAAGTATATTATTTCCCTGTGGGGTAAAAGGAGTCAGCTGGGCAGGATGGGGTTGGTGGGGTATCTAAGATGGATATTTTGAATCTTTCTGGTTTTCTACAGCAGACATTTCAGATCAAGAGACATATCAGCCTGCTAACTTACTGGTCTCCTGTGAATTGCCAACAGACAAAGAATGGATAACTAAGATGTTCTATAAAAAGAGAATGGATATATTTTGTAGCTTTCAAATTGCAATGTTTCCAGATATTGCTAAAGAGATGCAGAAAAGGAGGAAGCAATTTTTAGTCATATCAGTATTGTATTACTGTGGATTGCCTGTAGCTATCTTGTCCTTTAATACTCTATGGGTTTCTTTCTTTCTATTAGGAGTGTTTTTTTCTTAGTCTCTTCTTTCATGTATATCTAACAGAACCAGAGTGGAGGAGTGGCCTAGTGGTTGGGGCAAGGTACCTCCTGCCAGAAAGTCAGGGCTTCAAATCCCTCTAGAGGACAGCAACCTTGGGCCAGAAGGACTGGGGTTTCTAGTCTCACAGGTGCTCCTTGTGGTCTTTGGCAAGCCACTTAACCCTCCACTGCCCATGTTCCCTGTAAAATAGTTATCTCCAAGTTATAATGCCCTGTTCAATGTAAACCACCTAGATATCATGAAAGGCAGTATATAAGAAATGTTAAATAAATATATGTGGACTAAAAATAATGTTTCTTCTTTAAAAAAATGGTTATGCTGTGCTTTAATTCTTGAAGATTCCTTTTCTGTTCAAGACTTTGTCTTGAGTGTATTGTTAAAATGTTCAATTAATCCTTCGGCAATGTTACTCACAAAGACATTGAACAGTAGTGGTCCCAGGACCGATCCCTGAGGCACTCTACTACTCACCCTCCTTTCTTCAGAGTGAGTTCCATTCACCACTACCTTTTGTAGTCGAAGTCAATCAGTTCTTCATCCATTTCACCAACCAATATTGAATGCTTTGCTGAAATCTAAGTAACCACAACCATTCCATGCCATTGATCTAGTTCTTTTGTCACCCAGTCAAAGAAATCAATCAGATTTATTTGGCACGATCTTCCCTTTTGTAAAGCCATGTTACGTCAGATCTCACAACCTGTTGGCTTTTAGGAAAACCACTATCTTTTCTTTCAGCAGCAGCTCCGTTACTTCTCCCACCATCGAGGTAAGGTTTACCAGCCTGTAGTTTGCTACCTCTTCTCTGTTACCACTTTTGTGAAGAAGGCCCACATCAGCCCTTCTCGAATCCTATGGTACCGCCCATTCTCAAATCCCCCTTCTCGAATCCTATAGTACCAATCCAGGGAACTGTTAAACACATCTTTTAATGGCCTTGATCATTATTGTCAAAATCATGCCAAGAGTGCTGAGCAGGCACCACTTTGACACTGATTGGCAGAACACCATTTATAGAAGAAGATTTTTTATGAACAGCTTGCAAAACTGAAAGTGGACAAGGTCATGAGACTGGATCAGATACATCCCAGGATACTGAATGAACTCAGGCATGTTCAATATATTCATGAATCATATCATCAGCTTGCAGATAACAACTTTTATGTTAAAGTCGGATCATGACCCCACAGATGAGTTATTGCTTCAGGTGAAGGATCTGATAAAAGCTATTTGACCTCTAAAGAATGCACTTTTTTAATAGAAGAATCTCCAGTTGTGCCTTTGTTCTATTTTCTGCCTAAAATTAATAAGGATATACATGCTCTTCCGGGACATCCAATTGTCTCTACAAGAAAATCGGTCCATGAGCCTTTGTCTATATTTCTGGATCATTTCCTGCGTTCCATTGTGAAAGATATCCATTTCTACATGCAAGATACTGCTCATGTTTTGCGCATACTGGATAATACTGTATGTCTGATGACAGTTCTGTTACTTTTCTGGCAGCTATGGACTTTCTGGCTCTTGAAATTATATGTGATACTATATCACAGCTTAATTTAGATCAGGTTATTCCTATTGAGGTTTTTCAGCAGATGGCTGAGTCGGTACTTTTCCATAACAATTTCTGGTTTGATGGGACCTTTTATGAACAGCTGCAGGGTGTGGTGATGGGGGTTACTTTAGCCCCTTCTGTAGCCTTTTTATATGTTGTGCAATTTGAAGAACAGTTCATTTATGGTTCCCTATATATTCAACATGTATTAACATGGAAAAGATAATTGGATGATATTTTGGGGTTTTTTGGCCAGCATCAGAAGATTCTTTACTGCGATTCTGAGACTGGATTCATACACTAGATACTAATCTTCAATTCACTATGTTGTACCATCCTGTTGTGATTGACATTTTGGACATTAATATCTGTAAAACTGAGCAAGTTTTCAATACCTGGCTGTACTGTAAAAAGGTTGATAGAAATAACAATTTACAATTTCATAGCTGCCATCGCTATTCTTTATGTGCTAGTTTACCAGTAAGTCAGTGCCTTCATGCACAAAGAATCTGTTCTTCTGAAACTGCTTTTTATGAGGAATCTAGAAGCTTAACTGAATGCTTCAATCAAGAGGTCATCCATCTAAGTTGATCCCTCAGGAGTATAAGTGTACTAGATATCCTCAGCATGAGTTGTTACTAGAGTACTGTAGCCATCAGGAATCAACAGATTGGCTGGTTTGTGTTTTACCATTATCCATAGCCTCACAGCAGATTGTTAATATCATGAAGCTCCATTGGGACGTCCTTTGTCTCTATCCAATATTTACGGATTTCCTTAAGATCTGATATAAAAGGGGTATGAATGTTGGGGATATTGTGGCCCAAATTGCGCCTAAGGAATGTAATGTACAGTATTGGATTTTTGTCATGACCAGTGTAGTCATTGCTACTGGTGCCAATTTACTTTTACTGTGTCCTCTGGATATGTCCTAGAGGGAAGACCTATTATAGCCACTTTAGATCAGATTATGAATCTTCTTGGGTGAGCTCCTTGGGGCGACGACCGGGGAAAATTCTGCCTCCTGTCAGGTCAGTCTCTTTACCATCTGTGGGCTTCACTGTGCCTTGTTGTACTTCTACTACCATTGCTACTTCTTTCTTTACAGGTCTTTCCAGTCTGTTCACTTAGGCCTTCCCCTACCCTGTTATTTCCTGAGCTCTCACAGGCCCTATCTATGGCTGCTATCCCCGTGTTCTTGGGTCACTGTCCATCCCTGGTAGTCCTGCCCCCATCTGGGATCATTGCCCGTAATATGAGCAATCTCCTCCCCTGTCGCTCTTGTCCGTTTCCCTCTACATCATCTTCTCCACTAGTTGCTCCCCTACTGACCCTTTCCTTTGCCCTCCTGAATCCTTCCGCACCAAGACCCCTCTGATACACGATCTCCTGACCCAGAACACACTCGACGCTCTCTTCCTTACTAAATCTTGGCTCCATGAGGGGGAGGATGGCTTTCTCCACCGCTGTCTTCCCCCAGGCTACTCCGGCTTCCATGTCCCTCGACTCCATCGGTCAGGCGGAGGTGTGGCAATCATACACTGTGCCTCTCTTCCCTTCATGTTTGTCTCATCCCCTCCCCGCTACCCGGAAGCTCTGCTATTGCGTTCTGAGTTCTCTACCCCCGTATACTTTCTCCTTCGCTACGCTCCACCCTCATTGCGTTTGGATCTTTGGGAATCTCTTCTACTCACTCTTTTCGAGATGGCTCTTCTGTCCTCCCATCTTGTCATCTTGGGTGACTTTAATGTCCACCTGAATTCTCAGATCAGATCCCGTGTTAGGGCTCTTCTGTCACTTTTCGAAGACTTATCCCTCATCCAGCATGTGGACTGTCCAACTCACTCCTCCGGGCATACCATTGACCTCATTCTCACTTCCTCCCACTCCCCTGACATACCATCCAGTATTCTACCTCTCCCTCTTCCCTGGTCTGACCACTATTGCTTGCTGTTTTCCTTTTCTCTCAATACCTTTCAGGCTACTGTGCTGCCTACCACCAGTCCCTCTCCTCAAGTACTCAGACGACATCTCATCCCTCTCACCTTGCAGCGTTTCCCACTGACTGATTCCCTCTTCCCTCTGGATTTCTTTTCCTTTCCTGTGGATTAGCAGGTTGACACCTGGTCTTCCACCCTCACTTTGATTCTCGATACTTTGGCTCCTCTCCATCCTATTTTCCTCCGTTCATCATCCCACCATCCCTGGTACCACCCAGGTTTGTACCTCCAACATGCCAACCTTTGACATGCTGAGAGCTCTTGGCGTAAACATCCTTCTGCTACTTCCCTTTTTGTTTTCCTTCTGCACATCGTTCATACTATTCTATGATCACTGCTGCCAAGCAGGCCTACTACTCAAACCTCATCACTTCTTCCTCTAACACCTCTCGCCGCCTCTATCAGGTTCTCCGTTCTATTTTTCACCCTCTACACTTTCTCCTTCGTCGGTACTTACTTCTACTGCCCCTAGCCCAACTAGTCTTGCATCTTTCTTTGTTGTTAAGATCCAGTCCCTCCATTCTTCCTTTCATTCATGTCCTCCTCCCCTTTTCCCCTTCCTCCCCTGCCCTCCCTGTTTCCTACTCCCTCCCTCTATTCTGCATATTCCCCTACACCTTACAATCTTTCCGGCCCGTTACCTCCTCCAAACTTGTCAAGGCCATCTCTTCATCTCACAAGACCACCTGTCCACTCAATCCCCTTCCTTCCACCTGGCTCCTGGATCCATCCCTCATGCTTCTCCCTTGCGTTCTTGCCATAATTAATTCCAGTCTCACCTCCGGTTGCTTCCCTTCCCATTAGAAACACGCTCTGGTTCCTCCCCTTCTGAAGAAACCCACTATCGACCCTGCTGTTCCTGCACATTGGTGTCCTGTATCAAATCTTCCTTTCCTCTCCAAAGTTCTTGAAAAGCTTGTGTTCACACAGCTGTCTGCACATCTTGACACTACCCTTTCCCTTCACCCTCGGCAGTCTAGTTTCAGGGCAGGCCACAGCACTGAAACTATTCTTCTGGTACTTCTTAGCGAACTCCACCACTCTCACGACCGTGGTGACCTATCTATTGCTGTCTCTTTAGATCTCTCCGCCGCCTTTGACATTGTCGACCACCGCACTCTCCTCACCCGTCTGTCCTTTGGTTTTGGTCTTTTCTCTCATCACGCACCTTTGCTGTGCACTCAGCCTCTGATATCTCTCCATCACTCCCCTTGCACTGTGGTGTCCCCCAGAGCTCTATCCTCGCCTCCCTCCTCTTCAACATTTTCCTTGCATCCCTCACTTTTCTCATCCAGCAGACCGGTATATCTGCCTATTTTTATGCTGACGATATTCTCCTCATCCATCACACTAATTCCTCGCCCCTGACCTCACTGCCCTTAATACTTGTCTCACCCTTGTTGCCGGCTGGTTCTCCGATAACTTTCTATGCATCAACCTGTCTAAGTCTTCCGCCATTTGGTTCTCTTTCAGCGACACCCTTCCTACCCTGGCTCCCACTATGTTCTCCCTCCCCATCCCACTCATCCCTACTCTCCGTTACCTCGATGTTACCCTCAATTCCTCGCTGTCTTTCCACTCCTCCTGCGTAGCTGTTTCTTTCACCTTCGGAGGATTTGGGCTCTTTGGCCACTTCTCTCTGTTCCCTCCCTCACTACCCTGGTTCTCTCTCTTGTGATTTCCCGCTTGGACTATTGTAATTCTGTTTTCGCCGGTCTCCCCAACTATCAGCTTCAATGTCTCCAACTTGTTCAAAATACAGCCGCTCGTCTTATCACTCATTCTTCCCCCTTCGCCCACATCACTCCCTGTCTTCTCTCTCTCCATTGGCTCCCCATCAAATTCAGATTCATTTATAAGTTCCTCATCACCACGCACAAGGATCTCCACACTGGTATCCCCCAGTATCTGGCTGACCTCATCCATCTCCAGTCTTCTCCTCGTTTGCTTTGTTCTGCCCATGGCTACCGTCTTTTTCTTCCCTCACCATCTCAAGCACACCTCGAACTCACCCGTCACTCCACATTTTTCTTTCTAATCCTGCTCTGTAGAATTCACTCCCACACTCTCTCTGTACTAAACTTTCATTTCCCCGCTTTAAAGCCATACTCAAAACCCATCTTTACTGCTGGGCCTTCAACCTCTCTGCCCCTGAAACCATGACATTATGGTCACAGTGCTATGCATTACCCTTCCTTCCCCCCCTTTCCCCTCCCACCCCACCCACAGTCAGCTCTGCCTCTTCATCCAGCTCTTTCCCTTTCCTATACTCTTCCTACTGCCTCACTATTACTTTCCTATTAACCAATGGCATTCTTTTTCCTCCTTTGTTTTTCGAGCAGTCTCTATGATTATTATTGTACATCGTCCTGACACTCCGGTATGGGTGGTATATCAAGCGCTGCAAATAAAATAAAATAAATAAATTATTGGGTGATCTATATCATTGTATGCTCATGTTATTTAGTATATGTGGGACGTACTAAGCATAGAATATAGTACATCTCTGATTGAATAATCACAAGAGTTATATTGCTAATGCTGTGATGACGGCCCCTTTGGTTGATCATTGGCTGACTAAGGGACACACCATTTCAGATTTGAGATGGAGAGTGGAAGAGAGGGGATGGACTGTCTCTGCTTAATAAGAAAGAATGTGAATGGATGTTCCATTTGCGCTCTTTTGAGCCATATGGTTTAAATCAGAAGACTGAGTGGATGCCATTGATTTAGGAGGTGCTGTGAGTTTAATTTAGAGCTGTGAGTTTAATCTAATGAGGAATTTATATGTTTTTCCCTGTGACGGTACTATATTGGCTTAGGGTTGGATGATTTTTATGAGCGATGTTTGTGCTGACCACCAATTGGTAAATTGGAACTGGTTATTTCTGATTGGCTGTTTTGGGATTTGAACTGGCTATGTGTGATTGGTTAATTGTGAGTTAGCTCCTTTGATTGGCTGTTTGTGGACATAAATTGTTTGTGTGCCTATTGGTTAATTGGGAGTTGGTTTGTCTGATGTTGATTGGTGGATTTGAATTCTTATGTGATGTCTGATTGGTTTTCATCTTATTCGGGGGGGGGGGAGCTATTCTGTCTTTATATTATAGAGTCTTAGAAGTTGGCTATGCTTGTTACTTAGAAGGATCCTGAAGATGCTTGTAATCATGTGGTTCATCCCTGACGCAGATAAATGAATTGAAACACAATAGTGCGTTGGATGTATTTGCATATCATAATTTATGCTGTATATTTTTTGCCACTGAATCCTGATTATTTTGCAACTGTTATGAGATGCGGCCATTGAGTTCATTAGACCAATGATGAATGTTATTAATCTGGCCCGATAGCCTGTGTTCTCTGAACTTGATATGCCTGATAAAAGTGATTTGAGGTCCTCTGAATTATATTGAATATTTGATTCTACTTTTAAGTGGAGGGTTTTTTAACTGATTACATTGGATATATTACTCCGTTTATGATATAGGTTATTGTATTTTGCATTTTATAATAGCAATATAGGTCCCAGTGTGCTTTCATAAAACAGGCTTGCAGATCCCAAACAGTGGTCAAATTCCATTGTACAAATTCATACCTACTCCAAAAAGGTGTAAATGTGTGTATGTACATGTGTACACATCTAGTCACATATACATCATAATCCCACCTCTATTTCATGCAAATTGTGCAGCTGGGAATGCTTTCATGCACTTTCCATGCATGCACTTTTATGCACCCATGTGAACATGCAATTTCATAAAAGATTTTGTATGCATGGAGAACAGGCTTTAACAATGAATCAAGCTTTATAAAATCACCCCCTGTATGTTTGTTCATTACTCTACGTGTCTGCTTCAGGATCTCCCAATTCCCTCATTATCCCTGCAAATCAAGAGGAAAGAGCGGGCAAGAAAAGTAGGGGGAGTAGATTAGAGAGCAATGTTGTTCTTCGTTCTCTCTGCTCTAGGCTCCTCCTATTACTTCCTTTTTTTTTATAGACTGCCTAGAAAGAAGAGGGTGGAACAGAAAACTCCTGTTCTTCTGCATCTGAGCTCTAAAAAAGACGTGATGGAATTGCATTCTCAGCCATCCTCTCAGAAATTAAGCCATGTGTAATCCCAGGGCCGGATTTAGCTAGAGTGAGGCCCTACGCCAAGAAAAATTGTGGCCCCCCCCGTGTCCCTGTGCAGTCCTGGGGCCCCCCCCCCCATGCAGTCCTGGGCCCCCCCGTGTCCCCGTGCAGTCCTGGGTCCCCCCCGTGCCGTCCTGGGCCCCCCCGTGCCATCCTGGGCCCCCCCGTGCAGTCCTGCCCCCCCCCCCCCGTGCAGTCCTGGACCCCCGGACAGCATCGCGGCTGTCTGAGGGGCTTCAGAGGGAGCCAGGGAAGCCCGCGCGAGGCCCCGGCTCCCTCTGTACAGCCGCCAGCGTGAAGAGCCTTTTCCTTCACGCTGGCGGCTTTTTCTGTGAAGCCGCGAATGCTGGGTAAGGTTAAAGGTTGCCCTTTAACCTTTCCCAGCATTCACGGCTTCACAGAAACAGCCACCAGCGTGAAGGAAAAGGCTCTTCACGCTGGCGGCTGTACAGAGGGACCCGGCTCCCCCTAAAGCCCTCCGGTGGGCCCTTGCCAGCTGTGGGCCCTACGCCATGGCGTACGTGGCGTATAGGCAAATCCGGCCCTGTGTAATCCACATTATTTTTGCTGTTATATAAAGATGTAGCACTCTTTTCTGTATATGTATACAAGCTGAGAGCACTCACTTGTATCCAGACAATGTAGATTCTCTGATAGAGAAAAAAGTTATCTATTTCAAGACTCAAGGCTTATTATCAAAGTTAAAGGAGATACTATAATCCAGTAATGACTGAACAACTGAATAATTTCTAGGGATGTGCATTCATTTGAAATGACATGGGAAATGTCATTATTAACCTCAAATGACAGGAAAAATACACAAAGATGTTTATATTCCAATGGTGCACTATTTCAGCATTGCACACTATTTACCAGTAGGTGCACTATTAAAGAGTAGTGCTCACAATTGCACAACAATGCATGCTGTTGGGCAATAAGGTACAATATTGAGCTATAGTATACATTATTTGAACAATAATGTACACTATTGGGCAATAGGGTTCACTACTTTACAATAGTGCACACTATTCGAGACATTGCTCTCAAACAAAAACAAACAAACAAAAAAAGCCTTGAATAAAATGAAAAAGCCCACGAATAGCATGGGGAAGGGTTTTTTTTCTAAGGGGGGAGTTTTTATTTTTTTATTTATTTGTTGTTTTTCTATACAGCGCTATTTATCATCAGTGCGGTTCACAGGGCACATATTTGTGCAATGTAGAAGATCTACATTGGACTTACAATAAAACAGGGTGTTTAAACAGGGCTAACAGGTAAACTATGTACAGGTAGGTAGACAAGATTCTACATGCATCTCAGCAATATATACAGGTCACACAACAAAGAGACTAATGACTAACAAATGAGACTAACAAATGAGTTTAAGCCCATTGAGGTGAATGGGAAAACAGGTTCCCATTGTGGTAGATCCAGCCCTGCGAGGAACCTTGCAATTCCCTGGCTGGATAATCCTAATGAGGTTTGGGGGGGGGGGGGTGATGTGGTATTTAGTACATCATGGGAGGGGGAGGGGTTGGGGTTGATGTGGCAGGATCTTTAGGTGCAAGCAGGTCTCTAGGAAGGCTGATCCTGTCCCTCAGACAATTGCAAACTGGTGCACAGCTTTTCGGGTGCTGACCAGCGTGGTTGGAGAAAAATACCCGGAGCAATACTGGGGGCTCTTCAAATACCAGGATAGTATTTGTGAAGTCTACAAGGTGTATGGTGGCACCACCTGGCTGGAGTATAATGAGCAGTTTCATCGGAACATGGCAGGCATTAAGGGGTTCAGCTGGGACAGGAAAGATATTGACCTGTGGATCCAGCTGATGACACAAGGTCAACAGAGCAACAGAGCGAGCGGGATCCCCATGGGAGTTTGGCTCGGGAAGTACACTGGGTTATAGCAGCAGCCCTTTCAGGTGGAAATCAGGCCTGGCATCAGGGAAGGCAGTGCCATCCCCATCACTCCCTTCCCCACCTCATGTTGGAGTGTGTGCAGGTTGTACGATGGTGGGGCATGCAGATTTAATAATACTTGAAAGAACAGGCACATCTGTGCCACGTGCAGGGAGGGACACCCTCGGGTTGGATGTGTGAAGAAGCAAGGAGGGGGGACCCCCAGTGCCTGCGATAAGGCTAGCACATTGGAGCTGGCTGCTACACCTATTAACATTGTGGCACTGTGGAGGAATTTGGCAGGATTCAATTGGTGGAAGGCACAATGGTTTTATGCAGAGTTTCAGCATTTCTTACAATGGCCCAATGGGCCAGTGGGTGGCGGGGAACTTACAATATGCTCTGGAGCAGAGGGAGATGGTGCAAAGGAAGCTCTATTGTGAGCACCTTCGAGAGCAGGCCCATCTCCAACTTGATAATTTCCCCATTGAGCCTAGTCCCAAAGAAGGAGCTGGGGGAGTACCGGCTCATACATCACATGTCATATTCCACTGGCACATCTGTGAATGACCATCTGGACTTAGCGGCATACTCGGTGAAGTACGCCTCTGTGGACCAAGCCCTGGAGTCCATCTTTCAGCTGCTGACGATACATCAGGTTAGCTTCCATCTGCTGGGGCTCCGATTTGGTGGGACAATGTGGACAAATGTCTCCCAATGGAGTGCTCCATATCCTGCACCTATTTTGAGGAGTTTAGTTTGGCCATCCAATGGGTGGTGAGAAGGAGATGTGCCAGGAAAACATCCATTACCTGGATGATTTCCTTATCATGGTGGGTGATGTGCGGTGTTGTTAGCGCAACCTGAGAACATTTCAAAGGAAGGCTGCTGATCTTGGGGTCCCCTTACAGTAAATAAGACTGAAGGGCCGGCGCAGTGGCTGTCCTTCCCGGGGATAGAAATTGACAATATCAAAATGGTGGCGTACCTCCTGGTGGGAAAAGTGGCAGCCTTGAATGCTGCAATCTACGCAATGGTGGCCACGAAAAAGACTACACTGAGACAAATGCAGTCTCTGAGCGAGCACTTGAATTTTGTCTGCAGGGTGATACCCATGGGCAGGGCTTTTATCCCGCAGCTAGAGGATGCCATAAGGGGCTTTTGCAGGAGAGTCATTCATTAGGATCAATGCCCCAGTAAGGGAGGACCTGATAGTTTGGCAGCAGTTCCTGCTTCATTACAATTGGAGGAATATATGGAGGATGCCCCCCATGTGCAACAGAGACGTGGAACTGTTTACGGATGCATACAGGGTGGGGGGGGGCTTCGGGATCTATTTCAGGGGTCAGTGTTGTCAAGAGAGGTGGCTTCAGAATCTATTTCAGGGGTCTGTGGTGTCAAGAGAGGTGACTGGTGGAATGGCACCAAAACAGTCCAGACTGAAATCACTCTGCGATGGGTCAGAAAAGCCAGGCTGACACTGGTGGGGGGTGGCCTTCTTCCTAAAACTAGGGGTCACAGGGATCTGATGAAGGATTTTATAGTCAAGAAGGTGATGGACGGCTGGACCAGGGAAGCTGCTCTGAGGCCTGACGGTCATCAGCCGGTCACCCTGCCCATGCTGAAAAGGGTAATGCTGCAGGCAGCAACCATTACAGGGACAGATTCAAAGAAAAACTGTTCAGGCTAACTGCACTGATGATGCTCTTTGGGGTCTGCCATGCGGGTAGAGGAAGTTGCGATAATAGGGGAGAGGGAGTGTTTGTTCCTGACCAAGTCAAAGATGGATTAGCTCAATAAGGGTAGAAGTATATGGCTGAACACCACAGCAGTACAGGATCTGTGCCCAGTAGTGCCCCTGCACGAGTATCTGCAGATGTGCCCACCTGTATGGGGCCCCCTGCTGCTGTATTCGGATGGGTCCTGCCTCTCTCGGTATCAGTTTAGGACTTTGTGGCTGAGGGCAGTAGAGGAGGCAGTATTGAGCTCACGAGGCTAACACTACACTCCTTTAGAATAGGGGAGGTGACCACAGCACATAACCTAAGCCTGGGGATGGGTCAGATTCAGGCTATCAGGGGATCAGCTTCAAACTGGTACAAAATGTACATCAAGCAGGAATGAAGTTAACTAATTCTGTTTTCACTCTTGCCCATTAGATCGCAGAGTAATTTCAGTCTGGGCTGTAAGGCATTCCTACATCTACTGTGCAAGAAGAAGGGCAGTTGGGAGACATTTCAGCAAGCAGCTTGGCTTTCATCTCGATAGTATGCGCATACAGTGGATGGGCAAGAGGGGGATGCATTGGGACCAACTGAGGCCTGCGCTCGCTGGCCGGCAACAGCATGGCAACTCGCCAGATGTTATAGTCTTCCACCTGGGTGGCAATGATCTAGTGTCCTCTAAGGGCATAGATATCATCAGGATCAAGGCAGATATTGCCTATATATGTGCAGAGCTGTGCGTGAGGGTCATCTGATCCCAGATCATCCCCCAGCAACAGTGGCGGGGGCCAGAATGACCAAAGGGTATCAAAAGGAGCAGGAGGAAGCTGAACAAGGAAATCAGGGATTTCATATGGATTCTGGGGGTGGTGGTAGTAGGGCATAGAGGGATACTGGCCGGAGGGTCAATGGTATACTCAGGGGACAGAGTCCACCTGAACGAAACTGGTTTGGAATTATTCATCGAGGGCTTGTGGCAGGCCATCGGTTCAGTACTTACTATGGGGTGAGTCAGGCCATGGGCCCTACTGGTGGATCGCACCAAAAAGGGGGAGAGGAGCGGTACCACTAATAGAGAAAAAGAGGGTCCCAGGTACTGATCTGGGGTGCCTTGGTCCAGTGATGGAGGGCCAGGTACCAGATCCAGGGGTGCCTGGCCTCAATTACCAGGAGCATAGAAAAAATGGGTGCACCTGGGCACTAGCATGGAGAGGTTGGTGATGGAGTAAAAGGGGCAAGGACGACCTTGGCCACACTGCGGGCCAGGGCCACTGAATCTGACAACAGGGGTGGTGGTACCTCTCCACGTAACTGTTTTAGCCTAATTTTCTGTTTACTTATTGTTATTGTTCACTGATGTTAATATGGTGAAGATTATGTACGTTAGCATTGCAGTTAATGATGTATTCCCAAGCTGTGGCCTTCAAGATCTACCAATAAAGCAGGTTGGCAAATGATGGATTGGGTCCGTTTGTTTTGTGAATGCGGGTAAAGGGGAGGGGGAGGGGTGGGGAAAAGGGTGGGGGAAGGAGAGAGGACCCAAAGCCAATCCAGCATGCCCCAGGTTCAATTCAGGCACCAAACCTACAGTGATGGCAGTGGAATAATGAGTCTGTTCTTCCAGAGTCTGTGGGAACTTAAGGACCAATATGTTGGCATTGATTGTGGGAAATCGGGCACTCTGGAAGTTGAGTATCTTCTGAATAGGGTGCTCATTCTGTTGAAGCTGTGATACCATTGAAACCGATGGTCACAGTCATGATTGAATCTGTTATAATCTTTATTGAGCTGTGTTCTTTGGACCGGGGGATGGAACTGACACAGTGTTATGAAGTTAAGTGATTGCTAACTTTGCTCTCTCCAGTTTTTTTATGCCATTTAATTGTTACATCATTGATTGTACATTTCTATCCAGTATGGGTGATATACTGCTGTAGTGTTACTGCATTCATCGAGTTCAGGATAACAGTGGATAGCACCTTTATGCTGTATCCACCAACAGACAGTGATGATGCATAATTGGCTGTGGCAGATAGAGGTTTATATCACTGATAAGACCACATATTGAGCTCGCTCGTGCTTTTAGGATTTTTTTTGATATTGTATTGAAAAGAATATTTTGGATCCAGTTTTTTGTCAGCAATTTGGACATTGATTGTGGGTTCAACCTCTAAGGCAGCTTAGGGGGGATATACCTTTGGACATAAGTTGGACATATTTTTGGGTATAGCCGAGAGTGGAGGTTGGAAGCTTGTTAGCATGTCAGATAGGATGAAACGACAGGGGTGGGGGGATGGTGACAAGATGGAGATCATCATTCCTTGTGGCAATGAAGGTGTGTGAATGCCTATTTTAAGAGAGATTTAGGTTGAGGTCAATATAATATGGCCGAACCCTTTCTGAGGGGGCAAGCACATGGTATACCAGAGAGGTGGGGCAGGAGGCTGTGGACTAGCAGCCAAGGGACAAAGTTGTGGGATGGAGAATATGGAGTGAGGGGGAATCAGGTATTTTGTGGGCTAGGGCCAGTACTAATTTTGAGCTAGAAAGGAGGTGATGGTTTTGAAGGTGAGCGTGCGTTTCTTCCTGACACTCCCTTTGTTTGGGCTTTGGACTCAGGGATGGGGTGTTGGACTTTGGAGGATGGGACAGGGAGTATGCAGTTGCAGCTGGGGGGCAGGGCGGGTTAGGGGTAGCTATCCTGCCAGAATCAGCTAGTGATAATGGAAAAATGGACTGAAGAGTGAGAAGTGAGGATGATTCAGAGGCTAGTTGGTGATACCACCATGAGCCCTGGAAAATAGATTGGTGACACTGCAGACTATGCATAGGTATACTGGGTGGACTATCCAAACCACAAAGCATAGACTAGCTTCACTGCAGCCTAGGCATAGGGTTGGTTTGTCTATCCACAAGGTTCTAGCATGAACCTCACTATGGCTAAGTTGGCACCAATTAGCTGGGTGGCTAAGCGCGATTATGGAAGTGAAAGGACGATAATTTTTGTAGTTCAGTGGGGGATGATGCTAAGAGGATAGTGTGTGTGTGTGGGGGGTTGATCTGAGTGATGAGGTGGCGCTAAAAGAGGTTATCTCTGAATATCTGTTTCTAGAAGGTTTTTTTTTTTTCCAATTTAAAGTTTTTTATTCACACACAACATAAAAGAAAAACACATGGGGCGGAGCCCGATGTCCAGCGGGATGGTCGCATAACGGGGGCGGAGCCCGATGTCCAGCGGGATGGTCGCATAACACTGAGGCTCCCGAGAGGCCTACTCAGAATCCTGAATTAACACCGGACATACTTGAACTTCTGCTCTGATCTTGCCGGGGTACATTGGTGAGATGGCGGGGACCAAACCCACGCGCCTGGAATTTGGATCTCCAGCGTCTTCTCACGGCAAACGCTCCAAAACTGAACCCCCGTCCCCGCAGAAGGGGCTGGCTTTGTGCGAGGGCCCCGAAATGCAGCAGGAAATCCTCGCAGAGATTAGAGGTGTTAAGGACCTCGTGCAGTCAATCTGTGAAGCACTCCGAGCGCTGCGGGTAGATATTGGTGTACTGCAAGGCAGGCTAGAGGGGCTCTCTTCGCGTCAGGACAAAATGGAGAGCATATTAGACTCCCATGCGGCCCGGTTGTCCAAACTCGACAAAGTTGAACGTCAGGTACGGGCCTTGCAGAAAGAAGTGGAAGATGGCAATAATAGAGCGCGCCGCAACAACCTACGCCTCGTGGGCATACCGGAGGGAGCGGAATCGGGAGACATGAAAGAGTTTTTATGTAAAATCCTCCCTTCCCTGCTCCAAATCACCTTTACCAAAGAATTGGAGATTGATCGCGCTCATCGTGTACCCACAAACATAACGCTCAACAGGAAGACCCCGCGGCCTATCATCTTTCGACTTTTGAGATATCAACATGTGGAGCAAATTCTCAGTGCCTCTCGGGCAAAGGGCCATATGGAGTTTGAGAGCCACAAGATCTCCTTCTATCCTGACTTGGCTAAACCCACGGTCGACCGCCGAAAGCGCTTTCTGGAATTCCGGCCGAGGCTTCAACAACTACAAGCACGCTATGGCCTGATGTATCCGGCCAAGCTCCGAGTCACGCTTCACAATCAGACAAGAACATTTGAGGATCCTGATCTACTAGCGGAGTTTTTGGATTCTAAAGAAGCCGACTTGATGCGCTGACTTCCAGAATATTCCTGCAAGTATTCTCATATCCGCCGTACCTGCCATATTGGATTTGCCGCGGCTCAGCAAAGAGTCTGGCGAGGGCGGTTTGTTGCCTTATTTTGATGATATCTGGGACCCGACTCCATCTACCCACAGTAGCCTCGATGAGTATCAGAGACAGTGTTAATTATGGACTCTGGTGTTTCTTTTCTTTTCTCATGTCTCTATCTTCCTCTCTAGGGCCTCCTCCCGCAGACATATGGTCGCCATATTCATTGGGGGTTTTGCTTCTTCTCTAAGTTACTTTGGTACATACTTTTCAATATGGGGTGTATTAGCCAGCATACTCGGTGATTATGTCATTGTTGCACAGATTCTGATTATGTTGTATGTTTTCAAGCGCCCTTACCTAAAATGTCTATTACCGATTGATGGCACCATGTAAGATCTTCTCATTGAACGTAAAAGGAATCAATAATCCGATAAAACGGAAGAAAATCCTAAGCTATCTAAGTCATGAAGCTGGGGACCTGATTTTCCTCCAAGAAACGCATTTAAACTTGAAGCAAACTCTTAAACTCAATATTAAACCTTACATGGTGGCCGCCTATTCCCCAGCCGTTTCTAAGAAATGTGGGGTTGCCATTCTGGTTAGGAAATCTCTGCATGCTACTATTATTGCGACTAGCTCAGATACAGTAGGTAGATGGTCCAGAGTTCACCTCAAGATAGGTAGCCTTGAAGTTACATGTATATGCCTTTATGCCCCTAATGTGGATGACCCTGCCTTTTTTGCTACCATTGCTCAGGTTGCGCAGGCCTCTGCTAATACTTCATTGATAATAGGGGGGGATTTCAATTTAGTTCTTGATCCCCTGATTGACAAACAGCCGCCTAGGACAAGTGGTCCCCCCAAGAGTCACACCACGCTTACCTCTTTGATCAAAGATCTTGCTTTAGTTGATCTATGGAGGTTAACTCACCCCAATGAGCTTGACTTTACCTTCTTCTCTTCCCCTCACAAATCCCAGTCTCGCATAGATTTCTTTCTAATATCGAAACTGTTAGTTCCTCAGGTGGACACTGCACAGAATCACTCCCAACATATTTCAGATCCTGCTGCTATGTCTTTTCAATTACACACTACTGCACCCCAGGGGAACTCGGGGGCCTGGTTCTTTGATAGAGCCCTGTTAACTCAGCCAGAGTTTCAGTTAGAAATTCGAGCAGCCATACAGGATTACTTCCATTTTAATTTACCCCAGGATACTGCGAATTGGGCTTGGTGGGAGGGTTTCAAAGCGGCCATTCGAGCAACGATCACTAGCTATCAAATCCGCCTGCGGAAACAACGCAAACAGCAGCTACTCATACTAGACCAACAAATCAAAGCAGGCGAACGAGTTCTAACTTCACGAACTGATCCATGTGTCTTAATTCGCTTACAGCGTCTCCGTTTTCAATATAATGCAATCCTCTCAACTGCAGCTTCTAAGAGTATTGAGCTTCAACGAGGGACATACTATCGTGAAAACAACCGAGCCGGTCGACTTTTAGCCAACGCCTTGAAAGGTCAAAAGAAGCCCAACGTGTAGCGGCCCGTCGAGCCCCACAGGGAGGGGGCATATTGACCACAGACTCCGATATTGTAGAACTCTTTCGGGATTTCTATACCCGCCTATATCAATCTGAATGTGAGTTATCATCAGAGACCTTCGAGCGATTGCTTTCTGGTATTCAGCGGCCGACCCTCTCTGAAGCTGATAGGGATGCGCTTGATGAACCCTTCTCTACTTCAGAGATCCAATCTGCCCTAAAACGAACAGCCTCGGGTCGAGCCGCAGGGCCTGATGGTCTCCCGACCGAATTCTACAGAACGAACAGTGCAGATTTAGTTCCCTACTTAAATCTCTATTTTTCTGCCCTATCGGTAGATACATCCTCTTAGGGATCCTTTTCTGCAGCTAATGTGGTAGTATTTGAGAAAGAAGGCAGAGACCCGCTGCTAACCGCCAACTACCGTCCAATCTCCCTACTTAATGCCGATTATAAGATCTTCGCAACGATCTTGGCCACTCGGCTATCTGACAGGATGGCCACCCTAATCCATCCCGACCAATGCGGTTTTATACCCGGCCGATCCACCGCTGACAATGCTCGGACCTTGTGCCATGTGCTATCCAGTGCTGCCAATCTAGATCACCCGTGGGTGGGTCTTTCCCTAGATGCTGAAAAAGCCTTTGATCGCCTAGAATGGCCCTTCTTATTTGCAGTTCTCCGATGGTATGGCTTTGGGGAGGGCTTCCTCCGATACCTCCAAGTCATGTATACTCAACCCGTCGCCAGTATTTGTGTAAATGCCATTAAGTCTCAGCCTTTTAATCTCCAAAGAGGCACGCGTCAAGGTTGTCCCCTATCACCAATGCTCTTTGATCTAGCTCTTGAACCCCTAACCTCCTTATTAGACAGTCCGCACGTATTCGAGGTGTCCCCTTCAGTCACAGAGAGATTAAACTCTCTGCATATGCAGATGACCTTATGCTTTTCGTATCCCTTGATTCGGTTCCAGCTGTCTTGGATCTGATTGATGGATACTCGCAATTATCGGGCTATAAAATTAACTGGACCAAATCTGTAGCATTCCCACTGAACCGCTGGGTACATGAGGCTGACATGCAGGCCTTTCCTTTCCTTTGGCAATCCCGCATGGTGAAATATCTTGGGGTCCATTACTGTTCTCCTTTAGAAGACACTATCAGTTTTAATGCCAAAGAGGTAGTCTCCAAAGTCCGTGAGCTCACAAATCGTTGGTCTCCCTTATCCCTTACATGGTGGGGCAGCCTAGAAACTGTGAAAATGATGATAGTCCCCAAAGTGAACTACATTTTAGAAATGCTGCCATGCTTACTCCCGCTACACACTTACAAAGATATTGAGAGCCTTCTCGTCCGCTATCTCTGGCAGGGCAAACCACCAAGGATAGCTAAACAAAAACTACAGTCTGCGAAGGAACTAGGGGGTACCAGATTTCCTGATTTTCTCAGATATCATCAAGCCTTCCTACTTAAACAAGGTGCCCGATGGCTAGATGCCTCAACAGACAGCAGACCAGTTTGGCTTGATATAGAAGAGGAGCTTAGTAGCCCAATTCCTCTGACCCATCTCCCCGGTATGTCCCATCAAGTAGATACCCGCCATCCCCCAATGATTGTCGATACTCTTGCGGCCTTTAACACTCTCATTCTATCACTGGGCCCAAACGTATGTCCTCCGGACGGACTCCCGCTGTGGAATAACCCCAGAATTCAAGTCCTAAATAGAACGATAGCATGGAAACCCTGGTACTCTAGGGGGATCTGGACACCCCAACAGCTCTTCTCTGCAGCTCGTTGGAAAACCTTTTCTGATTTACAAAAGGAATTTGCGTTACCAGCGAAACATTACTTTCAATTGATGCAGCTTCAACACTGCCTCAAAAGTGCTCAAATCATGCCGCCCTCTGTCCCTACTGAGGACGGGCTATTAGAACTAGTTCACTCTATTAGTAGTACACATGGGGTAGCCTCTAACTTTTATAAAATATTATGTCAGGGTACAGATACTGCCACTTTTAGAGCCCAACAAGCCTGGGAGCGCGAACTGCAAACCACTTTAACCCCTGTGCAATGGAGTGTTTTCTGGAGCAAAGTAGTGCGGGTTTCCCGGTCTGCCTCAGTTACCCAAACTCTCTTC
The DNA here is from genome assembly GCA_033557465.1 of Ichthyophis bannanicus. NCBI lineage: Eukaryota > Metazoa > Chordata > Amphibia > Gymnophiona > Ichthyophiidae > Ichthyophis > Ichthyophis bannanicus. The sequence goes on from CM066031.1 coordinate 1,160,122,755, forward strand.
TTTTTGCACATAGATGCTTTTATACTCCAGAAAAAATAGCCAAATGGAACACAACTGCTAGGGACCAGTGTTGGTCTTGCCATACTGCTGTAGGAACCCTCGCTCATGTTATTTATGAATGTCCTCAACTACAGGTTTACTGGGGGCAGGTCTGGGGTCGTATTCAATTTATCTTACACCTTCACGAGCCTCTCTCTTGGAAGATTGTGGGACTTCGCTCAGTGGCGGAGGTCCCCTCTCTTCCTAAGAAGGGTCGCTTTCTCCTTGATTTCATGCTGGGTATAGCCATATGTTTAATCACGAGGAATTGGAAGGATAGCTCTCGACTTACTGTCAATGAATGGTGGAACCTCGTCTGCTTATATAGTAAATATGAGAAGATATCTCGGAGAGCTATTCCCCATACCCAAACTCACTCTCGCTTGTCTAAATGGCAGATGCTCAATGATTATGTACAATCTGCTCATTGTTCCGACATGTCTGTTTAATGTGCACTCATCATGTTTCAGATCACCGTTAGGTTTTGTAACACAATAATGTCAGTACACGCCCGTTTCGGGAATGATTAGTTTTCTAGAGAAGAAGCAGGGGGGAGGGGGTGGCGGGGGTTTACTTTGGTGTATGTATCACATTCTATGTATCTGTCTTTTAGCTGTATGTCTTCCTTTCCTTTGTTGTTATAAAACGAAAATAAAGAATTAAAAAAAAAAAAAAAAGAAAAACACATTACAGAGCAGTAACAGATGGTCTGTATTACACATTCTTCCTTTACCACTATAATGTCCATTGTCCCTCCTTGCAGGGGGGAGTAAACCTCCCTTCTTGTGGAATGGAAAGAAAGAAAGAAAGAAGGCAAAGAAAGGACTGCAAAGAAATAAAGCCAAAAATAAAATAAGTTAAAATGAGTTAAACAAAATTGGCAACTGTTAATCCGTACAGTGCGATTATCACCTTTCTAATCACAGGTTAATTGTGTTGTCTATATATACTGCTCCTTTATTACATATAAGTTCCTGACCACATCATAGAAATAAACTACTAATTTCTGCTCTGAACTATTGTTGACTCAATTTGTTGTGTGTGATATCTGAAAGTGCCTATTATCAGCAAACCTAACAGCATCTTATATGACGTCTTATATGACCCACCCCAGGGAAACACAACAAGTAAACCCCAAACCTCTCTCGGTGCACAGTCCTGACACCCCCCCCCCCTGCTAAACAAACCCACCGCCTGCCTCCAACTGTGATGAACTCTCCCCTTTTGGTGGCCCATTGTTGCAATGCGTTACCGCTAGTCAACCTGGACTCAGGTTGTCCGATTGCAACCCAAGGCTGTGCACATCCTGGCGTGCTCCGCCACATGTGTCCCTAGCACCTTTTCCTGGAAAGTGCCCCTAGCAATAGCCCACTGCGGGCATCCCCGAGTGCCTTAGTTGTGCCCTATCCCCCACCCCTCCCCTCCCCCCTTTCTTTCCCCCCCCCCTATCCCCCCACCCCACCGGACCCCCTTGCATCCTCAACCTCCTACCCCCCAGCGTACCCGTGCCCGTTATAGCCCTCGGTAAAGTACCACCTCCTCAGGCATTAGCAGCCAGCCCAAATTAGCCTCACACTATCCCCCCCTCCCTTTCCCTCCCCCTCACTTCTCCATCCATGCCACCCACCCCTTCTCTCTCCAGTTCTCATAGTCTCGCCAGATCCCATCGTGTTTGGCCTGTGTTCCCTGCGCACAGGCCCGCACTTTACTAATCCCCCACAGAAACTCTAACCTGCCAATAATTTCCCCCATCCTCGGTGTTGCCAGGTTCTTCCAATTTTGTAAAATTGCCTATCTAGCCGCTATCACACAGTAATTCCGGAAAGCGGCAATCCCTCCCGTCCCTATCTCCTCCCCCTCCAGGAGCACCACCTGGGTTGAAGCAAAGGCGATCCGTATCCCTGTGACCGCTCCAAATTAGTCTTCTACCTCCCTCCACAACTCCTGCAATTTTGGGCAGCTCCATACCATATGCAAGAGGTCACCCCACTCCTCACACCCCCCCAGCAAGTGCCCGCTCTCTCTGGGAAAATGCGGTGTAACTTGGCTGGGGTCCAGAGCATCCTAAGCCTAACTTTGAGCGAATTCTCCAACAGAGCCGTCCCCCATGCAAGCCGCCTTTCTCCCTCAAAAATACTCTTCCACCTTCCCGCCTCCCAGAGACCCCCCAGTTCCCCCTCCCACTGCTCCTGCCACTTGGCCTTGCCCTCTTCCCATGCGTTCAGCAAGCGGTAAAGTTTAGACACCAGGCCTTTTACTGATTCTTGTTGTTCCATCAACACCTCAAACTCCGTTAACCTACCCTGTAGGTCCCCCCCGAACCCCCGGCTCTTGCAAGTGATACCACAGCTGGATGTACGCATAAAATTCATTATCCTTCAACCCGAACTCTCTTTGGAGCTCCGCATACGGCCTTATCCTCCCGTTCCTATCTAATACCTGCCCTACCCTCTCCAACCCTCTCTCCGCCCACACTTTGAAATTCCCCCCCCCCACCTCCCCGGGGCAAGAACCCCCATGTTACGCAGGTACGTAGCTCGGGACAGTTTCTTCCCATTCAATAAATAACCCTTCCATTTCTCCCATACTTGCAGCATTAACCTCCTGTGTGGGTTCAACCCCTCCCTGCCCACTCCGCTCTCCTCCCCTCCCCAGACCACCTCTTCCAGACACTCCCTCACTTCTTTCTCCATATATGCCCATTGTGGGGTTTCTCCTCTCTCTCTCCACACAAAGAGCGCCCGAAGTTGCGCTGCCTCATAATACTTTGCCAGGTTAGGAACTCCCAGCCCCCCTGCCTCCTGAGGTCTAAACATGGTGAGCCTATTCACCCTGGCCCTCTTATCCTCCCAAATAAACCTCATAAGCAGAGCCTGCAACTCCTTAAGACCCTTCCGCGGCACTTTACACGGTAAGGCCATAAAAACAAATAAGATCCTTGGTAGCACATTCATCTTAATGGTTGCTATTTGCCCCAACCAGGACAAATGAAGTCCCTTCCATCTTCCTAAATCCTTCCGAATTGCCGCTATCAGGGGTTTATAATTCCAAGCCGGCACTTGGCCTAGTGCATTACCCAACTGAATCCCCAGGTACCGAAAATGTCCCTGCACCCATTGAAGGGAAACTTGGCCTGCAACCGCTCCTCCAACCCTCTTTCCAGATTAAACCGCAGTATTTCGGTCTTGTCCAAGTTCAACTTGTAGCCCGATACTGCACTGTACCGCCCTACGGCCCGCAGCAAGTTGGGAAGACTAACCAAAGGCTGTTCTAGAGTGTAGATAACATTGTCAGCAAAGAGTGCGACTTTACTTAACTGTCCCTTTACTTCGATGCCACGGATATCCCCCTGACTCCGAATATAGTCTGCCAATGGTTCTATAACCAGGGCAAACAGCAGAGGCAACAACGGGCACCCCTGCCTTGTGCCCCTGCCCAATCGAAAGCTCTCCGAATAACCCCCATTTACCCTTATCTGTGACCTTGGGCATGCATAGAACGTTTTTATCCATCGTAAGAACGATTGACCCACCCCTACTTTTTCTAGCACATGAAACATAAATCCCCATTCCACCCTATCAAATGCCTTTTCAGCATCGACCGTCAGAAATACTGCTTCCCTCCCCGTCACCTGCAAAGACCACATGACATTCAACAGCTTCCGAATGTTATCCCCCCCTGCCTCCCAGAAATGAACCCCGTCTGATCCTTATGCACTAGCTTCTGCATTACAGTCTGCAACCTTCCCGCCAATATCTTGGCCAAAACCTTAGCATCCAAGTTAATAAGCGAGATGGGCCGATAAGCTCCATAGACAGTATGGTCCTTCCCTGCCTTAGGTATAACTGTTATTCCCCCTTCCGCCATCGAGGGCGGTAGCCCCTCCCCCTTCAACACTCCATTGAAAACCTCCATTAACAATCCCCCTACCTCATCCTGCATTACCTTGTAAAATTTTGCTGTATATCCATCTAAACCTGGAGCTTTCCCATCCTTAAGAGACTTCACCGCTCCCTTCACCTCCGTATACGTCACCGGTCTCCCCAGCTCAGCTGCCTCCCCTTCCGTGAGCCTACCCAGGTTACACTGAGCCAAAAACTCTTCCCCCTTTTTCTCAGCCCCTATCACCTCACTGCTATACAATTTTTCATAGTATGCTACAAAGGCCTTCCTAATTTCCTCCCCCTTATGCACCATTTCCCCTTTTTGGTTGCGCACCCCCCCTATTATGGATCGTTGTTGCCGCGCTCTCAAGCGGCAGGTTAATCGCCTCCCTGCTCTGTTCCCCCCCTCCTACCACCCCTGCTTTAACTTGGTCAGGGTATAGGCTATCTCAGCCGCTTTGAGCTGGCCAAGTTCACATCTCACCTTGAGCAGCTCCTGCAGAGTCCGTGGATCCCCCCCCTGCTGGTGCTTCCCTTCCAATCTCGCCACCCTCTCCAAAAGCGGGTCTTCCACCTCTCTCTTTCTTCTCCTTTCATGAGCTGCTATACTGATTAGGTGGCCCCTCACCACTGCTTTAAGCCCATCCCACACCATTCCTGTGGCCACCTCCCCATTCCAGTTGACCTCCAAATAGTCCCGTATCACCTCTTTGACTCTGGCCACATATGTTTTCTCATTCAACAGGGAATCATTCAGCCTCCAAAAACTCACCCTGGTGTCCCTCGCCCCCAAATCCAGCACCATATGCACCGGAGCATGGTCCGACCAGATGATAGTGCCAATTTCCACCGCTTGTACCTTAGCCCCCCAGCTCCCACTCACCCACAATATATCCAGTCTGCTATAAATATCATGTACTGCCGAGTAGAAAGTATATCCCTTTTCCCCAGGGTGACACACTCTCCACATATCCAGCAAACCCAGTCGCTCTTTTAGGTTTACTAAGCTCCTCCTCTCCTTCCCCCCCTCTCTACCTCCCCCTCCACTGTGATCCACTCTAGGGTTCATTGTGAGGTTAAAGTCAACTCCTATAATCACCGGTATCGCCCCCCACCCCTCCAATTCACTCAGGAGCCTGTCATAAAATCTCTCCTTTAAGGCATTTGGGCCATAGATACTTAAAACCCACACCTCCTCCCCGCTTACCCTTATTTTAACAGCAACCCACCACCCCTCTCGATCCCTTCTTTCCTCCACCACCGCTCCTGAATACTTTTCCACTATCAAAATCCCCACCCCTCCTTTCCGCGGAGCTTCCCTTTGGCCCGCCAATAGAGTTCTCGGGTAATTCCTAGTCTTTAACAACCCTTCTTGACCCACTTTCAAGTGTGTCTCCTGAATACACACCAGGTCTTCCTCCAACCGTATACCCTCCCTCTCCAGCAAGCGCCTCTTGCGCCATGTCCGCAATCCCTTAGTATTTACTGTTACCACTACCAGCTGCTCTCTACCCCCAATCCTGTTACCCTTCAGGACCCTCTTCCTATCCCCTACCCCCCCCTCACCCTCTCCCCCCTCTCCCTCTCCTACCCCCTCCTCCCCCCCTTCCCCCCTTCCCCCCCTCCCCTCAACCGCCCTCCCACCCCTCCTCCCCAACCCCTCTGCCTCGTCTGCAACCAGGCTGACCAGGAGTAGTGACTCACCTGCTCCACCCCAACCCCCTTTACATCCCCTCCCCACCCCGCCCCCTCCCCCTCCTCCCTCCACCCACCGGTCCACTTACCCCCTTCTCCCCCACCATCCTCCCTATGTGCCATTCCCCCCCACTCATCCTCCCTCCTCCCCCATATCGCATCTGCTCCCCCATACAATGATCTTACCGCGACCCCAACCCACTTTCACCCTTTCCAATTATGCAATCTCTATCACAGTGTTCATACTGTCCATCATCTCTTCGCTCCTCTCCGCTGTGATCTTCGATGATCGCCGTCCGTGTCCTTGGGTCGGTCGCGCATCACTGCTTCTTGCTTGAGGTTTCTAGCATGATCAGGCGCTGCCTCCTGCCACTCCGCTCTAGCTGCTGTCCCCGTTCCTTCCATGTCCGCTTCTTTCAACGCAGTCCACGCTGCCTCCAGTGTATGGATTCTCCAGGTTCTGTCCCCCTTTTTAAAGGCCAGACCAAATGGATAAAGCCATCTATAGCGCACCTCCTCCTTTCGGAGTGTTTTTGTTATGGGGGCCAGTTCCCTCCTCCTCTGCAAAGTTCCCAAGGAGAGGTCAGCAAATATAGAAACCGTGTAGCCCTGCCACTGGAAGTTGCTCAGCCCCCTCATTTTGGCAGCTATTTTTTCCTTAATTTTATAGTCCTTGAGACAGATAATTATGTCCCTGGGCTGGTTGTTGCGTGCGGCTCCCAACGCTCTGTGAGCCCTGTCCAACTGGATACCGCCACTTGGGGGCTCCTCCCCACCTTGCCATAGGGCCTCCAGGCACACAGACTCAGCCACCTTAGCACAGTCTCTGAACTCCACTGCCTCTGGTACTCCTTTAATCCTCAGATTATTTCTCCGAGAGTGATTCTCTAGGTCCTCCAACTTTAGCTGAATCTCCTCCTTCCACCTCTCCTCGCTTTGGCGCTGGTCCCTCCATTCCTCCTGCTGCTGCTCCAGCACTTCCAAGCAATTTTCATGGTCCCCCATCCTGGCTGCCACTTCTCCCACTTCCTCCTTGAGATTATTAAGGAGCCCTTCGAGCGCGGTCTTAGAGCCTTGTACCTCTACCTTAAGTTTGTGGAACCACTGTTTCATCTCCTCTCCCAGCCGCGAGCGTCGAGATCCGCCTCCTCTCTCTCCAAAGCCTGCTCGCTCACCTCGGCCTGTTCGTGCCGCATGGCCTCCGTCCCGGCCATCTTGGTTTCCCTCGCTGACGAGACCGCTCCGGCATAGGCGAACTCTCTCAAGTCCGTGGATTTTTTGCGGGTGGTCATGTTGCCCGCTGCCTCCTCTGTCGTTCCCACTGCTATTTCCACCTCTCTCCAGCAATTGGGGGCGCTTAAAGCTCCTTTTTCGTCGGGGTCGGGCTGGAGCTAAACACTCACACAGCCATGCAAGCTGGTGACGTCACTTCCTCCCGTTTCTAGAAGTTTAAATAAACCTGTGGATTTTACTTCAGTATGGATGAAAGGAAGGCGTGAGAGTGTTGGTGGTAAGCTTCAAATGTGTTTTATTTTTCATTGGTCAAAAATCTCCCTTAAATAATTATCCTATCTATCATATGTTTATTGTTCTTGCAAAATAATTCTCAATACAGAGTCCAGAACTCATACCGATCTGCTTGACATTTAAACAGATTCTCATAAAACATTTAGCCAGTCACAGTAGTGGCTATACCCATCTGTTCATCCTCACTCAATCATCAGTCATACTCCAAAAATTCCAAAATAGTATCCATTCAATGTATGTATTCAACCCATTTGGTTTGATGGAATTTAAATTAAAATGCCGTCTTCATGCTCTCTGAATCATGTTATTCTGTGACTGCTTCTGTCTACAGGTGGTAAAAAAATCAATAATAATAAACTAAAGTGAATTTAAAGAATACTGTTATTGCAAACAATGAGTCACTATTGGGGCCTTTCTACATTGTTTTGAAAAACAGCTCAGATGCACAAACATTCTTATATAAAATGATCCTGCAGCTTGAGGGATGCAATTCTTGCCAAAAGGGCATCACATAATGTGGATAACCAATGCACAGCCACAATTTATGAAATGTTTCGAAGTATATGTCTGCCCATCCTTAGGGACATTTTACTAAAGTGTGCTGTGCAGTTTCATGTGGGATTTGGTGCATGTTAACTGCATGCTAGGACCTGCAATAATAGTTGCCATGGAGACATGGCAGTTCATGCACGCTGATTTTCATACGGCCAATCATGCATTAGGGTGCAGAATGGGTGGGTTGGGGCAGAAAGTGGGTGTGATAAACACATTACAGTTAACGTGGAAGGACACATTACACACTGTCAATAATGCAATTAATGTGGGTGCATTCACCTCCATTTTGATAGGTGGAGAGAAGTGCACCTGTAGTAATAGCGCCATACATTAGAGCGCACAACCACACATTAACTGTCAGGAACATTTTGGTCACGCCCCCAATAGTTACCATGGATGTTTTTCACTTAACGCATATTAGTTTCTGTGCTAAAGATGCGTTAACTGCGAAATCCTAACAGACTTTTGTAAATGGTCCCTCTAGGGTTCTTAAATACCTTTCAGGATTGTGTAATTGGGCTGTATGAACAATGCTTGCATTTATAATGACAAACTACAGGCACCCTACTCAGGGAGTGCACTTTTAAAGCTTGTTCCACGCAGGTAACTGGGAAGGATGCAACTTCTCCTTTAAAAGTTGCTTCTTTTAATATGGTGTTAAAATCAATAAAATATTAAATAAAAAATAATCTTTAACTTTGTATAAGAAAGCCTGAGGGACCTCCATTGAAAACATCCATGTAAAGAAAATTGATTCCAAAGTTTCATAAGAGTTTTAACTATGTCAGCAGAAACTGCAGAATCTCCCCTAACATACGCACACATTCCAAAATCATCTCTCTCTGTAGAAGAAACTGATCTCTGTTGGCAGAAAGGGCTTATTTACATGTCCCTTTCATTGCATTTATATATAATTATGCATGAACATTTGCCAGATCTTTACATTGCTTTTTATACTCAAGAGTATTAGAACAAATAATTTGAGAATAGAAAAGTTGTGAATAAGGAAGATTATCTGTCAAATGGACCAGATGAAGATGTGAATAGTGTACTAAAAGTATTGCATGCCATAGTGGGGGTTAGGTATCCTTTTTTAATGATACTAACATCCAGATATTTCATATGAAAATGATCATATTGTATCATAAACTGTATGTTAGGTCATAATAATTAAGTCATTCAACAGAATTCACAGGCTGATATTTAGATTCCATGGTCAGCATTTTTTTAAGTGCCAAATGTGGTGTTTATAGGCACCAATTTTTAACAATGATTGGAGATACTTAACAAAACTCGAGGTATCCCTCTCTGCACCTAATAAAGTTCCTGGCTCGATACTGGGGGTGTTCAGGACCTACAGAACACACAGAGCTGGCACATATGGTGAGGTTCAAAGTGCAATTGGATATTCAGCACCGGAATCTGGATATTCTATTTAGCAACTCTACCTTGATAGCAATGTCCAGCCACATAAAAATAGACAAAAAAAAAAAACAGGCCTATCTTTGAGATTTGTTAACTGGTTAGTGGACCTAATATCAATGCTAACCAGATGATGCCAAGACCACCTTTGAATATCTTTCTGACTGACACCTCTGAATAGCCATCTCACCATACCTCTGAATATACTTCTCACCGCACCTCTGAATATCCTTCTCACTGACACCTCTGAATATCCTTCTCACTGCATCTCTGAATATAATTCTCACAAGCACCTCTGAATATCCTTCTCACTGAAACCTCTGAATATCCTTCTCACTGCACCTATGAATATCCTACTCACTGACACCTCTGAATATCCTTCTCACCGCACCTCTGAATATACTTCTCACCAGCACCCCTGAATATCCTTCTCACAGCACCTCTGAATATCCTTCTCACCAGAACCTCTGAATATCCTTCTCAATTACACCTCTGAATAACCTTCACAATGTACCTCTAAATATCCTTTTCACCGCACACCTGAATATACTTCTCACTGAGACCTCTGAATATCCTTCTCACCAGCACCACTGAATATCCTTCTCAACGCACCTCTGAATATTCTTCTCAATGCACCTCTGAATATCCTTCTCACTGATACCTCTGAATATCCTTCTCACCGCACCTCTGAATATCCTTCTCAATAACACCTCTGCATATCCTTCTCATCGCACCTCTGAATATCCTTCTCACTGACACCACTAAATATCCTTCTCACCAGCACCACTGAATATCCCTCTCACTGACAACTCTGAATATACTTCTCACTGCACCTCTGAAAATCCTTCTCAATAAACACCTCTGAATATCCTTCTCATTGCACTTCTGAATATCCTTCTCATTAACAACTCTTAATATAATTCGCACTGCACCTCTGAATAACCTTCTCACCAGCACCTCTGAATATCCATCTCACCAGCACCTCTGAATATCCTTCTCACTAACACCTCTGAATATCCTTCTCACTAACACCTCTGGATATCCTTCTCACTGTACCTTGGAATATCCTTCTCACAGCACATCTGAATATCCTTCTCACTGACACCTCTGAATATCCTTCTCAATGACACCTCTGAATATCCTTCTCAATAACACCTCTGAATATCCTTCTCATCAAAACTCTGAATATCCTTCTCAACGCACCTCTGAATATACTTCTCACTAGAACCTCTGTATATCCTTCTCACCGCACCTCTGAATATCCATCTCACAGGACCTCTGAATATCCTTCTCAATGACACCTCTGAATATCCTTCTCACCAGCACCACTAAATATCCTTCTTACCGCACCTCTGAATATCCTTCTCACCAAAACCTCTGAATATCCTTCTCACCAGCATCTCTGAATATCCTTCTCACCACACCTCTAAATATCCTTCTCAAAGACACCTCTGAATAACCTTCTCACAGACACCTCTGAATATACTTCCCACCAGCACCTCTGAATATCCTTTTCACTGGCACCTCTGAATATCCCTCTCAATGACACCTCTGAATATCCTTCTCACTGTACCTTGGAATATCCTTCTCACTGACACCTCTTAATATCATCTCACCAGCACCATTGAATATCCTTCTCACCACACCTTTGAATATCCTTCTCACTGAAAGCTCTGAACATTCTTCTCACCAGCACCACTGAATATCCTTCTCACTGACACCTCTGAATATTCTTCTCACCACACCTCTGAATATCCTTCTCAATAACACCCCTGAATATCCTTCTCATCACAGCTCTGAATATCCTTCTCACTGCACCTCTGAATATCCTTCTTACCAGCACCTCTGTATATCCTTCTCAATAACACCTCTGAATATCCTTCTCGCCAGCACCACTAAATATCCTTCTCACCACACCTCTGACTATCCTTCTCAATACCTAGTCCTATTCAGAAAAGCCTTGAAACACCACCTGTTCACAAAATGCTACCCAGAAACCATCCGAGGCAAACACACAACCGGCAAGCTTCCCACATGCTTCAGCCGCCCTAGCACCTTAATACAAAGAGAAAATGGTTAGCCTACACACAAGTCCATTCGCTATTCACCATACGTGTACCACCCACCAACAAAAGCACATGCAATTTCCAAATGAGTTAGAGTATTGTACATAGTATCGAGTTAACTTATATATAGTTTTCCCGGTTTATCCCATGTTTAATTTCCTGTTCATTGTAAACTCAATGTTGCTTGTATGCATTGTGGTATGTTTTTGTTCGATGTACACCACGCTGATTATAATAGCGCGGTATAGAAGAAATGTTAAATAAATAAATACATAAATACCAACTATGAATATTCTTCTTATCACATCTTTGATTATCCTTCTCAATGACAACTCTTAATATAATTCTCACCGCACCTCTGAATATCCTTCTCACCAGCACCCCTGAATATACTTCTCACCAGCACTTCTGAATATCCTTATAACCAACACCTTTGAATATCCTTCTCACTAACACCTCTGGATATCCTTCTCACTATATCTGTGAATATCCTTCTCACCAGCACCTCAGAATATCCTTCTCAACACACCACTGAATATCCTTCTCACTGACACCTCTGAATATCCTTCTCACCACACCTCTGAATATACTTCTCACCAGCACCTCTGAATATCCCTATCAATGAAACCTCTGAATATCCTTCTCAATGTACCTGTTAATATACTTCTCAACGCACTTCTAAATATCCTTCTCACTGACACCTCTGAATATCCTTCTTACCAGCACCTCTGAATATCCCTCTCAGTAACACCTCAGGATATCCTTCTCACTTCGCCTATGAATATCCTTCTCACTGCGTCTACGAATGTCCTTCTCACCGCACCATTGAATATCCTTCTCACTGACACCTCTGAATATCCTTCTTACCAGCACCTCTGAATATCCCTCTCAGTAACACCTCAGGATATCTTTCTCACTGCGCCTATGAATATCCTTCTCACCACACCATTTAATATCCTTCTCACTGACACCTCTGAATATACTGAGTAGGCAGGAACAAGACCTGGCTCCCTTAATGCTGTCACCTTAACACCAGGAACCTTACAGCTTATCAAAACCTGTCAGTAAGAGTACATTTTGAGGAGAGAGAGCCTATTTAGATGTCTGCAATGTACTGCACAGACAGTTGAGCCCAAGAAAGTGATAGTAGTGCTCCATTAGCAGCAACAGCATAGTGCCCAAGTATGAAAGGAACATGTGGATCATGCAGTGGGGCTTCTGGTGCACAGAGTTGACCAGGCAGTTGCCTTCGTGGCACATAAGCACATAGGACCTGAAAATATGCCCAACTCTGTCAGACCAAGGTCCATCATGCCCAGTATGCTGTGTTCAACAGAGGTCAATCTAGGTCACAGTTACCTAGAAGTTGCTCCAAAAGACACACAGGATCCACAATGCTTGTAATGGGGCATGCAGTACATATCCCAGGTCCTCTTTAACAACGATTTATGGACCCTACCAAGGAACCTGTCCAAACATTTTTTAAACCCAGATACACTAACAGACTTCACTCCGGTAATGAATTGCAGGGTTTGATAGCACCTCTGAATATCCTTCTCACTGACACCTCTGAATGTCCTTCTCACCGCACCTCTGAATATACTTCTCTCCAGCACCTCTAAATATCCTTCTCAATGACACTTCTGAATATCCTTCTCACTGCACCTCTGAATATGCGTCTCACTGCACCTCTGAATATGCGTCTCAACAGCATCTCTGAATATCCCTCTCAATGATATCTCTGAATATCCTTCTCACTGTACCTCTGAATATACTTCTCAATGCACCTCTAAATATCCTTCTAACTGACACCTCTGAATATCCTTCTCACTGACACCTCTGAATATCCTTCTCACCGCGCCTCTGAATATATTTCTCACCACCACCTCTAAATATTCTTTTCAATGACACCTCTGAATATCCTTCTCACTGCACCTCTGAATATACTTCTTACCAGTACCTCTGAATATCCCTCTCAATGACACCTCTGAATATCATTCTCACTGTACCTCTGAATATACTTCTCACTGTACCTCTGAATATAATTCTCAATGCACCTCTGAATATCCTTCTCACTGAAACCTCTGAATATCCTTCTCACTGATACCTCTGAATATACATCTTACGGCACCTCTGAATATATTTATTTAGACAGTTTTGTATACCGCCTTATCCTTCAATCAAAGCGGTCACAACACAATTGGGGTACATTTAACACACGGGGATATGAGACACATACACTAATACTTACAGGGAACATGGGCAATGGAGGGTTAAGTGGCTTGCCCAAGACCACAAGGAGCATCTGTGGGACTAGAAACCCCAGTCCTTCCGGCCCAAGGTTGCTGTCCTCTAGTGGGATTTGAACTCCCGACCTTCTGGCCTGAAGTACCTTGCCCCAAACAGCACCTCACCAGCACCTCTGAATATCCTTCTCATAAGCAAATCTGAATATCCTTCTCAACACACCTCTGAATATCCTTCTCACCAGCACCTCTGAATATCCTTCTAACACTTCTTAATAACCTTCTCATCGCAACCTTTGAATATCTTTCTCACTGACAACTCTGAATATCTTTCTCAACGCACCTCTAAATATCCTTCTCACAAACACCTCTGAATATCCTTCTCACTGACACCTCTGAATATCCTTCTCACCAGCACCTCTTAATATCCCTCTCAGTAACAACTCAGGATATCCTTCTCACTGCACCTATGAATATCCTTCTCACCGCACCATTGAATAACCTTCTCACTGACACCTCTGAATATCCTTCTCACTAACACCTCTGAATATCGTTCTCAACAGCACCTCTAACTTTCCTTCTCAATCACACCTCTGAATATCCTTCTCACTGTACCTCTGAATATCCTTCTCACCGACACCTCTGAATATCCTTCTTGCCATCACCACTAAATATCCTTCACATCAGCACATCTGAATATCCTTCTCACAAGCAAATATGAATATCCTTCTCAACACACCTCTGAATATCCTTCTCACTAGCACCTCTGAATATCCCTTTCAGTAACACCTCAGGATATCCTTCTCACTGCACCTATGAATATCATTCTCACTGACAGCTCTAAATATCCATCTCACTAACACCTCTAAATATCGTTCTCACCAGCACCTCTGATTGTCTTTCTCAATCACACCTCTGAATATCCTTCTCACTGTACCTCTGAATATCCTTCTCACCGCACCTCTGAATATCCTTCTCACTGACACCTCTGAATATCCTTCACGCCAATACCACTAAATATCCTTCACACTGCACCTCTGAATATCCTCTCACTGCACCTCTGAATATCCTTCTCACTGATACCGCTGAATGTCCTTCTTACCAGCAACACTTAATATTACTCTCACTAACACCTCTGAATATCCCTCTCACTGCACCTCTGAATACCCTTCTCAATACCACCTATTAATATCCTTCTCATCGCATCTTTGATTATCCTTCTCAATGACAACTCTTAATATAATTCTCACCGCACTTCTGAATATCGTTCTCACCAACACCTTTGAATATCCTTCTCGCTATATCTCTGAATATCCTTCTCACCAGCGCCTCAGAATATCCTTCTCAACGCACCTCTGAATATACTTCTCAAAGCACCTCTAAATATCCTTCTCAATGATACCTCTGAATAACCCTCTCACTGACACATCTGAATATCCATCTCACTGCACCTCTGAATATACTTCTCACCAGCACTTTTGAATATACTTCTCACCATACCTCTGAATATCCTTCTCACCAGCACTTCCGATTATCCCTATCAATGACACATCTGAATATCCTTCTCACTGACACCTCTGAATATCCTTCTCACTACACCTCTAAATATCCTTCTCACTGACACCCCTGAATATCCTTCTCACCAGCACCTCTGAATATCCTTCTAACACCTCTGAATAACCTTCTCATCGCAACCACTGAATATCCTTCTCACTGACACATCTGAATACCCTTCTCAATGCACCTCTGAATATCCATGTCACTAACACCTCTGAATATTCTTCTCACTGACACCTCTGAATATCCTTCTCAATAACACCTCTGGATATCCTTCTCACTGTACCTCTGAATATCCTTCTCACCGCAACTTTGAATGTCCTTCTCACTGACACCTCTGAATATCCTTCTCACTGTCAGCTCTAAATATCCATCTCACTAACACCTCTGAATATCCTTCTCACCACACCTCTGAATATCCTTCTCACTGATACCTCTGAATATCCTTTTCACAACACCTATGAATATGCTTCTCACCACACCTCTTAATATCCTTTTCACTGACACATCTGAATATCCTTCTCACCATAACCCTGAGTGGATTGGTGGCCTAGTGCTTGGGGAAAGGTACTTCAGGCCAGAAGGTCAGGGGTTCAAATCCCACTAGAGGACAGCAACCTTGGGTCAGAAGGACTGGGATTTCTAGTCCCACAGGTGCTCCTTGTGGTCTTGGGCAAGTCACTTAACCCTCCATGTTCCCTGTAAAATAGTTATCTCCAAGTTATAATGCCCTGTTCAATGTAATTTCAGTTTGTAAAGTGCAATGATGCTGAATATACTTCTCACTGACACCTTTGAATAAGCTTCTCACCAGCACCTCTGAATATCCTTCCCACCAGCTCCTTTGAATATCCTTCTCACTGACACCTCTGAACATACTTCTGAATATCCTTCTCACCAGCACCTCTGAATATCCTTCTCACTGAAACCTCTGAATATACATCTCACCAGCACCCCTGAATATCCTTCTCACTTCACCTTTGAATATAATTCTCACCGCACGTCTGAATATCCTTCTCACCGCACCTCTGAATATCCTTCTCACTGCAACTCTGAATATCCTTCTCACCGCACCTCTGAATATCTTTCTCACCAGCACCTCTGAATATCCTTATCACTGCACCTCTGAATATCCTTCTCAACGCACATCTGAATATCCTTCTCACTGACACCTCTGAATATACATCTCACTGCACCTCTGAATATCCTTCTCACCGCACCTCTGAATATCTTTCTCACCAGCACCTCTGAATATCCTTATCACTGTACCTCTGAATATACTTCTCAATACACCTCTGAATATCCTTCTCACTGAAACCTCTGAATATTCATCTCACCGCACCTCTGAATATATTTCTCACCAGCACCTCTAAATATCTTTCTCAATGACACCTCTGAATATCCTTCTCACTGACACCTCTGAATATCCTTCTCACCAGCACTTCTGAATATCCTTATCACTGCACCTCTGAATATCCTTCTCAACGCACATCTGAATATCCTTATCACTGCACCTCTGAATATCCTTCTCAATGCACATCTGAATATCCTTCTCACTGACACCTCTGAATATACATCTCACTGCACCTCTGAATATCCTTCTCACTGACACCTCTGAATATCCTTCTCACTGCACCTCTGAATATCCTTCTCACTGCACCTCTGAATATCCTTCTCACTGACACCTCTGAATATCTTTCTCACCAGCACTTCTGAATATCCTTATCACCGCACCTCTGAATATCCTTCTCAACGCACATCTGAATATCCTTCTCACTAGAAGTATGACTTTCCCTCTCACCATAGCTCTGAACATCCTTCTTACTGACACCTCTTAATACACTACTCAATGCACCTCTGAATATATTTCTCACCAGCACCTCTTAATATCCTTCTCACCGAACCTTTGAATATCCTTCTCACAACACCTCTGAATATCCTTCTCACCACAATTCTGAATATCCTTCTCACCAGCACCACTAAATATTCTTCTCAACGCACCTCTGAATATCCTCTCACTGCACCTCTCAATATCCTTCTCACCAGCACCACTGAATATCCCTCTCACTGACACCTCTGAATATCACTCTCACCGCACCTCTGAATATCCTTCTCAATACCACCTCTGAATAGCCTTCTCATTGCAACTTTGATTATCCTTCTCAATGACAACACTTAATATAATTCTCACTGCACCTATGAATATTCTTCTCACCAGCACCCCTGAATATACTTCTCACTAGCACTTCTGAATATCCTTCTCACCAACACCTTTGAATATCCTTCTCACTAACAACTCTGAATATCCTTCTCACAAGCACCTCTGAATATCCTTCTCACAAGCACCTCTGAATATCCTTCTAACACTTCTGGATATCCTTCTCACTATACCTCTGAATATCCTTCTCACCAGCACCTCTGAATAACCTTCTCATCGCAACCACTGAATATCCTTCTCACTGACACATCTGAATATCCTTCTCAATGCATCTCTGAATATCCTTGTCACTAACATCTCTGAATATCGTTCTAATTTAAACCTCTGAATATCCTTCTCACCAGCACCTCTGAATATCCTTCTAACTAACACCTCTGAATAACCTTCTCATCACAACCTCTGAATATCCTTCTCACTGACACCTCTGAATATCCTTCTCAATGCACCTCTGAATATCCATGTCACTAACACCTCTGAATATCCTTCTCACTGACACCTCTGAATATCCTTCTCACCAGCAGCTCTGAATATCTTTCTCAGAAACACCTCTGGATATCCTTCTCACTCTACCTCTGAATATCCTTGTCACCGCACCTTTGAATATCCTTCTCACTGACACCCCTGAATATCCTTCTCACTGTCAGCTCTAAATATCCAACTCACCAACACCTCTGAATATCCTTCTCACCACACCTCTGAATATCCTTCTCACTGATACCTCTGGATATCCTTTTCACAACACCTATGAATATCCTTCTCACTGACACCCATGAATATCCTTCTCACTGTCAGCTCTAAATATCCAACTCACCAACACCTCTGAATATCCTTCTCACCACACCTCTGAATATACTTCTCACCGCATGTCTGAATATCCTTCTCACCACACCTCTGAATATCCTTCTCACTGCAACTCTGAATATCCTTCTCACTGACACCTCTGAATATACATCTCACTGCACCTCTGAATATCCTTCTCACCACATCTCTGAATATCCTTCTCATCGGACCTCTGAATATCCTTCTCACCTCACCTCTGAATATCTTTCTCACCAGCACTTCTGAATATCCTTATCACCGCACCTCTGAATATCCTTCTCAACGCACATCTGAATATCCTTCTCACTGGAAGTCTGAATATCTTTCTCACCGTACCTCTGAACATCCTTCTTACTGACACCTCTGAATACACTACTCAAAGCACCTCTGAATATATTTCTCACCAGCACCTCTTAATATCCTTCTCACCGCACCTTTGAATATCCTTCTCAGCACACCTCTGAATATCCTTCTCACCACAATTCTGAATATCCTTCTCACCAGCACCACTAAATGTCCTTCTCAACACACCTCTGAATATCCTCTCACTGCACCTCTAAATATCCTTCTCACCAGCACCACTGAATATCCCTCTCAATAACACCTCTGAATATCCCTCTCACCGCACCTCTGAATATCCTACTCAATACCACCTCTGAATAGCCTTCTCAATACCACCTCTGAATAGCCTTCTCATCGCACCTTTGATTATCCTTCTCAATGACAACACTTAATATAAATCTCACAGCACCTCTGAATATCCTTCTCACCAGCACCCCTGAATATACTTCTCACCAGCACTTCTGAAAATCCTTCTCACCAACACCTTTGAATATGCTTCTCACCAGCACCTCTGAATATCCTTCTCACTAACACTTCTGGATATCCTTCTCACTATACCTCTGAATATCCTTCTCTCCAGCACCTCAGAATATCCTTCTCAACGCACCTCTGAATATCCTTCTCACTGACACCTCTGAATATCCTTATCACAGCACCTCTGAATATACTTCTCACCAGCACCTCTGAATATCCTTCTCACCACACCTCTAAATATCCTTCTCAATGACATATCGGAATAACCCTCTCACTGACACCTCTGAATATCCTTCTCAATGACATATTGGAATAACCCTCTCACTGACACCTCTAAATATCCTTCTCAATGACATATCGGAATAACCCTCTCACTGACACCTCTGAATATCCATCCTACTGCACCTCTGAATATCCTTCTCACCAGCACCTCTGATTATCCCTATCAATGACACCTCTGAATATCCTTCTCAATGTACCTCTGAATATTCTTCTCAACACACTTCTGAATATCCTTCTCACCACACCTCTGAATATACTTCTCACAAGCACCTCTAAATATCCTTCTCAATGACACCTCTGAATCTTCTTCTCACTGACACATTTGAATATCCATCTCACCCCACCTCTGAATATTTTTCTCACCACATCTCTGAATATCTTTCTCACCGGCACTTCTGAATATCCTTCTCACTGTACCTCTGAATATACTTCTCAACGCACCTCTGAATATCCTTCTCACTGACACCTCTGAATATACTTCTCAGCAGCACCTCTAAATATCCTTCTCACTGCACCTCTGAATATCCTTCTCACTGTCAGCTCTAAATATCCATCTCAGTAACACCTCTGAATATCCTTCTCACCACACCTCTGAATATCCTTCTCACTGACACCTCTGAATATCCTTCTTACTGTCAGCTCTAAATATCCATCTCACTAACACCTCTGAATATCCTTCTCACCACACCTCTGAATATCCTTCTCACTGATACCTCTGGATATCTTTTTCACAACACCTATGAATATGCTTCTCACCACACCTCTTAATATCCTTTTCACTGACACCTCTGAATATCCTTCTCACTGCAACTGTGAATATACTCTCACTGACACCTCTGAATATCCTTCTCACCGCACCTCTGAAAATACTTCTCACCAGCACCTCTGAATATTCTTCTCACCAGCACCTCTGAATATCCTTCTCACCAGCACCTCTGAATATCTTTCTCACCAGCTCCTCTGAATATCCTTCTCACTGACACCTCTGAAAATAATTCTCACTGCACTTCTGAATATCCTTCTCACCAACACCTCTGAATATCCTTCTCCCGCACCTCTAAATATCCTTCTCAATGACACCTCTGAATAACCTTCTCACTGCACCTCTGAATATACTTCCCACCAGCACCTCTGAATATCCTTTTCATTGGCACCTCTGAATATCACTCTCAATGACACCTCTGAATATCTATTTCACTCTACCTCTGAATATACTTCTCAACGCACCTCAGAATATCCTTCTCACTCACACCTCTGAATATCCTTCTCACCAGCAACTCTGACTATCCTTCTCACTGACACCTCTGAATATGCTTCTCACTGTACCTCTGAATATCCTTCTCACTGTTTCTCTGAAAATCCTTCTCACTGACACTTCTGAATATCCTTCTCACCAGCACCACTACATATCCTTCTCACCGCACCTCCGAATATCCTCTCACTGCACCTCTAAATATCCTTCTCACCAGCACCTCTGAATATCTCTCTCACTGACACCTCTGAATATCCCTCTCACCACACCTCTGAATATCCTTCTCAATACCACCTCTGAATATCCTTCTCATTGCACTTCTGAATATCCTTCTCAATGACAACACTTAATATAATTCTCACTGCACCTCTGAATATCCTTCTCACCAGCACCTCTGAATATACTTCTCACCAGCACTTCTGAATATCCTTCTCACCAACACCTTTGAATATCATTCTCACTAACAACTCTGAATATCCTTCTCACCAGCACCTCTGAATATCCTTCTCACTAACACTTCTGAATATCCTTCTCACTAACAACTCTGAATATCCTTCTCACCAGCACCTCTGAATATCCTTCTCACTAACACCTCTGAATATCCTTCTCACTAACACTTCTGGATATCCTTCTCACTATACCTCTGAATATCCTTCTCACTAACACTTCTGGATATCCTTCTCACTATACCTCTGAATATCCTTGATAATTTTGGAACCAACCATAAAACAAAAAGGATCATCAATAAATCTTACCTATGTCTTGATATTATCTGTAAAAAGTGTGCTTTTGATCGGTTCTTCTTTTAAAGTTGAGGTTGCACCCATATTTTTCTCTATTTTCAAGTAAAGCTGATTTTCGAACAACAAAAAGTTTTCTTTCAAGGACTGAATGCCAAAAAATTAGTGCACATTAAATATGGCCTCTAACAAATCTCTAAAGCTTCCCTATGGATCTGTAAATCTTGATGCTGTGGGGTTATTTGTTTAAAACGTTTATATATCGCATTTCCAAGAATCAATACGGTTTACAGGTAACAGAAATTGAACCTTACATGGAACAAGATAACATTACAAGGAGCAATACAAGTAACCCATTATCATTAAAATAGGAAACTGGGATAATATTTCAAAGGATTATTGATATATAGTGAACTAGTAGATATTTATAGGGGAACCAATAATGTTAGTGATCTAGTTACCATTATTTAATACCATTGGTGTATAGGGTCTCATGAAGGAGTGAAGAGAGGTGTTAGGTGGTGAAGGGAGGGGTCAGGTGGACTTGTGTCTTCTGGTATGATGGTCATGGTTCTATCAGTGGTTAAGATTGCATTGATTAGTCTATATTTATGTGACACCCTCGAAGTGCATTCGGAACAGGTGCGTTTTTAATCACTTCCTGAATTCCTTCATGTCTGAGGTAGTCCTTATTTTATTACTATATAAAGATAGAGAGGTCAAGTTACTAAACTGTAGTAAAATCACATTTCTACTGACACTTAAATTACTATGAGAATCACTAACCTGCAGTAACTCAGTATCATAGGGTAGTAATTCCTGTGCTAAATAAATAATGCAGTTTGCAATCAACTTCACAAACTTCGCTATTCAACTCCCCTAAAGCTTCAGGCCAGTAACGAGTGGCTCAATGCTCTTGGGGAGCCTTTTTTTAAAGGGCCATCATGTTAAAAACATAAAGCATGGTCTGGGAGTTTCCCTCCCTTCCCTCTTGAAGATGGCCCATACACAGACCTGCCCGCTTGACGACATATTCCAAACTCCCTACCTACTGTAGGGTGATCCCCAAGGAACAACTCTATCCCCCTGTAGGTATTAAACCTATTTTGAGGTGTCCCTGGTGCAATGTTCCCTCTAATTTTCTATAGGCTGTGTGCGCAGAAAATATCAGCTGTGCAGCTTTTGAAGGAAGGTTAAATTTTTGTGCGCCACATAACGACACTCAGAGTTATATACTTTAAAATTTGACTACACGTCAGAATACAGTATGTACACCACATTGATTGCACTAGAAAATATTGTAGAACTTGTGAAAACCGTAAATACACAATAACTTTTAAATTTTAAGATGTCTGTGTTGTTTTCTATCAGAATCAGAACTGGTAATTTTTGTGCGCTCTGTTGTAAAGTATGTGCGCTCACTCGGCGAGGTGTGTGCGCGCGCACACGCGCACAGCTTAGAGGGAACAGTGCCCTGGTGGTCTAGGTTTGTTAGGGCAGGAACAATCCCCTCTCACTCCTGCCTCTGCTGGTGCCAGATTCAAAATGACACCCACTACCCTTAACGGTAGTCTTGTGATACTACCTCTAGGGTCAAGCTGCCACATAAGACTCTGATATAGCAGCTTGATCCTAGAGGTAATACTGTAAGACTACCTCTATTTTGAGCCCAGTGCCAATAGGGGCAGGAGTGACTGGGGCTGCATTATTCAATTTCCATAATAATGAGATGTTTTGCATGCATTTGCATGGTTTGCGTTGTGGTAAACTAATACACATTATAGTAAAATGACACATGATTTTTCAATGTAATGCTTATTGGGGGCAAAAGTCATGTATTATTCCATTAATACTAGAAGCCCCAAAAGGAATTTTACCTAGAAACCCCAAAGTGCGTCAATTGACGCATTATCACAATGACTGCATTTAGCATGAAATGCAGATGTGAATTAATGTGAAGTTACTTACTTGTTAAATACGTGCAGTATGTGATGTCATTACATGATGTCATCATGTGTTTGTAATGTCGGAGTAAAACTGTAAACAGTGATTGAGATGCGCCACCTAGTGGGAACATCAATTTATACCTAGAAGCCCCAAAGTACGTCAATTGACGCATCCAAGACAATTGAGTGTGTCAATTGACGTACTTTGGGGCTTCTAGGTATAAATTCATTTTCCCGCTAGGTAGTGCATCTGTCATTAATTTTCGATGCACATATTTGAACATCTTGACCTTGCTAACAAAGTCATGGAACATGACTGACATGGTTCTAGCAGTGGCGCTGGTATAAAACTTTGAAGATGCATTTGCATCAATTGACACACTTTGGGGCTTCTAGTGTTAAATGCACACTAGTAAATAACCTCCTAAATATCTAAAATAACAAGAATAACAAGTTCTAACTCACCTGAAATTTCTGAAAGCATTTGGATGAAATGATTGGTGGATAGGTATCTTTCAAGCATCTTACTGAAGAAGAAATGGAATTAACCAAAGGTCTCAGAAACTTGCTGTTCTATATAATCCCTGATCAAAATCTGAATTCTCTTTGTTGGATCTAACTGCAGTTTTTTTATAACATTCTTTAATGGATAATTGGTTCAGAATCTCCAGTACACAATTTTGTAAAGAGCTGCACTGTTCTTGTTGGCTGGATTTATGACAATAGTGTCATCACTTGCCAACTTCCTCAAAGTCTGATGTTATAAGCTTTTGATATTAAAGTTATAATGTATCTTTGATGACTCTAAATTCTCAGCTTTATCATAAGTTTCTACAGTCAGTAAGTAATAAATGCACAGCCATTTCCTTTCAAATTGTGAAAGCTTAGCCAAAGCACATACCCATCTCAAGAGGAACTGATTAAAAACTGAGGTAATTTTTTGGCATTTTTATATTAAGTGCCCTTCCTGATTTGCTTCAAAAAGTTTTTTTTATTATTACAAAGCTATATCGTTGGGTTATTTTTTGCTGCTGTAGTAGAAGGTTTTTTGTTTTTTTTTTAAGGAGCTTATAAGTTTGATCCGGGGCTTTCCTCTTTACCTCTAGTTCAGAGGAGGGAGTACCCTTTGAAGTCACAGCACTTCTGAGGTGTTTTGCTGGACTACCTTGGAGTTGGGATTTTCAGAGCTTTGTAACAGTCTACAGACCCCTGAAACCACTGCCATCCCAAGAGGAACTGATTACAAACTGAGGTAGGTTTTTTTGTTTGGCTTTTTGATAACAAGTGGTCTGTTTGATTTATTTTAAAAGGATATTTTTATTACAATTGTATATTGTTGGGTTAGCTGTTGGCTTATTTTTTGATGTAGTAGAGGGATCATTTTAAAGAGTTTATTAGTTTGCTCTAGGGCATTTTTTTTAGCTCTAATTCAAATGGGAGGACAACTAATAATATTCTTTGATGTTGCAGTACTTCTGGAATAGATGGGAAGTTGCGAGTGGATAGATGGGAGTGGGGTGTGCCACAGGGCTCACCACTGTCCCTGCTGCTATTTAACATCTATTTTCAACCTTGTGGGGCCCTGTATCCCACAACAACTGTTTTTTTTAGAAATCACCAATTACCAATTAGCAACAAATCACTCAGAACTGCAAATTGCTCGAATACAATGCTCTTTATTCGGGTACCAGAACAAACAAACAGCAACTGCTTTGAGCAAAAGTCTTTGTCTGAGAAAGGTGTTGGACAGTCCACTTCCCTCACCGGAATTGGGGAGCAGACTGCCCACTGAGTTATGGAGCCGTCCCCTTATATAGATATTCTCTGTCACAAAAACTTCTAGAAGTCTGATGTCATTCTGTAAAAGTCAGAGTTACTTGCAAAGAAAGAAAACTTTGCTAGAACTCCTTCTCTGAGGCCCCCTCCCATGAATAATGCCAATTATGCCTTAGGGCTACCCTCCCTTGCAGATGGTGCTCTCAAGGTTTTTTGCTTAATTGTGCTCCTTATCTGTGCTGAAGAGCAAATCTTTCCAGCATTTCTTGGCCTGTTTTATGGTCTTCTCATATCCTGGTGCTCAAGGCTGAAAGTATGTTTTCTGCTAATTAATTCTCTGAGCAGGCCTGACTTTATGCACTTCTACTCAAAGCAAGGCCTCCAGACTACAGCAGGCCGCAAGGCTGTATTGTAGCATATACTTTCTTAGCCCACAGGACATTTGCTTTTCTCCATCGTGCAAACTGCAGGCAGGCCATGATTACAGTCACAGATAGCATCTGAAGGAGCAAAACTATCCCTACGCCAAGATATCCCAACAACCTTTAGGTCCTTTGATGCAATCTTTTAGGTTTTGTTTTTTTGTAAATGTGGATGATCTACAGATATTGGTTCCATTGCTGGGAGATTTGAGGTGGCTGTAGCACAACTGAACAGATGTTTGGGGAAGGTGCAGGCTTGGTTAGTTAGGAGTGGGTTGGTCTTCAAAGTGGATACGACTGTATGTCTGTGGTTTGGAAGTGTAGAACAGGAAATGTGGTCTCTGCTCAGTGTGGTGAGTTATGTTATACCTTGGAAGGAGGAGCTGAAATTCTTAGGGGTAATTCTGAAGAGAGAAGAGGTTGGGGATAAGAAGATCAGTCAGGTATCCAGAAGTGTTTTGAAGTTGTGGTTGGTTCACCAATTGCAGATGTTTTTGAATAGTGGGGCCTTACTGTTGGTGGTTTCATCTCTTATACAGGGGGCTTTGGATTATTGAATGCCCTATATGTTGGGTTGCTGAAGAGGTGTTTGTGTAAGCTTCAGGCTCTGCAAAATGCTGTTACCCATGTCCTTCTGGGAGCGCATAGGTGGGACAGTACACAACCTTTATTGGTATGTTTGCACTGCCTCCCAATCTGAGAGCAAAGTTTTTGGTCATTTTCTTTTGGATTTTGCATGATTTGCATCTGGAATATATGAAGAAGATGGCTATTACGTTCATCGCAGGGGTATTTGTTGACTGTTCCTAGTTTAGAGGTGTCATACACCCCCCAGCCCTCCGCCTAGGGGTCAGAGGGTTGGGGCTGCCATGATGTCCTTTATGCAGAAAATGACTATAGCTTTTACTCCCACTATGCCTCCTGGGAGTGGTAGTTTTTAGTCCTCTGATAAAAGGATAGCCGTGAGTCGAGTGTTAGGCAAAAATTGACAAGAAAATTTATTCCCCTTCCCAAACAGACTTAGTACAGAACAAACAGTACTCTTTACAGGAGCTTTGCCTGAAGGTTATTTACAGAAACAAAATAGCTGTATTTTCATACTCCTGGCTTCCAAAAACGTGCAAGGTATTTTTCTCTACAACAAAGTAGTAAAAACAGCTTCATCTTTTTCCTCAAAGAAGAAGATTCCTTTCCTCTGCTTTATCTTAGCTCATTCACCCAAATCCTTAGCGAAGAGATTTAATGTCGTCTGCGAGACAGAGCGTACAATCCATTGGAATTTCTTCTGAGTCAGCAGAATTAAATTCCCATTGCATCTCCTCCACCTCAGGACTTACTGAGCTTTGTTTCAAACTGTCACTGCTAGGCCGGGAATAACCTCTCTCTAAGAACTGGGGAGTTTCCCCTGGGTACAGTTCTAGATGATGAGGTCCTGTAAGGTTTGTGGCTGTGGGGATTCTTCCCTGGCTCTCCCCTAGTTCTCTCCAGCTGCTAGGCAATGCTTTATACCTTTCTGCATTCAATTCCTGCCTAAAGCACTGCCCTTGCTCTTTAGTACAAGCTGAGCCTCTTGACTTTCCTGGTTTAGTGTTAGGTTCCCACCTGTATAGACCTTGAGACCTTTCCTCCGGCAGTGAGATCTGAAGGGCTCCCACCTCTCTCCGTCTAGGCAGGTTCCTAGTAACTGGCTGTGCCTTCTCTCCTTCTGCTCGGTTAGTCTCACTTCCCGAACTATAACCAGGTTCTTCACAGAGTCTCCAACCTTCTGAAGTCTCTGAGCCTCTCCACTTCTCTGAAGCTCTCCATGTGCCAGTCTCTCCTTCTTGGCCACTGCTTCCTTCTCTGCCACTCCTTCTACCTCTTTGCTCTCTGCCAGGCCTTCCGCTTCCCTTCTTCTCTGCCTCCTTCTCCTCCCCTTCTGGGGCTACTGAGCAGCGTTTATCTTTCTCCTCCCTGAAGCTTGGCTCGGCTTTTTTAAGCAGGTGAGAGTAATCAAACTCCAAGCTTGCTGCTACGTCAGAGCCTGGGTGTGTCAGCTCAACTGCTCCCTCTCTCTGCTTGCTTCTCTTGTGCAGACCCTGAGCTGTGTGTGTTGGCTGACTGTCATTTTTAAAGGTAAAATCCAACTTTCTTTCTACTTCCATAGGCTCTGCCTGTGCTTCTGTATTACATATCCCCCCCCCCTTAAGATATTACGGGCTGGCAAACCCACACTTGCACAGCTCATAAACGTGATAGGGCCCGGATATGCTCTTATACCTGGGACAAACTGGCTGCCACTGTCCTCTCATGCCAGGGCCTCAGGACATTCACATGGTAAACCTGTCGGTACCCTTTGTTGGTCTCTACCGCATAGGAAACGGGACCCACCTGTGCCATTACTTTATAGGGACCCTTCCATTGAGCTTCAAATTTTGGCTTGGCGTCTGCTACCATTACCACGACCGTCGCCCCTATGGTCAACTGCCGCGGTTTTGTCCCTCTATCATAATATTTCTTCTGGCGTTTTTGATTGGCCTGTAAATTCTCTTCCGACACCTGAGAAGTCCTTTGTAGGCGACTCCTCAGTTCGTGAAGAAAATGGGGTACCCCTATTTCCTCCACTTCGGGTTCCATTCATTGTTCGCGTAAAATGTCTAAGATTCCCCTCGGGGCACGTCCAAACAGTAATTCATAGGGGGAGGCCCCCAAGGACACCTGAATACGCTCCCTACAGGCATATAAGACAAAAGGGAGCATGACATCCCACTCAGACATTTTTCCGTCTAACCCCCGTCTCAGCATTTGCTTGAGCGTCTGATTCAATCGCTCCACCAGTCCGTTGGTCTGGGGGTGGTAGGCGGCGGTCTTTAGGTGGTGTATCCCAAATGCATCCCATACTTGGGCCAAATATCTGGACATGAAATTACTGCCGCGGTCAGTAAGCATCTCTTGGGGAAAGCCGACCTCACAAAATAGTTTAATCAGTTCCAGGGCTATGGATCTGGCTGAGATATTCCATAGGGGTATAGCCCACAGGAACCGGGTGGCCTGATCTACTACCACCAGGATATGCTGAAATCCTCTAGGCATCTTTAGGAGGGGTCCCACGATGTCCATGGCCATACTCCGTATGGGTTCAGATATCGTGGGGGTAGGAATCATGGGTACCGCTGGTGGCTTGACAGGGGTAACCCGCTGACACAATGGACAAGATTCACAAAAACGGGCGGTCTCTTTAAAAACCCCCGGCCAATAAAATCATGCTAAAATTTGATTCAGGGTCCCCTGTATTCCCTTATGACCCCCTATAGGGTGGTCGTGGGCCAGCCTTAAAACCACAACCTTGAAAGTTTCCTAACTGCTCCAGTCTGAGAGTCATTACTCTCCCTATATAATATTCCCTTATCTAATAGGAATCTCGGGAGCGTATCCCGCTCAATTTTGGCATACTCAAACGCCAGTTTTAACGCGGGGTCTGCTTGCTGCTCCTTAGGGAAAGATGGAAATCTCTTAACGATGCCTGCCAGAACCCAAGGCAACCCTTGTCCGATCTCCATTTCTGCCCTCCGCTGAGTCCTATGCTTTCTTTCCCGTCGTTTGTCTGCTTTACCTTTTGCTATCTTCCCTGAAGGGACACTAATTAGATCCTCATGTGTGGGAAGCTCATTTAGTGCCTCATCTGCCGGTTCCTCTA
Organism: Ichthyophis bannanicus; assembly: GCA_033557465.1. NCBI lineage: Eukaryota > Metazoa > Chordata > Amphibia > Gymnophiona > Ichthyophiidae > Ichthyophis > Ichthyophis bannanicus. The sequence continues at coordinate 1,160,151,693 of CM066031.1, forward strand.
TCTCCCCTAGGGGTTCGTCTTTCCCTTCTGGGGGTTCTTTCTCTTCCTGTGGGGGTTCAGCTTTTGCCTCTGAGGTTCCTGCCTGGGACCTAGTGGAGACCATACCTGTCTTCATGTGTAAACCCTTCTCCATCCCTCTGCGAAACTGGGGCCAGTCCCTACCCAGTACAATATCGTGGGGCAACTTAGGGACTACTGCCACTAGCACCTCCTTCCGTGTACCTAACCCTTTGACTGAAAGTTTGTACAGAGGGTAAAAGGAAGACACTCCGTGTATACAACAGATCTTAACCCTGCCTTCTGGTTGACGCGGTACTGACCCACTGCGGGCTTCTATGGTCTGACAGAGTTTTCTCAAAACCATACTTTGGTCCGCACCCGAGTCAAGCAAGGAACTGGCTAAAACACCTGAACCTCCACATTCAGAAGAAAACCTTCTTGTGCGTGTTTACCATTAGCAATTATCAGTGCTGTACGCATCATACAATCTTTTTTCATATGCCCTGCTTTACCACACTTATAACATTTTCCTCGTTCCCATTTACTTTCTCTCCCTGGCAGACAATTGGTTACATGTTTCACATTTGGTTTCAACTCCTTTTCTGATTTTTCAAAGTTTGCCTCTCCCAATACGCTTAGAGCGCCTCCTTTTGGTTTACTAACCAACTCGGCCTCGAGATACCGTTCCGTAAGGAGGGTGGCCTCTGCTGTGGTCTGGAAACTTTGCAAAATCAAAAAAGCACCTATTTCTTTAGGAACTGCTTCCATGTATTGTTCCAACACAATGGCATCAATTACCGATTCAAGGGTTTTTCCTTCAGGAGCGAGCCACTTCCAGGCTAAGCTCCGTACCTTTTGTACCAAAGCCTTAGGTGTTTCATTTGGCATTAGCTTAGTAGCTCTCAACATTCTTCTATAGACCATAGATGTCAAACCCAACCTATCTCGAATAGCTTTCTTGAGCTCCTCATAGCTTGTCGCAAGAGCAGTGGGCATGGCTTTATAGGCCGCTAAGGCCTCTCCCGTTAGGGACGTCGCAAGCCTAACTGCCCATTGTTCTGGCGGCCACTTTACATTAAAGGCAACTCTTTCGAATGCCTCGATAAAGTCGTCTATATCATCATTAACTGTAAGTTGTCCAAAAGCTAAAGTCTCACAGTGCTGTGGTCCTACCACATAGGTATGCGCGGGTCTTGCTTGTCCTTCAACCTTCTGGCCGGCAAGCAAAGCCTGGACCAAGTCCACAATCGGTTTTTGCTGGGCCTGGAGTGTTGCAGCAGCCTGTTCCTGGGCGTGCTGAGACATCTCCCGTTGTTTTTCGAATTGGGAGGCCATCCAAAGGAACATCTCCTGCGGATCCATCTCTTGTGCTTTCTTCTGCAGAGAAACAAGAGAAAGAAAAGGTCCACCAAGTGCGGCACCACTACTGTGTTTTCAGACTGTCTAGCTTAGGTGCTGGTTCTGAGCTCTCTTTCTCACTGGAATCCCCTACACCCACGCCCAAATACTGTTTACTAGAGCATAGTGTAGAGTCAGGCCTCGAAAAGGGGTCTTTTCACTGGTCTCCGGTCCTTCTGGCCGATACTGCCAGCAATCTCCCACTCTGCTCCTCAGCACACAGCTTTGCAGCTTTGGTTGCTTCCGTTGAAAAACCTTTGGTGTATCTCCTGGAGTTTTTCCACTTGTATCCTCTTATATATTCATAAGTTCTACACAGAAATCCTGCCAACTATGCCAGTTGTCATACGCCCCCCCAGCCCTCCGCCTAGGCGTCAGAGGGTTGGGGCTGCCATGATGTCCTTTATGCAAAAAATGACTATAGCTTTTACTCCTGCTATGCCTCCTGGGAGTGGTAGTTTTTAGTCCTCTGATAAAAGGATAGCCGTGAGTCGAGTGTTAGGCAAAAATTGACAAGAAAATGTATTCCCCTTCCCAAACAGACTTAGTGCAGAACAAACAGTACTCTTTACAGGAGCTTTGCCTGAAGGTTATTTACAGAAACAAAATAGCTGTATTTTCATACTCCTGGCTTCCAAAACGTTCAAAGTATTTTTCTCTACAACAAAGTAGTTAGTCTCACTTCCCGAACTACAACCAGGTTCTTCACAGAGTCTCCAACCTTCTGAAGTCTCTGAGCCTCTCCACTTCTCTGAAGCTCTCCGTGTGCCAGTCTCTCCTTCTTGGCCACTGCTTCCTTCTCTGCCACTCCTTCCACCTCTTTGCTCTCTGCCAGGCCTTCTGCTTCCCTTCTTCTCTGCCTCCTTCTCCTCCCTCTCTGGGGCTACCGAGCAGCATTTATATCTCTGCTCTCTGAAGCTTGGCTCGGCTTTTTTAAGCAGGTGAGAGTAATCAAACTCTAAGCTTGCTGCTAAGTCAGAGCCTGGGTGTGTCAGCTCAACTGCTCCCTCTCTCTGCTTGCTTCTCTTGTGCAGACCCTGAGCTGTGTGTGTTGGCTGACTGTCATTTTTAAAGGTAAAATCCACCTTTCTTTCTACTTCCATTGGCTCTGCCTGTGCTTCTGTATTACAGAGGCGATACGGAAATTGAACTGGCAGTCTTGTGTATTCAGAGTAGTGGCATCTGAAAGGTGGAATGGATTGCTTGAGGAGTTATTGGAAATGATGAATTTGTTAAGTTTTCGTAAAGCTCTAAAGACATACTTATTTCTAGAAGTGTAATGGTGGGAGGATGGGGATGGCAGGGAGGGAATGGGGAGATGGGACTTTTCTCTGTAATGTTTTTATAAGATAATGATTGTACACCATTTTGATTGATTTTTCTCAGAAAAGTGGTATAAACTTTTTAAAATAAATAAATAAATACAAAAATTAATTTGGTTATGTTAGAAACAAATGATTAGTCATATATACCTGGGGCATCTATTCGCTACAGAGGCACATTTTACAAAGGACATCCAAGTCCAATCAGGGACATCCAAGCAGGAACCTCTGAAAAAAAGCAGGCATGTTCAAGTTTCACAAATACGGACATGCTCCATAGACCTCCTCAGAATGGCATTTTGGAAAAGGGGCATCTAATAGCATCTAATAGTGGATTAGGAGCAGGGTAGCCAGGATTCAAATCCCAATGTAGACCTTTGTGATCTTCGGCTAGTCATTTAACTCTCCATCTTCTCTACACTCTCTGGATGCTTTAAGGCCAAAAGAAGTACTTTCTTGATGCCTGTTCATGCCTTGAGCAGGTCTAAACATGGACGTGCCTACAGACATTCCCAATGTTTCTGAAATAAAACGGAGAGGTCTAAATCCATTGCATCTCCCCAGACAGGTCTCCCCCACACACCCTGCCTACTTGGATGTTCCCACCCTGGTGGCATCTTCAAAAGTCATTTGTAAAATGGCTCTGGTGGAGTCTTCATGATTTGGAAGTCCACGTCCATGTCTTCAGACATTCAAATTAAGACTTTCAAAATAATCCCCTTATTCTACATAGGGATCAGATTAGATTATTGTTCCCACTGGAATTCTGCAAACAAAATTCAAACTTCTGTGTCAAAAGGTCTGAATTATGAAAAATGTGGCATGCTTTGTTTGTCAAAATAACAAAACATAATCTTTTTGAGTGATACTTAATAAAAAAAATTACAGAAAACAAATATCAGAAGAGAGTACAAACTGTTTGAATTATTGTGTGCAGAATTTCAGCAGGAGTAGACTATACACCTCAAACACATGCAACTCATTTTAGCAAACTGAAGGGATAAAAGAGACTGCTGCATATCCCAATAGCAGGTGAGCAAGCAAGCAAGATTACACATGGGGAATCAGAACAGTGGTGTTAAAGGTCACCTAAAAGAGGAGGAGGCACATTCTAATATGTACGCCCAGGCCCCTGCATGCCCGATTGGAATCGGGACGCACAGAGGTAAACCCAATTCTGATCCTGCGGGGGCTTGGCATGCCCTGCAGGATCAGAATCGGATCTAGGGTCTATATGTGCAGGCCGAGACCTGATTCTGATCAGTCTGCATGTACAGGCCCATACCCAGCTAACTCAGTCAGGCTCCTGAATGGAGCCGCAGTGTCATGGTGTCCCTTTGCCAAGGCACCGTGGCTCCATTCAGGAGCCACAATCCCTGCTGCCAACCACAATCTTCTTTCCCCGCAGCCTGAGCCATGATCTGGCCTTCCATGGCCAGGGTTGGGCTGTGGGGAACCCCCTTCACCCCCTCACCTCACTGGCACTGCTCAGACCTGCCATCCCCCGAAGTCCAGAGGAAATCATTCCACCTCAGTTGGTGATTGCTTTGTGAAGGGTACAGAAGGATTCATATGTTGACCAGAGATGATGTCCTAGGAGGTTTGCTGTCTGCCAGTGCCAAAATCTGAGATGTTACAGAAAGTTTGCTGATACTTATTAAGCCTACTGAATATTATCCAGTGGTGTTCATTCATGTTGGCACACATGATACTGTTCTGTATACCTCTAATCATATCAAAAAGAAAAAAAATAAGATGGATTTAGTGCAGAGCAGTGCTTTTCAAACTTTAAGCCCGTATGACCCCAATTTAACAACTGAAAATACACGTGACCCCAGATGATGATGAAATCAAACTAGCAGATCTCTAACCTCCTTCTCCTCCCTCCACTCATCTAAAGCAGGAAGGCAGCAACAACAGTAGTGACAACAGCAGCAGCAGTCAGCACAAGGTCCTTTTTCGTTAATGTGCAATGTGTGCTTTCAGACATCAGTACTCAGCATGGGTTTCCAGCATAACGGGAAGCTTACCCAGGAGGGGTAAGGACCTATAAATGTTCACTGGTTCACAGTCCACATGATGACTGGTGACTTTGCTTAAGTCACAGTGAACGTCCAGAGAGATGGGAAATGGCCATGATTCTGTGACCCCCATCCACTGATGATGTGACCCCACTTGGGGTCTTGACCCCAAGTTTAGGAACTGCTGGTGCAGAGGGAGCTACTAAAATGGTCAGTGGTATTCATCATAAGGCATTTGGGAACAGACTAAACAATCTCAATATGTATATTGTTGTTGTTAATTGCCATTAAGTCGATGTTGAATTCTGGCGACCCTCTGAATAGTTGTCCTAAACTGTGTTCGGTCTTCAGTCAGGTGACTCATTGTTGATAGAGTGGCACCCATAGATGCTGTTAGTTTATTGATCCATCTCATTACTGGCATTCCCATTTTAGGTTGACCTTCTACCTTGCCAAGCATGATGCTTTTCTCTAATGATTGTTCTCTTCGCATGATGTGCCCAAAGTATGAAAACTGAAGACTTGTCATCTGAGCTTCTAAAGAGAGCTTAGGGTTGATCTCCTCTAGTACTGACTAGTTTGTTCTTTGGGCAGTCCAAGGTATACATGGTATTTTTCTCCAGCACCATAATTTAAAGGCATCGTTTTTCTTCCTGACTATCTTTTTTATCATCCAACCTTTGCATCAATATGAAGTTATTGAAAATACCATGGCATGGACAAGACAAATCTTTGTATGGAGAGAGACATTTCTGCTCTTGAGAATCTTGTCTAGATCCATCATAGCCATTCTGCCAAGAACAATGCATCATCAGATTTCTTGACTGCTTCTTTCTTTATTGATTGTTGATCCAAATAGGTTAAAGTTGTCAAGTATTTGAATTTCTTCTCCATCAATGATGGGCTGATTGATTTTTCCAGTTATCAGGAATCTTTGTCTTCTTTTCATTAAGGTACAGAGCTACTTTAAGACTATGTTCCTTAATCTTCATTTTTTTTTTTTATTAAGTTTTCAGTCATTTACAATAACCAAATGAAATACAGGACAAATTGCGATTATATGTAAGGAAATAAAACCAGAAGAATACAAAATCAAACGTCTACAAAACATATATAGCAAAGCAGACCACATCATGGGAGCTAGCTGTTATCTTCATAATAACAATCTTTGAAAACAAGAAAACAGGCTGTATGCCACCTATCAGGAGGAACAATTATCAATGCTATCTAGCCCTGTTGAGCCCTGATGATCAGTCAAAAAACGTTCCAGATGAGATACATCGAGGAAAACAAAAGAAGCACCTTTAAAATCAATTAGGCACTTACAAGGAAAACGTAAGAAAAACGTAGCACCCAGAGCTAAAACCTGAGGCTTAAGAGACAAAAATTGCCTATGCCTCAGCTGGGTGCTACGTGAGACATCTGGAAAGATGTTAACTTTCTGACCACAGAATAAAACTGATTTCACTTTAAAGAAAGCTTTTAAGATACGTTGTTTTACCTGGACAGAAGATAAAGTGACCAATAAAATAGATCACACATTAATATTATCAGAGGAATCCTCAAGGAAGGCAGTAAGGTTAACCACACTGGGGACAATCTCATCAAGTTCTCCGTCAACGGCATTTAGCTTTTTAATACCAGAAGGAATGTAATATATCTGATTAACCTCAATGATATCTGAAAAGGCAAGCACTTCTTTCACATATTTATCAAATAGAATTTTTGGTGACAACAAAGAAGTATAGGGAAAGTTTAAAATTCTCAGATTACATGACCGCATGGAATTCTCTAGTGACTCCAGCTTGGAATGTAAAATCAGAGAATCTTTAATACCCATCACATTCCTTAATCTTCAAATTGTCTTCATGTTCAGCCAGTAACGTGGTATCATCAGCATAGCAAAGGTTTTTAATGAGTCTTCCACCAGTCTTCACACTCGGTTGTTCTCCTTCAGTCCTGTTTCTCTGATGATTTGTTCTATAAATAAATTAAATAGGTAGGTGGGAAGTATGCAACCTCGTTGAACACCTTTGCTGATTTTAAGCCATTCTATTTTCCCTTGTTCTATTCAAATTGTTGCTTTTTGTTCAATGTAAAGTTTGTGCAAGGGAACTATCAGGTGTTCTTAATGTAGCCCAGCATTTCTCATGGTTTACACAATCAAAAGCTTTGCTGAAGTCAATAAAACACACACACACACACATATATATATATATGGTATTATTTTGTCTTTCCAAGGATCTATCTCACATTCACCATGATGTCTCTCATTCATCGCCTTTCCTGAATCCTGTCTGCACTTCAGGCATGTGGGATCAGAGCACTTGTGCGATAATTTCCACAATCAGTCAGATCATCTGTCTTCAGTATTGATAAAACACATATCTTTTCAGGTCAGTTGACCATGATGCTTTCTTCCAAATTTCCTGGGGTAACAGCTGTGTCTGAGTACTGTAATGCTTCAATGGGAATGCCATAAATGCCTGGTGCTTTGTATTTTGATAATGATTTAAGTACTGCTTCGACTTCTTCTTTCATCACCAATGGTTCCTGATCATAAGGTAGAGGTTGAAATGGGATGTTGGTCTACCTGAATTTTATGGTATAATGACTGTATATTTTTTCTACCTTTTCTTGATCTTCTCAGAATCATTCAACATGGATCCTTGAGCATCTTGTAGCATTCCAATTTGAGGATGGAATATTTTCTTTAACTCTCATAGCTTTAGAAAAGCCCATCTTGTTCTTCCTTCAATAGTTTCTGATACTATTTATTTTCATGCGTCATTGTAGTATGTTTCCCTGTCTTGTCATGCTGCATGTTGGAAATCTCCATTGAGTTCTGTGATTGCCTCTCTTCTCAGGCATTAGCTTCTCTGCATAAGTTTCTTTAATCATCCATTTTGGTTGTTTTTGCTTTTTCACCAATTGTAGAGACTTCTCACTTTCTTCCAGCACAAACTTTCTTGATGTCATTCCATAAATTGAAGGCCGTGGGCAAGGTCCCGGCAGCTGCCGGTAACCGGTGGCGCAGCCCGGCGCGGGTCCCTGCCCTTGGGGCGGGGAAGCGGTGGGAGGGGGGGAGACGCTGTGAAACGTGCTGCGTCATTTAAACTGATTGGCTCTGCCGCGGGGTAGCGCATGGCGAGAGCCAATCAGGGAAAGAAGAGGGCCATGTGTTGCGGCAATGGAGACGCCCGTACAGCACATGGTCGAAGACCAGGCGGTGACCGGTGTCCCGCCCTCCCACCCATTAATTGGAGGGTCAGTTGGGGGGTTACAGGGGGTGTCACAGCTGGGGGGGGGGAAATGATTTGGCGGGATCCTGGAGGTTTCCGGGGTCCGGAGCCGGAGGCTACTTGGGGCGTGGGCAGGGTGCCCGTGACCCGGAGAACCCCGAGATGACTTTTGCTAGTGATATGGCGAAGTCAGGCAGGGGTGGTAGTATCTGGACCGGTGGTGACCGGGCCAGGTGCGGAAGCGAGGTCACCTTGCTAATAGTATGGCGGGTGAGGTATCGCTCTGCTGGGGGGGGGGGGATAGTTGGCTAAGTTGTTGTTCTTGTTAAAATGTTAAAGTGTTACTTGGGCAATAAAGCTGTGACCTGGTGTTTTCCAAATGTGGTGTCTGTGAAGTTTTTGAAAGAGATGCAAGCTAAGAGGAAAAAGTAAGGTGGAGGGAGAGTGACGGGTACAGATCTCCGGTTACTCTTCTGGAGCTCTGTCATTTGTATGTAAAGCAGCAAATCAATTTTGCAAGCAGACTTTAATTTCTGGTGGTATATTCTCAAGGTCATATGTTTCTACATTCATGAGCGGCTTGTTTTTTTTTTCAGCTTTAGCTTGAGTTTGCATAGTAGTAGTTGGTGATCTGTACCACAGTCAGCACCAGGTATTGTTTTTGTTGATGTTATAGAGATTTTCCATCACTGACTTCCACCAATATAGTCAGTTTGATTTTTGTACTATTCATTGGATGAAGTCCATGTTTAAAGTCACTGCTTGTGTTGCTGGAAGAAGGTGTTTGAGACGAATAGATTGTTGGTCTTTCAGAATTTAGTCTTTCTATAGCTTAATTTCTGTTTCCATATCTATATTTTCCAACCGCTTTGCCTTCTTTGTTTCCAACTTTTGCATTCCAGTCACCCATGACTATCAGGAGATCTGGTTTCCATGTTCTGTCATTTTCAGCTTGTACTTGTTCATAGAACTCATCCACGTCTTCCTTTTCTTCAGCTGTTGTTGAGGCATATGCCCAAATTATAGTTGTGTTGATGGACATTCCTCATAGATGAATAAAAATTAAGTGTTCACTGATTGCATTCTGTTTCATTACATTTCTTAAGAGTTTCTTATTGATTAGAAATGCAACACCATTTCTTCTTTGTCTTTCATTTCCAGCATAGTATACCGTGTGATCATCACATGCAAAGTGTTCAATGTCATCCATTTCAGTTGACTGACACCCAACAGATTGAGTTGTGCACGTTCCATTTCATTCTACCTCCAACTTCCCTTGATTCATGCTTCGTATGTGCCATGTCCCACTATGTAAGACATCTTTGTAGCTTCTGACTCTCATTTCATGTGCAGCTACATCAGCAGTCAGAAGTCCCAAGGGCTTTGATCCAACCATATCATAAATGTTGGCTTTACTCTGAAAAGTATTCAGCTCCTCCCCAGTAGTCAGTTGAGTGCCTTCTGACCTGATGGTCTCATCTTCCATCACTATAGTGCAATTTGTTTTGTTGTGATAATCCATTGGGTTTTTGTGGAAAGATAAATAAGTAGCTTGCCAGGCCTTTCTTTCACATGGGTAATTCTAGTGTTGTTGACATTGTCACAGAAATTTGATCCTTCGCCGCCAGCACTGTCCCATTCTGCTGCTGCCCAGATGGGTGGTTTGTCTTAGGCTGGCACATTAGCTGAGACCTGTCTATTTTGGAAGACCCTGCCAGTAGTTAAGCTACCAAAAGCTTAGCTCTCAGCATTACTGATGCACACAAGCCTTCACAGCTGCAAACTAAGTGAGGGTTAGTATGTATACTTTGAAAGAAAGACTGGAAAGGGGAGCTCTGATACAGACATTTAAATACCTCTTTCAATTAAAAGGAAGCTCTTACAAAATGAAGTAGGTGAGAATAGGTTCAGGAGTAATTTAAGGAAATCTTCTTTATGGATAGTCTTGTGGATGCATGGACTAGGTTCCCAGAAAAGGTGAGGAAGATAAGGACTGTATATGAATTAAAGAAAGCATGGAACAAGAGGAAGAGACTGTAGAGTTTGGTATTTGGTATAGATGGACAAACTGGATTGGCCATATTGTCTTTATCTGCCATCCTTTTTTATGTTTCTATGTACTTGGAACTGTAGACTTGCATTTTGAAAATGCCATTAAATGGATAATAGTTTTATGTCATAGTACCCGGTTCTGTTGATTATTTACAATTATAACTTCTACACTCCCTTCAGAGATGTACATTTTGCAAATTTATTTATTAATATATTCCAAGATAGTTTTAATCAGTGGAAACTCAGTCTGAAGGAGAAGGAACACAGTTAGTAACGAAGCCGGGATGAAAAGCAAATGTAAACACTATAAATACTTACAAATATTAAAACAAACAGCTTATAATGGAATCAATTTTCTGAAGGCAGAATTTTATTGAGATGTGTTTAATTTTTAATTTTCCAGAAATGGGAGGCTCATGAATTTTATGTTTCTGTGCTTTCACAAAATAAATATAACATTCCTCTGCAGTACATATTTATCAGCCGGAATGCCGATCTTCTATCCTTTTATGACCAGATTAATTTCCATGTTTGCACAGTCTGTGATATTGCAGGTATATGAAGCATGGTTTAATGGAAAGAGCTTGAACTTAAGGCTTTGTTTTTCGAAAGCCAATTTTAATCCTTCCACCCTCTAGAACAGAGAAGTTACAAACGTAAAATCATTGCTCTTCATTTACTGGTATTTCATAAAGTTAGTGAGACTTACCCTTTAAGACTTTCCAAGCTAATAATTCTTTGATTAATGCATAGGATGTCACAGTGTAATCAATAATTTATATATCATTTAAATCGAAGGATGTTTTGAGGCATTCATTTCTGGGGAGCATTGTTTAAGTCTGAACTATAACATGCAACAGCACTAATGCTAAGTGTTCTTATCAAATACAAATGGAAAAAAGAATCATGGACTATATAATTCACACTTGTAAATTCATTAAGGAGGTTATTCCGAGCCACAGATAGCGGGGATGGACGTCCCAATGGGACATCCATACCCGCTATTTATGGTGGCTGCTGCCCCCCCCCTTACCCCCCCCCCCATGATAAACTTCCTCGCTGGTTGTATGGGGAAGTCAGTCGGGGGTGGGGAAGAGGTGGCCTGGGGGTAGAGAATTGGCAAGCAGTGGGCAGTCACCAGCCCTGGACATACAGGGCCAATTCTAATGTCGGCCCTGTACGTCCAGGGCCGGCGAAATGTCTGAGGATGTTATTCCACCCCCTGGACATTTCCTTTTAGCAATGCTGGTGCGCAGATGGGGCTGGGGGGCCAGGGATTATTCCCCACAGCCCGACCCTGACCTTAGGAGGCCAGATTATGGGTCGGCTGCAGGGAATAATCACTTTAACTTGGCGGCCAGCTTCACGACTTTTAAATGGAGCCGCGGTGCCATGGCAACATGACGCCATGGTGTCGCGGCTCCATTTAACAGCCCTGACTGAGATAGCCTGGCTGTGGTTGTACGTGCAGGCCGGGACTGAATTGCAGTCCCAGCCTGCATGTACATGCTTAGTCGCAATTCTGATCGCACGGGGCTAGACGTGCCTTGTGGGATCAGAATCGCAATTTCCTTTGTACGTCCTGCTCAGACGGACATACAAAGGGGATCTACATGCAGGATATAATCAGGCCATAAATGTTAACTTTTTTTGATGGGTAAAAATATATATCTTTTTTTATATATTCAGCGTACAGACTACATGCTTACATCAATCGGTTTTTAGAGGTAGGTAAATGAGAGGCTGTTTCTTGTTAGACATCTGACATCCATGGACCAACAATGACATATGCACACTGTGTGGGTTACTGAAGAATGCTTTCTCTGCATTTTTTCTTTATGCAGTGAGTAATTTTGAATCAGATTTCCCATGCATAGCCTGCCAAAACTCAAGAGTACATTTATTATTCTAGACATGATTTACTAAGAATTTTTTCTAATACAGAATAGTATAAACAAGTTTTAGCAAAATAGGATGTTAGTCTTCAGGCTAAAGCAGAAGCTGTATGATTATATACGGTATCATAAAAAGTATATAGGAATGTGGCTGTTTAATTGCATCAAATGGAGAAGTATACCTTACTTAAAACAAAGACTCAATATTCAGATGATTAATCATAGACTGCATGGCGATACTCTAATAAACTATGTAATATGTCATTCAGAGATTGGCCTATTTGCATTTGGGAATAAATTCTCATTAAAGCCTTTTTGCAAGATCATCCCATAATCCAACATTACTGACTGCCCCATGGAGCCATGTTTCCACCCCAAAAATATAAACAAATTTGTCAAATGGAGAAGGAACTAGAATAGGAGCTAGTAAAAAATAGATTCATATAAAAGTAATATAATTTTTAGATTTCCCTTGACTTTACTTCAGCAGTGGTTAGAAAAGAGTGGACATTTAGGAGCATGTTTACTAATAGGTGTGCCATGTGCATGCAATTGAGGCCCATAATTAGCTTGGTGGCTCACACTAACTGTTGGGCAGTGCACAACATGTCCACTTACAGCTAGCACGCTGCAGCTGCCTGACACCACACTAACCGGCACACAGGTGCACTTGACACCCTTTGAGGAGACAGTAAGTGCACCCATGCTAAGGGCAACAATTACGGCCAGCACATGCCAATGTCACCTATGCTATCTGCGATGTGCTAAGACTACCCACATTCTGCCCCTAACCTACTCATTTCTCATCCCATCATGCGCTTAGCGGTTAGGTGGGATTTTACTGCTGTGTCTCGTGCTAATTGTTAGTGTGTTGCAGCTGGTGCATATTAAATCCAGTGCTAACCCTTAGCACAATTTAGTAAACCTGCCCTTTAGCTTCCTGATTGTCCTCGATTAGTCAGGTCCCGAAATATCAGGCTTTTCCCTTCATTTCTTTCTGCTGTGGGAAGTAAGATTTTGCTAAAAAGTTGTAAGGTGTATTTTACAAACGACGTCCAAGTCAGAACGTCTGAAAAAAAAGCAGGCACATCTAAGTTCAGCCATGATTTCACAAATGTGGATGTGCCCAATGCGGACATATGCAAGACATCTATATAGACATCTCTGCAATAGTACTAAAGCCTTGGGTCATCTGAAAATAGCCTAATGGTTGGAATAGTGGGCTGCTTATAGGGAGTTATGAGGATGGTGGAGTGCCAACTTCTTTAAACCCTCTGGATATTTTACAGCCAAAGCAATCACTTTCCACCATACCCCCTGCCTACTTTGCCACTTGCACAAGGGAGACATCTTTAACAGCTATTTGTAAAATGACTCAGGGGACAGCTCTGTGATTTGGCCGTCTAAATCACAACTTAAATATACTAGAAACAAGCATTTAGAAAAATGGTTGCAATCTAATTTGAAAATCCCACAAAAAGTTTGGGAATGTTATCATTATTTCACATATGGTTTTATGGAGAGAATCAGATGAGCATTCCTTGAAACTGATGATTGTACCTCAGATTTTCTATCAGATTTGCTGAATTAGAAAGCCGCTTATCTAGCGGGTTCCTCTGATCTGGCCAATGCATGGCAAATCTTCCTAACATCTTGTACAAGTTTCTTAAAATTCTCTGGCAAATTCTTCTGAATGGCCTTTCAAACCTCAGATAAATCAGAGAATATTAATTGGCTATAAATTCACATATTTTGATTTTATTCTCAATTACTTTGTATACCTCTTGTGTAACATATAGGTTAATATATTCTTGTACCTAATTCTTGACTGAAGTATCAGCCTTCTGTTTCTTGAACACTTTGGATCAGTAACACAGACATACCCAATCCTATCTCACCCACATGCCTCTTAGTATTCACAATCGTAGAAATAAATCACTGCTTCAACTATGCTCATTATACACCACACACCCAATGTAAATAAGTTTAGTTTATTGTATATATGCTTGATGTTCTATGTATTTGATACACTCTGAGTTGATTGTAAACTGCTGTGATGGGGTGAAAAGTGGCATAAAAACACATCCAAATAGATAAACAGATAAAATCTTTACAGGATGCTTTAAAATTTTTAATAAAAAAGCAAAAATAAAATAAAATTACTGAGGTAGCATTTAAACTCCACAGTTGGTATTTTTTTTTTCAAAATTGGCCATGGCAATTAAATAAAATCCATATATTTAACACTAGTATCCAGATAGTAAGCAGCACTGAATGTCCGGAATCAGCACTGACCAACCGGCACTCTCTGGATAGCAGTGATTTTCAGCTAGCTATGCGGATAATTATCCTCATAACAATTAGGGCATCTGTTTAACTGTGCTAAGTTGTGTCGTTACCCAGCTAATGGCACTGAAAATTGCCACCATTTTGATAAATTCCTATTCTGCCCCAACTCCAGGGAGTGCTGAGGCAACCTGTGATGTGATTCGGTGCCATTGTCTGGATTGCACTGCTCAATATTGCAGTCAGCAAGTCTTATTCTGTTAGTAGGCACTGCCAAATACTGGTGCAAGCATTTTTCATACTGGCTTCCAGGAATCCATGCTAATATCATGTCAGCATTCAAAAAGCTACTTGCATTAGTAGCCCTGTATTTTGTCACATGTCATCAAGTATGCATAATCCCCACTGTACCTAAATGTAGCTCGCCTTGAACTTCCACTGAAAAAAGGCATGAACTATATCCAAATCAATGTGGTAGTCATAAGGCACATATATTTATAATGTTAAGAACAGACCAATAGTTTTAAATGTTTCATAATTCTATAAATCCTCCATTACTGGAAGATACAATAAAAGCTACATTCTCAGTGCATAATTGATGTTTCTTTTGACGTTACCATTTGATTTATTTCTACTCTAATGTGTTTTGGCATGAAAGGAAAATCAAGATATAATGCCCTTAGCATTAGTAAAAGAAATTCATTCCCCTACATAAAAGGGTCAATGTATGAAAGTGTGCTGCGCTTATCGTACTAGAAACACTGAAAGATAGAAAGAGAGAAAAATGATGGCAGGTAAGGATCATGCGCCCTATACAGTTTCTCCGCCCATACTAACTACTAGGCTCTGCAATGCCTTCTTTTTGGGGCAGTTTCTCCAAATACCATGACAGTCATGAACCTCACTTCTAAGCCAGGGGATGTAGAATATGATCTCAGTCTCTCAAATTTACTGCTAATGCATAGTACTTGCACCGTGCCAAAGACAGCATCCCTTTGGATTTTATTAGATGTTACATGTATGGGTAATTTAGCAAGGCGTGCTTGGAAATATCTCTTAATTAGGCCTGTGGCAGCTAACACAATGGGAAATAACTTGTCATCATTCTGCCACATTTCCTTGGTCTCTGACTGCATTACTTAAAGATGTTCTCTCCCTTAAAGCAGTTCATAGAGTAGTTGCTTGGAACTGACACCTCTATAATCAAGGCCATTCTGGTGTACTTCTCCTTTACCACTATATCCGGCTTCCTCGCATCCAGCTTTGTATCACACGGAATGGGAGTATCGCAGGTGATCATAAGAACATAAGAAATGCCATACTGGGTCAAACCAAGGTCCATCAAGCCCAGTATCCTGTTTCTAATAGTGGTCAACCAGGTCACAAGTACCTGGCTGGTTCCCAAAAAGGCATACAGGTTCCATAATGCTTGTCCCGGGGCAAGCAATGGATTTCTGGGGTCCTCTTTAATAATGGTTTATGGGAGAGGGATTCGAGATGGTGGCAGAATAGGACATTGAATCAGGTGTGCTGAGCCGGCTTGCTGCACTGGTCTTACTGATGGGGAAAAAGAGGAAATAGCGATCCCTGAGCTTTAGTTCATCAGATCTTTCAGTGGCCAGGATGTATAGTATACTTACTGGTCCCAGACATATTTGCTGTTTTTTGCCACTGTCACATGTTCAGCAAACAGTAGTCACAGGGATTTCAATGGGGAAAGGTAGAAAGGAAGATCCTGGCCCAGGGTCTAAGGCACTTTTTTTCCCTGAATCCAATCACACTAGCAAGTAGATTAAGTAGCAGTGCTGTCTGTCAGTTTGATTCAAAATCAGGGGAGGTTAAGGTTGAGGCTGTGAAGGCTTAGGGGCTTGTTTACAAAGCCGCATTAGTGGTTCGCGATCGTTATCGGAGCCACGGCCCCATTGATTTCAATGGGGCCGCATCTCCAATAACAATTGCGAACCACTACCGCGGCTTTGTAAACAAGCCCCTTAGTCTCTCTAGTCCTCTTATGTGGGCCTTCTATGCTACAAGGCCATGAAGCTTAGTGGTGACCTCAGTGGCAATTGGGAAAATTTCAGAGCAGAATTTGATGAGTGCACTCTATCATCAGGCTTATTTGAGAAGCTAGCTAAAGTGTGGGCAGTTGTGCTGAAAAGGGTGATCTGTTTTTATGAGAGGAATGATGTGTTTTATACTATATTAAGTCATTTTCATTTGTATGTCCTTTGCTATTATTTATTTATTTATTTAGTATACATTTGTATACCGCTACTTCCAGCGATCAGCAGCGTTTTTTGATTACAGATTGGAAATTGTCAAATCATGACAGGAAATTTTTGAGGTATAAACACATTGATTAGACAGGAAAGCACAGCACACAGAGAACTATTTTACAGGGAACATGGGCTATGGGGCTATTATATGCTTTTTCATAGGCATATCTTATGTTTCTTATGTAATATGCATTTAGGGCCCAATTTTCATTTGGACGGTGCTATGTGCCACGTCAGTGCACAACCAGCCCACCATCTGTCTAATCCATATTTTCAATGCCAGGGTCATATGCAACCCCAGCATTGAAAATCCAGTTCACACCGCACAGCCGTAGGAGCTAGCCGGGTAGCAGCGACTTTTGATGCTACCTGCTTAGCCCCTGCGTCTGAAAGATAGATGAGGAAAAACCTCACCTATCTTTAAGGCACAGATAGCTAAGCAGGTAGCATTGAAAATCACTGCTACCCAGTTAGCCCTTTCCTCCACCCCCACTCCACCCCAGAATGCTCCCAACATACCCCAATGCTAACTGCATAACATCTGGACGCATTAGGGACTTATCCAGGATTTTCAAAAGGCACTACCCATGTAGATGCCTTTCAAAAATCCCGGATAAGGCATTTACATGGGTAAGTAGGGCAATTACCCATGTAAATGCCTTCATAAATGCTGCCCTTAGTATTTATTATAATTGTAGTATTTATTATTTATCATTTTTATCATGTCTCATATTTTTTATATTTTCTCACATGGATAGTTTTTTTACAGTGGTCCCCTTTCTTAAGCTCTGAATATGTTTTATGTTTTTGTTTTACAATATTTCTGTTATTTATATCATATTCTCTCTATTGTATATTATTATTTTTATGTTTTAACATACTGTATGTTGTGAAATATTTTATGCCCTATGTCTCACTTTGACGTTTTAATTATTTTATTTTATTTATTATTTATTTGGAAACTTTTATATACCGTCCCTTCCCAAGATCAGGGGTGGTTTACATGGAGCAAAGGAAACATACATAGAACATTATGCAAAATTGCAACTATTTACAAGAAACAGTATAAGCATAGAAAGTATTTACAACTTACAACATAACTCTATCTTACTTTTGTTTTTATCATTTAAGTTATTATTCTTTAATTCTTTCTATTCTTTTTGGCCATTTGGGATCTTTTAAAAAATATGTAAAATCATGTTCCTCCTTTTAAAAAAAAAGGTGCCATCTTTTAAAGGCAAACTGTGATATTTTGGGACCATTTGTGGTCAGTGGTCCTATTTTTGTGTGTACTCTATCAGATTTTCAGTGCTGGGTAAGAGTGTTTCCAGTATTTTGACATAAGGTAAATGGTTTGGTTTTTTTTGTAATCTTAGCTTTCTCTCTATTCTGTTAAACATCTGCATTGCCGGGTGTTTTCCTTGTTTATAAAGGGGACCTTTTTGTATTGCTTAGATGTGGACATCTGAAAATGTGCATGTGAACGTCCAAATCATGGGGATCTTCCCAGAGTTGTTTAGATGTCTCCACTGCAGGGCATGACCCGCTCCAGGCATGAATAGGCATTGGTGGCTTTGGCGAGTTGTGTTTTTCTTTCTTGACTTCATGGTGGCTAATAAGAAGAAGGATAAAGTGCTAAGCTCCCTTCCTCTGTTAAGGGGCCAGTGGACAAGCATGTTACCCCACCCTCAGTTTAGCAGCCTCTCCCTCCTCTGGAGCTTCTTTGAACTCTGAGAGTCCCATGACTCCCTCTCCCCCAATGAACTTGAGTTCATTTTTAGATGGGCAAATACCTCACATCACCTCCATGGTTGATGGGGACTGGGGGGGTATGGACTCTGTGAATTCTGTCCCTTTGAATTTATTTATTTACATTCTCTTATATACCGTGCCATTCTGCATCAGTGTGGTTTACATTGAACAAACTGAAATTACATTGAACAGGGCATTATAACTTGGAGGTAACTATTTTACAGGGAACATGGGCTATGGAGGGTTAAGTGGCTTGTCCAAGACCACAAGGAGCACCTGTGGGACTAGAAACCCCAGTCCTTCTGGCCCAAGGTCACTGTTCTCTAGTGGGATTTGAACCCCCGACCTTCCAGCCTGAAGTACCTTGCCCCAACCACTAGGCCACTCCTCCACTCCTGAATATGTAAAAGTTAATAGAGATACTTATTCCTGTGCCTATTTCTCCTCCAGAAACGGGGAGTGCTTTGATGGAACCTACCACCTCCTCCCCCCCACCCCCCGGATAATGTTTCTTTATTGGAAAACTGTTACTCAAACTGAGACGATGCTAAGGGAACCATTACTCAATTATGTCAATTTTCCACTGATGTTGCCTATAAGATGCAATAGACAGATCTAGTTGTGAAAAAAATTGGTGGAGAATGTCAAAGTGCTAGACAACTGGGTCTCTACCTTGCAATCAGCTGGGGCTTCTGCAATAAAGGAGATTTTTGTTTTGCATTCTAAGTTAGAAGCCTTGGAAAATCATTCAAGTTCAAATAATATGTGTCTGTTGAATTTTCCATGTATATATTGTATTTCTCCAGAGATTATGTTCAAGAAATATTTGAAAGAGCTTTTGTTGCTTTCTTAGATTGACGATATCCTGTTAATCAATTACTACTATCTGATTGCACAGGATCAGAAGAATCAAACAAAAACTGGATACTCCTGAATTTGATTTGACTGCTTCCCTAGAAAATTCACAGTATAATAATACTGCGCAGAATACTTTACTTGTGACATTGGCTTCTGAATTAGATTGTGGCCTTATTTTTAAAAGTTACTTTAAGAAGGATTTACTTTTCTGTGGAGGGAAGGTCCAAGTTTTCCCAGATGTATCCAGAATAACCCAGTTTAGGAAGAGAAAATTTTTGGAGCACAAATCTAATGTTCCAGTTTTGAGTTGAAGTATCCTTGAAGTATATAATTGGGCTTCAAGGTCAGACTTATGTTTGGTTTGGTTTTTATCCCTTGCAGTTAGAACAATTCATACTTTCAAAGAAGAACTCTGAATGTAATTGGCTTTTTATCTAAGCTGAGGTTTTGGGGTTATGGAGTGATTTAATTTGCACTTAGGTACCTTTTTTATGGCAGCTATTTTTGCCTTATTGCATCTATTCTTTTCCTTATACTTAGGATGATTCGGTGTTGTCGGAGGAGGAGATCTGATACTGTATCTTATTTTCTATTTGTGCATTTTTTCCCTTTGTAAATGCTTAGAAAAACTTGAATAATTAAAAAAACCAATAGGCATTAGAAAAGTACTTGCTTTGGGACTAAAACCTCTGGAGTGTGTTCAGAGGCTGGCACTGCAGTATCCTCAGTACTCTTCACATTGACAATGCAGTGTTGTGTGAGTTTGGGAAAACTTGTTTTGGGGTTGCAACATGGCTGCATGCCTCACAAATGTCCCTAGTTAATACTGTACCAGGGACGTCTCTGCAGATGTCCATATCGGGCATGTCCATATTAGTGAAATCGTGCCCAGACGTGGACGTACTTGCAAATTTCAGGGATGTTCTGGCTTGGAGGTACCAGTTTGCACTTGGACATCCTTTGCAAAATATGCCTTCATATGGCGCTTTTCCCTACTTTTCTTGTTTCTTTGTTTTTGGCTTTCATTTGGTCGTCTTCTTGTTTCCCTCTCCTTCTTGTTTTTTTTTTTTTGCTCTATTATCTTTTTCTTTTCATTTCCAGATTTTTTGGGAGGGGCTCCTAAGAGTCTCCCTGATTAAGAAACAGGTCATCTTTCAATCATTCTGGTGCCAGAATAAAAGTATGTCAGCCCCCGATGCAGGCTTTTTCAGCTAAAACATGTTGGGCCCTACTGAATGATTTAACTATACTGGTTCTGTGATTGACCTGTTCTAGATACGACTGCTGATTGCTTGAAGTTTTTTTGAAATGTATGAATAACGACTTGTTATTCATTCATTGGCAGGTTCAATGATTTTCTGTATTGTATTGTGTTCTCTATTGACCTTGAATACAACCACTAAAATATGTTGTACTGCAGAACTATAGAATAGGACTTGCGGGCTGACAGTATTAATGCAACAGGCAAGCATCAGTGAGATGTGCATAGCTAGTGCAACAAGCGACAGCAGAGCAACCCACTGGAAACCAAATCTGAAGCATGCAAGTACTGTGGAAATGCACATAAGCAAGCAAAAGAACACTGTTCAGCATATGATAAAACATGCCAGCTATGTACTGGCCCAAATCATTTGACAAAGGTTTGTCAGTCTAGCAAGAAGCAAAGCACAACAGATAAGCTGCATAGGTTGGAAGAGATATCAGAGTTAGATGACATAGACTTACTTAATACTAAAGAATTTTCTCAAAAGAGTGCCCTGGTATTATGTGATAAAAATAGACAAAAATGATTTGTGAATCTCAGATTGAATGGTAAGGTACAACCTTGCTAGCTGGACTCAGGGGCAGCATATGATATCATGTGTATGAAAGACAAAATGAGGTTGGTACCAAGGGCATCTCTGCATCAGAGGGCACCCAAACTGAAGCCATATACAGAGGAGCTCATGATATCCTTGGGACGTTTTCAAACACAATGCAGCTTATGTGAATGCATTCATAAGCTTGAATTTGTGCTAGTGAAAGCAAATTGGAAACTACTGCTATCTGGCTCAATATTTGAAGGTATTTTGATGATTCAATTCATCATTCCTGCTAAGCAGAACCACATAGAATATCACTGCAGAAGACTACTCGAACAGTAGCCGGTTAGTGCCTATGAAATCTTTCATGGCCCAGTGAGTCTGTTCCAGGGAAAGTTCATTTTGTACTCTATCCTAGTATTTCACCAGTACAATGGATACCATACAATGGATACCATGGTACATGGATACTATACAATGGATACCATACAAGGGATACCAGTACAATGGATACCATGCAATGTACCAGTTTCCATATAGGTAAAGGTGAGAGCCCAGCTAGAAAAACAATGAAGCTGATGGTCACACTGTACCTGTGACCAAACCAACAGATTTAATCATCATAGAAGCTGAGAATTCCTATAGATTAAAGGTTATAAGCTTTGCATTTAAAATATTTCACTATATCATGCCCACATACAAAGATGCATATAGTTACTGCATATTATACCACTGTAAATAGTTCTACATCATTTTATTGTAAATGAGAATATAATTGTTTTGTATTACTAATATTGTTATTACCTGTAAAACGCGATTGATCTACTGGAAATCGCGGTATAGAAATGTTAATAAAATAAATAAATAAAATAAATGTCTGATACAAGCTGCCTAAAGCTCATTCTATATACTTGTTGATACACATGATACCTTCCTAGAATTTAAATTAGATGGAAAAAGCAGTCTCATGATCACTTTCTGGAGCCATTGTGTCAGGAAAAATGTCTCAGACTACTATTTGGAGTAGTGTGGTAGGCTATGGCCTATAATAGTCTGCAAATATGAAAGGCCTGTAAGTTAGACCCTGATCCCAACCCCCATCTAAGAGAAAGAACCAAAGTCTGTAAAAGTTTGAGAAAACTGTTTTAAAATTGCTTAATAAGAAGTTTTCATGAGTGCATAAATCTTCCATTATTCTTTTGTGTTCTGATGATAGAAATGTTTCAATACATACATTCCTAGAGCTAGAAACGACCTCGGAGCAGGATAGTATCAATGCCTAGAAACTGCACCTTTGTTAGAACAGTCTGGGAAGGGGAGCAAGGAGCTAGGCCCAGAAAGGATCTCTGATTGGACAAGTGCAGGGGGTGTTGGGACCAATAGAAAGTTTGCATGTATCAAACTGAAAAGAAATGTATAAATGAATATGTTTCTGTAAGAACTTTGCTCAGTCCTTTTGAAGTTTTGACTAACTGAGCCTTGTGCATGATAAATTGGCTTGGATCTTTGAACTGACTCCTGGTTTTATTTATTGCATACTTATCAGCTGCTACATATTCTTGGTGCGTTGCCGGGAATGTGCGAGTAGTGGATGGTATGCAAGTGAATATACCACGACTTCTCGCCTCAAAGGTTTGGTCCGGTTGGAACCATGTCTGTCTGACCGCAGGGGAATTCTCTGGCGCCACTGGTCTTATTGTATTGGAGAGGGTTCTGCCTTGCCTCAGCGGGCCACTGGGTCCAGCTGGCCAACACCTCCGAACCCGAGGGGAGTACAGGATCCAACCCAAGAACTGGTGTGGTATCCGGATCCGGTGAGTAGATATTTTCTTGTTTAAAAGTCAGTGAAGCCTGGGGAAAAAGTCTTGCATGAGTGCACGAGACTGAATTGGTATAGACTAACTGGGAAAGTCTTGCATGGGTACACGAGACAAGAGAGCCTGATCACCTCTCATAAGGGCGGTCCTAGTACACTCCGCATAAGGGTTAGCAGAGCAGAAGCCATCGACCCTTTGGTTGGGAATAGTCAGTTAGTCAGAAAACCTTGGGCATTTAAAAAATGATTTCTTGTTTCTGATATGAATGTTCGTGTGACTGAGAGGTCTTGAATAAGAGACTAAGTGAGAGCGGACTCCTGAGTAGCACAGTTCCTGGCCAGGCGACTGCGCCCAGGTCATGAAAAGGAGGAAGCGTTTGGTGTTTGTCTCCCCCGTTGTTCCATTGTTCTTATCTGTTGAAACCACGAGTTTCCCTTCTGGTATAATGTAAGATTATTCTGTTGGGTAATTTGTGAAACAGTTTACCGATTAAGGAATAGTATTAAGAGGAGAAGAAAGAAGAAGGAAAAACCAACTCAGGAGTCACTTTTACGTACAAAGACAGCTGTCTCACTACTAATTCCAGGTTTTTCTTCAGCACAGCGTGAGACTGGCAAGCAGAGAGAGAAGGGGCATGTCTGTACAAAGGAATGTTTAGTATCTTTTAACCCTGTGAAGGCTTATTTTCAACATTCTGCAACTGGGTTAATTTGTGCTTATTTCAGGAAAATTGTACCTGTTTTATTCAATATGTTCTAATAGTGATGTTCCTTCTGCTATGGTCATGTATTATATATCATTTAATAAGAATGTTTAGTCCGAATTTTGGATCCCAACAGTTTTGAGCTCAGCCTGGAAAGGGTTAAGTTCTTATTAACCCCGTTCGAGTTCCTCAACTGTTCTTGTACGGACCAAGTGAGGAGGATTTCTGTAGAGCTATAGGTATAATGCATTTGTGGGCTTAGCCTTGTCTTGTGTCTTTTTATGTTCCAATTTTCAGCAAGCACTATAATGGTTCAAATAGAAATGATAGAGAAATTAAGGAAACTGCTTTTGTTTTTCCTTTGACCTTTGAAGTAGAGGTTAAGAATCCTGGCAGGACTATGAAGCATCCCGAGCCCGTAGTACCAGATCGCGACTTGAAAATGATTTAAATCCTGAGGGAATGTGCATGTCCTTTGAATGTCTGCTTTCTGAACTGTAAGATTTAAAGTAATTTCTTTTGCAGAGACATTGTTCAGCTTAAGTGCTGATTACGGCTGGCAGTTAGTTTCCATGCCAAGTATTTTTATTCCAATCATACGTAACAGATATGTGGCCGTCATGTTAGGAGCCATAGTTCTTTCTATTGGGATTGTTGTTACAACATGTTGCAAAATGATAGTTTTATATTTTCAGGACTTTATCTAAATTGTTCCTATTTAGAATGAGAACACACATCCATTATGTTTAGTCCACAAGAAAATGCAGCCTGACTGCCCGCCCCTTCTGTCTGTTGTCAAGTATGTCACCATGGGGAGGGGGGGTCCAGAGTCCACGCAGATTTTGTTGAAATGTATGACTAGGAATTTTAGCAAGGGATTTGCTGGAGACTACGGACTTAAAATGTCTACGTCCCTATTAGAAATGCTCTGTGAAAGGGAGTGGCCAGTGTTAGCTACTTCATGGCCCCGTGAGGGCACCTTTGATGTTAATGTAGTTTCCTGTGTTCATCAGATTGTGCAAAAAATGTTCCCTGATCAGTTCCCCTACATAGAATCCTGGTTAAATGTTTGTGAGAGAAAAAAAAACCCTCCTGGATAAAGCGTTGCTATGAGAAACAGTGTGGGAGATTAATAGCAAACACAAGGGAGAGGGGGGGCCCGGAAGTTTGAAAAAAAAAAAAAACCTGACCGTTTATTATCTTTATAGGCCAGTTCCCTCTGCTCTGCCACCACCACGGGCAGAGCCTGGGGCAGGTGGGGGGACACCTCCCTGCAAATGTACCCCAAGTAGTTCACCAGCCACCTCCGCAGCAGGAGGACCTGCACCCCCTCTTGACCGAAAGCCCTGGCTCAGTTTAAAGTACTCCGAGTGGGCCACAGTCCATCAATGACACTACAAGCAGGGATTCATTTGCCAGTTCAGGGTCACTCAGAGCCAGCGCCCGAGAACATGAAGTGGAACCCAGACAGTCCCGATTGCCGTATGCCTTCAGAAGTACAACTACCAGTAAAAGGACTGGGGTTTCTAGTCCCACAGGTGCTCCTTGTGGTCTTGGGCAAGCCACTTAACCCTCCATAGCCCATGTTCCCTGTAAAATAGTTATCTCCAAGTTATAATGCCCTGTTCAATGTAATTTCAGTTTGTTCAATGTAAACCGCACTGATGCAGAATAGCGCGGTATATAAGAGAATGTAAAATAAAAAATAAAAGGGATGGTCACGTTATACCATTGCGCCAGGTCTAGGGCCTACCCACCCTTAATACCGTACCAAAAGCCAGCTGACCAGCCTTGTTTCTGCCACTGATTTACTGAACTTAAAGATGCATTATGCCTCCTACACTGAAAAGTCTTAGGATTTGATTGAATTAATGAACAGTATTATGCAGACCCATCAGCCTTGATAACCCCAAGTGAGATCCAAATAGTGCATGCAGCCCTCACTATATACCCCATGTGATCCAGCAGCCCAGGAGAATTTGCGTATGGTAGATGCAGTTTTTGTCAGTCAGTCCCAGAGAGATATAAAATGGAAATTGCAGAAACTGGATGGATTTGCGGGCATGACAGTTAATGGAAGTTGCTCAGAAAGTATTTGTGAATTGTGAAAATGAATGTGACAGAGAAAGTGAACGTAAGATGAAGAAGAAAGCAGATGTTCTTGCTGTTGTTTTAGTTGAATGACATGGAGGTTTTCCTAATCGAAGGAGCAGAGGAAGTGGAAGGGGTCGTGAAAATAATCGGCCCCCACTGGGTGCGAATCAGTGAGCCCATTGCAGAGAAGAAGTACATTAGAGAAGTGAATGCCCGTATTTTGACTCCACCCCCAGGAAGGGAGGAGAGAGAACTTGGAGAACAGGAGGTCGATTTCAGAGTCGTGGAAGAATAAACCGAGCACAGTTTCAGCAAGAGAGGGAAGAATCTATTCAGGGAGTGGCAGTTGCAACGGGCTATGAGATGGATGAAGACTAGGCCAGACTGGACTCCAAGTTCACCTTGAGTCCCCAGGAGCCTATGGTCAGTCTGAAAGTAGGGGACCAATATATGGACTTTATGGTGGATACAGGAGCTGAACACTCAGTGGTGGCAAAGCCAGTGGCCCCTCTTTCCTCTCAAACTATCACCATTGTTGGGGCCACTGGGGCTAAGGCCACAAAGCCTTTCCTGCAGAACCGCATGTGTGAACTAGGGGGACAGAAAATAACGCACCAGTTCTTGTATATGCCTGAATGCCCTATTCCACTTTTGGGCCGAGATCTGCTTGCAAAGCTCCAGGCACAGATATCCTTTGCTGAAGGGGGAGAAATGCAAATGACTGTGAACCCAAACCCTGCTGGATTGATGGTGCTGACTGTTCCCCGAGAAGAAGAATGGCGGTTTTACAGCGTATCTCCAACCAAGCCAGCTAGTTCCTGTATACCCACCAACCTTATAGCCCCGCCTGAAGTATGGGCAGAAGATAATCCACCTGGCCTAGCGAAGAACATAGCCCATGTCATTGTTACCCTCAAGCCAGGAGCAGAACCAGTGCATGTGAAGCAGTATCCTCTTCCCCGACCAGCTATTGAAGGTATCCACTGCCATTTAATGAAACTGCTGAAGTATGGACTTCTTAAGGAGTGCCAGTCACCTTGGAACACCCCTCTTCTCCCAGTCAAGAAACCTGGGACAGGGGATTACCGCCCAGTACAAGATCTGAGGCGAGTGAATGATGCAGCTGAAACTATACACCCAGTGGTACCAAATCCTTATATTCTCTTGGGACTGATCCCCGCTGAGGCTACTCATTTCACCATCCTGGACCTGAAAGAGGCCTTCTTCTGTATACACCTAGCCCCTACCAGTCAGCTTTTGTTTACTTTTGAATGGCAAGACCCCACAACAGGGAGGCGGGGTCAGCTTACCTGGACTCGATTACCCCAAGGATTTAAGAATTCACCTACTCTCTTCAGTGCTGTTTTAAATCAGGATCTTTCAAGCTACTATGTGAACCCAGGATGAAGGGTTCTTCTTCAGTATGTGGACAACTTGCTCATAGCCACAAATTCATAAAGTTAATGTCTACAAGCCACCAGTGAACTCTTGCACCTTTTAAATGAGGCTGGATACAAAGTCTCAAGAGCCAAGGCACAATTATGTCAAACTAAAGTTAAATATCTGGGTTCCAGTTGTCCAGCGGAATACGATGCTTGGGACCAGAATGCAAAGAAGCTGTATGCAGTATTCCTACTCCAACCACCAGGAGGCAATTGAGAGCTTTCTTGGGTGCCGCAGGGTACTGTCATATATGGATCCCCAATTTTGCGCTGCTAGCAAAACCATTGTATCAAGCTACCAAAGGACTGGAAAAGTCTCCATTGGAGTGGGGACCTGAACAGGATGCAGCATTCCAATCTCTGAAAAGTGCTCTGATGTCATCACCAACCTTAGGTCTCCCAGATTTCCAGAAACCTTTCCATCTCTATGTCCATGAGTCACAAGGAAATGCGTTGGGGGTACTGACTCAATCTCTTGGATCTTGGCAACGGCCTGTAGCCTATCTGTCAAAACAGTTGGATGTGGTAGCAAGGGGTTGGCCCCCTTGTTTGAGAGCTGTTGCAGCTACAGCCCTCCTAGTGAGCTTAGCAGACAAGCTCACTTTGAGACAGAATCTTCAAGTTACTGTAGCACACTCTGTTCTGACCATTATGAAACACAAAGGAAGTTTCTGGCTTACAAATTCACAAATGTTAAAGTATCAGAGTATGCTGTGTGAGAATCCTCGATTGCAATTGAAGGTCAGTCAAGCTCTGAATCCTGCTACGTTGTTACCAGTTGGTCTTGACCTCCCTGATCATGACTGTCTAGAAACTATGGACACTGTATTCTCAAGTCGCCTGGATTTGACTGATGTTCCTTTGGAACAGACTTTCTTTGTGGATGGAAGTAGTTTCATCATCAATGGACATTGCTGTGCCGGGTATGCAGTGGTGACCCTTGATCTGGTAGTTGAGTCCACAGCTCTGGCCCCAGAAACTTCAGCACAGAAAGCTGAACTGATAGCTCTCACTAGAGCACTGACAATAGGAAAAGGGCTCTGTCTCAATGTGTACACAGATTCCAAGTATGCCCTTACAACGTTGCATGCACATGGGGCCCTGTACAAAGAATGAGGGTTGATAATCTCAGGAAGCAAGTCCATTAAGTATGGCCCCAAGATATTGACATTATCAGATGCATACTGCCTACAGATCTCAGAATTTAGGAAAAGTAGAATGTATGAATAGAACCCTGAAATCTCAGTTGTCCAAACTTTGCCAAGAAGCTCACCTGAAGTGGCCCCAGGTTCTTCCTATAGCCCTTCTTAGGATATGCTTAGCCCCTACTAAGTCTTTAGGAGTTTCCCCTTTTGAGATTCTGTATGGACAAACCCCACCTATTGTACAAGGAATAAAGGAAGATATGAAACAGATTGGATCTGAAATTACTAGACAAGAACTATTGGTTTTAAGTTCTGTTTTGCAGAGTCTTCATACGTGGGTACAAGATCAGCTGCCCATCCATCTAACAGAACCCCTGCATCCTCTCAAGCCTGGAGTCTCGGTGTGGATCAAAGAGTGGAGAAAGACACCGTTGGCACCGCATTGGAAGGGACCTTATGTTGTCATCTTATTAACCCCAACAGCAGTTAAAGTTGCAGAACTCGAACCCTGGATTCATCACAGTCGAGTAAAGTCAGCAGCCATTGATAGCACTGTAGAACGGAAGGCAGCTATGAAAAGTATTAGCTATGTGGCAATATTACCCTATACCCCAAAATGATGCTTTTATGCAAGTATAATATGTGATTTAATTCTCACACTTTCTCACTTGCGGGTGAGAATAATCAAAGGGGGGAATGTGGTAGGCTATGGCCTATAATAGTCTGCAAATATGAAAGGCCTGTAAGTTAGACCCTGATCCCAACCCCCATCTAAGAGAAAGAACCAAAGTCTGTAAAAGTTTGAGAAAACTGTTTTAAAATTGCTTAATAAGAAGTTTTCATGAGTGCATAAATCTTCCATTATTCTTTTGTGTTCTGATGATAGAAATGTTTCAATACATGCATTCCTAGAGCTAGAAACGACCTCGGAGCAGGATAGTATCAATGCCTAGAAACTGCACCTTTGTTAGAACAGTCCGGGAAGGGGGAGCAGGGAGCTAGGCCCAGAAAGGATCTCTGATTGGACAAGTGCAGGGGGCGTTGGGACCAATAGAAAGTTTGCATGTATCAAACTGAAAAGAAATGTATAAATGAATATGTTTCTGTAAGAACTTTGCTCAGTCCTTTTAAAGCTTTGACTAACTGAGCCTTGTGCACGATAAATTGGCTTGGATCTTTGAACTGACTCCTGGTTTTATCTATTGCATGCTTATCAGCTGCTACAGTAGTGGTAGGATCCGAACCACCGAGGAACTGGTTCATCCCCAGCCATTCCAGGTGCATGACGGCTGGGTTGTTGCACCTCATGTGGAGGCGTTGCAGTGGCCATATGCTTGGGCTGATGCTCTCCACTGAGGGTACGCAACTCCCCGGTGGCCCAGCAGCCTGACCTCGCGCCTCACAATGTTTTGACGGTATCAGGAGCTTCTCTCAATGCCATGATCCCCCTGATGCCATCAAAACATTGTGAGGGGGAGAATCCCACCACTGCAGAGCAGGTGCTGCAATGCTGTGTTTGGCCCAGTTCGGCGAACGTGGGCCATTACAGGAACCAGTTCATGCGAACCAGGCCAAACTGGCCAGATCCCACCACTGATTTGGAGTCTCTGTATCACCTGAGGTTTAGTAGCAGAACTAGTATGAACTTTTAGATGGGCTCAGTGATACCGAATCATCAACAGATGACATGCTTATCATTGGCTATAGTGACTAATGAAGAGACAGAGTATGACCATGATAATAAGCTCTTAGCCCTAATGGATCACTGAAGGCAGATGAAATTACAGCTGTGTGAAGAAATTACCATTCAAGGTAAAGAAAATCTGCTTCCATGGGCATATCCTGTCTTCAAAGGCCTGATAGCAGACCTAAATAAGATTAAAGACATAGGGCCTAATATTCAAAGTGATTAACACAGTTAGCAGAGGTGCTAACCACATGCTAACCACGTTAATCGCGGTGAATGGGATATCCACAGCTGCTGGCTCTACATGCATTGATGCTAACCGCTGAGCACCGGGGAATGTTGGTGGCATTCAGGGGTGGAGCAGAGGTAGCACTGCTTACTAAATGGGCAGCAGCAATATTAAGCTGCTACTCAGTTAGTGATACATGGTGAAGGCCACACTCGGGAAACACTGTCCTAACCTTTGCTGCATATCGCTAACCAGGCAGCAGCTCAATATCGCTGCTACCCAATTAGCAAGTTGTCTATGTGGTAACCCTGGATATTCAATGCCAGGGCTGCATATGACCCCATAATTGAATATCTAGGTTTAATATTTAGTGTCGGTGGCTAGACACGTTATTAGTGTTAGCCGCTAGCACTGAATATCAGGCCCATGCGAGCATATGTTATTGCCTACAGGTGTAAATCAGTGAAGCTTACCTAGCAAAATTCATTCCATGGCTATTTGAGATATTTAAGTCTTTTGGCAAGACATTTTGACAAGAAAGCAGTTTGGAACATCACCAATCCTGAAAAATTCCTCCTCTCCTCTTATTGCGTTTTTTATTCTAATGTTATCTTTAAACTTTGCAGAAAACTTGTTAAACCATCCTTAAACTTCTTAAAACTTTGCAGAAAAGTTTCTTAAACCATGCCTTCAACCCCCCCCCCCCCCGCCCCCATGGAATTCCCCGCCCGGCTAATAGACAGGGAGGAAGGACTAGCAACAGTTTGTGAATAACGATCTTTGGAGAACCATTGTTTTGGCTTGCTGTGCCGATGGGATCCGATTAAAAGAACCCCCTGAAGAAGCAATGCAAAACCCTTGATGGTGTCACGCATGGCATTAGGTAGATCAGGAAAATCATCAATGTCAGATAAATGGTTAAATCATCTGTCACTAGGGTGCTGTGTATACTGTCAATGCTGATGTTTTCAGGGGGGGAGGATGAAGGCATGGTTTAAAACATTTTTCTGCAAAATTTTAATAAGTTAAGGATGGTTTAAAATTTTCTGCAAAGTTCAGAGATAACATTAGAATAAAACCCACAATAAGAGGAGAGGAGGAGTTTTTCAGGCCATATTGTAATGCCCATACTACTGGCTCAAATGGTTCTGAGATCCTTTTCTCCTTAAGAAGTAGTTTTTTATTATCTGTAGTACCCTATATTACTTTTAGGAGGACATGATTATTGACACCCTGATAAGCAATCCAAATCAGTTTGAACAGAAGAACCACATTCCCATTGTAGTAAAATTAAATGCACCTGTGATCAATTGTCAGTACTCACATGACTTGAATCAACCAATGATTGATGGCTTTAATATTTAAAATGACCACATTCACTCCCTGTTCCATTTTCACAATGGTGAAGACAGGAGAGCTACCTGAGAGAGTAAAAAAAAACCACCATCACCAAACATCAAACTTCAAAGGGGTACAAGACCATCTCCAAAGATATTGGAACTATTGTGTCTACTGTTTGCAATGGTATTAATATGTTTTCTGCTCATTAAACTGTCAAGAACCTCCTAGGATATGGTGGGAAGAGGAAAATTAATCTAAAAGTCTTCAAAGATTAGTGTGAACTGTTGGAAATATACCATGTACAACATCCAAAGAGCTTAAGGTTGACCTGGAGCAATCTGGAATGCTGGTTTTAACTCACACTATATGCCATGCACTAAATAAAGAAGAACTTCATCAGCAAAGGCCAAGGAGGACCCCACTACTCATAGACAGACATAAAAATGCACATCTGATCTTTGACCAAACCTACCTTGAGAAACCACAATCCTTCTGGGAAAATATTCTGTGGACAGATGAAACCAAATGAGCTAGTTGACAATGCAGACCAGAGATACATTTACAGGTGAAGAAATGAAGTTTATAAGGAAAAAAACACCCTTCCTATGGTTAAATATGGTGGAGGTTCCATAATGCTATGGGGCTATTTTGCTGCCTCAGGAACTGAAGGCCTGGAATGTATTAAGGGAATTATGAAATCAGAGGACTACCAAGGTATTTTGGAGCAAAATGTACTACCTATTATCAGAAAGCTACATCTGGGTCAAAGGTCATGGATCCTACAGCAGGACAATGACCCAAAACATGTATCCAAAAGTATGAAAGAATGGTTAAAAAGAAACAAATGGACTGTTTTAAACTTGCCAGTAATGAGTCCTGATATCAATCCAATTGAGAATCTTTGGAAAGAGCTGGTAAAAGGAATCCTGGAACCATTCAAGAGCTGGAACAAATCACAGTTGAAGAGTGGGAGAAATTACCAGCAGACAGATATCCTAAACTTATAGATGGGTACAAGAAACGTTTGAAGGCTGTCATCACTGCCAAGGGTTGTGCAACTAAATATTAGTAAAGGGTGCCATTAATCCTGTCAAAGTCATATTTAGTTGTTTCCTCAGAAATTCCTATTTCTAAGTTGCACAGACATCTTTTTTGTTGTATATCTTTGAACATACTTTTAAAATATTATGATGACATATTTCCAAGATATTTCACACAATATACCTAAAATGCAAGGGTACCAATATTGTTGACCACAACTATAGATGCGTTCTGGGTGCCTAAAACTAGGTACCAGGTTATAATGTTACCCTCCATATTTCCAAGAGAAGCCAAGCTACAAAACTCAAATGTTTGCATTTTTAAGGTAGTTTTACTGTAAATGCTAGTACCCGGGTAAGGTGGACGCGGAGCTCCAGCCCCTACCCTGCCCCCTTTCACCACCACACCCCCCCCCCCCGCCCCTACCCCTGAAATAATCACACACTACAAGTTATTGGCATTCTAACTGGTCGCAGCTTTTATTAACATAACATTATCCAAATCATCTAACAAAAGCCATCTTTCACCATACCGGTTCTGGCAGCGGGACAACCCCTCACCAGCCATGTGAGTAGCAAAGTGGGTTCGATCCCGCTTCCGCCGGGAACCGTCCCCCAGCAACACCATTACCCCCCTCCTCCGGCTTCGCCATATTACTAGCAAAAGCCCCGAGGGGTTCTCCGGGTCAGGGGTACCCCACCCCCACCCTGCGGAGTGCCAATACTCCGAACCCTGGACACCTCCGGGATCCCGCCACAGGCTCAGAGGCACCTGCCCCTGAGCCCCCCCCCCAACACCAAGCTGCGACCAGCTACCCTGCCCTGCATCACGTACTCCACGGCCTCTTGCCAATCGTTCAGGAGCAAATCCACCCCAACCGGGGATAGATGTACTCCATCTGGCCGATATAAGCCAGCACATCCCACTTCAACCCACGGATGCAAAATCTGCCAACCCCCTTTTTCGCACACCCATCGGCCAATCTGCCGATTAACTTTAATCAATCCCCGAGACCACCTCGGCTGACCCCAGCAAGCCGGCCTCGGAATTATATCTGACCATAACAAAACAACCTTCTTAAACATGAACAACACTTGTTCCAGGTCCCTTTTTGCAGCTCTGATCAGCTGCTTAACCGTCCAGGCCCCCAAGTCGTTGCCTCCAAGATGCAGCAGCAGCAACGCCGGGGATCCATGGACACGCTGGTGGTGCCCCAGCAAAGGCAAGAGCTGCGACCAACGAAGACCGCGCTCGCCCAGCCATGATATGGTCACCTCCGCTTCGTGCAGCACAATGTTCGCCCCCAGGGGCCTCGTCGCTGCTTGTTGACCTGCCCAGTACACAAACGAATGGCCGATCATCCAGCAGCAGCACGGTGTCTGGCCCCCATCTAAAAGAAACAGCACAGTCAAACATTGGTTCCCCTCGATCCCCCTCACAACCGCACATATCCCCGGAATGCATTAGAGCGCCACCTGCCTATCCGCTGAATCACTTGCTCATTTAAACCCGCCTCTGCAGCGCTCGTGGCCGTGCCAATCCGAAATGAATGAGGTGCAAAGTCGCACGGCTCCAAACCCGCCCAGCGCACCGCCATCCGCAGGACTGCCGTGAACTGAAACCACGTGAGACAGCATGAATTCTCGTGCAAGAAGAGAAATCCCCCCTGCGCGGCCTCACCTGCAGGTAAGCCTGCATGGCGGCCACTGGACAAATAAGGGAGTCCCCAATGGCTTTTAATATTACCCATACGCCCTTGCCCGCCTGATCAGTCTTGGACCTTGCCAACCGTATGCTCAACTCCGTATTACACACCTGCACATGATGCACCTGTAAAGCCCCTCCCCCTACCGCCGCACTAGACGGCACCGCCAATTCCCACACCCGGAAAGCCCCAAAGAAGGCCACGCAAAACACCGCCTGAAAAAGCGCGACCTCGTATGTCGACGCCGCCACCAAAGGCAGAACAGCGCACAGCTTCCTGAGCAGGTCATGCGTGATCGGCCGCCGCTTATCAGCCCACAGTGGAGCACCCCGCTCCCAACCCAACAGCAAACAGTGCGAAAGGAACCCCCAACTGGGCGTTCCCCACCCCACTGCCCTGGAGAAAAAGGCAAATCCTGTTAAGTGCGCCCGTACCGTCGATCTCGCTGCACCCGCAGCCTTCGCCGCCAGAATATAACAGCCCATGATGTGATCCAGTACAGGACCTTGCTGCCAGTCCAGGGCCGCTAGAAATTCCACCACTCTGTCGCAGCCTCTGCAATAGGACCGCCAAGTCGCTGGTGACACCGAGCTCCGCAACAGGTTCAGCATGCCCTCAGGCCAGTCTGCCATAAGTGCTCCGGGACCCGCCTTCCAACTGAATATGCCTCTGGTGCCAATCGCTGGAACAGGTCCCACTTGACATGGGAAAGAGCATCAGTCAACTGGTTAGCACACCCCGATACATGACGAGCCCTCACCACCACATTCAATCGCAAACAAGCCAGCACAACCTCCCTGATTAGGGCCGTCACTCGTAGGCAACGTGGAGCAACCTATTAATAACGCTAACTACAGCTTCATTATCGCACCACCACAGCACCCGTCGATTGCGCAGCCTGTCCGGCCACAACTCCAACACCACCAGCACCGGAAACAGTTCCAAGAAGGTTATACTGTCGGTCAGGCCCGCCACCCGCCACTCCCACGGCCAAGGCTCCGCACACCAAGAACCCCTGAAATAAACACCTAAGTCCAAACCGCCCGCCGCATCCGTAAAGAGCTGCAAATCAAAGGTAGACATTTATTTTTCCCGCATAACCGCTATGCCATTGAAGCCTTGCAGGAACTCATCCCACACCCCCAAGTCCGCCCTCATGCTCCTGGAGACCCTGATGCGGTGATGCGACTTGAGTGCACCCGACGTAGCTGCCGCAAACCTATGCAGGAACACCCTCCCCATCAGAATTTATTTTATTTATTTATTTAGCATACATTTGTATACCGCTACTTCCAGCGATCAGTAGCAGTTTGATTAACAAAATGGATTTGTACAATCATGTCAAAATTTTTGAAGTATACACACATTGATTTGGAGGAGAAAGCACAGCACACGGGGAAAGGTCATATGGAAATGATTCAGACATTACATATTTACATATTTACTTATTTACATAAACTGCCACCATGTTTCATTGGGTGGTATCATTTATACCCCTGGGATTATATCAGATTGTATTGGCACTGGAAAAGATGTGTCTTGAGCTTCTTTCTGAATTCCATAAGGTCATTGACAGCTCTTAGCTCTGGTGGTAGTTGGTTCCAGATGGACGGGGCCGAATAGGAGAATGCTCGTTGGCTAGTAGTGGTATTTACCGATCTGATATCCGGGGGAACATGGAGTATATTTGAGTGGATTGTTTGGCTGCTTCTGTTGGGTGGTTGCGTGCTGATAAGGGTGGAGAGAAAGGATGGTGCTATGTTATGAATCAGTTTGAAGGTGGTCACTAGTATTTTATATTTTACCCGGGCTGCAATGGGGAGCCAGTGAAGCTCGATTAATACAGGGGTAATGTGATCAGTGAGGTTCTTTTTCATGATGACCCTAGCCGCTACATTTTGGGCCATTTGGAGAATGTTGAGGGTTTTCTTTGGAAGGCCCTGTAGGATGGCATTGCAGTAGTCGAGGTGCGGCATGATTAGAGCTTGCGCAACAGTCCTGAAATCGTGAGGATCAATGATGCTCCATAGGGGTTGTAGGACTCTAAGTTTGTGGAAAATGGCCTTGTTGGTTTTGTGGAGGTGCTTTTCCATCTTTAGATTGCTGTCCAGTGTTACACCCAGATATTTTATTTCATTCTTCGTGTGGTATGTATTGTTACATAGGGTGACTGACGCAGGCGGGTCAAAGTTTGGTTTTCTTGAGATATACATGACCTCAGTTTTCTTATGGTTTATCGCCATGTTATTTTGCTGTATCCAATTTAACATCTCGGTTAGGCATGTTTCAAACTGAGTATAGTTCGGGTTCTTGGAATCCAACTGTGTGTAGAGCATAATATCATCCGCATAAATGTGGTAGTTGATATTGTGCTGTTGGAGAATATTACAGAGGGGTCGCATATAGACATTGAAAAGTAGTGCCAAGAGGGCGGAGCCCTGAGGTATGCCTTGCGTTTGCGGGAAGGCTTCTGCTTCTTCACCACTGAAATGAACTTGTGGCATTCTGTTGGTTATGTAAGACGAGAACCATTTCAGGGGGGTTCCCGATATTCCTATTGATTCAATCCTTTGTAGGAGGGTTCCATGATGGACTGTATCAAAGGCGGCAGAGATGTCAATGAAAATGAGTATAAACATTTTCCTTTTGTCTTCAAGGCCCTTGAGGAGGTTGTTAAGCAGTGCTATCAACAGCGTTTCCACCCCATGACGTTGTCGGAAACCGTATTGCTGTTCATCTAGGGTTTCATGTTCATCCAGATGGTCTTGTAGTTGTAATAGGACTGTATTCTCAATGATCTTTGCCAGGAAAGATATGCTGGAGATGGGGCGGTAGGATGCTGGGTCGTCCTTATTGAGTGAATTGTTCTTTAGGACTGGTCTTATTATTGATTTCTTGAGTTGTGTGGGCATTATTCCTTGTTGCAGCGATTGGTTCACAATATGTGATACTTGGTTCGCAATATCTTGCTTTGCCGCCTTAACCCATGCAGTTGGGCAGGGATCTAGCGGGGAGTTGGTGGTACGGATGTTTGTTATTATGTTGGTAATTTGCTGAGCATCAATGCTGTGAAAGTAGTTCCATGTTAGTTCCTGGTCTACTTTGGTCATCTTGTTTAGGCGATGTTCCTGGTCTACTTTGGTCATCTTGTTTAGGCGATGTTCCGGGTAGGTTACGTTCAAACAGTGAGTGGATGTGGGTGCAGTGAGTTTACTTGCGTAATGGTCTGCCAGGATTTGGGGTTTGATTACGGTCCCACGGTGGTCCTCCAGAGGTACTTTTGTCAGTGATTTTACTAGTTCGAATAGCTCACGAATGACCCGACAAGCAAAGTTCAATGAGCCAATCAAAGTCTGCAACTCCCTCAGCGTTACTTTTGCTGACCCCATCACGTTCGCCACCAGAACCCGCAACCTCGCCACTTTATCTGATGGCAGTCAAGCCACCATGTCCACTGAATCTAACTCCACCCCCAAAAATGTGAGGCGCGTCGCCGGTCCCTCCGTCTTACCCACTGCCAACGGGACACCCCAGTCCCGCGCTAACCTGAAAAATCCGTCCAGCAACTCCTGACATTGACCCGACTGCGCACTGCCCATGAATAGAAAATCGTCCAAATAGTGGACCACATTTGCGCATCCCACCGACTCCTGCAATGCCCAGTGCATGAACTAACTAAACATCTCAACATAAGAACAGGATACCAAGCAATCCATCGGCAAGCACTTATCAAAATAATAGCGTCCGTCGAAACTAAAAAACAGCAAATGAAATGAGTCCGGATGTACCGGCAGCAACCAGAAAGCGGATTCGATGTCCACCTTTGCCATGAGGCACTCCAACCCACATTCCCGCACTAACTCCACTGCCTCATCGAAAGATGCGTAACGAACCGCACACAACTCCTGTGGAATACAGTCATTGACGGACGCACCAACCGGGAAGGACAGGTTGTGAATCAACCTGAATTTCCCGGGTTCCTTCTTGGATAGAATGCCCAACGGGGAAACCACAAAGTGCTCGAACGGCTGCTCCGCAAAGGGCCCGGCTATCCTACCCATCTCCACTTCCGCGGCTAACTTGTCCTTAACAATTTGACTAAAACGCCGCACCGATGGTGAGTTGCGCGCCCTCTTTGAACCCCCTTTTCTTACTACTGGTATGGCGAAGCCATACTAAAAACCCCTCTCAAGCATTACCCCCACCCCTCGCCTCCTGTAGCGCCTCAGCCAAGGTCTAAGAGCCTCGAACCGAATAGGCATCGGGGCCAGGTCCAAGAATACACTATGGCTTGGGAGCAGGTGATGGGATGCCCGGGGCCCCTTTCCTAACACATTTGATGGCCGAGTGCCCCCCTCCACAGACTGAACAACTATGCCGGAACTTACAGTCCGGGAAGGGGCAAGAGGACTTATTAAAATGCCAACAAACGTCCCCGGCTCCCGCGCCACTTGGTTTTTGCAACCCGAGAGCCCCTCCCCCATGAAAGGGCCGCCCCGCGCCCGCTGCCAATGCACTACCCCCTTTTTGTCCGCCACCGCCCCCTGAACCCCCTCCCCCTGCACCGCCTCTCACTGACATCTGCGTCAGCCAAAGGTTAATGTCCTGCGTCCCCCAAGACAGCAACCTATTCTCCTCCATTTTGTCCCGGAACTTCTCATCGTAGTTGAGCCAAGCCCAACCGTCATGATGTAGCAGCAGAGCGCAGACAAACCAATGATAGCAGGAGTCTGTTCAGAAGGTCCAAATCATTTATTTGTGCACAAGTCTCAAGCAGAATCCAATTCAAAATGGCTGAGCAATGGCTGTTAGTAAAACAACAACTTATATACTTTTCTTGTCCATTCTAGGTATAGGCAAACTTCTCATTGGTCCCGGTAACCCCTTTCACCCCATCTATTGGTCCCGGTAACATTACGTAGTCATCCAAATAGGACTTTGGTCTGGGCTCTGCACCTGCTTACCCCCCTTCTAGTCCCAATTACAATGGACAGTTCTTCCAACTTTGATACTTCTCTCCTCCAAGGTCACTTAGCTAGCTAGAACATGTGGGAAAGCAGGGCACTGTAACTTTTCTTTCAGCAGTGTTAATTAATTCCATAGAAGCTGTGCTCTTTTATCAATACCAATTAAACTTGTTTTTCTATATTTTCTAAGTTTCGATTCTATGGTAGCAGCATTTAGGGGAGTGTGTAATTCCTTTGGGCCTCTCCACAGGCTTCATTTACAGGTCAAGCTACTCAGGCCTGTCTGCTCATTTCAGACACCATGGATCATAGGCCTTCGCCTACCACATTCCCCCTTTTGATTAATCTCACCCTATTACCAATAAGGTGTGAGAGTTAAATC
Source organism: Ichthyophis bannanicus (assembly GCA_033557465.1). Taxonomy (NCBI): domain Eukaryota; kingdom Metazoa; phylum Chordata; class Amphibia; order Gymnophiona; family Ichthyophiidae; genus Ichthyophis; species Ichthyophis bannanicus. The sequence goes on from CM066031.1 coordinate 1,160,191,150, forward strand.
ACTCAATTACACTGGGGTCGGGTTTCGACCATGTGTAGTAGGATTAGGGTGCCATAAGGCTAAAATCTTGGTTGCGGTTTTCCGCTCCACTGTATTCTCAATAACACTGTTAATAGAACGCATACAACATGGGATTATACATGGTAACATAAAGAACAAAGCTACAAAGATTAGTATTATCATAGCAAAAGTAGTGAATCCTCCTAATCCAGAGAAGATAGATGCAAACCAATTGGGTATCTGAAGACTATGCCAGGTCTGTACTGGCACATAAGTTTGCTTCCGCATGTGTTCAGCAATTTCTTCAACAACTTGACCCTTATTATCTATCTTTAAGCAACAATTGGTGAGGTTCAGCTTACCACAGACTCCTCCTTCAGCAGCTAATAAGTAATCTAGTGCCAAGCGATTTTGATAAATTGCAGTGCGCATTTGTGTGCTTTGTCTAGCTAAAAGTGTAAATGCTTGGCTAGTCTCATTAGTGATTAGTTCAACTACTGCTTGTAAATGTATAATGTGATTTATCATATACACAGGGGTCCGATAGCCCCACATGCCATCGTCATTCCATGTGGCAGGTCCATAATAGGCAATAATCCTCTCAGGTGGCCAATCTTCCCCATCCCACTTCTGCCACTTGCCTATCTGAAGAGCTGCTCTTTTCTGTCTTTTTGAATAAACTGGGTAGCCTAATTGTTCTCCATGTTCTGTGGGCAATAAAAAGAAAGAAGGTTGGATAGTCCCTAAGACACACGCTCCTCCCCAGTGGATAGGGAGTTGAGCATATGCTCGGGTTCCGCAAATCCAATATAGGCCAGGTGGGGCTTGCCAGCCATGATGTCGGTTAAGGTCAGTCCATAAAGGGGCAAGCTCGGGAAACCTTGCTAAGGGATTGGTGGGCTCAGGTTCATTAACTCCTGACCACCAAGATGTTCGCTTTGTGGTGTCATTATAAAACTTCTGGCTAAGACAGACAAGCTGTCCTACCTTAGAGGTAAACTGGGGTCCAGTTCGAGTATAACACAGACGTCCAACTATTGGGTGTGCTAATACCCATTCGCTGGTAGTCTTGTGTAGCTCTGTCTGATTGTAAATTACTGAGTAATTCAATTCTTGGGCCTCCCAAGGCCACTGGTCACCCATCTTGGTTCCACCACAAAAATAACAATCTGAGATATGGAGACTGGAGACCACAGCTCCAGCCAACTCTAAGAACAAATTCTGAGAAGGGTGAGGGATATCAAACTTGTTTATATGCATGGTTTCATAGAAAGTGTTATGTATATGATACTTTGATGATCGATGGGCTTGGGTGTTTAGTCTAATATACACAATGGTTCCTGGATCTGATCCAGAACCTGCAATGCGTAACCCAAATTTATATCCTTGTTTCCATGCACTGGGATCGGCTATTAACAACTCTAATGGATTACAAGTACCTTTCTTACAAGTTTTTGAATTCTTCACATATGGCTTAGTTAAGGCAGCCATTCGATTGTCTCTAGTATTTTCTATCGTGCCAGTTTGCCATGTAGCATAGAACACACATTCCCACCTCAGGCAATAATAGTCTTTAACTGGTGCTGTGCTGTATTTGTCTGCTACACCTCGTTTACCTATGCAAGCCCCCCATCCTGTGGTTCCTTCAGGACACATATATTTATGATCATTGGCATAAGCTTTCTCCCAATTGGCACACTTTGAACGACTATCTCTATTGATAGCATCACAGGCATCAAAATACAAAATAGCAGGCTGTGTGGGATCAGTAAGTGGGGGTGTAGCATTGAGTAAAGCTCCATCTGCATCATTCCATCTTATTTCTAGGGTATAATAAGATGGGTTCTGATGTGGGTTAAAACAAACTTTAGAATTACCTTTAGTACAAACATTCAGTTCAGTGGTGTTATAAATACACCGACTTACTGTACCAGTACAGGTATAGTAAGAATGATAAAGCAAAGTCTGAGTTACTTTCATTCCAGTCCGGGTAGTAGTAATGCAGGCAGTACATGGGGGTAAAGCATGAACCAGTTCAAAACTCCCCAGGCAAGCAGCCAAAGCAAAATAGAAACAAAGATGCATGTTGATTGTAGGTCTTCTGGATCTCCGCTGGAAAATCTTGACCACGACATCTTCCTCTTGGCGCGATGCTGACCCGTTTTCTAATGAAGCAATTCAACGGGTGTCAATGTTGATTGAAGATCCTCAAGAGTCTCGTTATGCGATGATGTCAACTTATCAAGTGTAGTTGGCCTGACGAAAGTCTATAAAGGCACAGTTAGTCGATGAAGAAAACAAATGTCTTTGCTGTATTGGGAACAGCAATCCTCTTCGAAAGACTTGGCTGCTGTAGGACACTGTAGTTCATGAGTGTCCCCGATAAGGTTAGGCGACTGGCTGCCTTCGTAGGGTAAGACGCAAAGGGACGTCAGGATGTGGCTCTGCTGTCCACTGGTCCTGATCTGGAACTGCTGCTGGCTTGACTCTGCTGTGATGAATCCAGGACTCGATTTCTGCTACCTTTACTGCAGTCGGGGTAGACAAGATGACGGTATATGGTCCCTTCCAATGAGGTTCCAACGGTGCCTTCTTCCAATCTTTGATCCACACCGAAGTACCAGGCTTATAGGGATGCAGTGGTTCCGTCAAATTGATAGGCAACTGGTCCTGTATCCACGTGTGGAGAGTCTGCAGAACAAAACTAAGAGCTAGAAGTTCTTGTCTGGTTATTTCTGAACCAATCTGTGGCAAACTACCCTTAACACCCTGCACTATTGGTGGGGGTTTGCCGTACACAACTTCAAAAGCGGAAAATCCTGATGATTTTACAGGAGCTGAGCGTATTCTAAGTAATGCTATTGGGAGAACCTGGGGCCACTTCAGGTGGGTCTCCTGACATAGCTTGGACATCTGAGATTTCAAAGTTCTATTCATTCGCTCAACTTTCCCTGAATTTTGGGTTCTGTATGCAGTGTGCAACTTCCATTGTATCTGTAGAGCATTTGCTAACTGCTGGGTGATTTGAGATACAAAGGAGGGTCCATTGTCTGACCCTATTACTGCGGGAATTCCATATCTGGGGATAATTTCTCTCATCAAAACTTTAGTAACTTCTCGGGCCTTTTCAGTTCTGGTGGGGAAAGCTTCCACCCACCCAGAGAAGGTACAAACTAATACTAACAAGTAGCGATATCCATTGGCTTTTGGCATTTCAGTAAAATCTACTTGCAGGTGGTGCATGGGGGTTACACCTCCTGACTGAACTCGTGGTGGTGGCGTGGGACCCTGTTTGGCATTATTCTTGGCACAAATTAGACACTGGCGAGCTACTGAGGCTGACAGGGCTCCCAATAGAGCGATACAAAAATGTGGTTTGAGTGCTTTCTCCATAGCACTCTTCCCATAATGTGTGGCTTGATGAAAAGCTTTGACAAAGGCTGGTCCCAATGATTCAGGAATCACTATTCATCCTGGAGGTTGACTGCCCTTGGGAGGTGGCAGTTCAATCCATCCATCCTTCAGTACTCCCTCCTCTTTATTACAGTAGTAGTCCAATTCTTTGGTGGTATATCGTGGTGTCCATAAATTAAGGGGTACTGGAAACAATGCGGCTTGTTTTGGCATGGCTTGTGGTGAAATTTGGCCTGTCATGGCTGCTTTTCATGCTGAAGCATCAGCAAATCTGTTTCCTTGGGCAACTTCTCCTTTTCCCGCTTGGTGTCCTCGACAGTGTATGACAGCTACACGTGTCGGGGCCCATACTGCGTCTAGTAACATCAATATTTCTGGGCCATATTTGATTGATTTGCCTCCTGAGGTAATGAGCCCTCGTTCTTTGTAGAGAGCTCCATGTGCATGCAAAGTGGTGAAGGCATATTTTGAGTCTGTGTATACGTTTAGCAGAAGTCCCGCCCCCAATACTAGTGCTCTGGTGAGTGCTATCAATTCTGCTTTCTGTGCTGATGTGCCTGATGCAAGAGCTGATGATTCAATGACTTCCTCCTGGGTTACTACTGCATACCCTGCACAACGTCGTCCATCGATAATGAGACTACTTCCATCTACAAAATAAGTCTGGTCAGGATTCTCTTGGGGCACATCAGTTAAATCAGGTCGACTTGAAAATACAGTATCCATGACTTCTATGCAGTCATGCTCTGGGGGGTCCTCGCTGATTGGTATCAGGGTAGCTGGGTTCAAGGCATGGCTCACTTCCAATTGTATTTGTGGATTTTCACATAACATGCTTTGGTATTTCAGCATTCGAGAATTGGTGAGCCAATGATTTGCTTTTTGTTCCATAAGAGCAAGTACCGCATGTGGTACTGTGACGCGTAGACTCTGTCCTAAGGTGAGTTTATCTGCTTCACTTACTAATAGTGCTGTAGCTGAAACAGCTCTCAAACATGGTGGCCATCCTTTGGCCACAGTGTCCAACTGTTTTGATAGGTATGCTACGGGTCGCTCCCAATGTCCCAGTTTCTGAGTCAGCATGCCTAGGGCATTTCCTTGCATCTCGTGCACGAATAGATGGAAAGGCTTGTGGACATCTGGCAACCCGAGTGCTGGTGACGACATCAATTCCTCCTTCAGGGTCTTGAAAGCTGTATCTTGCTCAAGTCCCCATTCTAATGGTGATTTTTCTCCTCCCTTGGTGGCTTCATATAGTGGTTTGGCAATCTGAGCAAAGTTAGGTATCCATATCCGGCAGTATCCTGCTGCTCCCAGAAAGGCTCTGACTTGCTTTCTGGTAGTTGGGGTTGGGATACTGCACACGGCTTCTTTTCTCTTGCGTCCCAATTGTCGGCTTCCTTTGGTTAAACGAAAGCCCAAATAGTTTACTTCTTTTTGGCATAGCTGTGCTTTTGCTCTGGAAACTTTGTATCCGGCTTCATCCAATAGTTGAAAGAGGTCAGTAGTGGCTTGTATACATTCACTTTCAGAGGTGGCGGCTACCAGTAGATCATCTACATATTGGAGGAGTACTCTTCTTTCAGGAGCCACTGGATAGCTTGAAAGATCTTGGTTTAGTGCAGCACTGAAAATGGTAGGTGAGTTCTTGAATCCTTGAGGTAATCTTGTCCAAGTGAGTTGGCCCCGCCTCCCTGAGACAGGGTCCTGCCATTCAAAGGCAAACAACAATTGGCTAATTGGGGCTAATCTTATGCAGAAAAATGCATCTTTCAAATCCAGAACAGTAAAATGGGTGGCTTCGGCAGGAATCAATCCTAAGAGTGTGTAAGGATTTGGCACAACTGGATGTATGGTCTCAACTGCTTCATTCACTCTCCTTAGATCCTGCACTGGGCGGTAGTGACCTGTCCCAGGCTTCTGCACTGGCAGGAGAGGTGTGTTCCATGGTGACTGACAAACTTTGAGTAGGCCATATTCCAGTAGTCTCAACAAGTGGCGATGGATGCCTTCAATTGCTGCTCTCGGGAGTGGATATTGCTTGACATGTACTGGCTGTGCACTAGGCTTGAGATTCACAATTATTGGAGCTATATGTTTGGCTAGGCCTGGTGGATTGCCTTCTGCCCATACTCCAGGAGGGGCATCAATGCTTTTCAAGGTAGGTTCAAAATAGGTATCAATAATTGGCTCGGTACTTGGCTCAGTACTACAATATCTCCATTCTTCTTCTCGAGGAACAGTAAGCACCATTAGTCCAGCAGGTTTAGTCTGGGAATTCACTGTCATTTGCATTTCTCCTTTCTCAGTAAAGGATATTTGGGCCTGCAACTTGGCTAGCATATCTCGTCCCAGCAATGGCACTGGGCACTCTGGCATATAAAGGAATTGGTGCGTTATTTGCTGTCCTCCTAAATTACATATGCGGTTTTGAAGAAATGGCTTTGTGGCTTTTGCGCCAGTTGCTCCCACAATGGTAACTGCTCTCGTAGAAAAAGGAGCTATTTGTTAATCTACTACAGAATGTTCTGCTCCAGTATCAACCATAAAGTCCATAAATTGGTCTCCTATTTGTATACTGACCATAGGCTCCTGGAGACCCAAAGCGAATTCGGAGCCCAGTCTGTCCTAATCTGCTTCATCCAAGTCATAGGCTGTGGCGGCTGCCACTCCCTGGATGGCCTCCGTGCGTTCTTGTTGAAAATGTTCTCAATTGGTTCCTCTGCGGTTCTGGGATCGGCCTCTCTCTCTTTCCCTCCAAGGGGCGTGTTCCCCTTCATCCTGAGAAGCCTCTTCGAGTCGCGGGCATGCACTTCTCCAATGTCCTTCTTCTCTGCAATAAGCGCATTGGTTCGCGCCTAATGGGGGCCGGTCATTTCCTCGGCCGCGCCCTCTTCCTCTGTTCCTTCGATTAGGGACACCTCCCCTTTTCTGTTCCACTATGGCCGCAGCCAAAAAAATCCGCTTTCTTCTTCATCCGTCGGTCACTTTCTTTCTGTCTTTCATTATCACGATTCACATACACTTTATGAGCGACTTCCAGTAACTGTGTTGCATTCATGCCCGCAAACCCTTCTAGTTTCTGTAGCTTACGTCTAATATCTGGTTGTGACTGGTTTACAAAAACAGAATTCACCATGCATAGGCTTCCTGGGGCATCTGGGTCATAGGGAGTATACATCCTGTACGCTTCAGTCAATCTCTCATAGAATACTGCTGGGCTCTCATCTATGCCCTGATTAACTTCGGTCACTTTAGAAAGATTCATAGCTTTCTGGCCCCCCCTTCTCAGACCTTGCATGAGGCCTTGGCGAAACCGGGATAGGGCTCTGGATCCTACTTCAGTATTTGGATCCCATTTGGGATCTTCGTTAGGGAATTCTTTCTGAGCTGCTTCGCGATTGTCTATTCCTGCTTCCTCTCTCTCTACCAGTTGATAGCAGCTCGCTTAATTCATGTCCGCTCCTCAGTAGTAAATAAAGTAGACAGGAGCTGACGGCAATCTGCCCAAGTGGGCTGGTGAGTTTCCATGATCGTATGCATCAATTCTGTTAACTCTTGGGGCTTATTAGTGTAGGAAGCATAATGTATCTTCCAGTTCAACAAATCAGCAGTGGAGAAAGGCACATATACTAAACTCAGGGGTCCTGCTACTATCTGATCATGCTCATCCCGCACGGGCAGCCCCGGGACTTGTCTCAAGGGGGCTATTACTTTCGGGAGGGCTTTCGGCTTCTTAGTAGTGACTTTCGGGATTTGGGTGGGGACTTTCAGCTTTGAGACTCGCCTAGTCTGGGGAGCCTCGCTTGCAACAGATGAACTAGCACTAACAACTGATTTTTCACTTTCTGTCTCTGTCTGGGAGGATACATCTTCATCTTCCTGCTCTGACTCCTGCTTATCCTCAGTCTCTGTCTCAGACTGATCGGCATCTTCTCTGGACACTTCATCTGGCTGATCCTCTGGCTGGTGAGGGGGTGGACTCTCCCGGTCCCGGGGACCTGCCCCGGGACGTGGTGGTACTCTCACTGGGTGCTGAGCTCGGGACTGCCTAATTACAGCTCCCGGGGACTCAGGATCTACATGAACAGGTTTCTGGCTAGGTTTCTTAGCTGTCCCTGTTTTCTGGGTCTGATCTGTTAATGCTAACATTATTCTGCACTGCTCCTCATAGCAGCGCTTTGCCCAAGGGGGCGGATCCTCACAAATACTCAACCAAGAATCTATATAGGGGTACTGATCGGGGTGCGCTATTCGCACCTTCCGATGAACTAACTGAATAATTCCTAGGTTAAATGTGCCATCTCGAGGCCACATAAGGTCTATGACAGGCCACTTCCTAGTACACAAAAGCTGTAATCGTGAGGCAGTCAGTTTTACTCCATAATCTCCTGAATATCCTTTACTAAAATGTTTGATCATACATTCTAACGGAGTGTTCCTAGTAGACTCTGCTCCTCCCATTTCGATGTGTGCGCGCAACAACAAACAGAAGGGAAAAGGAAGGCGGACCGTGGGTAAGGGGTCCTCACGGCCCTGGAAACATTCAAGGGAAACAAATAACAAGACAAGATGACGGTCGCTTCCTCCTTTTTACGATCTGGACGCGGTCGCCCAGCCAGAAAATGCGTTACTCAGGAATCCGCCTTCGCTTGTTCTGTATTGCAAGACCTCTCATTCACACTCCATTCACACAATCATGCTAGCAACGTATCCCAAAAACAGCCCAATCCTGTCTCAGCTGACTAGGCTATATCAAATTCCAAAATCAAAAGACCTTGCGCATACTCATGCAGGGTTCAAAAAGACGATAGTTTCACCTTGCGCATACTCATGCAGGGTTAGTCAGACCGTCTTGAGAGGTGATCAAGCTCTCTTACCAAATACCAAATTCCAAAGTTCAAACAACAGTTCTGCTCTGACTCTTCTGTCTGGTCAAATCAAAACTATACTCACCGGATCCGGTCCTAGTTCCCAAGCAAGCGCATGAGTTGGACCTCGGACTCCCCTCACGGGTTCGAGGTGTTGGCTCCGTCCGGGCTCGGCACCCGCCGAGGTCTGGCCAGCTCCCTCCGATACAAGGAACCGGTGGCGCCAGAGAGCGAGCCCACGTCGGGAGGGCACGATCCCGGCAGGACCAAACCTGTAGAGGCGGAAAGTCATGGTATATTGCCCTATATAGCCTCTATTACCACACCTTCCCGGCCAACGCACCAAGAATATGTAGCAGCAGAGCGCAGACAAACCAATGATACCAGGAGTCTGTTCAGAAGGTCCAAATCATTTATTTGTGCACAAGTCTCAAGCAGAATCAAATTCAAAATGGCTGAGCAATGGCTGTTAGTAAAACAACAACTTATATACTTTTCTTGTCCATTCTAGGTATAGGCAAACTTCTCATTGGTCCCGGTAACCCCTTTCACCCCATCTATTGGTCCCGGTAACATTACGTAGTTATCCAATTAGGACTTTGGTCTGGGCTCTGCACCTGCTTACCCCCCTTCTAGTCCCAATTACAATGGACAGTTCTTCCAACTTTGATACTTCTCTCCTCCAAGGTCACTTAGCTAGCTAGAACATGTGGGAAAGCAGGGCACTGTAACTTTTCTTTCAGCAGTGTTAATTAATTCCATAGAAGCTGTGCTCTTTTATCAATACCAATTAAACTTGTTTTTCTATATTTTCTAAGTTTCGATTCTATGGTGGCAGCATTTAGGGGAGTGTGTAATTCCTTTGGGCCTCTCCACAGGCTTCATTTACAGGTCAAGCTACTCAGGCCTGTCTGCTCATTTCAGACACCATGGATCATAGGCCTTCGCCTACCACAATGAGTCTGTGCCACTTCCAAAATTGAGTCCGCGTAAGCTAGCAACATTCCATATTGCCCCGGGTAATGATGCCCCCATACACTAGCCAACCGCAAGAAGGCCCTCGTCCAGTTTACAACGTTGCGCAATGCCTTCCGGACCCCAAAGAACACTCAATTATATCAATATGGAACAAAAATCTTCTTATTATTATCTCTTGTGGTTATTCAAAAACATTTATTTCTTACTACCTTTGAAGGTCTCAGTCTTCCATGGCACTCCGTTTCAGACCTACAACGTGTCTCACTATGGTGCCTAATAGCATCAATGACCTTCGGTGAACACTATCGAGCATTTAACAAAGTGGATGGGGCTCCTGTCTCATGAGTGCACTACTAAGACTTCTAAAACAGCTGTATAAATCTCTTTGTTTCTTCTTAAAAAGCCATTGAACACTTAGCTTTTAATGAGTTGTTTTACTTCAGGCTACCATCACACTCTCTTTGATCCCCTGTTCACTTCCTATTGACATTCTATAGAATAAAACTCAATTTTATAACCACTACAGTTCAATTTTATCATTTTATAAGTTCCTACTCCTTATTACTTAATCTTATTAGCTACGTAGATAGAAAACACCTACCAGAAGTATAAATGATGCTGCGCACGTCTTTTATCATTTTCACATGAGCGACAACAATACTCTTCAAATTTCCTTAACTCCGCTCTTATAAAAATGCCGCGCATGCGAAATATGGGTCATGCCACCCTATTTAAAGACCCTATCCTACTGTTTCATTGGAAGCACTTAAACACACCCCCTGATGACATCGTTACCGTCATCAGTACTATAAACGTTACCCATTAATCCAATGATGATACCTATATCTCACCCCTGAACGCCGCTTCATCTATACTATATAAAAACTTTTCAGCTCTTAACACTTTTCTCCGTGTTGCTACCTCATCATCAGTTATTATTGGCAAAACATATATAATATTAACTTTCAATAAGTTTTAATTTCTCAAATAGCTTGATTTTAAAAATAGTTCTTTTCTGCCGTTACCGTCCCTGACCTGCAATAAAACATTGCCTTTAAGAAATCCCCCAAATCATGACTACACAACTAATGTGACCTAGGGCTACCATGGATCTAACATTACACAACACTGCAATACTTTAGATTTTAATTTTAAGTATCTACTATCGTTTATAGGCACGAAGACCAATCTATGGTTGCATTAAGGCCTGTAGGGATTACCGATTTCAAAATGTAAATCCATTTTTGTTCTCTAATCAAAAGAGTTTGTTCTTGAGATTTCCCAGCTACTCCCCAGTCTACTTTATCTATACAAACACATTGTAATTGTTCAAAAATATGCCCTTTTGCGATACAATGCTGGACCAGTGGTGCTTCTTTAACCTTACATTTCAACCAACTCCTATGTTCCCCCATTCTAGTTTTAAAAGAATGGACCGCCTTGCCCACATAAATTAACTGAAACAGAGTGCCATGGAAGTCTGAGACCTTCAAAGGTAGTAAGAAATAAATGTTTTTGAATAACCACAAGAGATAATAAGAAGACATTTTTTTGTTCCATATTGATATAATTGAGTGTTCTTTGGGGATATGCATAGTATTAACCCCTCAGAGAAAAGACCATAATTAAGTGTGTTATCACAATCATGGAAGGTCCAACGGTTTGGAAAGAAACATTTAGCTTCCCACATGACCACATTATGGGACTTGTTATGGAAAAGACCCCATTTGCACAACCTGATTTAGATCTAGACACCATGAATGAAGCATCTTGGGAATCACTTTTAAAATTGCAAAAAAGTAAAGTAAGATCGGAGTTACATAGGCTGTCATTAATTGAGTACATTAGTAAACAGCAAATTCCATGAGGTTTGCGGATGTATAAAGAGCCACATATGCCTACTATGGATTCAATGTTTATAGATAAATGGAATAAAATACTCAACAAGTGTTCCTTGGATCTAATGGTACTTATAGTAGATTCAACAAAAATAGCGGTGGAAAAAATAATGGAAGATATAGAAGCCATACAAACTAGCTTGAAGACTAAGGACACAGAAGATAAATGCCTTAAAAAATGGATGAATTACAAAAACAGATAGAAACATTAAAACAAGATGTGATGACTAAGAAAGTGAAGAAATTGAAGAGGGATAACGCTGATTATACTGTGGGGTATGTATACCCCTGGATGAGTTCTAATCGAAAATTAAACAAATCTAAAAAGCAGGTGAATTTTGAAGACACCTCAGATAAAAATAATTATACAGATTCTAGCAAATCCTCGAAGTACATATGGGAAGGGGAAAGTCTCAAGAGTGTTTAAATCAAAGAAGAAAGTGAGTGAAGTTTCACATCCTGATAATAACACAAGTTTAGTAGTGAACATCTCTGGGACAGAGTTATCTCAAGAATCCATTGATTTGTTGAATAAAGGGTTATCCTTCGTTCCAAGTACAAGTTTTGATTCATTTCCGTTTCGGATTGATTTTGAAGGCTTAATGAGAAAACTGAATTTAAAGAGCTATTTTGCGTCACATAAGTCTGAAGAAGATCCACAGGAAGAGGTTGAGCAAGGAGATCAAGGAATACAACACATAAAATTACCACTGAAGTCCACCTGGTCCCCCCAGGTCCATTGCATCCAGCGCTAGTGATTTTTAAAGAACTAGGGATGAAAGAGATACAATATTTAGAAAAGTCAAGTAGAACAAAATATACTACTTTAACAAAAATGGAATGGCAAGGCCGCGTGGCCCCCCCCCCCCCGCGGGGGCATGAACGCGGCCGGAGTTAACCGGGGGGGCAGCCGGCCGTGCTCCTGATGGGTCGCTGCCGCGTGGTTCACGGGGGAGGGCCCGCGGCGGCGAGAGGGCTCTCGTTGGCTCCCGCGGCAATGGGCAGGGCGCGGGAGCCAATGGGAGGAGAGTAGTCGAGCGTTGGGGGGGGGGAGGCGGGGGCGTTGCGGCGTCCTTCGGCCTTTCCCTTCTGGGAGCTGGAGGAGCTGGACATTGCTTGCTTGCTGGGTGAGTTCGCTGGCTTAGTGGTTACCTAGTTGGTTTGTTGAGGTTGTGGGTTTGAATCCTACCTGGACTCTGTGCTCCCAGTTAATAAGGAGAAAATAGTTTAGGGCCCGTTTCTTGCTTTGCCGGGTGAGCTCGTGGCAGGGCATGCAGTGGGAGAGCGGGGCAGGGCGAGCGGGCCGCGGAGGTGTAGATTCGGGGGTCGTGGGAGGCAGCAGGCCCCGGAGGGCAACAACAAAAAAAAACCATGTCACTATGAAGCCCCAGCGGGAGACAGTTAACCCTGCGGGTTGCTTTAAGAATAATCACGGCCTGCTAAGTATGGGCTTCCTGGGGGGGTGGGTAGGCAGACTCGGAGGGGGATTGGGGGGAGAAGGGTGCGGCTCCAGGCGGGGGGCTGTGAGCAATGCACGGGGGGGGGGCAGCAATGTGGCATGGTTTGTGGGGAGACTCCCAGGGGTAGAGGATGCGGGGGGCAGGGTGGGGGGCGGCGCATGGGGCGCAAAGGTGTGGCTAGTGCAACAGCCACCAGGGGCAGGAGTCCTCGGGGGAGGACAGAGCACGGGGGGCTCCGTGACACGGCGGGGGGCGCAGTGCGTGGAGTGGGGCAGTGGCGGAGGGTGGACAGGCTGTGCGGCCTGTTGAGGGCCTGGCACAAGAGGGGCTAGATCGGTAGGCCGTAGGGCTGGCAGAGGGGGGGTGCACATGGGTGGGGTGGGGATATCAACGGATGAGTCGCGGGTTGTTGGAGGGGTGGGCAGCCGCGATTGGGGGGGGTGGCGGGGCCAGGCAGGGGTGGATGGGTGGCGGCGTCTTTTCCTTTTTTCTCTCCACAGGGCCTTCCAGGATGGCAGTTCCCAGGGACACCGGGGCAGGAGAGACTGCCAAACAGGTTGCTGGAGCATTGCAGAGCGAGCCGGGAGCCGGCCCCTGGCCGGACCAGCGGGAGCGACACAGGACTCGGCGAGCATAGTGCCAGATCGGCCGGAGGCGGAAGCGGTTCCAGGGGAGGCGATGGCTGCGGCAGGTGAGTCTGGTGAGCGGGTGGGGGGAAAGAAGGGGAAGGGCGTACGTGGAAAAGCGGCAGCATTCGCGACTGCGGCGTCGTGCTCGGGATCCGGGTCGCCGACATCCTCAAGGTTGTCATCGTGTTCCTCCACGTCGGGCAGGAGTAAGGGCGAGGGCGATGGGGGTGCGGCGGCGCCGGTTATTGCGGTGGGAGCGGCGCCGACGGTTGTAGCGTTCTCAGAGCTATGGGAAGGCGTGCCGCGGAAGCTGCGGCGTCAAATTAGGGAGCGTCTTTATATTGACATCTTTCGATGGCTGGAGGGTCGCACATGTTTTGGGGACAGTAGGAGGAAGAGGAAGGCGGATGAATAGGTAGGAAGGGTGAGGAATGTGGCACGCAACATGACAAATTGGGCGCGGGCATTTTTGAGGCTGACTAGCGTGTGGGGAAGGGCGCATCCGGAGCACTACGGCATGCTGCTGACTTATGCGGACTCCATCTTGGAGGCTTCTCATTCACATGACGGTTGGGCTTGGCTCAACTGTGAGGAGACCTTTCGGGACGGGATGGAGGAAAACCATCCGTTGTCATGGGGTACGCAGGACAGCCATTTATGGATCACACAGATGTCAGGCAGGGTGGCTGGGGGGCCGGGTAGTGGCCCCAAGAGCGGGGGGGCAGTGCGTCCGGGGCACTGCGGCCTTTTCATGCAGGCGAGGCTGGGGTGGGGCAGAGAGCGGTGGGAGGGGGGGCGCTGGAGACATGTGTTGGTGCTTCAACAAGTCCCCTTCCCGTTTAGTGATTGCCAATTTAGGCACGTGCAGTGAGAGCTGGCTGGGGCTGCCCCCGACCTCTATTCGCTTTGCCGCATTGCAGGAATGGTTGGGGAGGTACCCCAGGGGGCAGTATAGGATTATTTTGGAAGGGGGTTTTCGGGAAGGGTTCCGGGAGTGGTGGTGGTGAGTAGCGTCCAGAATTCCCCGTCAGTAAGTCGGTGGTGAGTAGCGTCCAGAATGCCCCATCAGTAAGGCGCTTTGGCGGTGTTGTTGGCAGTGGAGATCGGATTGGGGAGGGTGGCGGGCCCTTTTGAGGGGCCGCCATTCACAAACAAAGCCGGGGAAATTCCGGCTGATCCATAACCTGTCCCTCCCCATCGGGGCTTCGGTTAATGATCAGATCCCCAAGGCTTTCTGCGGGGTGCGGTATGCTGCCTTCGACGAGGCGGTGGGGTTAGTGTGGGGGTGCGGGTGGGGGTGCTGGATGGCCAAGGCAGACATTGAATCTGCTTTTCGTTTATTGCCAGTGCACCCTTTGGCATTCCCGTTGTTGGGGTTTTTGCTTCGAGGGTAGTTATTACTTCGATAGGTGTATGCAGATGGGGTGCTCTATCTCCAGTGTGCACTTTGAGCGGTAGCACTTTCATGCATGGGGCTTTGGGGGCACGGGTGGGGTGTGCTCAGGTGGTACATTACCTGGATGAATTTCTGGTTGTCGGGGCGGCGCAGTCAGGGCAGTACGCCATGTTGCTGGATGGTCGAGTGCAACTGGCAGGGGAGTGGGGAGTCTCATGGGCTGAGGGGAAGGTAGAGGGCCCGGCGACTCAGCTAACCTTCTCGGACTTGAGCTGGAGTCCGTGGAGTTGGTTGCTCACCGGCCTGAGGTTAAGGTGTTGCAACTCCGTGGTCTGATGGCGAATGCCTTGGTTTCCCGGCGGATGACCTTGCGGGCGATGCAGGCGTTGGTCGGGTCTTTGAATTTCACCGGTAGGGTTATCCCGATGGGTCGAGTGTTATGAGGCATTTGGCAGCGGCTACGGCGGGTCTTGCCATGCCGCATCACCAGCTGCGTGTGTCGCGGAGCATTCGGGCCGACCTAGCCAACTGGGATGAGTTGTTGCGGGAATTTAATGGCACTACGGTGCTCAGGGATCGGGCGATCTCCTGTCGGGATTTACAGTTGTTTACTGATGCGGCCGGGGGATTGGGCCTAGGGGTGTACTTTGGGGGTTCCGGGTGTGCGGCGGAGTGGCCGGCGACTTGGAAGGCAGCAGGGCTCACAGCCAATGTAACCTTCTTGGAGTTGTTTTCGCTTCGGGTTGTGTTGGAGGCGTGGCCGGACAGGGTTCACAATCGTCGGATTATTTGGTGGTGCGATAACGCAGCGGTGTTGAGCGTGCTCAATAACTATACGCCATGCTGTCCACAGGTGGCGGACTTGATGCGACGGGTCATTTTGGCCTGCAGGCGACTGAATACTGTGGTCCGGGTGCGGCATATCCCAGGGAGTACTAACATGTTCGCTGATGCGCTTTCCCATTTCAAGTGGGAGCTGTTCCGAACATTGGCTCCAGAGGCAGGCGAGGAGGGGCTGTCTATCCCGGAG
Organism: Ichthyophis bannanicus; assembly: GCA_033557465.1. Taxonomy (NCBI): domain Eukaryota; kingdom Metazoa; phylum Chordata; class Amphibia; order Gymnophiona; family Ichthyophiidae; genus Ichthyophis; species Ichthyophis bannanicus. The sequence goes on from CM066031.1 coordinate 1,160,206,826, forward strand.
CACTTATGGCAGCTTGACCGGGGGAGATGACAGAGCTTTTGGAAGTCTTCGGTGGTGGCAGCTACATGGGCGGCTTATCAGCGGGGTAGCAGCAGCGTGGTGCGGTTCTTGCTTGAGCTTCAATGGGGGTGGGGACCATGGTGGCGGCGAAGGCCGTGGGATTTCCGCGGGCTACGGTGAGTAGGAATTTGGCGGGCTTTTCGTTCTTCTAGGAGAAATTGTTCTAATGATAATGAATTTAAATATTTATCAAAACAACTATCAAGTAATTTTGAAGAAAGAGTTTATCCTAAGGGGATGGTGAGACAAGCATATTCTAGAGCCCTCTACAATAATAGGAGTTTACTATTGGAGGTAAAAAAATTCCTACCAAAAGGAAAATATTAATCCCAGTAATATCAATTTGATAACTAGATATTCCCCTTTAAGCTCAGGTATTAAAAGGATTTTAAGGAAACATAAGAATGTCATAGAATCTGTTCCCGGGCTAGCGGGGAAAAAAATACATTGTATATGGCAGCGTAACCACAATTTAAAGGAGCAATTAAGTCCAGCGGTATTGAATTCCCGCGCTGGTTCAATGGGAACTTCAGATGTAGTGAAAGATCATAGAAAATGTGGTGGGTGTACTATTTGTGACATCCCTATTGAGTTGGATGTTTTTATACATCAGGGATCCACCTACCCATTGAGAACCTATACAACATGTGATTCCACTAGTATAGTATATGTCATTCAATGCCCATGTGAGTTAATTTATGTGGGCAAGACGGTCTGTTCTTTTAAAACTAGAATGGGGGAACATAGGAGTTGGTTATGTAAGGTTAAAGAAGCACCACTGGTCCAGCATTGTGTTGCAAAAGGGCATATTTTTGAACAATTATGATGTTTTTGCATAGATAAAGTAGACTGGGGAATAGCAGGGAAATCTTAAGAACAAACTCTTTTGATTAGAGAACAAAAATGGATTTACATTTTGAAATCGGTAATCCCTTAATGCAACCATAGATTGGTCTTCATGCCTATAAACGATAGTAGATATTTAAAATTAAAATCTAAAGTATTGCAGTGTTATGTAATGATAGATCCATGGTAGCCCTAGGTCACATTAGTTGTGTAGTCATGATTTTGGGGATTTCTCAATGGCAATGTTTTATTGCAGGTCAGGGGCGGTAATGGCAGAAAAGAAACTTTTTTTAAGATCAAGCTATTTGAGAAATTAAAACTTATTGAAAGTTAATATTATATATGTTTTGCCGATAATAACTGATGATGAGGTAGCAACACGGAGAAAAGTGTTAAGAGCTGAAAAGTTTTTATATAGTATAGATGAAGCGGTGTTCAGGGGTGAGATATAGGTATTGCCCAACAAGTCTCGCATATTGTGAACCAATCCCTACAACAAGGAATCATGCCAGCGCAACTCAAGAAATCCATAATAAGACCAATTCTAAAGAACACATCACTCAACAAGGGCGACCCAGCATCCTACCGCCCCATCTCCAGCATATCTTTCCTAGCAAAGATCATTGAAAAGGCAGTACTTATTCAACTACAAGATCATCTGGAAGACCACAAAATCCTGGATAAACAGCAATACGGATTCAGACAACATCATGGGGTTGAAACACTGTTAATAGCACTCCTTAACAGCCTCCTCAAAGGCCTTGAAGACAAAAAGAAGATGTTTATACTCATCTTCATTGACATCTCTGCCGCCTTTGATACAGTCCATCATGGAATACTCCTTAACAAGCTTGAATCAATAGGAATAGTGGGAACCCCCCTAAAATGGTTCTCCTCCTACATATCAAACAGAATGCCACACGTTCAATTAAACGGTGAAAAGGCAGAAGCATTCCTTCAAACGCAAGGCATACCGCAGGGATCGGCTCTCTCAGCACTACTTTTCAACATTTATATGCAGCCCCTCTGTGATATTTTCCAGCAACATAATATCAAATACCACATTTATGCTGATGATATTATGCTATACACACAACTGGATACAATCAACCCTAACTATAGTCAGCTAGAAACATGCCTCAATGAGATGTTAATATGGTTACAGCAAAACAACATGACAATCAACCATAAGAAAACTGAGGTGATGTATATCGCCAGTAAGCCAAACTTTGAACCTTCTGCGACAACTACCCTGTGTAACAATACGTACAATACAAAGAATGAAATAAAATATCTGGGAGTCACATTGGACAGCAACCTAAAGATGGAAAAGCACCTACGAAAAACCAACAAGGCCATCTTCCACAAACTTAGAGTGTTACAACCTCTACGGAGTATCCTCGACCCTCACGACTTTAGGTCTGTTGCGCAAGCACTCATTATACCTCACCTAGACTACTGCAACGCCATCCTTCAGGGTCTCCCAAAGAAAACGCTAAACATCCTACAACTTGCCCAAAATGTAGCGGCGAGAATCATCATGCAAAAATGTTTTACTGAGCACATCACGCCCTTACTGATCGAGCTGCATTGGTTCCCCATCACTGCTCGGATACAATACAAAACACTGATAACCACCTTCAAACTCGTACACAACATTGCTCCATCCTTTCTCTCCACCCTTATCAACACGCAACCGCGCAACAGAGACAGAAGAACCGGCAACTCAGACACACTACACGTTCGGACCGATATCAGATCTGTCAAATACAGTACCAGCCGCCGAGCATACACATACTCTGCCCCGACACTCTGGAACCAACTCCCACCTGACCTACGTGCGACCAAAGACCTTATTGCTTTCAGGAAAAAACTAAAGACACATCTATTCCAGTGTCAATACAGTTTGAAGTAAAATCCCAGGGAGCTACGAGATGTCCTAAATTGAAAGAGTGCCTGTATATAAAATTTTGTAAAATTATGTAAAAATGTACATATGTATTTTCTGAACCTCCTTACGACCTTACCAATGTGTGCAGTGCCTTCCTGTCTAATCAATGTGTGTATACCCCAAAATTTCCCGTCATGATTTGACAATTTCCAATCTGTAATCAAACCGCTGCTGATCGCTGGAAGTAGCGGTATACAAATGTATACTAAATAAATAAATAAAATAAAAATCATCATTGGATTAATAAAAGGGTAACGTTTATAGTACTGATGATGGTAACGACTTCATCAGGGGGTGTGATGAAGTGCTTCCAATGTAACAGTAGGATAGGGTCTTTAAATAGGGTGGCATGACCCATATTTCGCATGCGCGGCGTTTTTATAAGAGCGGAGTGAAGGAAATTTGAAGAGTATTGTTGTCGCTCATGTGAAAATGATAAAAGATGTGTGCAGCATCATTTATACTTCTGGTAGGTGTTTTCTATCTACGTAGCTAATAAGATTAAGTAATAAGGAGTAGGAACTTATAAAATGATAAAAATGAAATGTAATGGTTATAAAATTGGGTTTTATTCTATAGAATGTCAATAGGAAGTGAACAGGGGATCAAAGAGAGTGTGATGGGAGCCTGAAGTAAAACAACTCATTAAAAGCTAAGTGTTCGATGGCTTTTTAAGAAGAAACAAAGAGATTTAAACAGCTGTTTTAGAAGTCTTCGTAGTGCACTCATGAGACAGGAGCCCCATCCTCTTTGTTAAATGCTCGATAGTGTTCACCGAAGGTCATTGATGCTATTAGGCACCATAGTGAGACACATTGTAGGTCTGAAACGGAGTGCCATGGAAGTCTGAGACCTTCAAAGATAGTAAGAAATAAATGTTTTTGAATAACCACAAGAAATAATAAGGAGAAGTTTTTTGTTCCATATTGATATAATTGAGCGTTCTTTGGAGATATTCATAGCCTAGAATAAAACCAGCTAACTGCACTGTCCTGTAAATGCTGAGTTATTTCCCCAGTCAGTCAGAACTTTTCAGAAGGTTAGTGTAAAACTCCATTTCAAGAATTAGAAAAACAGAGACGTTTACAAATTTACCTGGGCAGAGGTAAGAGGAAACTTACTAAGTAAACTCTATTGTAGGTGTGGTTTAACTGTTTCATTTGAGGAGATGGGCAAAGGGTAGGAAGGTTCAAATTTGTGAGGGGTGGGATAGGTGTGGCTTCAGTCTTCCTCCCCCTAATGCAGATTCACTTCCTCTTTCTGTTCTTCATAAAGTGCAATATCTACAAGCGACATTCAAAGTGTGCTTGGAAATCCTTGGTGCTCAATAGATTTAGGAATATTATCTTTCTGCCACGTTTCTTGGTTTCTGATTGCATTTCTTGTTTCTTGAGGTTCTTATATTTCTCCACACACATAACACAGAATAGTCGACACCACTGTTTCTATTATTAATGTCATCAATGTATTATTCTCCTCTGCCACAATGTTTAGTTTCCTTGCATCCAGGGACCATTTTACTAAAATGTATGAAGCAGCCAGTGCTCAAATTAACGTATGGTAATTTATTTAGTTATTTGCTTATTATTTTTTAGTATTTACAGTAGCTCATGTCTTTCCAATTAGTGGTTTGTACACGCTGTCTGTAAAGGTTACCTTGCTGGCATGTTTGCACACACTATTTCACATGCTAATTACATGCTGCGAAATGGGGCAGGATTGGGGCAGATAATATGTGTGCCAGCTGGTGACAACTAGGGTGCAGGTTGACACTGTGTGCTAGCTGTCACTACTGCTGATAGTGTAGCTGCATTTAATGCCACTTCTGGGGTTCAAAATGGCAAGCCTGATCCCTACCAGTACCACTATATTGACACCAAGGATCAGCTCCACCATTTTGGGTGTGAGCGGCAATGAGTCAGGTACGAGGGAGGGCTGCTCCTACTTTGTCTATTGGACATCAGCGATTAAGAGTGGGTGAGTACCTAAGGGAGATTAGGGGGATGGTGAGCGAGTTGGGGATGCAACTGAAAGGAATAGATTTTCATTAGGGTAACGTTTTTTGTAAAGTCGGAAGCTGTGACAGTTGTGTGGGAGGGAAGATTGGAAGTGATGAGATATTATACTGCATAGGGAGGTCAGATTCAGGGGGAGGGGGTAGAATGGTCTGTGGCAGGAGTATCATTGCAATCAGGGCTAGCCCAATCGCTGGGCAAACAAGGTGATAGCCTAGTGTGGCAACTTGTAGGGGGGGGGGGAAAGCAGGGAATTCAAAGCTAAACAAAAGATTTTGATAGGATGTCAATTGCTTAAACCAAATCTGGGGCTGCCCCTGGTTGTGATCAGGAGGGAGAGAGGGTCTACAGCAGCATCAGGGTTGTGATTGGAACTCAGGGTGGGAAAGAGCTCTGCCAGCATATTTTTCCTTTTATTTGAGCCATCAGGGTTGGGGTGAGATTGGTAGCTGCAATACATGCCTAGGTAGCTAGCATGTGTGTACTCACTCTAATCCTCAAGGCATTTAACATGGGGACCATGTGGTAAATGTCTGTCCTGTGTTCTACATACAGGGCAAATGCTGGACATATCCCCTACATTGATGACACAGAGTTTGCAATCACCATGCATTCATTTTTGCACATAACACATTGGAAGTACAAATACCAAACTTTAGTAAAAGGCCCCCAAGTTTTTTTTTATCAATGAGTGGGATTATCCCAGGTGATCACAACTTTTTCATTCTTCAGGTCTGTTAGGGTGGTAATCCTTTTCATTTACTAGTATCACAATGTTGTAGGTTTATACATTTTCCAGTGGATGAGAGATGGCATCTTATTGTGCCTTTCTGTATACAGGTCTGATATCAGCTTGTTGTACCCTATTCTGTCCTGAAGAACCCACATTTGTTAATTTTACAATTTTTTTCCCAAGGCATTTTTCTCTAGGCTTCTTCCCCTCAGTCAACTATCCTGTGCTGCAATTATTAATCTCCTGTCTTTAGCTTTAAGGTCATGTCTCCTTATCCATTCAAGTGTCAGATTTTGATGTATTTGTGGTTTCTGAAGAAACTATTTCTGATTTTGCTAGTTGTTTTTCTTTGCTGGACTGATTCTTGAAAGAGGGTTTTTTTTCCTCTTTTTTCAGATTCTGTTGTTTCTTTATCCCCATTCACTGGTGGGTCCTCACTAGTCCTATTATGTAGTACAGCAAGCATCCAAAATAAATAAATTACTTCTAGCTATTGGAATGCTTTTATTTATGCACTTTTTGAGTATTTAGGTTGTTTGATGTAATAGTCTGCCTATATGCCCATGATGGTAGCTCTATATGGGTAATCTGTTTCTATAAGACCCATATAACCTTTAACACTTGAGATATATAATCTTGTTCTAGAATACCTAAAGGCTTTCTTGTTACCTACAGGTTTTTTTTTTTAGTTTTATATTTATTTGATTATTCATTTACATTCAAGAATACACATGAATGACGGACATAAGGTAGAAATAAAACAATAATAATAAAGATAATCACAAAGGAAAATATAATAAGCATCCTTCCAACCACTAATAATAAGGTAATCTAGGAGGCAACAGGAAATTACAATAAAGAGAAAAAAAAAGCTCCTTGTATTAAAAAACAAACAAACAACAGGCAGTGTGAGACTTATGCATCAGCCGTATGGGAATCTGGTATAACCATGGCTTCTTCCCTAGTACCAAAACTTTCAGCAATTGGCAGGGCTCAAAAACAGAAGCATATTCCCTTTATAAGTAACACGACAATGGGCAGGAAATTTCAACAAAAAAGACCCACCAAGGGGAAGAACCCCGTGCTTAAGTCCCAGGAATTTCCTCCTCCTTAGTTGGGTATCCCTAGCAAGACCTGGGAAAATACGAACATGAGATTCCACAAACCTCTCACTAAATTTTCTGAAATATGATCTCAGAATTAAAGATTTATCAGACTCCAGAGCCAAAGTAACAAGGAGAGTAGAACCATGATCACCTCTAGAGAGCTCTCCAGAAAACCTGTAAGGTCTCCAGCTTCTGAGGGATTCTCAGAACCAACTCCCTGGGTTAACGGCCCTACCGACAGGTACTGGACCCTAGTCAAGGATAGTAGATCATCCCGGGATATCTTCAAGACCTCCTGGAAGTATCTACACATCATCTCCAAAGGGGACTGCAAAGGAGATTTAGGAAAATTAAGAAGTCTAAGATTGTTCTTCCGGATTTGATTCTCAAGATATTCCATTTTCCTAAAAGTCACAGTCCTATCCTTCAGCTGGGAACACTGTAGACTGCAAAGTTGTCTGAGTTCTTTGATCAAATGGGCCATTTTCCCCTCCTGCTCCTTTTGCACTCTGGATACCGCTTGGAAATTTGTTCTAAGAAAATTAGTCTCAGTACTTACAGTTGCAACAGCTGATACAAGGGAAGCATTCATAGCTGCAATCACTTCCCACAGCACCTCCATTGTGACCTTAGCGGGATTCACCAAACGACCAACACCCAGAGTGAGCACAGCTCCATATCCAACAGACAACAAGTTAGCGCCCAACATTGATGATCCCGCTGAATCTCCCACACAGCCAGCAGATCTGGGAAATTGTGCAGGCAAAGCCAGTAAGCCCTCTTCACTCCCCTGCAACGGTGTGCTCATCATCATGCCAGAGGGAAGCACTTCACTGGCCAAAGCAATACTTCTGGGCAAGGAGGTGGATCCAACAACTCAGGGGAAAACCAACCCCGACGAGTTCAGATCCACAGCTTGAGAACTCTGTTGACTTGCCAAAGATGTTGCTCAAGCTCCCAGAGTAGAAAAGCCACAAGTATCCAAGGTACTCTGTCCAGCGAGAATGGAACCAACCTCACCTGAGTGTAGGTAGGCTTGCTTGCACTTCCTTTGCCCCATATCTCCTCAGGAAACCGCAAGCAACATACATTGAAGTAGAACTTAGCACACAAGAGACTGCTTAGCCGGTGCAGCACACCACCACAGTCTTTCCTCCCCACTGTTTTTTTCTTTTTTTAAAGAGCACAGACATTGCAAGTTGGTAGATAGCTTGTATGTTATTCCATCATATCAAAGCATTTTTCAGTATGCATTTCAGTCTTTGATAATAGCATTTTTGATCATTTCCCTCCTTAATTTGTGCTGAATTGTTGCACCTTCTACTCCAAGACTATATATACAACTTCTTGTTCAGTCTCTTTTATATCATAGAGATGTTTTCTTGTTTTCTTGGTTTTCCTGCACTTTTAAGGGCCACTTGAACAATGGGCATTGGTGACTTGTTTCATGATCCACCTGATCGTGTCTGAAGGCCCACCAGTGTGCAATGGTTGGGAAATACTTTCCTAGAACACCAGTCCACCTCTTACTGGGAAAACAGAAAAAGCTGAATTTCTGCAGGCCCCTAAACAGGAAGTACATACTAGCAGAATATCACAACATAAAAGGGGCTCAGTGATGCTTTAATACCACCTTCGATCCCCTCACAAAAGCATAAATGGGGCTCACAACTCTTGTCTAGCACCTTCTCCCACCACCACTACTGCAAAAAAAAAAAAAATGGGCCAGTATTTAAAATCCTTATCCAGATGGTCAATGGGAGGCTGTCTGGAGTAAAGTGGTAAGCAAGAGATTCAATGGCACTACCTGAATCATGCAGCTGCATATCTCCGCAGACCATCCCAGTAGAGCAATGGTAGCACTGGTACTATCTGAATAGCTGCTGGCACTTCTCTGGGTCATGTGATTTTCAGTTGGTACCTCATGTGCAGCAGAACTAAGTTGTGTTCTGGATAAGTGTCGGCTGAAAATCACACTAACTGGGTAAGTACCGGCACTTATCCAGACAGTGCCACTCAACCCGGATATTCGGTGGCAGCTCCTATCCAGATACTGCCAGTGAATATCTGGCCAATATTTAAGCAGTGCAGCTGACCGCCATGGCATTTGAATATCAGCCTTTTTGAAAAGTGGGTCCAAAGTATCCCTTCCCAATACTCTCTTCCCCAAAGGACTTTCCACAATAGCTTCCCCACTCTTGATTCCCACTCTACCCTCTTCTTTCTGCCTCCAACACCTTCATCCTGCATTCCCTTTTCTCTGTCCCCATACTCTCACCTGATCTGCTCTATACGTCTCACCATGGGAGGAGATTGAAGATTGAGAGAGAGATAGAGACCCAACCTGGAATTAAAGGCATATCCAACACTTCCTTCCCTTCCATTCTACCCACTTTGACCTGTTCTCCATGTCCCACTCTCTTACCCCACAATCCACTTTTTGCCCTTTCTTTTCTCCCACAACTTCATCCCCTGATCTCCAATCTTTGCCTCCCACCCTTTCAATCTGCCCTCTTTCTTTTCCCTGACATCTTTCCCTGCTTTCCACCTCCTACTCAATCAGCCAAAATGTTTTATTTTCTCCTGCCCTGTTCCATTCTCCTTTCTATCACAATTCCCTGTTCTCTACATTCCCCCTGCACTCTCCTCTCTCTGCCCCATCTCCTCCCGCAGAGAAAGAAAAGAGAGCAGGGGTGCACAGGGGATAAGGACAGGCCAAAGGGGTAGAAAGTGGAGAGCAGGGAAAGGGGTAAGGCCCATGTCCAGTTCTCACATGTGCACACACTTATAGTACTTGGAGGAATCAAGAGAAAAGAGGTAAATAGTCACTGTTGCAGAAGGGGCTTGATGCCTAGGGGACTCTAGGGAATCAGGCCACAGAAAGAGGAGATGAAGACTGCAACCTGCAACAACCAGGGGTTACAGCCACTCCCAGGGCCAACCATACAATTAATTAGCCACAGTGCGATGGAATGGATCTCTTAAAAAACATGATTTTTCCTACATGATTCTTTCCTATCTGTTTCAAGGAGAAGTGACAGCCCCAATGAAGTGAGGCCATTGTTCTGTAACCTGCACCCAAGAAAAATATAACCCTTACAACATCAGTAACAGGCGTCCTCAATAAAGGAAAGACAAGCTGTGGTACCAGTGCAACTACCTACAGAAAAAAAAAAAATATGACAATAGCCTTACTCAAGGCGATCAGCACCTTCAGTTTTTCCACAGCAGCAGCAGCAGCAGCTTCAAAGAAGAGAACAGCGCGGAGGAAAGGTAGAGCACCTCCTGCGCAGAAGGTGGTGGCTGCATCTTCTCATTTCATGTGCAGCTCAAAACTCAGATACCGCTCTGCCTGATGCTTGCAGCTTCCTTCCTCTCTTGTCCCTGTGTTTGCTGAACTTACAGTGGCTTAGGTTCAGCTCAGGTAAAGGCAGCTCTTCTGAGGCATTCAGATGCAGGCAATGGAAATTTCCCAACAAATTACTCATGCACAAAATGAACTTAATGACAGCAAGATAATAACGTGCTTCCATAATCATTGCCTTAATGTCACAAAACAGAACTGTACAAAGGGAGCAAGTTCTCCTGCTTATTCAGGGTAATAGTCAAACAGAAGTGCCTAACTCCGCTGCACTTTACACACTGGAAGGATCCAGTGACCTTTACTGGCTGCAGGAGTGCAAGTCAGCTCGGAAGGGTAGCCACAGAAAATTCACTCACAATTAGAAAAAGGAAAAAAAAATCCATCAGAAGACTCCAAATAGGAAACATGTTTTTCATATTATCTTCTTATCTACTAGAATAATAATGAGAATCCACATAAAGCCATATAGGAAGATATAACATTTCCTGCACGCTTTATACTCTTATTGCAAAATGTGTCTATTACATCACAGGAGGAGAAAGATTATGATAGCTGAATATCTGTCAGCTATGATGAATTGCTTTAAAACATCTTTGTAAATAATTGAAGATGGTCATTATTCTACAGCATACATGCAAATATATGAAATTTGTGGCAATGCATTGAGTGTCACAGCTCCCACAGGTTCAGGGGAGCTACAAGCAACCATTTTATATAATTCCAATAATATAAATTTAAATATAACATTTTTCCTGTTGATAAAAGGTAACTGTAATGCATGCCATATATATGGTGGATACAATTTTTATTTCAGTTTTGCCATAGATCCATTCTATTCTATTTTCAAAGTTTTCTGGTTTAAAGAGTCACACTTACAATTTTCAACAAGACTGGGCAAAACCTATTATGATACCGCAATTCTTCCTTGTGATCCCCTTTACTGTGTTAGCTATCTTCAGTCACTATTTTTTCAGTAAAATGGAAAGATTGCATTTAGCATGTAGTGTTTTCAAGGACTCTCTTTGATTGCTGTAACAGGACAGTAAAGCACGCTGATATATAAGAGCAGAAAGGTGGTATATCCACATTTTGGAGAGAAACATTTGTTCATTGCTAGTTTTTCTACTTCTATCAAAATACATTCTGGTAGATATTTGTAATCCTGATTAAATTATGCTCGGTAAGCACTACAAATGCCATTGTGTCACAGAAGGGAATGCCTAAAAGGCTGAACTGATGAAGATTATCTTTCCAGACTATGCATATCATCACCTCTCTGTAGGAGAGGAGCAATCATAAACCAAGACTGAGTAACATTTACCAGCAATAATGCAGATATGTTACTAATGTTAAATATAAGAGAAACCAGATGCCCCTTGCCAGGTTACCATATGTCTCCAAATAAACATTCCTCAAAGAACATAAAAAAATAAAATACTGACTGCCACTGAGTCAGATCTAAGGTTCATCAAGCCCAGCATCCTGCTTCGAAGAGCGGCCAATCTAGGTCACAAGTACCTGTCAGGTTCCCAAAAGCAAGGCTAGCAGAAAGGAGATGAGATGCCCTAGGGCAGCGATGGCGAACCTATGGCACGCGTGCCAGCTGTGGCACGCGAAGGCCTTGCAGCTGGCACGCGTGAAGGTCCGCAAAAAAAGAAAAAGCGGGCTCTGGCTGCTGCCGCGGACGCGGCAGCATGCAGTGTCCCGCGGGGCCCCCTCCGCCCGCTAAGCCCCTCTGCAAGGGCTTTCAGATTCGCGAGGGAGACAGCGTCTCCCTCGCGTCTCTGTTAAGCCCGCAGGGGTTAATGGGAAATTTCCCATCAGCCCCTTTAGACGCGAGGGACTGATGGGAAATTTCCCATTAGCCCCTGCGGGCTTAACAGAGACGCGCGGGGGACGCTGTCTCCCTCGCGAATCTGAAAGCCCTTGCAGAGGGGCTTAGCGGGCGGAGGGGGCCCCGCGGGACACTGCATGCTGCCGCGTCCGCGGCAGCAGCCAGAGCCCGCTTTTTCTGTTTTTAAATTTGCCGGGGGGGGGGGGGTTAGGACTGCTAATGGGCTGGGGGGGTTAGGACTGCTGATGGGCTAGGAGGGGTTAGGACTGCTAATGGGCTGTGGGCTGATGGGGGCTGTCTGGAAATGGGGTGATGGGGGGTTAGGACTGCTAATGGGGAGGGGGGGGGGTTAGGACTGCTAATGGGCTAGGAGGGGTTAGGACTGCTAATGGGCTGTGGGCTGATGGGGGCTGTCTGGAAATGGGGTGATGGGGGGTTTGGACTGCTAATGGGCTGGGGGGGGTTAGGACTGCTAATGGGCTAGAGAGGGGGGGGGGGTTAGGACTGCTAATGGGCTAGGGGGGGGTTAGGAAAGCTAATGGGCTAGGGGGGGGTTAGGACTGCTAATGGGCGAGGGGGGGGGTTAGGACTGCTAATGGGCTAGGAGGGGGGGTTAGGACTGCTAATGGGCTAGGGGGGGTTAGGACTGCTAATGGGCTGTGGGCTGATGGGGGCTGTCTGGAAATGGGGTGATGGGGGTTAGGACTGGTAATGGGCTATGGGGGGGGTTAGGACTGCTAATGGGCTAGAGAGGGGGGGTTAGGACTGCTAATGGGCTAGGGGGGGGGTTAGGACTGCTAATGGGCTGATGGGGAGGGGTTAGGACTTGAGGTGGGCTGTTGGGTGGGGTTAGGACTGGAAATGGGCTGATGGGGGGTTAACACTGGAGGTGGTCTGATGGGGTTAGGACTGGTAATGGGCTATGGGGGGGTTTAGGACTGATAATGGGCTATGGGGGGGCTGGGACAAGAAATGGGCTGATGGGGAGGGGTTAGGACTTGAGGTGGGCTGATGGGGTTAGGACTGGTAATGGACTGTGGGCTGATGGGGGGGTTAGGACTGGCAATGGGCTATGGGGGGCTGACTGGAAGTGGGGGGTTAGGACTGGTAATGGGTTATAGGGGGGGGGGGGCTTAAACTGAAAATGGGGTGATGGGGGGTTAGGACTGGAAGTGGGTTGATGAGGGGGGGATAGGACTGGTATTGGGTTGGGGGGCTGCTAGGACTGGAAATGGGCTGATGCAGGGACTAGAAGGGAATGGATGCTGGGTGAGGCTGGAACTAGAAGGGAGCTGGTGTTGGGGGAGGATTAGAATGGGATGGGGCTGGGAGAGTAAAATGGAGAGGGGAAAAATATTTTGTGTGGGAGGGATAAAAAATCTACAATTGGCCGGGTATTGGGAGAGTAAGTGGGGATTGAGGATGGAGGGGTAAATTTTGAGTAGATGAAATAGGAATGAGGAAAGAGCCAAAGGAGAAAGATTAGTATGTTAAAGCAGATGTAGAGAGAGAATGGAAAAAAAAAACAAGAAGACAGAAGAAAGGACAAATGGACAGCAGATGGAGAGTTAGCAGAAGACACGAAGAAACCAGAAGAAAGTGGCTGGAACAATTGCAACTGAAAAAAAATGCACAAAAGGTAGAAAAATATCTCTTTATTTTGAATTTATTAACTGGAATATGTCAGCTCTGGGAAATGTGCATCATTAATTTTTGCGCTTTGTTTAGTACAAGAGGAAATTAATATATAGTTTTATTTCTACAGTGTTGTTGTATATTCCAAGTTTGGCTTTTGGGGTTCCCAGTTTAATTATTGTCTTCCTGTTTCTAAATTGTGATTCCTTGTTTGGTGATGGTCTGTTCTGCATGTGTAACTGAGCTGAGGTATTCTGTTTATATAATTCCTATTTGACATTGCCACTTGTTCTTTCCCCAGTAGGTCATGTATTGTTGTTCTCTGAGATGTATTGGTTTAATATTTGCAGTGTTGCCTTTTGATAGGTAGAGTATGGTGCTTTGTGAGTCCTGGTAGTGCTGTTAGGATACGGCGGGTTTGCTATGGGTTCTAAATGGGCAGCGTTTGTAGTAGTTCCTAATGTGCCTGGCGGTTGGTACTGGATTATAGTAATGTAGAAACCTTTTAGTCTTTCTTTATCCATATACTCATTAAGAGGCATGTTTACTAAAAGTTAGTGTATGGTAACATTATGCAAATATTTATGCAAATGAAGCACCTTATGCAAATGGGGCTTTAATTGACGTGCTGGCACTTTGAGGAAATTCTTTGGTTTTGTGCGGCAGTTTGGGCACTCGGGCTCAAAAAGGTTAGCCATCACTGCCCTAGGGGAACATCAACCTTTGCGCCCTCTGGACCCCCATTGCCACTGCTGCCACCTCTCTCCGGGACCTACAGTAGTGACAATGGTCTAAAACATCCCTGCTGCACTTATTTCAAAATTTCAGTGCCCTGGGGCTGTTTGCTTCCACCCCCATGACACCTGCTGCCTACTTGCTTTTGTATGGGAGGGAGGGGTGGCTCTCTAGGTGGCCACTTAGTTTGCCTAATGGTAGCACTGACCCTGCCCAAAGGGTAGACAGATCCCAGGGATAAGCAGTGCATTTCCACAGTCCACTTCAATAATGATGTATGGAATTTTCCTCCAGGAACTTGACCAAAACCTTTTAAAACACAGTTATACTGACAGCTTTTACCACATCCTCCAGTAATGAATTCCAGAGTTTGATTACACATTGAGTGAAAAAAAAAATATTTTCTCTGTTTAGTCTTAAATGTGCTACATTGTAGTTTCATTGTGTTTTCCTAGTATACAGTGTCTACGTTTTGCAGGAGTAAACAACCAATCCATTTTTAACCGTACCACTCTACTCATTATTTTATAGACCTCTATCATATCTCCACTTAGCCATATCTTTTTCAAGCTGAAGAGCCCTAATCTTTTAAGTTTCCTCATTGGGGTATCCTTCCAATCTCTTTATCATTTTGGTTGCTCTTTTCTGTACCTGTTCTAATTCTGCTATATCCTTTTTTTAGATATAGCAACCAAAACTGTATGCAGTATTCAAGGTGCAATTGCACAATAAAATGATAAGGAGGCATTATAATATCCATGGTTTTATTCTCTCATCTTTTCCTTTAGATTTCTAGCTTTTTTTTTTTTTTTTTTTGCTTTCTTGGCCACTGCTGCACAATGAGCAGAAGGTTTCAACTTATTAAACACCAAGATGCCTAGATCCTTTTCCTAGACGGTGATTCCTAATATGGAAGTAAAGATGAGGTTGGGAACTACAGGCCAGCTAGTCTGACCCCTGGGTGAATAAGTGAATGGAAATGCTACTGAAAAAGAGGATAGACATGTTTCTGGACTCCAATGGATTAGATCATATGAGACAGCATGGTTTTACTAGAGGCAGGTCTTGTCAGACAAATCTAATACATTTCTTTGGCTGGATGACCAAACAGTAGGATCAAAGGAAAGTTCTAGATGTGTCACAGTTAGATTTTAGTAAAGCCTTTGACATTGTCCTGCAAATCGACTTATAAATAAATTGAGCACCATAAGGATGGATCCTAAAGTGACTGAATGCGTTGAAATTGGTTGAGTGGAAGGCAACAAAGGGTACGGGTAAATGGAGCTCACTCTGAGGAGAAGGAGGTTACCAGTGGTATGCTGCAGGGATCCATCTTTAGTCCAGTTCTTTTAAACATTTTTGTAGATGGTATTACAGAAGGGCTATCGGGTAAGGTTTGTCTCCTTTCAGGTGATACCCAAATCTGCAATAGAGTAGATGCCCAGTACAGTTTAGATAACATTAGGTGGTTTCTAGCAAAGCTTGAAGAAAGACTGAGAATTTAGCAGCTGAGATTTAATGCTAAAAAATGCAGGATCATACCTTTGTGCTGTGAAAATCCAAGGGAGTAGTACAGTATAGGGGGTGAAGTGCTTCTATCCATGAAAGAAGCGCAGGACAAGGGCATGATTCTTTATGATGATCCTAAGGTGGCCAAACAGGTAGAAAAGGTGCCAGCAAAAGCCAGAAGGATGCTTGGGTACATAGGGAAAGGAAGAGCCAGCAGGAAGAAGGAGGTGATAATGCTTCTGTATACAGTAAGTCTTTGGTGAGACCTCATTTGGAGTATTGTGTGCAGTTCTGGGGACCACACCTTCTAATGTATATAAACAGGATGGAGTTGGTACAGAGAGTAGCTATCAAATAGTGGTCTTGGTCTTAAGGAATATGGGGACAGACTTAATTATCTTGTGTTCTTTGGAAGCAAGATGGGAGAGGGGAGATATGATAGAGATCTTTAAAAACCTCCCTGGCACAAATGCTCAGAATAAGAGGCTCATTAATTGAAAGAAAGCTTGGAAAAAAAGGTGGCATAAGATGAAGGTGAAAGTGGATAGACTCAGGTGTAATTTGGAGAACTATTTCTGGAAGGAGTGGTAGATGCACTAGAGATACTGTACTAGAAATGGGGACTGTATTTGAATTCAAGAAAACATAGGACAAATAGAGAGGATCTCTAAAGGAAAAACGGAACTGTAAATTATAATTATTGGTTTGGAAGAGCAGACTGGAAAGGCTGTATGGTCTTTTTCTGCCATCCTGTTTATATGTTTCTATTGTGCAACTGTTCTTTGGGTTGTTCATTCCTAAGTGCATAACTTTGCACTTGTCCATGTTAAATTTTATTCACCATTTCAATGCCTAGTTTTCCAATTTCTCAAAGTCCTTTTGCAATTTTTCACAATCTACTTGTGATTTCTTTGAATAACTTGTGCCATTTGCAAATTTGATCACCTCATTTGTTGTTCCCATTTCCAGGTCATTTATGAATATGTTAAAAAGCAGCGGGTCCAGCTCAGATCTCTAGGGTATTCCACTCTTCACCTTTCTCCATTTAGAAAACTGGCCATTTAGCCCTACTCTCTGTTTTCTGTTTTTTAACCAATTCACAGTAGTACACTACATCCTATCCCATAACTTTTTAATTTACTCAAGAATGTCTTATGTTGGACCTTGTTAAAGGCTTTCTGAAAATTCAGATACACTATATTCAATGGCTCAACTTTATCTATCTATTTAGTCACACCTTCAAAAGAATTATAGTAGATTAGTAAGACAAGACTTTGTTTAAATCCATTTTGGTTTTGTTCCATTAAGCTATTACTCTGCATATGTTTAGTAATGTTGCTTTTTATAATAGTTTCTACCATTTTGCCATGCATTGAAGTCAGGCTTGTCAGTCTATACTTTCCTATATCACTCCTAGAATCCTTAAAAAAATTGGTATTGCACTGGCCATTCTCCATTCTTAAGGTACTATAGATGATTTTAATGATAGTTTACAATTTAATAATAGAAGGTCTGTATTTTCATTTCTTAGTTCTTTTAGCACCTGGGTATATATACCATCCAGTTCAGATGATTTGCTACTATTAATTTATCAAAATTGCTGTATTTCATCTTCCAGGTTTATGAAGGTTTGTTTCAATTCCTCTGATATATCACCTTTATATATCATTTCTAGAATGGATAACACCTTCTTTGGTTTAGACCAAAGCAAAGAATCCATTTAGTCTCTTGACTCTGGCAATGTCCTCCCTTAGTGCCTCTTTTACCCTTCTATCATCTAATAGTCTAACTGATTCTCTCACATGTCTTTTGCCATGAATAAACTTGAAAAAGTTGTTATTTTGAGCTTTTGCTTCCGCTGCAAGCTTCTTTTCAAATTTTCTCTTTGCCTTATCAATGCCTTGCTTCTAACTAGCTAGTGTTAATGTTGTTTGCTGTTTTTGTCATTTGGTTCTTTTTTGCATTTTCTGAAAGATATCTTTTTGGGCTATAATAACCTCTTTGCCTAACCTTTAAACCATTCTGGCAGTTATTTGGCCTTCCTTCCACCTTTCTTAAAGCATGGAATATATCTGGTTTGGGCTTCCCAGATCATTTTATTAAAAAACGTCCAGGCTTAATGGAAACTTAACCTTTTCAGTTGCTCCTTTTAGTTTCTCTTAACCATTTTCCTCCTTTTATCATAGGCTCCCTTCTGAAAGTTAAATGCTAGTGCAGTGAATTTCTTTGCTGTCTTCCCTTCACTTATTAAATCAAATGTGATCATGTTATGATCATTATTGCTAAATGGCCTCAATACAGTTACCTCCCATACCAGATCCTGTGTTCCACTAAAGGCTAGGTCTAAAATGTATTCCTCTTGTGTTAGTTTCTGAACCAGCTGTACCATGAAGCAGTTATTTATTTAATCTAGAAACTTTATCTCCATAGCATGTCCTGATGTGATATTGATAGTCAGTTGATTCTAGAATAATCAAAATCTCACAGTATTGCTAATTTATTTTAGGATTTCATCATCGGTCTGTTTTTTCTGGCCAGGTGGAATAATAATTCCCGCAGCCATTCCCTTCCTATTTTTACTTGAAATATCTATCCATAGAGATTCTACTTTGTATTTTTTTTCCTTCAAAACTTTTATCCTGTTTGACTCAATGTCGGCTTTAACATATAGTACCATCTCTTCACCAATTTGATCTACCCTAAGATGCACTTGAGTCCTCCACTTTTGTCCCAACCTTTGAGATTGGTGCAAAATATCACAGTTTCAAATGTAAGCTGCAAAATTCAGAGTCTCACAAATTCTGTCTGCCCATCAGTATTGAAATCCTTGATATTGATACTGTATATTATCCTCAGTGATAGGAATGGAGGTGAGGACTCTCATGCACCATAGAGGGAACGTTGCCCAAATACTAAATATATATCTATATAGATATATATTTATCTGTATCTATATAGATATATACATATACATATATCGATATATATTTAATATTTATGGCATTTGGCAGTCTTCACCTCTATTCCAGTCATTGAGGATAATAGATAGATAGATAGATAGATAGATAGACAGATAGATAAAGAAGCTGAGACATATTTACTAAGCTGCTCTGATATTTTTCAGGTATTATGCATTTAAGAGGGAATGTACAGCATGTCCCTAGCAGCTACCACACAAGTTTGAACCCTGAAGTAAGGCAGTGGCATTCACACTTAACGTGAATGCACTTAACACAACCCACTGAGGTGGCATTAAGTGCACCCATGCTAACTGCAACATGGCCAATGAATGCTAGTTAATAGCCCCCACTCTAACTGTAGCGTGGTCATTGCCTACTCTCTGCCTCTACCCACCCATTTCCCTCCCCATCACACACTAGGCAGAAAGCACGGAATTAGCGCTATGCTCTCTGTTTCGCCTTCATGCTGTTAGCGCAGCTCCACGCATGCTGTCTAGCACGTGCTCAAAAGTGTGTTAGCAATAAACATACCCCTAAGAGAAAACAAGACTAATACAATATAACCCCTCAGTAAAACAGTCAATACAAATTGTTTAAAAAAAACACCCTAAGAGATAGGATAGGAAAATGAAGGTGTTCATAGCATCACCTTAACCTCTAGGATACCTTACAGGAGGTGAATTCATTCTAATCATGACACACTGTTAAAAATAAATAAAATTAAAAACCTTTCCCATCTTTAGGAATTTTTATTTGAATAATTCTCTTTAAATGCAACAATACTACCTTTCTTTCAGAGCTCTTTCTGTCTCCCCCTGTTATTCGTTACTGATAAGTAACTATGGGTTTGAATAGTGGGGACGGACGTCCCATTGGGATGTCTATCCCCACTATTCCCTGCCCTGCCGGCCCCGTCAAAAGCCTCCTCATACGAACAATGCATTTGTACGGGGAAGCTTAAATAGGGGTGGGAAGAGGCCTTCCAGAGGTGGAGCGAGAGCGGGTAATGGCTGGCCCAAGCAGCGGAGGAAAAGTGTGGGGTGCAGGGGGTTCCCCACAACCCGACCCTGGCCATGGAAGGCAAGATTGAGGTTGGGCTATGGAGAAAGAAAATTGTGGTCAGCAGCTGGGGAGCATGGCTCCTGAATGGAGCCACGGTTCCATGGCAACAGGACACCATGGCACCTCGGCTCCATTCGGGATCCTGACTGAGGTAGCTGGGCAGATGGCTGTGCATGTATGCCAATCGGAATCGGGTCCCAGCCTGCACGTACAGGCCATAGACCTGATTCTGATCCTGAAGAGCATGTCTAGCCCCACACAGGATCAGAATCATGTCTTCCTCTGGGCGTCTCGATTCTGATCGGCACACAGGGGGCTGGACGGCCACATTGGAATGTACCTCCATGCAAAGAGCCTGAGATGTTTTTAAAACATACACATTTCTCTGCCTTTGAGACTTATACAGTGCTGCCTATTTGTCTCTCAGAATCCTATCTTGATTTTTGGATGGTTTCTATATCTTTTATATCTTTTTTATTGCAGCAAAGTAAGTTTGTGAAGCAAAATTTTACAATCATCTTCTCTGAATAGAGAAGAGAAAATAGTACTTTGGTGTTACTTTATTTTACTTTTCTGTTGGATTGTTGACGGCACCATTGGCCATGGGATTTGGGAGAAGGGATACGCTTGTTTCACTGTTTGACAAAACATTTTCAGCATTTTTGTTGAAGTGCCTTGTGCTTCTGTATTCTCTCCATTGGCTGTATTTCAATAGTACTGAATGGGCCAAATAAGGATTTGGTTCATTCCACACCCTTAGTCATTCAGTTTGTTTAAAAGTATACAAACTGAACATTTCCTCAGTCATTGATGTTCACTGGTCATCTAAAAAGGAATGCATATCTCTAGGATTTATGAATCTGCATAGGCAAAATTAAAATGGCTCATTTTTGCTAAATTTGGCTTTTCCCACCAATTTATTTGTTGAATTTTGCTGAGCACATGTTGGCTGTATCA
The DNA here is from genome assembly GCA_033557465.1 of Ichthyophis bannanicus. Taxonomy (NCBI): domain Eukaryota; kingdom Metazoa; phylum Chordata; class Amphibia; order Gymnophiona; family Ichthyophiidae; genus Ichthyophis; species Ichthyophis bannanicus. Next base: position 1,160,227,593 of record CM066031.1, read on the forward strand.
CCCTGCTGGGAATTCTTTGTTTCTCAATGCTCTTGCATTTACAGTCATAATAATTGTGGAGATGTATTGAGAGTGATATTTGGACCCAGTGTATGGGGGTAAGCAGGTCCAACTTTGCCAAAAATGTGATTGCTGAATTTTGCATTTGGAAGTATATTGAAAAGGAGCTGATGCACAGAGGTGTCCCAGGTGGATAGAGGAGGGATTGACTCCAGGGGGGCCTACACCTGGAATCTGCAATTGGTTTTCTACATTTGCACCTAGCAGTGATGATACTGGGGTAGGGCACCTACCAGGATCACAATCAATACAAATTTAGCTCCTCTCTGCAGTGGCAGGGTGATGGCTGGTAATGAACCAGATATGGACAGTGTTGGCACCTTGAGTGGGCCATAGAGATTGATGCACGCACAAGTGCATAACAGAGGACATGTGGCCCTGTGGTGACTGGAATTTTCCATCACTCATCTGTGTGACATCTCAGATCTTGGGGTGTGCACATTGGAATCAATGCTGTTACATAGTAACATATATGATGGCAGATAAAGATCAGCATGGTCCATCTAGTCTGCCCAGAAAGATGGCAAGAGTAGGTGCACTTGTCGCTCACTGAAGGTCACCCCTCCCAATGCCTCCATCTAGGGGTGTACCCATCACTCTGTGCAGGTCACCCCTATTTGTTGAGATATAAGAAATAGTAAGCTTATTTGGATTTTATCCTGTTGCTATAAAGGGATCCACTGTGTCTGTCCCATGACATTTTGAATTCTGTCATGTATTTGCCCCAACCTCTTCAATTGTGAGGGCATTCTAAGCATCCACCACCCTTTCAGTGAAAAAGTATTTCCTGACATTGCCTTTCAGTTTACCCCCTTGCAGTTTCATGTTATGCCCACTAGTTTTACAGCTTCCCCGTCTTTGAAAAAGGTTTGATTGTTCATTAATACTCTTTAAGTATTTAAAGGTCTGTATCAAATCTCTCCTGTCCCTCCTCTCCTTTAGTGTATACATATTGAGGTCTTCAAGTTTCTTCTCATACATCTTCCAGCGCAGGCTCCAAATCATTTTGGTCACCTTCCTCTGAACCATTTCCAGTCTTTTTATATCCTTTGTGAGATATGGTCTCCAAAACTGAACACAATATTCCAAGTGAGGACTCACCAGTGATTTGTTCAGGGGTATTAGTACCTCCTCCTTTCTGCTGGTAATTGCTCTCTGTATGCAACCCAGCATCCTTCTGGCTTTGGCCACCGCCTTGTCACACTGTTTCACCACCTTGAGATCCTCAGAAACAATCACTCTGAGGTCCTTCTCCTAGTCCATGGACACCAACTTCTCACCACCCATCACATATAATTCCCTTGGATTTATTTATCCCAAGTGCATGACATTGCACTTCTTCACATTAAATCTTAACTGCCAAGCATTAGACCATTCTTCCAGCTTTTGTAGATCTTTCCTCATGTTATCCATTCCCTTAGGGGAGTCCACTCTGTTGCAAATTTTCATATCATCTGCAAAAAGATAGACTTTTCCATTCAGTCCTTCAGCAAGATCACTCAGAAATACATTAATCAGTACCATCCCAGGACTGATCCCTGGGGCATGCCACTAATCACCTTTCTTTCATCCGAGTGAATTCCATTTACCATCATCTTCTGTCATCTGTCCATCCCCAGGCTGTTCAGTATATTGATAAGCCTCCTGTGAGGAACAGTATCAAAGGCTTTGCTAAAATCTAGGTAGATCACATCCATCACATGCCCTTGATCTAGTTCTCTGGTGACACGTCAAAGAACTCAATCAGATTTGTTTTTTTTTTTCATGATCGTCCTTTGATAAAACCATGCTGCCTTAGATTATGCGACCTACTGGTTTCTAGAAAGTCCACTATTCTCTTTTTCAGGAGTGCCTCCATTACTTTTCCCGCCACCGAGGTAAGGGTTACTGGCCTGTAGTTTGCCACTTCTTCCCTATTACCATTTATGTGAAGAGATACCACATATGCCCTTCTCCAGTCCTGTAGAATTTCCACTGGCTCCAAGGATATATTAAAAACATCCTTTAAAGGCCCTGCCAGAACCTCTCTGAGCTCTTTCAGTATCCTAGGATGTATCCTAACTGGTCCCATGGCCTTGTTCACTCTCAGTCTTGCAAACTGTTCAAACGCATCATCTTCTGTGAACGGTGCAGTATCTGCTTCATTCCCATTTATATACTTGTCAATCAGAGGTGGTCCTCCAGGATTTTCTTTAGTAAAAATAGAACAGAAGTATTTGTTTAGCATTTTTGCTTTTTCAATGTCACTTTCCATGAATCTGTTCTTGGCACTTTTGAGTCTTGCGATTCTACCTCTAATCTTCCTCTTCTCCTGAATATACCAGAAAAAGGTTTTGTCTCCACACTTCAAATTTTTAGCCATCTTTTCTTCTGCCTTTGATTTTGCTATCCTTATTTCTCTTTTGGTCTATTTTAACTTTAGCCTGTATTCTGTTCTCTGTTCCTCTGTTTGTGAATTTTGAATTTTGTGAAAGCTGTGTTTTTTTGTCTTTATTCTGTGCAGCTGGAGAGCCAAAAAGGTTTCCTTTTCCTCTTGTTTTTATTTACTTTCTTTATATATGTATCTGTTGCCCCTTTTATTGCCTCCTTTAGCTTATCCGAATGCAATTCCATTTCCCATACATAGAAACATAGAAATATGATGACAGAAAAAGACCACATGGCCTATCTAGTCTTTTCTTCCATAACAACTACAACAGTCTCCTTTTTTTCTTTTAGAGACCATCTGTGTTTGTCCCATGTTTTTTTTGAATTCAGTTACTGTCCTCATCTCTACCACCTCCACTGGGAGACTATTCCATGGATCCACCACTCTTTCCATAAAGAAATATTTCCGCATATCATTCCTGAATCTATCCCCCTTCACCCTCATCCCATGTCCCCTCGTAGCAGAGCTTGCTTTCAATTGAAAGAGGCTCTCCCCCTGAACATTTATGCCATGGAGGTATTTAAACATGTTAGTCATATCACCTCTATCCTGCCTTTCCTCTAAGGTGTACATATTAAGATCCCTAAGTCTGTCCTCAAATGCTTTATAATGAAGACCACTAACCATTTTAGTAGCCACCCTCTGCACCGACTCCATCCTGTTCATATCCTTTTGAAGGTGCGGTCTCTAGAATTGCACACTATACTCCAAATGAGGTCACACCAAAGACTTATACAGAGGCATTATCACCTCCTTTTTTCTGATAGCCATTCCTCTCCGTATGCACCCAAGCATCCTTCTAGCTTTTGTCGTCGTCTTTTCTACCTGTTTAGCTACTTTAAGATCATCAGACACAACCATGCCTTGGTCCCGCTCTTCTTAGTGGACAAAAGTACTTCACCCCCTATACTATTGCTCCCTTGGATTGCTGCAGCCCAAATTCATGACCTTACATTTTATAGAAACATAGAAACCTTACATTTTATAGAAACATAGAAACCTTCTCTCACCTTGCCAATTCCTCTTGCAGGCACTTGTCATTTTACTGAAGTTAGTGTTTTTGAAGTTTAGGACTTTGTGCTTGCTGTGATTGGACTCTGTCTTGTCTTTTATCTCAAACCATACTGTATGATGATCTCTGCTGCTCACATGGGCACCCACCTGGACATTTGAAACGCTATCTCTTTTGATGAGTACTAAATCCAGCATCGAACTTTCCATGGTCAGTTCCATCACCATTTGTTTTAGTAATGCATCTTGGAAGGCATGTATATATATTTTTTTTACTTTTTTCCAGATTTGCAGAAGGAATACTCCAATCCACATTGGATAGATTAAAGTCACCCAATATGATCACTTCCCACTTCATGGCTACCTTTGCAGTATCAATAATCAAGTCTCTATCCATTTTTTTTTTCAGTTTGAGTTGGAGGCCTGTAGGCTACACCAGTATGGATGATAGTGCTGTCTCCTCTTTCCAACACTATCCACAGTGCTTCTTCTTTTCCCAATATCCCCTGCATTTCAGCAGCTTTAATACTGCTTTTGACATATAGGGCTACTCCTTCTCCTTTTCTGCCTTCTCTATCTCTTCTAAATAAATCATAGCCAGCTCTGGCTATATTCCATTCATGTCACTTGTTAAACCATGTTTCTGCAATGGCCACAATTTCCAAGTCCATTTCCACCATTAGGGCTTCCATGTCAGGAACTTTGTTGGCTAGGCTGCATGCATTTGTGCTCATTGCTTTTCAGCATTTGATGACTGGCTTGCTTGTATTTTGCATGGATTTTGTTCTGCATGCCTCTTCCCACTTGCCATTGGTGTGTGGGTTACTAGTGTGGCTGTTTTCAATGTTATTATGTTTTTGCTGGGAGTAACGTGCTGAACTTGTTCTTCTCCATTCGTCACCCCCTTTCCCTAATTTAAACGCCTGTCTATGTAATGGCTGAATTTTTCACTTAGGATCCTTTTCCCTGTGAAAGAGACATGTAGTCCATCCACACAGTATAGCCTCTTGTTGTTCCATCTATTTCCCCAGTTGCCAATATATCTTAATCCTTCTTGTTTGCACCAGGTTTGGAGCCATGTATTAAAGTTGATTATGTTGATTTCATTGTGTGTCCATATGGGAAGGTTAACACACCAGGGATGTCCTGTCGCCTCCCGTTTGGATCTTGATGGACTGTCAGCCATGCTCAGACATGGATATGTACCATTTATTTATTTATTTGTTACATTTTTCTATACCGCCCCTTCCAGAGATCAGGGGCGGTTTACATATAACTAACATCTTACATAGAACAACTGATTTTAGAACTATTTACATAAAAACTTGCAGCACTTAACAACTTAACATATTTAGAACTATTGACATGCTGTTTGAAGGAAAATGTTGCCTGTACTTTGGGTTGGAGTATGCGGTTAATGTGCCTGTGAGTTCTTGGAGATGTTTTGTGTTGTGTTTTGTGTTCTGTAGTGTGCAGTGAAGAGTTATGTTTTGAGTGATTTTTTAAACTGCTGGAGATCCTTGATTGAGCAGATTGATAGAGGTAAGGAGTACCAGAGGGAGGGGGGCAGTGAAAGTGAATGCCCTGGAGCTTGTGGCTTGCTTCATTTTCCTGAATGTGTTTGGGATCTCAAGTGAGTGAAGTGCAGTTTCTCTTCTGGTTCTTGTGTTTGGGGGGATCTGGATGAGTGTAGAGAGAATGGATGGAGCTATATTGTTCAGTAGTTTGAAAGTAGTGGTGAGTGTTTTGAACTTTATTCAACTTGCTATTGGGAGCCAATGGAGATCATATAAGATGGGGGTGATACTGTCAGTTAGTGAGGTTTTACAGATGATTCTTGCAGTGATGTTCTGTGCTCTTTGGAGGATGTGTAGGTTTTTGGCGGGTAGACCCTTCAATAGGCTGCTGCAGTAGTCAAAGTGGGGTGTGATAATCTCTTGGATTATTGATCTGTAGTAGTTTTCTTCTAGGAATGGCCATATGTGTTGAATTGTTTTTAACTTGTAAAACACTGTTTTCACTGTTTGTTTCAGGTGGGGGAGCATGCTGAGTGTTTGATCAAGGGTTATACTGAGGTAATTGACCTCATTCTTGATTGGGAGGGTAGCGGAACTCAGGGTGATGTTTTGCGGGAGGGTGTGGTTTGGGTTTTTTGTGATGTACATGGCTTCTGGTTTTTTTTTTTAAATTAATATCAAGGTTGTTTGCATTGAGCCATAGTTTGGTTTCATTAATGCAGTCAGATAGGCTTTTAAAGGAGGGGTTATTCGTATCTATGCAGATGGACAACATGATGTCATCCACATAGATATAGTACTTTATGTTGAATTTTTTGAATATGTAGGTGATAAGTTGTAGGTAAAGGTTAAATAATAAGGTTGATAGGGCAGAGCCTTGAGGAATACCTTGGTCTTGTGGGAAGGTAACCGGGGGCTCATTACCTAGTTGTATGCGTAATCTGTGATTCGAGATGTAGGATATAAACCATTGTAGGACTGTTCCTTCTATTCCAATTTGTGCTAGTCTGGCTATGAGGGTGTTGTGATTGATATTAACGAATGCAGAGGCAATGTCTAAGAAAATTAAAAGGAAGGTATATTTGGGGTTATCTAGCCAACGGATGAGGTGGCCAAACAAGGATATCAATAGGGTTTCAACTCCTTGAAAAGGTCAGAAGCCAAATTGATGGTTGTCTAGGGGGGCGTTGAAGTCTACATAGTCCTGGAGTTGTATTTGGATGATTTTTTCAATTATTTTAGCAACAAAGGGAATGCTTGCTATTGGTCGGTATGAGCTGGGTTCACTCTTGTTGAGTGATCTGTTCTTTAGTATAGGGCGTATGGAGGATATCTTTAGTTCTGTGGGCATGGTAAGGATTGATTTACTATGTGAAGGAGGTATGGGGTAGTTCTGCCTTTGTATGCTTAATCCAAGAGACAGGACATGGATCCGGGGGGATGTGGTTGTGTTAATGTTTGTTATTGTATTTATAAGGTGTTTCTGGTCTATTTGGTGGATGTTATTCCATATATTGTGGTTTATCGGTGGTTCAAGAGTAGGGGGTGTTGGATGGGCTTTTGTTTTTTAGCTTGGTAGCAAAGTAGTCAGCAAGTGTTTATGGTTTTATGTCAGTAGTGTCTTATTCCTTTTGGTTGTTTCTGGTCTGTGTTTTCACAAAGGCGAACAGCTCTCTTGGTCTGTTGATTGCCCGGTTTAGGATCCTTGTGTGGTAGTCTCTTTTAGCTTGGTTTATTGCATTTTTGTATGTATTGAGCAGGGTGAGGTATAGTTGTTTGTTTTCTTGTGTCTTGGATGATCTCCATCTCTTTTCAAGGCTTCTCAGCTGCTTCTTTAATTTAGTGAGTTCAGGGGTATACACTTTTCAGATTTTTTTTGTGGGTGTTTTGTGGATTTGCTAGAGGGGGGTCTGCTGCTGCTTGTATGACTATGCTGCAGGTGTTAAGGGATGCGTTTGGGTCAGGGGAGTCCATTGTAAGGTGGGGTAATGTGTTTTCTATAAATGCTTCTTTGTTAAAGTATGTGAACCACTTTGTTAGGGGTGCTTCAGTAGGTGTGCTGTCCATGGCAGTTTCCAATGGGATCTGGAGGGCTATAAGGTGGTGGTCTGACCATGGGACTTCTTGGATAGAAGGAGCTGTAGTTTTAGGGTGGGCTGCAATTGGGGCAGGGAGGAAGACCAGATCGAGGGAGTTTCCTTTCTTGTGGGTGGGCTGGTTTATGATCTGATGATATCCCATGTGGGCTATTTCATCAAGGAATGATGTGGTGTGTGAGAGGTGCAGTGATGGGAGGTTGAGGTCTCCCAGGATGATGTGTGGCTTTCTGAGAGAATCCGTGCAAGCTACCTCGATGATTGGGGTTAAGTTGTTATGGTCTGGTGATGGGGCCCTGTAAATGAGGGAGAGTGAGAAGTTCTTGTTTCCAATTCTGAGTATATCTATCCTGTCTAGGCTGGTGGATGGGGAGGGGGTGGCTTTGAGTTCTGATCTGCATAGGATGAGAACTCCACCTCCCTTCTTGATTCTCTGGAGCAGTTAAATAGGTCATAGCCTCTTATTTGTAGTATTTTTAGTAGGACAGTGTCTGTGGGAGACAGCCAGGTTTCCGTGACACAGAGGATGTCGGGCTTCTCTTCGTGGGTCAAGTCCGTAAATGGTATTTTATTTCTTATCGAACGTGTGTTGATGAGGATGCATTTTAGTTGGGCTGGGAGGTGGGTAGGGTGTGCAGTGTAATTCAGTTGTGTGTTGCAAATATGTACCAGTCTGGAGCGGTATCTGTTTTGTCTATTTGCATATGTATGTTTTGTTGCATATGGTTGTAGGTTGTTTCTATTTGGGTGGTGTATAATTGGGATGGGACTAGTGTGTGTGGTTTGGACGAGTGAGAGAGTGTTTTTTATTTGGTATGATATGAGGAGGATGTAGATTATATTGTGAATCAGTTTATGGGGATCCATTGTCTGTATTGGGGTGTATAATATTGCTTTGTGTCAGTAATTCAGGAGGGGTAGTTGAGGGACTGGTTGGGGTTTTATATAGGTCTTTACGGCTAGGTTACTAAGTAGTTACTGAAATACATATTTGAATATCAGTTACAGTCTGGGTTATTATAGTACTGAAATACAAACTTGGATGTTAATTACAGGCTAGGTTATTATGTAGTACTAAAACACATACGTGAGTGTATATTGAGGCTGGTGATCAGGAATATATGGTACAACAGAGGCATTTGAGTGATATTACATAGAGGCTTTGGGATCAACTTACGAGTTTCTTCTGGCTGGATTCAGTCTGGTGTTTGAAGCTTCGTTCTTCCTCCTAAGGGCCATGCCAAAGGGCCCTTTGGCGAGGCCCTCAAGCGCAGGCATGCCAGAGGCGCGCTGGTGTTTTATAGCTGTGCTTTGCCGCTGGAGAAGTTCAGTGGGAGGAGTTACCCAGCTGTGTGTAGCTGGTTCAGATGGTTTCAGATGTTTCAGGAGCAGGCTGCAGGAGGGAGAGGGAGTGCTCAGTTTGTTTCCCTTTTCAGGTGTGCTTGCAGCCCCAGGATGGTGAAGCAGGAGCAGGAAGGCCGAGTTTCAAGCACACAGTCTCACCTCGCCCGATGATGGTGGATGCTGGATTGCTTTCAGATGGTTCAGCAGCAGGCTGCAGGAGGGAGAGGGAGTGCTCAGCTTGTTTCCCTTTTCAGGTGTGCTTGCAGCTCCAGGATGGTGAAGCAGCAGACCCTACATTTGTGCTGCAGGTGATAGTGCAAGAGGAACATGCCCTATCTGGACCACTGAGTGGTGAAGACCTGCACTGTGGACACACAAATGGGAAGGATGTTTGTATTCTGTGAGTAGCAGGACACCTCAGCACTATTGCCTATACACATATGCAAGCCCCCTTCACCCCAAGGAAAGAACAGGAGTATGAGTGTGTCCAGGATTTACTAACCCAGCAGCCATCCAGGGCCATATCTCTCCTTCTATAACTGCTGGAAGATTGCTGAGTGACATAATCTAGGAAACTTGGGTTCACCTCAGAAACTTGCAACCTCAGTCAGGTTGATCATATGCACATCACACACCACCTGCACATTCAGGGGGTTCATGTACTTGAAATGAGGTACAGAAATCATATCCAGAGGGAACAGAGACAAGTCTTCTTTAAATGCCCCTTGTCTCTACTACACTGTACCTAGTAACAGCATCAGCATGCCACTAAGAGGGAAGGAGATGGCCTCAGTACTAGGGTGGAGGGCTGCAACTTGCGGCTAACATTCACGGCGGCAACACCATACAACAGCACATACCCTAAACTCATTCATAGGCCAGTGAACCATTTTTTTACAATTTTTAAATGCATCTAAAACCTTAAAAAATTGTCTCTGTTCCCTCTGGATATGATTTAGATAACACCTGGTTTTGTGATCCCTTGTACTCTCTCTTTTCCTTTTTATGCTGCAGATAATGGCATGTGGGCTGGGAATATGGGAGTGGACCAGTCACTGTTTTATGGGCTGGCATGTGTGGGGGATGGCCCAGGGCACAAGGTTTGAAAGGAGTCATGCCCATACCATGCGTTGGAGGCATGCCATCATGGCGGGTACACTTAGCTTCTGGTCTAAGGCTGGCATTATCTGAACCTGTGCTAGCAGCATTATTTGTGGTGGGGAGTGTCACTAATGTACACACATTCTAGATGTGTGCTGCTACTCATGCCCTCTCTCTACCTCATCCCTACCTTAATCCCCCCCCCCCCCCAATAACACAGAAATTGGGTAGCATGGGATTTTTAGCAAGGACTCCTTTTTAGCATGCACATCCACTTACTGCAACCCCATGCTATGTACTTGGCTCATGTTAAAACCTGGACTGCCTGGTAGCTTACTTTAGTAAACATGCTCCTAAAAGCACTACCCACTATCACTGAATATGGACCCCATTATTTAAAAAAAAACAAAAAACCTTTTCTGTGGGGGTTAAAATTCAAATTTTCCCAGATCTGTGTGCTACCCAAGCACGTCAGAAGCAATTTCTTTCTCTTAGGGCTAAGGTGCTAGTTCTTTGTGCTTGTTCCTGAGTTCCTCTGTAAGTGTATAACACATCAGGTGATTCCACACATCTGGAGAAATTTCTACTTGATAAAGCCTCTTTGTCTGCTGAATGGATTAACTTGTAGCATTTAAGTAAATCATGGTAGTTTGGGTGAATATCTAAATGAGCACAAAATATGTTAGCCTCGGGGTGTGTAGCAGCGGAACCCGCAAGTTTTCAGTGCCACTAGCTATGTTAGTGCTGCTGATATCCCCCTAAGCAGCATTTACTGAACATGGTTTGCAGGTCTGTAAACCGTGTAAATGCCTTTGAATATCGGGCCCTAAAGTTTTAGCGTTGCAATCTTCTTTTCATTAATCATAAACACCTGAGAATTCATATACTGGTAAAGGTTCAGTGACTATGATTGTCTTTCCATATTTTATTGGAGCATCTTAGTGAGCTTCATAAGTGGCAGAAGAGGGAGGGGTCTGCCCCATGGCCAGCCTGGCACCCTTCCCTAGCAGTGAAAGCCCTTGAACGCCTTTGCAGATCCTTTCAAAATAAACATTTATCAGATAGAAATATCTGTGAATGGCTTCATTTACTTAGGGGCGCAGGAGTTCCATCTATTGGGCTGCCTTCTCATTATCATCACTATTTAGAAACTGAGGCCGAAGACCCTCAGGGGGAGGCAGCTTATAGGTCACGGAGTGGCATCAGTCCATAAAAATGTCACATGCTTTGGAGGGTGGTAGAGCAGGTTTATCCCCATCTATCCAGGCATCTGAAACATGACTTTAATAGTACAAAAGTCCTTCTATCATACACGTCTACCCATGGCCATCTTGTAGCTCTCCTGTGCTTTATGCTTGAGGTTGGTAATAGAAGCCCGTAATCATGCCTCTATGTCTTGTTGTTTATTTATTTAACCCTTTGAAGGCCTACTTTAAATTTTTAATCCACATTCGGCAGCTGGGTTAATTTTTGTATATTTCAGGAAAATTGTACCCGTCATATTCAATATGTTCTAATAGTGATTTTCCTTCTGCTATGGTCATATTTATTTATTTATTTTTATTTATTTATTTATTTAACTTGTCTTATATACCGCGCTCTTTGTCATCAGTGCGGTTTACATTGAAACAATATAACACTCGGTCAGCTAAAGTTGGCCATCGTTTACATAGAACAGGGATTTAACATGGAGGTAAACACATGGGGAAACTATTTACATTTCAAGTACATTACATACTGGAGCTAATTTCACTGTGAGTTTTTGCAGTCATATGGCAGTGGTATGAGATTGTCAGTGTGAGGGAGGGTGAAGGGGGGTATCTAGATGTGTAAAATGCATGAGAAAAAGGTGGTGTTTGAGGGCTTTTCTGAACAGCCTAAGGTCCCTGATTGCTCTAATGCTGGGAGGGAGTTTGTTCTAGCATCTTGGAGCATAGTTTAGGAATGCCCTATTGATGGTGGTCTGGTTGAGTTTTGTAGAGTCACTTGGTATTATTAGCGTGTCTGCTGCCAGTGATCACCTAGATCTGTTTGTAGTGTGTGTGATGAGGTCAGAAATAGATGCAGGTGGCATTTTGTTGAAGGCCTTGAAGGTAATAAGGAGGGCCTTATATAGGATTCTACAGCTTATTGGAAGCCAGTGGAGTTCTTTTAGAATGGGGGAGATGTGGTCATTCCTTGAGGCTCCGCAAAGGACACGGGCTGCTGCATTCATGGCTAACTGTACAGGGTTGAGTGTAATCTTTGGGAGGCCATGCAATATTATATTGGCATAATCGAAGTGCGGTGTGACTAGCGCTTGGAATATGGTGCGGAAGTCACCGGGTTCAATCATAGGTCTCAAGTGCCGCAGGGTTTTGATCTTGAAGTAGACGGCTTTTACAGTATGTTTTATGTGCTCCTTAAAGTCCAACTGTTGATCGAGTATGACCCCAAGATAGCATATATTGGATTTGACTGGAAGTTCTGTGTCTCTGACTTTCAGTGTTGGTGGAGGAGAGAAACCTTTATTCCTTGTGATTATTAGGACTTCTGGGTTTTTTTTAAATTTATACAGAGGTTTTGGGTGAGTAGCCAATCAGTTATTACATTGAAGCAGTTGATTAACACTGTATAGTCTGGGCAAGTGGTAGTTATGGGTTTGAATAGCAACATGTAATCTGCGTACATGAGGCAAGATATGCCGAAAGAGCGGGTAATGTCGCAGATTGGCTGCATATAGATATTAAAAAGCAGAGCAGAAAGGGAGGAACCTTGGGGTACACCCTGTTTCTGCTGAAAGGGTTCGGATGTGGTGTTACCAATATGGACTTGTTGCCATCTTCCTTCGAGGTAGGATTTGCACCAGTTCCATGCTTGGTCCCGGATTCCCTTCTCATGAAACCGCCTTAGGAGCTGCACGTGGTCTACGGAGTCAAACGCTGCTGCTATATCAAGGAAGATTAGTGCAAAGCCCTTCTTGACGCTGTCTATTCCATTGATAAGTGTACTGGTTAATGTTGTAAGTAGAGTTTCTACTCCGTGGGCTTCTCTGAACCCATGTTGGCATGGGTCTAATGGGGAGGATGAATCCACATGCTGTTGAATCTGTCTCTGGATCAACTTCTTGAGAATTTTAGCTAGTAATGGGATACTAGAGATTGATCAGTAAGAATCTTCTTTTTTTGGATCCAGCTGGTTGTTTTTTAGTAATGGACGTATGGATGTATGCTTGAGAGCATCTGGGAAGGTTCCAGTTGCGAAGGACAACTTGGCAATGTTGGCTATGAATGGGCTGAGCTCAGAGCGCATAGTCCTGATCCAATGGGCTGGGCAGGGGTCAGTTGGTGCAGTCGTGGCGTTGATTGAGGCAATGACTTCATCAATGGTCTTCGCTGATGGGGGTGAGAGTTTGGTAATTGGAAACTCCATGTAGGGAGTCTTGGAGGGTTCTTGTGATGTTGTTGTATTTATCTTTACTGCTTTGGACTGAATGTAGTTCACGTATGCCTGAGGCTGAATACATTCCTGTGGAGGTGGGGAAGGTTGGTTTGTAAAGGATTTTACTAAGTTGAATAGGTCTCTTGGCTTATTTAGTGAGCGGTTGAGGATCTCAGTGTGAAATTCCTTTCTCTTGGCCCAGGTTGATTCGCGATGGAGTTTCAGATATTCTAAATAGATGACTTGGTCAGAAGTACTATGGGTAATTCTCCATTTTCTCTCCAGTTTTCTGAGATGGAGCAGGGAGGTTCGAAGCTCAGGGGAGAACCATGGACCAGATTGCTTTTTAGCGGGTCCTCTGTCAGGTGCAGCCTTTTTGATGGTGGCCGGCTGTAGAGCATATAATGAGAGGGTATCATTCCAGTTGGACACCATTTTGTTGAGGTTGTCTGTTGGTCGAGCAAGTTTTGGGAGTGCGTTGTTCATGATCATCTCCCTGTCAAGTTGCTTAAAGCAGGTGACTCTTGGTATATCCGTTATGTTTGAGCGATGGCGTGTGGTTTGTTGCATTGGTATCTGAAATGTTATCAGGTTGTGGTCTGACCAGGGAACAGGAGTGATGGACAGCTCAAATTGTTTTATCATACTCGGAACTGAATGGGGGACGAAGATTAGGTCCAGTAGGTTCCCTCCTTGATGGGTGGGGTTAACCACTACTTGCTTGTAGTTAAGGTTGGACATTGCTTTTAGGAAGGTTTTGGCTAGGGCGGGTTGAGTAGAAGCAAAGTTAAGGTCTCCCAACAGCCAGTTAGGTTTGGAGGGGTCTTCCGGATTACATGCTAAGTCAATAATGTCTGAGAGTTCATCTGATCCAGTACTTGGTGCCCTGTAAATGAGGTTAATAGTATTGAATTTATTGGTAATAGTTAGCGTGTTCAGGTTTTGTGTGCTCTTGGTCAAGATAGCCCGATATCGTAGCACTGTTTTTGCAAGTACCAGTACACCTCCACCTCTTCTGTTTTCCCTGTTACAGGTGTAGATCGAGAAGTTAGGTGGTGTGAGGTGATTTAGTATGATGTTTTCAGTGTCGGAAAGCTATGTTTCTGTGACCATTAGTATGTCTAGATTGTGGGTGGCTATTAGGTCTGTGATTACAGGCAATTTGTTACGGGCCTAGGGTGCATTGATGAGTGCACACCTAAGTTCTCGCTGAGGTTTTGCTTCTTTGTCCTTTGTAGTGGTTGTGGTTACTATAGATACATAAAGTAAGTGTGACTGTCTTTTATGATGAGGGCTTGGGGGTAGTTGGTGTTGGTTGTTGTAGTGTTTCCTGCTTGCACTTTGGATTAGCTGGATAGGGTTGTGGCCATTTACATACGCAGAAGAATCATGGAATGTGCTGTCTAGTGTGTAGATTAGGGCAAGAGTAACTAGGGAGAAGGCCATTTATGTTGCTGCCCAGGGTTAGCTCTAAGTCAATGTGTATTGTATGGGGTGGTAGGTGTGTTTTCAGGTGGGGAGAGGGGTGGGAGCAGGTAGGTCAGGATGTAGAATAGGGGCGAGCGGTTCGATGTACAGGTTTAGACTGGCTCTCGTGTTTGGATTAATGTTCCAGGAAGGTTGATTTGGTACACTACTCGAGGGAATGACTTTGAGGTTATGTTTGCAGTTAGCTATACTTAGTATAGAGTTCAATTACTTAGCGGCGGATACATTATAACAGATACTTGTAATAAATGTTTTGTAACAGATGTCTGCAACAGGTACTTTGTAACAGATTCTTTGTACAGCAGTCTAGATTACATCAGGCAAGTACAGGGGATATCAGACTTATGATGGTGTCAGGTGGGGATTAATTTATGAACATTTGCAGTGTAACACGTTTTTTACTGGTTAGAGTTCAAGTACACTTACAGTCTTAGTTGTTCTAAGGTGTTCAGTTTTACTGTCTTAGAGGTCGTGTACGTGGTCCGCTGGCCTTGTGGCGTTTTGATAGAGAATGGTTGGCTTCGGCACTTTCTGGGTGAGCTGAGTGCTATTGAGTGCTCAGGTGGGTCTCTGTTGCTACTTTGGGGGTCCTCGCCTAAGGGCCATGCCAAAGGGCCCTCTGGCGAGGCCCTCAGGCACGGGCCCGCTAGGCGTGGGTGCGCCCAATGTCGCTTCTTTTTAAATGTTGCCCGGGCTGCCCCGATTGGGCAGGGGGACTGCAGGGCATCCTCTTCTGTGCCGGCGTGCTCGATCCCTCCTGGGAGAGCCGCGGCTGGCCGGAGAGTGGAGGAGGCAGGAGAGGAGCTTGCGCCCGATGGCGCTTCTTTTTAAATGTTGCCCGGGCTGCCCCGATTGGGCAGGGGGACTGCAGGGTGTCCTCTTCTGTGCCGGCGTGCTCGATCCCTCCTGGGAGAGCCATGGCCGGCCGGAGAGTAGAGGAGGCAGGATTATATATCATGTATTATATACCATTTGATAGGAATATTTAGTCAGAATTTTGGATCCGGAGAGTTTTAGGCTCGGCCTGGAAAGGGTTAACAGGGTTTTTTTTATACCGCTTTATCATTTCAGTCAAAGTGGTTTATATTGTAACTTATACTTGGTAATGTATATTAAACAGGGGCATTCATAACTTGGATTTTTCTGTTTAGAGTTGTACCTGCCCTCCCATGCATGTTACCCCTCTCTATGCCTTTGTTTAGGATTATACCTGCTCTGTGCAGTTACCCCTCTATTTTCTGAAGTATAAAAGTTATTTGTTTGCTTTGATTGCATTCCCATTGCTATAAAAGGTTCTTTTGTGTCTGTGCCATGTCTTTTTAATTCAGTCACTGCTTTTGCCTCCACCACCTCCACGGGGAGGGCAATCCAGGCATCCACCATCCTTTTTGTGAAAAAAGTATTTCATGACTTTGTTTTGAGTTTACCTCCTTTCAGAGTCATTTCAAGTCCTCTAGTTCTACTGCCTCTGTCTTTGATTGTCCCCTGATTGTTGAGAGTGAAAGGCCCTTCAGTTTCTGCAGCTTCTCTTTTTCCTCACAGGTGACCTAATTGTAGAGTTTATGCAATCTATATCCAGCAATACATATGAAAGATAAGCCCGTTTCATTGTCCTGCTGCTGTTACTCAAAGAAAGCAATATATTTATGGATTCTGCTGAGAAATACATTAAGAAACCAAATTACAGAGAGTAAGATGGCCAACTAACTTATGAATATAGTGGCCCCCAGAAGCTTGCAATGTTGAGAGAGAAGAACATAAAAGCATGCCATAATGGGTTAGATCAAGGTCCATCAAGCCCAATATCATATTTCAAGCAGTGGTCAATAAAGGTCACAAGTACCTGCAGGTTCCCAAAAGGTACACAGATGCCACAATGCATATCATGGGGTAAGCAGTGGATTTCCCTGGTCCTCTATAATAATGGTTTATGGGCATTTCCTCCAGGAACTTGTCCAAACCTTTTTTTAAAACCCAGCTACACTAACAACTTTTAACTACATCCTCCAGTAACAAATTCCAGAGTTTGATTACTTGTGGAGTGAAAACATATTTTCCCTTATTAATCTTAAATGGACTGCACTGCAGCTTCATTGATTGACTCCTATTTATACTTTTTGAAGAGTAAACAACCAATCTGCGTTTACCCATTGTACTCCATTCATTAATTTATAGACATTTATAATATCTCCCCCCAGATGTCTCTTTTTCAAGCTGAAGAACCCTAACCTTTTAAGCCTCTTCTCATAGGGATATCCTTTTTGCACTTAGTGCACCATAGTTTTGTGGGTTAAGGTACAGTAGGTAAGTGAAAACACTAGCCTCACTTTAGTAAAAGATCATCAGAAAACTCAAACCAATCCTTAACTAAGACCGCACAGTATGCCAAGCAGTCATCTCCCCCATTCTGGGCTATGGAAACTCATTATATCAAGGCCTTCCCAAGCAGACTAGTCACCCACTTCAATACTGCAGCGTGCATTATCACGGGCACTACAAAATCTGAACACATCACACCCATACTGCGACTGTTACACTGGCTTCCAATAATCGCAAAGGCAAAATTCAAGACAATCCTGAACATATTCAAAGTCATCCACCACTGCTCGGCAGACGCACTCTAGGGCATAATAATCAAGGACATCGGTAGCAGACCTAGGAGAGCCAACAACTCCCTGAGGAATTAAGGGTCCTTAATGACACCAAGGACTTCCGCAAATTTCTCAAGACCCTTCTGTTCACAGAGTCCTATAGCAAGTAACATAAGATGCCAAGCACTGGATTCCTCCGCAAATGGCCCACCGAAAACCCACACCCAAAAGAGAACTAAATGCAGATAGCCTGTACGTGTGTATGTCTTATCCCACCCCTTTCCTGTTAAATGAATACCTACAATTGTGTTGCTGTCCACTTTGACTGAAGGATAAGGTGGTATACAAAGCTGGCTAAATAAATAACAGGGCCCCTGAGCCTGTTGAGTTTAGAATTCTTAGCTTTTCAGAAATATAAAACAAGTTTTAACATTTTCAAATATGTTTCCATAAGACATAATGGTAACTACAAAACTGCAATAATAGTTAATGATTATGTCAGTTTGAAGGAGCTAATTTCTTCATAGCTTGGATTCAAAGAGGTGAATAAAATGGACATACTGTATACACTAAGTTGAATGGGTATTTTGGGCCAGATTAGAAAAAGTTAAAGGTGTGTCTGTGGAAGTTCTTCCTCTTACATGTTGTGAGGATCATTTTATCTGATACATCTCAATATGCTTGTTTTCATAACCAATATATTGTTAATATTTCTCTTTATAGCAGCTGATATTCCATGAAATCCAAATATTTTTTACTCTTCGGCCTCTAGGCACCCAAAGAAATGTGGCTGAATCAAGCTGATGCTGTGCTAGGCTTTTTGCTAGTCATTAAATCAGGCAATCAACTTCAAGCAGTAGACTTTTCATCTTTTCAATATGTGTTGATTAATGATCAGTGTGCATGGTAGTTTGTTACCTGTTCCAAAATTACACAGCCTTAGGGTTTCTTAACCGAAAGAGCTGTTATGGTACTGAAAATTTGAAGCAGATAATTTATTTTCTCAGTATAAAGAAAAGTAGGTATTGTGTTCATTAAATTTAGAAGCATATGCAATCCATTGTTCTACTAGTACTTAACAGTATAGAATACTTGAAACTCTATTTGCCAGTACTACTCGCTGATGTTGTTTGGTGAATAGATACTGTACAATGTCATCAAAACAGGAAGTTTGCTTATTGAACAAGTTGAACATCTTGCTTTTAGTACTGCAAGAAATGATAGTCGATGGTTTTGCATAACGCAGCCCTGCTTTATGGGAAAAAGAGAAGAAGATGGCAGAAGACTGGATACACAAAAAGCTACTATTCAAATAAAGAGACATCAATGTAATATGAACCACTGTATACGTAACAAAAATAATGAGGCTTTGCAAGTAGTTATTAATACTTCTAAATCTTTGGGGTATTGGATTGTCAGGATTTTTTTAATGCAATGTGCTGTTTTTCCATATTTGTAAAGACTAAAATAGTTTCCATTTTACTGAAGTGTTGGGAGGGGAAAGAAATATACAGGGGATGTCTCTTTTCTTTTCTTTTCTTTTTTTGTTTCTATGTCATGAATATTTTTAATTTCATTAAAATTAGAACTGATGTTTTGCTTTCCTCTATCAATTACCATTATTGATAATCATTTCTATAAAACTAGCATGGTGCATAATTTCATAAGAGATGGTCCCTGCTCGGTAGAGCTCACCATCTAGTCGAGACAAATATATAGGGCAACTCAGATTTTGGCAATTTCATTTTTCAAAAAAATGTTAAATAAAACAACAACAAAAACCAAAAAGGATGTGGTCAGGAAAAACAGAGGTTAAGGCTCAGCAGATTGGGGCTTTAGACTAGATTTAAATAATGTGAGAAAGGGAACATGATGCACTAACCCAGGAATTCTATGTCAGGCATCCAACACAACAAGGTGGAAAACATCAAGCCAGGAGTTTGTGGAGGAAAAGAGTGATTTGCTCAGTGAGAAGAGTTCATGAGGAAGGATGCAGAGAGAGAAAAGAGAGAGGAGCTATAGAATGAATGCACTGTTGGTGAGTAGGATAAGCTTGAAGTATATCAAGAAACAAGCTTTATGCAAATAGTAAAACTGATTGGTGTGAAGGCCATGTAGTTGGCTATTTTTGGCCTATTTTATAAAGCAACATGGGGGGGGGGGGGCGCATATTCAGCTGTCGTGGCCAGCACACTTAAAGTGGCTGGCCAGCAATGCTTTAATTTAAATCCAGATATTCAATGCTGGGATGATATACAGCCACCAGTATTGAATAGTTGTATGCTTGGATAACAAAATAGCTATCCAGTTAAAAGCTCTGATCAACTGGAGGAGTGGTCTAGTTCTTAGTACAAGGTGCCTAGGGTTGGGGGTTCAAGTCCGACTTGGGGACAGCAATCTCAGGCTGGAGGGACTGGGATTTCTAGTCCTATAGGCACTCCTTGTGGTCTTGGGCAAGCTACTTAACCCTCCATTGCCCATGTTCCCTGTAAGTATAAGTGTATGTGTCTCATATCCCCTTGTGTTTAATGTATCCCCCAATTGACTGCTTTGACCTGGTGAAAAGCAGGGTATAAATAAATAGCTAAATAAACTGCTGGCCAGAAAATTAGCTGGTTAAGCTTAACAGGTTAGGAGCTGAATATCAATGCAGAGCAGATCTACTAACCATGTTAATCCTCTAGAATATGCTTCCAGTAGGGGGTCTATTTATCTTTAGAAAATATGAGGGATAAAACTCAGGAATAGTGGCTAAATTAGAAGCCATGGACATTTACACCTTCTTGGGAGCCGGCATAAATGTTAGCATATAAAGTACACACCTATGCATAGATTTTATAAAATGTACACTTAAATTGTGATTCTATCTTTGCTCCACCCAGAATATACCCCCAATACACCTACACCTGGGTCATACAACCTTTCATTTGAAATTATAGCTAAACGTCACAAAATTCTTCTATAATACCACATTACAAATATGAATATTTTCTTTACCATCTTTTTGTTCTACAGTAAGACCATCTCTCACTTCCATAACTCATCAATAACAAGCTGTGCATGGTCAGCAACCTTTTGAGGGTAATTTTATAAGGGAGTGCCTTGTTAAAGTGCTTCTGAAGGCACTTTGTTAACCTTATTTTATCAAGACAAGTAGCTGCCTAATTGTCTTTAAAAATACTAGGGTAAATGGCAGAGATCACACCTTAATTTAAGACACAAACATTTATACCAATCATAGGGGTATGTTTACTAAAGGTTGTTAAGGTAGCAGGCGGTAGTAGGCGCTAGCAAGCATTAGCGGCAGCGATAAGGGGTGTTAAATGCGAAAAGGATCTGGGCGTGTAGGAGACATTCTGGCATAGAGGTGCTATGGACCATTTAACGTGTGTTAACGGGACAGCGGGCGTTAAGGTATCAAGCATGCACCTTAATGTCCGAAAAATAGCTGTAACCCTAACGCTAAATAAAGGAGCACCAAGGAAAGTCAATATAAAAGTAATGGATGGAAAGACAGGTGGGAGCCGATGGACCTGCCAGATCTGTGGGCACCCCAAGTGGCAGCCAGTAATTTGGATGAGCATGTGGGGGGGCAGATGTACCAATGCACTGGGGGGTGCCAATGTAAAATGGCGCAATGTCAGTGTATGGCATAAGATGGGGAAGACATGTCCCCCAGCAGAGTCAGCAGTGCCAGAATGTGTGCAGAGACAGGAGGACAGAGTAGGGGTAGTGACATGCAGATCAAGCACAAGAGAGGCATGCATGAAGAGCCAAAATGTGGAAAAGAATACCAGTGTAGGCCATGGTGTAAGTAGTCTGCACAAGAAGACATGATTGCACACAGCTGAAAGAGGCAGATGGATGGGCTGAAGGAAGGATGGTGGCAGAGGTGAGGATGATATGGGCTGGCAGCACTGATGTGCCGTAGGTGCCATCCCCAATGTATATGTACTGTGTGTGAAAATGTGCACCACTGCCACTTGGAAAGCCTGATACCAGACATATGGGTCTCACATCTTTCCCAGCCACAGAGCACCATACAACACCCCAGACAAATGTGCAGATATCAACTGGGCAGGTGTCATCCAAACTGGGCAAATGGGGTGCGTATGGACATGAGATAATAACTGCAGGTTGCTATCTGAGGGGTAGGATGTGTGTGCATGCACTGCACAGATGTCATAGATCCAAAGCTACACAGTCACAGTCATTATGGCATACATGATTCATGTTGCACGAGCAGGTTACAGCTGCATGCATGTAACTGCCTATTTGTATACTGCTGCATCAGTGCAGTCATGTTGGGATACCCTGTACTGAAAAAGTTGCAATATCTGATAAAAAAATAACAGGGACTGTAAGAACCTGCAGTCAGCTGAGGCAACGGAGGGTTAGGTGACCTGCCCAAGGTCAGAAGGAGGTATGGGCAATCCATGAATGGTGTTGTATACCTTAAAATGCACAGTAAAACCTTCCAAAGTGTCACAAAAGGAGTATTGGTGGGCATCAAAACCTGATATACTGGGTCCCAAGCCTGTGCCAAATCCATTATACCATACTGCCAAGCAGTTGCCAAACATCTGCAGGGTGAACATATATGATCCCCTGCAACATGCTGTAGCACAGCCAATAAAGCCATGCTCTCAGATGGCATGATGGTGAATAGTCTGTTTGCTGGCCTAAATTGTAGGCAGAACACATAACAAATTATAAGGCTGTGTGTCTGCCTGTCACAGCAGAGCCCTGACTGTTATAGGCGTGAAAATGATCTGAGTAGCTCACAGTTACAAAAAGAACAAGTAGGAATCAAAATTCTGTTTTCTGCTTATGGAGACAATGCACTAACCAGTAGGCTATACCCTCACACCTCTTTGCACAGCAATGGCTAGAAACAAAGGGACTGCAAGTCACTGCCTAAAATGTCTGCTATGTGCGTCTGTATAGGATAGTCCTTCCAGTACCTATGATGCACTGCAGATGCAGAACAGCAGTCTGCAGCTGATCACCAAATGGTGAATGCACTGATCCATCACCTCAGTAAGATGCACTGACAGTTTGTAATACAAGCACAGAGCATCTACAAAATGTGCTACTGAGTGGTTTCTGTGGTCATCCTAAGGGTGAGGATGGGCATCCAGGCCCTGGTCCCCAGAACTTGCACTGCTAGAGAGCTCTGTAGATCCACATAATTGCCAGTGTGTGGTAGTTATTGTCAGTGTGTGGTAGTTATTGTGTGTTATGCTAGTCAGCATATTGTAGGTGGCTGTCACATCAGAGATCTGTGTCCTGCCCCTGTTGAGCAAGGACCTTCTTAAAACAGCACAGGTCAGCATGCATTGTTGAAACAGCAAGTGCAGTGGGGGCTGAGTAGGCCTATGTGGAGCTATTGCCCCCATTCTACTAGTTCTGCTATGACCACAGTGAGCAGAGCAGGAATGGCTTTAGTCTTAGCCATCTGGATCTACCAATCCACCACAGCAAACACAGACTATACCTGCTGCCCACCACAGGACTGTCTCACCCATGCACATACCAAATGGGGACAGTCTGCTGGTCAGCATATGCTGCATGTGCACAGGGCAAGCATGTACACCCTGGTTTGGGAAAAAACACATAGACACCCAGAACGTGGCACAGTGATTGGCCTCCCAGGACAGGAAGTGCACCCACATCACTGGAATAGCACACCATATAAGCACTATGTAGATACATAGCTGTGCCATGGTCACAGCTCCATCAGAGTGAGAATGTCCTCACAGAGTGAATTGTTGTGGCCACTTAGGCCATGCACATGGCAGACAGGCACTATGAAATCTCAGCCATTGATCTTACCTCTGATGCAGACACATCTTGGGCAAACTGCTCTGTTTATGGCCATACCCACAATCGTCTGTGCCTCATCATGCACTTTTGCAGACTAATGCTGGGATCAGCCTAGGCAAAGTGAGGCACAGTGCAGTGAAGAAGGCCACAGAACTTTGGAGAGACATACACTCACACATTGCCGTGCTGTGCAAAAATGGGGATGGTTGGCATTCCTGCCTACCACTTTGGTCTTCATATCAGCACAAGCATCTTTAACATGTGCTCTTTGTCCATGCACTAGCAGCACCCTCTAACATTAACACCTGCTCAGTGTGCTGGTGCTATTAGGCAGACTTCCCATGCAGCTGTAGATAGTGGAGTCTGTGTAGCTGATGGGTGCCTGTACCCTTGCTGGCCAATTCATTCAGAGTTGCACATGGTAGTACTGCACCTGCACTGTAGGTTAATGTTTTTCACAGAGACATGCAACACATGACCCACAGCAGGGTCTTGAACTTGTGACCCTCCACAGCTTTGTGTGTTGAGACACAGAGTTGCCATATGGCTACACAAGCCCCTGAGGCTGACATGTTTATTTATTTATTTATTTAGCTGCATTTATATCCCGCTTTTCACCGGGTCAAAGCGGTTGGGGGATACATTTAACACGAGAGGATATGAGAGACATACACTAATACTTACAGGGAACATGGGCAATGGAGGGTTAAGTGGCTTGTCCAAGACCACAAGGAGCACCTGTGGGACTAGAAACCCCAGTCCTTCCGGCCCAAGGTTGCTGTCCTCTAGTGGGATTTGAACCACTGACCTTCCGGACTGTAGTACCTTGACCCAACCACTAGGCCACTCCTCCCTCCTAATGTTATCCATTAGGTAGATCTGGGAACATGTTGTGATGTGATTGGCATACAGGACCATGACATGGGTCTTGTCTGCTGCAGGCGGGTGCTGCTGCACCTACTGCTGACACCCCCTTAGCATGTTGCCCTGCCAGCATGCTGTCAGTGGGGATGGTGTGCATTACCAACCGGTCCACCATGTGGTTTTGTAAGATGCTTAGGGTACCAGGTCCAGATGGGTGGGGTAGAGACTCACATTGATGGACACACTGTCCCCCCAAAAGACTGCTGCTGCCAGAACACCATTACTGCCTGCTTATGATATATCTTGGTGGGAGGCAGGCAGCTGTCGCTGTGGTATTTCCATGGGCACATGTATTTTGCAGCACCTGTAGCACTACAGCTGCTGGCTCAATCGTCCTCTTCCTCCAGAGCTGGCTTCAGTGACAGTGGGGGGTAGGACTGAGCAGGGTCCCTGCCTAGTGTGCCAGGAAACCTTGGCCTGCCCCATGTGGCGCATCACCTTTCCAAAGCAGCAGCATGTCTGTGTGCTGCCAATGTCGATGTAGGTTCATGACAGCCATCACAGATGTGCCACCTAGGATCTGCCTGTGCCCCAGAAACCCCCACTGCATGACCGACGTGCCACCTTCTTTGCCCCATTTGCACCATCATCATGGTGCCCTTTCATACTTTCTGTTGCTGCTAATGAAGCACTACTATCAATATCTTGGGCTTCCCTGTGTGTGCATCACAGTGCAGATGTTTAAATAGGCTCTCTCCTCTCAAACTCCTCCCTTTCTGCAAGGTTTTACTTGGTGTTAGGGTTCCCAGAATGAAAAGGCTTTAACACACGTTAATGCAACAGGCGATAAGGTTTACACACACTCTCTGCCTCATTAACGCTCACTCTCCACCTACTGCGCCCTTAATGCTGCAGGAGCCTTTAACGCCTGTTAATGTAGTTTTTCACAGCATTAAGGGCACAATGGTGCTGATAACAGGCGTTAACAGCACACTTGCTCCCTTAACGTCCTTTAGTAAACATATCCCATAGAGTTGATGTAATGCCCACACCTATCTTTTCCAAGAATGTATAGAAATTATTAGAACAGGTAATAACATAAGAACATGGGGGGTTACCATCACCGGGGGGGGGGGGGGTTCAAATATATTTACATTTTTGAGAAAACATGAATCAGGATGTGATATCATATCCATAGAATTTGTCTATTTCTCAATGTCAGTCTGTCCAGTGAGCAAAGGAGAGCATGGGGATGGCTTCATTTTGTGTTTCTCTGATCCATTCCCAGGTGAATGCCAAATAACTGGGTTTTTAGTTGTTTCCTAAATGAGGAGAGATCCTTGTTGCTCCTGATTTTGGCTGGAAAGGAGTTCCATAAAGTGAGCATGTATAAATCAAATGCACAGTTACAGGTTTGTTGGTTAAATAGTCGTTTCATGTGGCACAGTCAATAAATCACTTGTAAGCCTGACGTGTTGGTCTTCTGAAGTTCGATCATGATAGCAGGTTACTCATATGTGGAGTTTGTTGCTGGTGAAGCGCTTTATGAACCAGTACCAGGTTTTTATACTTGGTCAGTGCTTCTAGAGGAAGGATGTGGAGATCTCTCAGTATGGGATGATATGGTCATATTTATTTCCTTTTAGTATGATCCTTGCTGTTGTATTGAGGGCTGTCCATAGCGTGTTAAGATTGGTGGTCGGGAGTCCTTGGTATATTGCATTACAATAGTCCAGGTGGGGAAAGGTCATTGCTTGAATGATCGATTTGAAGTTCTGTGGGTCTATAAGTGGTCTGAGGTGCTGTAACATCTTGGCTTTGAAGAATATCACCCTTGCTGTTCTTGCAATTTGTTGTTTGAAGGATAGCGTTTGATTGAGAATGATCCCTAGGTATTTTATGTGTGTTTGGACTTTTATTTGGGATGTTCCCAGGCTGATGTGTGTTGGATGGGTGAAGGTTTGGTCCTCTATCACAAATAAGTGCTTCTGTCTTCTTGAGGTTTATTGCAAGATTGTTTTCCTGGAGCCATTTGGAGACATCATTGAAGCAGCTTATTAGTTGCAGATTTGTTGGATTTCAGTCATGATGGGTCCATAAAGCATAATGTCATCTGCGTATATGTGGGAGTTGACATTATGGGGTATGTTTACTAAACTGCGTTAGTGCAAATCACGTTAGGAGCCGCGTTAGTGAAAGGAAAGCCAAAAAAGGACATGGGCGGGACATCCTAACCACTAACGCGCGTTCCAAAAACTAACAAGCGTTACAGGGCGCTGTGGCGCATTACTGCACGTTAATCGTATGAAGGCGTACAGACACAAAGCACTGAAACAGAGCTGTAGCACAATGGTTAGTGTACTGACCGCTATTACAGGCAGCATGGGTTCGAGTCCCCGGTGTGCCTAACGCAGAAAGCTGGCCCAGGCATCACCCTGTACATTACATAGGGAATGAGGAGGCATGTTTTTCTTTACGTTGAGTAGTGGTGCCAGAAACACACCCTCGCAGTGTGCCTAGCCATGTGCGTGGCTGCGTGTGTTGGTACGTGCATTGGTGCGTGCGTACAATCGTGCGTGGGTACGTGTGTTTTTACCAGCGTGGGCACCTAATATTGCAGACTCTTTAGGGTGTCCTGCACCTATGCATTATGCTAACAGATGTACGTGTGATGGCCTATGGTGTATCTGAGCCTGTGAGCAGGTGCTGGATTTACCCAGGGTTGGATTGTGCCAGTCACACCCATGATGCACTGCACATGCAAATCAGCCATCCACAGATACACATCATGGGGAATATACCCCCACAGCACCTCAGCCTGGTAGGGGGGAAGTGATCAGGTGCACCCCCACAGTACCTCGGCCTGGTAGGGGGGTACTGACCATGTGTTGTACTGGCACAGAGTAGCTACACACTGTCACATTGTGTGGGTACTGTGCTCACCCTGAGGGTGCAGTGAGGCGCCCAGCACTAGGTCCACAGCACCGTCCATTGCTGAAAGAGGCCATGGCACAGGTCCAAAGCAGTGTTAATGTGTGAGATAGGTAGTTTCTGCAGGAACACCTTGGATATCCCTGTCTGTTTCAGTCAGGTATAGCCCCCATGCACCACCACCCCCCTCCCCCAGGGCTGAGGGTGGCAAACAGGGTCTCCTATCAAAAGATCCACAGTCTACCTCCCTGCAAAGGTGGCAGTAGAGAGGAACATCAACCCCAGTCCTGCTGAGGAACAGACACCCCACAGGGCAGTCAATGCAGCTCTGTACACATCCATAACACAATAGCAGACAGACATTAGGCCTGGATATGGTATGCTGCACCCCACCACTATCTGATATTCCCCTGGTGCAAGCCATCAGCCACTGCACCCTGCAAGCCACTCCATCACAACACATACCAGCTGCAAACAGTCTGCTAGTGCCCAGTGGAGATGCCTGCACCCAGAACTGGGATGTCAGCATACACAGCAAGCAGATACATCAGTAACTGGGCCCCAAAAGGAAACCCATATCTATCACATGAGAGAAATACTAGATAGCACTCTGGGAGTGCCTAGCCATGCTGTGGTCACTGCACAGTCAGGGTGAGAGTGATCTCTCAGCAGGATATACTGAGGTCACCCTGTCTGTGTAGGTGGTGGCCGGGCACTACAATGTGCCTGTCACTGCCCTATGCCCTGTGCAGATGCACCCTGGCCAGGCCACCCTGTCCGGCCTATACCCATGGTACCTTGCTCCTCATTATGCACATTGGCAGCCCAATACTGGCAACATTGCTGGCAGTGTGGGCTGTGGAAGGTGTTTGCAGCCACCACACACTGGATAGACAGACAGCCACCCCCACACCTATGCCAGCATTGTGCTACTATAGAGGTGGTCAGCAGCCATACCCACCACACCAGTCCTGGGCATAGTACAGGCATGGATATGGTACACAAGACTGTTGGGGGTCAATCCCCAGGGTGGTGAACACTGTCAGAGACCAGACCTGCAGCACACACCGCAGACATCAGAATGATTGTTATGGTGGAGCTCAATGAGCAAAATGTGCTTAACGTAGGAATTGATATCTGCCAGTTATCATAGGAAACGTTTGATAGCTGTGTACCATATGCCCAGGTGTAGGGTGGCATTGCTAAGGTATGCAACTGCTAGTATTGGGAAATACAGGCAGGGCCCAATGTCTTGCCTCTCCAGGGGGCCTGTGGGTGTGTGTGTGGCCCTGTTGGCTGCTGCTTTACGGCAGAGTTCCCCAACTTCAGTCCTGGTGTTCCAAACACTGTTCGGGTTTTCATACTGTCCCTCATAAATATGCATGAGCTACATCTGCATACCATGGGGGTGGTGCATAGCTATGCAGCACAGGCATCTTTATTAGAGGCAGCATGGAACCGAAATGGTGTGGGGCCCTCCAGGACTGCATTTGCGGGACTCTGCTTTAGGTAATGTGCCTGTTTCTGGTGTCTGTGTTTGGTGTGGTAAAATATAGGCGTAGTAACCATGCGTATGTTCTCTGCAATAAAGGAGTGTCTTTACTATCACTGTTTAGTGGTGGGTAAAACTATGGGGACTGGTTGGCAGGAGCCCCAGCTGGGATTTGAACCTGTGACCCTCTGGTCTTACAGGCACTGGCTGTGTCCGTTGCACCACACTGTGGCCACAGAGACAGTGCAGTCCCTGGAGATAGGAAAACTGGCCTGACGAGTCAGAAACCCTGCTCTGCACAATTTTACTGTGGGCTCATTTACCTTGTATGGAGACAAAAGTGCAAATAAACCTCAAACAGACCTCAAAAAAAGGGGCAAACACCCATAACCGAGCTGGGCAACAATGATATCATTGGGCAACAATGAAAAACACTCCCAGGAAAGCTCCAATAAAATGAAATGCTTTTTGAAAGGGTCTACGGAGCGTAGACCCTTCCAAACATCATTTATTCTTTTTTGGAGCTTTCCTGGGAGTGTTTTTCATTGTTGCCCATTGCTATCACTGTTGCCCAGCAGGATTATACTTTCTACAATATTTCTTGTGGTCATTTTTAAAGTTTTATGTGAACTTTTGTTTTGTGCACATGTATCACACTGCTCACGTTTTGTAGGTTTCCCCGGTTTTGCTGTACATTGCTGACGGAAATGGTTTCTCTTCCCTGTAATATGCCTTTAACGGCAGGTTTTCATTCACATTGGAATTGAGCTCAGAAATTCAGCGCGTTAGTGAGAGGGGAGCCTCTCCCCGCCCACTCTCCGCCCATTGACCCCTTCTCTCCACCCACTCTCCACCTTCTGCGCTGTTTTAACGCACCGCGGGGCTTTACGATCGTTACGTGTGGTTAACGCACGTAGTATGATGTTAACGGTCGTTGGCGCGTGATTACGCGCGTTATACTGCACTTACGATCATTAACATCATACAACGCGCGTTATTCAAGTTTACCGCACTTTAGTAAACATACCCCTATGTGTCCTTATTATAGAGCAGAGTGGTTGGAAGTAAATGTTAAAGAGCATAGCCGAGAGTGCAGAGCCCTGTGGTATTCCTTGGGATTGTTGAAATGGGGGGGAAGTGGCAGTGCAGGTTCAAACTAGTTGTTATTTGTCAGTGAGGTCGGATTTGAACCATTGAAGAACCTAGTCTTGTATGCTAATTCCTTGTAGTCTACATAGAGAATGTTGTGCGAGATGGTAATGATACAGATATGTCGAGAAAAATCAGGGTATATCCAGAATGTTTGGTCTGTATTACTTTGGTTAGGGTACTAATTTATGAGATCATGAGGGTTTCGACCCCATGAGAAGGTTGGAATCTGTGCTGCTGTGGGTCAAGGGTGTTGTTTATGTCCAGGTGGTCCTGAAGTTGTTGTTGGACTATCTTCTCGATGATTTTTGTGGTGAATGGAAGGCTTGCTACTGGTCTGTAAGAGACAGGATCCATTGGGTCAAGTTCAAGCTTCTTGAGGGTTGGGAGGATAATAGACCTCTTGAGGCTGGTAGGCATCTGACTTTGCTTGAGGGATTTGTTTACAATGTTGGCATGCTCTGGGCTTAGTTCCTGTTTTGCCTTTTATATCCAGTTCACTGGCAGGGGTCAACATAAGAACATAAGATATGCCATACTGGGTCAGACCAAGGTCCATCAAGCCCAGTATTCTGTTTCCAACAGTGGCCAATCTAGGTAGTCAAGGAGGGAGGGAGTTGTGTTGAGTACTGATATGGTGGTTTCATTCCTTTCTTTGGAGATTGTCTGAAACATAGACCAATCACTGACAGGGGCAGCAAAGTTGCCATCTCTTATGATTGGTGCTTGTAAATTGGGTATCTTTTGAAGCTATTTATAATGTGCTGTAAGCTGTTGCAGTGGTATGTTTGGGAGCTGGTTTGAGTGGTTAGGGGTTTTGGTTAGCTGTTTGACAATATCAAAGGGCTCGCATGGTCTGTTGATTGATGCATTTATATGCCTTGAGCGATAGGCTCTTCTTGTGTCATCTGTCTCAGTGAGGTAGTGGTTTAGAGCATTCATGTATCTTATTCTATCTTTTTCATTCCTTATTTTTCTCCATTTCCTCTCAGTTCTGCTGAGTTGTGTTTTCAATTTCCATAGGGTGGGTGTGAACCAAAGTGCTCTTGTTGATCTAACTTTGTTTCCTTTGTATGTTGTTGTTTATCATGCAGAAGTGGTTATTATGTTGTTCCAATTGTCAGTTAATGTTTCAAGGTCGGATTGATCTGTTTGTATGTTCGGGAGGACTTGGTTAATTAATTCTTCTTTGTTAAATAGTTTAAATCTTCTTGTCTGTTGTGTATATTCCTTGATGGTTGTGGGTTGGAAGGAGCTGGTGAAGGTAATGAGATAGTGGCCAGACCATGGGACAGGTGTGATCTTCATATTCTTGTTTGCAGAGGCATTTTGAGGTTTTAGGAATATGAGGTCCAAGGTGTTTCCTTCATCGTGTGTTGGTGCGTTAATGATTCGCATCAATTCCATTGCGTCCATTGCTTCAAGGAATGCATCAGCGGATAGAAGGTTGAAGTCACCAAGGATTATATGTTCTTTCATATTGTTGTTGTTGACATATATTTGTCTGAGAATATCTGATAGGTCTGAGTTTGCTGTAGGTGTCCTGTATATTAGGCAGATCAAAAGGTGCTTGTTTGTGATGGTGAGGATGTCTGCTTCCTCTGTGGTTTCTGTTGCATAGTTTCAGAGAAGGAGGTTGGATTTCACTATTATGGCTACACCTTCTCCCCTGGAATGGTCTTGGGAGCACTTGTATAGGCTATAACCATTTGGTGCTAGTTGGTTCATTAGTACGATGTCTGTGTCAGCTAGCCATGTTTCCGTTATACAGAGGAGATAGATCTGTTGAGATGTGATGAAGTCTCTTAATAGTGGGCATTTATTCCTCACTGAACGAGCATTTATGAGGGAGATATGGGGTGATTGTGTGTATGTTGACATTGATAGGTGTTCTGGTGTGAGTGGAATGTGTCTGAGTATCCGTATGGGGTGAGGTTTGTGGATGCATGGCATCATTTGTTTCAGAAGTGTGTTGTGTGATGGGCATTTTGGGTTGTGTGTTATGTATGCATTGTTTGCTGTGTAGGGTTGTGTAGGAGGGGATGTAGCTATCTAGGCAGGCATGGGTTCTGCTGTACCTTTGTTTTGCAGGCCATCCTGGGTATGTTATTTGACCTTCTTGTTTCCACGTTGATTTTATACCCTTTGGAGCTGGTTTGGTGTTCTGAATTGTTCTTGTCAGGTTCTTGCTGGGCCCTTTTTTGGTCCCCACCTGTGGTCCAACCTAATGGACACACCAAAGGGCCCTCTGGTGAGGACCTCAGGCACAGGCCCACCAGGAGCAGGCACACCTGAAGACGTTTCCTTTTGTATGGAGAAGTGGAGCAGTCCGGGGTCGTGATTGGCTTTAGGTCGATGCACAGTGAGGGGAAGCTCTTCCTGCGCTTCAGTCAAATGCCGGTCAGAGCTTCATTGGTGGAGTCTCGGTAAAAGTGTTCTTTCCTCATGAAGGCGCTTTCTTTTGGGTAGAGCAGTGGAGCAGTCTGGGGCCCTGATTGGCTTTGGGCCGGTGCACGGGGAGGGGAAGCTCTTCCTGCACTTCAGCCCAATGCCGGTCAGGGAGTTATTGTTGGAGTCTGGGCAGAGGTGTTCTTTCTTCATGAAGGCGCTTCCTTTTGTGTGGAGCAATGGAGCAGTCCGGAACCCTGATTGGCTTTGGGTCAGTGCACGGGGAGGAGAAGCTCTTCCCGCGCCTCAGCTCTATACAGGTCAGTGATTTGTTCATAGAGTTTGGGCAGAGGTGTTCTTTCCTTGTGAAGATGCTTCCTTTTGTGTGGAGCAGTGGAGCAGTCAGGAGCCTTGATTGGCTTGGGGGGGGGGGTTGCATGGGGAGGGGAAGCTCTTCCCGCACTTCAGCCTGATGCCGGTCAGGGCGTCATTGGTGGAGTCTGGGCAGAGGTGTTCTTTCCTCGGGAAGGCGCTTCCTTTTGGGTGGAGCAGCGGAGAAGTCCGGGGCCCTGATTGGCTTTGGGACAGCGCACAGGGAGGGGAAGCTCTTCCCGCACTTCAGCCCGATGCTGGACAGGGCTTCGTTGGTGGAGTCTGGGAGAGGTTAAACAATTAACATGGATTAAGTTTATTTATTTAGCTGCACTTATATACCGCTTTTCACCGGGTCAACGTGGTTTACAATAACAAAAAAGGGGGAGGGGGGTTCATTAATCAGCTCACAATTAAAGAGGGAGGGGGAAACCATCACCGGGGGGGCCGACATTGATGATCTTGACAAGTTAGGCTTGATGTTGACTTGATTATCTACATGTCTGGGTTTCATCCAGATTCAGTCTGTTGTGAGACTACCAAGGACAGGCTGTTAATGAGTGGTGTCCAGTTCAGATCCAAGGTGTTCCCGAAATAGGTGGGTTTTTAACTGTTTTCTGAATGAGGAGAGGTCTTTGTTGTTTCAGATCTGGTTAGGAAGGGAGTTCCAGAGCGATGGGGCATATAGTTCAAATGCTCTGTTACAGGTTTGTTGATTGAACTTTGTTCTTTCATGTGGCACGGTGAGTGCATTGCTTGTGGCCTAGCGGGTTGGTCTACCAGAGGTAGGCTGGGGGAGTAGTGTCCAGAGCTGAGAAGTTTGTTGTTGGTGGAGTGCTTTATGGATAAGTACCAGTTCTTATATTTGATCCTTGCTTCTAGTGGTAGGATGTGAAGCTCTCTCAAGAGTGGGGTGATGTGATCATATTTCTTGACTCTTTGGATGATTCTTGCTGTGGTGTTGAGGGCTGTCCATAGGGGGTTGGTGTGGGTGACCGGTAGTCCTAGATAAATTGAATTACAATAATACCAGTGAGGGAGTGTCATTGCTTGCATGATCATTCTGAAATCCTGAGGGTCAATGAGTGGCCTAATATGTTGTACCATCTTTGCTTTGAGGAATATTGTTTTTGCTGTTTTTGCAATCTGTTGCTTAAATGGAAGCATTTGATCAAGGATGATCCACAGGTATTTTATGTAAGGTTGAACTCATATTTGGGTTGCTCCCAGGGTGAGGTGAGAATGGGGGGGGGGGAGGGCAAAGGTTTGATTCTTAATAACAAATAGGGCTTCAGTTTTTTTAAGGTTTATGGAGAGGTTGTTTTCTTGGAGCCAGTTTGAGACATCATTGAAGCAGTTTGTTTGATGAGTGTTCATTGGATTTGAAGTTGTGATGGGTCCATAAAGAATTATGTCACCTGCTTAGATATGGTAGTTGATGTTGTGGGAGCGTATTATTGTACAGAGTGGTTGAAGGTAGATATTAAAGAGTATGGTGGAGAGAGCTGAACCTTGTGGTATTCCTTGAGTCTGTTGAAAGGGGGGGGGGAGGTTGCCATTCTGGTGTGGATTAGTTGATGTCTGTTGGATAGGTAAGATTGGAACTACTGTAGAACTTTGTCCTGAATGCCTATCTCCTGTAGTCTGCATAGGAGGGTGCTGTGGGAGATGGTGTCGAACGCTGCCGATATATCCAGGAAGATCATGGCATATCCAGCTTGTTTGGCCTGTATCCCTTTGACTAGGGTGTTTAATAGAGATATCATGAGGGTCTCAACTCCATGAGAAGGGTGGAATCCATGTTGCTGTGTGTCTAGTGTGTTGTTTTTGTCTAGATGGTCTTGCAGTTGCTGTTGAATTATTTTCTCAATGATTTTTGCAGTGAATGGGAGATTTGCTATTGGCCTGAATGAGGCGGGATCTAGGGAGTCCAGATTGTGTGTCTTGAGGGTTGGGCGGATGATAGATGTCTTGAGGCTGTCCGGCATGCGTCTTTGTATGAGCAATTCCTTTGCTATGTGGGCTAGAGCTGTGCTTAAGTCCTGTTTTGTTTTCTTTATCCAATCCACTGGGTAGGGATCGAGTGGGGAGGTAGCGGTGTTCAGACTTGGGATGGTGGCTTCTATCCTTTCTTTGGTGATTGTTTCAAATGTACTCCATTCTGTGCCTTTAGCAGCATTATAAGCTACTGTTGCTGTTACGGGTGGTGAGGTGGGTCATTGTTGGAGCTGTTTATATTGTGCTGCCAGCTGTTCCAGTGGTATGTTTGGGAGTTGGTTCGAATGGTTAAGTGTCTTTGTTACCTTCTTAACGATGTCAAAGAGCTCATGTGGTCTGTTCATTGAGATATTTATAATTTTTGAGTGATAGGCCCTTTTTGCATTATCTGTTTCTGTGTGGTAGTTGTCCAGTTCACTCATGTATCTTGCTCTGTCCATTTCATTTTTAGTCTTTCTCCATTTTCTCTCAGTTCTTCTGAGTTGGGTCTTTAGTTTTTGTAGAGTGAGGGTGAACCATCGGGCTCTCGCTGAACTTACTCTGCTCCTGTGTGGTTTGTCGTTGTACATGCTGCAGAGGCAATTAGAGTGTTCCAGTTGTCGACTAGGTCTTCGATCTCGGAAGTCTCAGATTGTAATTTGGTTAGTACTTGGGCTAGGAGGTCCTCTTTGTTAAATGGTTTAATCCTCCTTGTGAGTTGATCATTCTCTTTGATGTAGGTATGTGGATATGTGCTGGTGATGTTGATGAGATTGCAGTCAGGCCATGGTACGGCTGTGATCCTAGGATTCTTGCATGTGATGGCATTTCGGGAGTTGAGGAATGCAAGATCTAGGGTATTCCCCTTTTCGTGTGTTGAATCATTGCTTCCATTGTACCAATAAAGGCATTGGCGTGTTTCTCCTGTAATGATGGGAGGTTGAAATCTCCAAGGATTATCTGTTCTTTCATGGTGCTGGTACTCTCTGACACATGCTTAAAAATAATCTGAAAGATCTGTGCATGCTGTAGTTGCTCAGTATATTAGACATATGGAGAGGCATTTGTTGGTGATTGTGAGTATGTCCACTTCTTTAGTAGTTTTTGTTGCATAGTTCCTGAAGTGGAGGCTGGATTTTAGTATAATGGCTACTTCTCCTCCCCTGCACCACAAAAGGGCAGATAATCACGTGAAGAGCACAAACCCAGTCCAATGTGTGATTATTGTAGAAAGACAGATTTTATTTTCATTTATGGCCTGTTACCACCCGACACAGGCCATGTTTCGTTATCCTTCGTCAGGGGTGGAGCTGGTTAAAAACTATAACATTAAAACATACATATGTTAAAAAACATAATAAAAAAACATAATAAAATGAAACCATGATTAGAACAGATGCCAAAATTATGAGATAAAACACAATAAATATAAAATTTAAGACCAATAAATATAAATGATTACGTATACATAAATATAAATATAATTAAAAAGATAAATAGTAAAACCATATTAAAATATACATATATAACCTTATAACAATTATAAAGGATTGTGACAAACAAACATATATATTATCAACAGTAAATACCTCTGTGTTGTATATTGAGCACACTTCAATATGTGACCAATATGATACAAATCACTTGTAAAACTAAAGATACAAACAATAAAGAAATAAGTATCATGAATACATAATATGCAAAAACATATATAAATCTATATACATATAAAAACATGTGTAATCACAGGAAGAATAAACATTTTTTCCTTTTTAAAATGCTAGTTTTCAGGGTAATTATTTTTTACAGTTAGTATATCAGGTTAATTGGTCTTCCTTTACATTTGTTCCCTTAGGGTAATATATACCCCAGATGAGAAGGACCTTCGTCCTTCGTAATAGAGTACATAATGTGTAGTTTCTCCTTATTCGCTCCTGCTACGTTTTTATTCTTCCTGTGATTACACATGTTTTTATATGTATATAAATTTATATATGTTGTTGCATATTATGTATTCATGATACTTATTTCTTTATTGTTTGTATCTTTAGTTTTACAAGTGATTTGTATCATATTGGTCACATATTGAAGTGTCCTCAATATACAACACAGAGGTATTTACTGTTTGATAATATATATGTTTGTTTGTCACAATCCTTTATAATTGTTATAAGGTTATATATGTATATTTTAATATGGTTTTACTATTTATCTTTTTAATTATATTTATATTTATGTATATGTAACCATTTATATTTATTGGTCTTAAATTTTACATTTATTGTGTTTTATCTCATAATTTTGGCATCTGTTCTAATCATGGTTTCATTTTATTATGTTTTTTATTATGTTTTTTAACATATGTATGTTTTAATGTTATAGTTTTTAACCAGTTCCACCCCTGACGAAGGATAACGAAACACGGCCTGTGTCGGGTGGTAACAGGCCATAAATGAAAATAAAATCTGTCTTTCTACTATAATCACGCATTGGACTGGGTTTTTACTTCTCCTCCCCTGGCATGGACTTGGGAGCAGTTGTGAAGACTATATACATTAGGTGGTAGCTAGTTCATGAGCACTGTATCTGAATCTGTTAACTAGGTTTCTGTTATGCAGAGGATATCGACCTTTTGTGATATGATCAGGTCTTGGAGCATGGGCAGTTTATTCCTCACTGAGCGTGCGTTTATTAGAGAGATTGAGAGTGCTTGTGTGGTTGTAGGGGTAGAGGTGTGAGCTGGATTAGGAGGGGTGAGTGTGCATTTTTGGATGGGATGAAGCACGGTGGTATTTATTGTTTGAATAGGTGGTGCATTTTGAATGGGGTGTTTTGAGTTTATGCTTGTAAGAATGGGTGTGTAGGGCAGAGTCAGTGAAAATGGCATTATCAGGTATGCTGGGAATAGAAAGGGAGGCATGGTTTCTGGTGTACCTTGTATTACTGATGCAGACTTGATTGGATATTCGTGGCATCAGCTTGTTCA
Organism: Ichthyophis bannanicus; assembly: GCA_033557465.1. NCBI lineage: Eukaryota > Metazoa > Chordata > Amphibia > Gymnophiona > Ichthyophiidae > Ichthyophis > Ichthyophis bannanicus. The sequence continues at coordinate 1,160,264,634 of CM066031.1, forward strand.
GGATGTTGGAGAGTCCTCTTTTTCTTTTTTTGTGTCCTGGTAATGAGCTGGCTGAGAGAGTTGCTTCATTGAATAGTAGAATTGGATTGCTGTGTGGTAGATTTGGGGTTTGTTATTTAGGCAGTTATTCCCGCCTCTGTACCCCACCTAAGGCAGGCGTGGGCCCGCTAGGCACGGATGTGCCCGATGGCACTCCCTTTAAGGCACAGTCCCTGGATGCCGATTGGGCTGCAGCAATTGAGCGGTGAGCAGAAGGACTTCCCGCTCTTTCGCTGCAACCCCGATGGTTGGCGGTGCTCCTGGCTCAATGTGCCCAATGGCGCTCCCTTTAAGGCACAGTCCCTGGATGCCAATTGGGTTGCAGTGAATGAACAGTGAGCAGAAGGACTTCCCGCTCTTTCGCTGTTATCATTTCCGTATGGTAGAGGTTAATGCATGCTAATTCATGCATTAACTACTTAGCACTTTTTAGTGAAATGGTCCCTTAATATTATTATGATAGAAAATATCCCTGATAACATGTTAATAGTTTTATCATGCATAGAATGCTAAAAATGCCTTGGCTATTTAATGTGACCACTTTACTTAATGATGTAAAGCAAAATACTATGGTCTGACAAAACTGAGCATGTTCAGTGATCTCCTTGGCTTTTTCTTTCTAGCTTCCAAGGGGTATAACCCCAAGTCTGGCACATTGAGTTTGCTTATCAGTGCTGAAGAGAAGTATGATATAGATACTTGACCTAAGGAGGACAGAGAGATCCATGACATTACAAAATAGACATGAATATGTATTTACAACCATCTGTTTTCTGTCCATATGTATCTTCAAAGAAAGGACATGGATGAGGAGAGAGGGAAGTATAGAAGGAGTAACAGACTTGGAGGAGCTGCAGCAGACAGAGATAGGGCCCTAGTAGAGAAGTCCCACCTCCAGTCTGGCAGCCTCTGTCCTGCTTTGGAGGAGTGATGTTATCTGGACAGAGAGCATCACTTTAGTCTGATAGGAAGTAATCATGTAGCTAGTACCTGCCATCCAGGGAATGTAATGTCCCTCACATTGAGGATGTATCTCTAGGATTTTCTGCCTAAGAAGGAATGGTTATGATGGTCATTCTAGTTGGTGATTTGATGAGTAGTGTCAGACGGCTGCCTGGGTGAGAATCTTCACAGTCTTGGCAATGCATATATCTATATGATTTGCAAGGTATTGTGGGCAATGTAGTTCATTCACACCAGACACAGCTGCTGACAATAATTTAGTTGTGCTCTTGGGTAAAGCCAATAAGATATTTATTTATGGGGTTATTTCTCCCAACACTGATATGCTTGGTAGCACATAAATTAGGTTACTTGCTTTCAGTGTTAACTTGGAAAAACAAAGTTAAAATCAGGAAAACAACAAATGAAAAGCCACAAAGCAAGAAACAAACTGTTCTTTTCAAGTTAACTTCTGATTACTTCGCACATAGATACAGAAGTGATTCTCTCCTAGCTCACAAGCAATTAGGTAAGGCTTAATTGCTAGCAGTTACCAGCTGAAACCCCTTAGCTGGCTTGCCTTCCACTGTGTGGGTCAAATCCTGCTTCAGGAGCTTTTCTGAGTAGATTAAAGAACAAATTTGTATTTCTTTGTGATGGTTGCTGTACTTTATAACAGAAAGTTACCAACGGAGTTTAGATAGAGAGCAGTCCATATAAACAGGATCCTCATCTGCTATTATTCCCCCTTGTTCAACAAGCATGGGTTCAATATCATGGATTGGCACAGATGAATCTCTCAATGGAGCATTTTCAGGAGAATACTTGTTTCCCTGCTGTCTTTCAAGGTTATAGCTAGGGCATAGATCAGTGTTCATACCTGAGCTTCCATTGCTGCTAGAGTTCCTCTCTATATAGCCTGGCCAGTATGTAGTCCAGTTCTTATGTCCAGCCTTCCAATCCAGATCCCTGGACACTGGATCTCTCTTCACATACCTTCTGGCACAGGTCTTAGGGTCCCTTCCACGTGCAGCCGTCTCCCTCACAGGTAGCCTCTGGTGATTCCTAGCTCTGCAGCACCATTCCTCTGGCTTTCCCCAGTCCAATGGTGTATGCTGGCCCTTGGAATACCTCCCAGTATACGTACTGCTTTGGACTCTTCTAGACCTCTCAAAGGCTTTTCTCTTCCTTCTTCCAAAGGGTCTCTTTCCCTCTCTGTCCGTCCGGTTTGGCTTCTGCTTCTGATGATCCTTCAGATGAAACTGATGATCAAACTCAAGCTGATTCTCAGGATAGTGAGGACAATTCTCTGGATATCCAAGGTGATCATGAAGATGGTCATCTGTAGAATAAACTCTACTCTTATTCTGCTTAGATGAGTGATCCTCCCTAACACAGCGCAGCTGTGCTGAATCAGGCCCTGCCCTTTGAGATGAGTGCTTAGGGATTACCTCATAGCCCTCCTGATTGAACACATGTTTCCTCACTTCAGCTCCTCTAATGGCTGTTGGAAACCTGGTGCATTCTGGGACTGGTAGTCTTTTATGGCAAAATTCTGTTTTCATATTTCTACCAGAACTGACAGGTTGCTTGTTCAGAGTCACTTCACTTTTTCTATAGCTCCTTCCTGAGCTATGATAAGCTTCCTTATCACAGTAGGCATGTAGATAGCTGGGAAGCTGGTGAGCATGAAGATTGCTAGGTCACTTGTCTGCCTGGTACAAAGGTAATAGACCTCATGCATAACCTAAATAGGATTTTAGATAATGCCATGGAGGATCTAGATGTCCTGATACATGTTGTTGCCAATGAACACGTGGAAGAGAAGTTCTGAAGCCAAATTTAGACTTTTAGGTAGAAAGCTGAAATCCACGACCTCTAGGCTAGCATTCCTAGAAATGCTTTCTGTTCCATTTTTAACTTTCAAAAGGGAGACAATGATAAAATGAGGAAAATAGTTAAGAAAAATCTAAAAGGAGCAGTTGCAAAGGTTAAAGACTTACATCAAGCTTGGGTGTTGCATAAAAATACTATCTTGAAAGCCAAGAACAGCTGTATGCCACACTTTAAGAAAAGTGGAAGGAAGTCCAAAAAAACTGCCCGCATGGTTTAAAGGTGATGTCAGAGAGGCTGTTGTTGCCCAAAAGGCATCTTTCAAAAAATGGAAAAAAGAACCAAATGACGAAAATGGGAAACAGTACAAGCACTGGCAAGTTAAATGCAATGCATTGATAAGGCAGGCAAAGAGAGAATTTGAGAAGAAACTTACTGTGGAAGCAAAAATGCATAATAAAGACTTTTTCAAGAACATTCATAGCAAAAAACATGTGAGAGAGTCAGTTGGACAATTAGCTGATAGAGGGGTAAAAGGGGTAGTAAGAGGGGACAAGGCCATAGTGGAGAGATTGAATGAATGTTTTGCTTCGGCCTTTACTGAGGAATATGTAGGGATGTTACCCATGACTGAAGTGGTATTTAAAGGTGATACTGCAGAAGAATTGAAGGAAATATTGATACACCGGGAAGATGTATTACAACTATTTGATAAACTGAAGAGTAGCAAATCACTTGGACCGGATGCTATACATCCAAGGGTGTTGAAAGAACTGAAATATGAGATTGCGGACCTGCTATTAGTAATCTCTGAACTATCATTAAAATCATCTGTAATACTTGAAGAATGGAGGATCGCCAATATAACACCAGTTTTTAAAAAGGGTTCCAGGGGTGATCCGGGAAACTATAGACCGCTGAGCCTGACGTCAGTACCAGGAAAAATGGTAGAAACCATCATAAAGATCAAAATTACTCAATATGTAGATAGTTATGGCTTAATGGGAGACAGCCAACATGGCTTTAGACAAGAAAGATCTTGTCTTACTAATCTGTTATGTTTTTTTGAAGTTGTGAATAAACAGGTAGACAAAGGTGAATTGGTTGATATAGTGTATCTGGACTTTCAGAAAGCCTTTGACAAAGTTCCTCATCAGAGACTTTTGGTAAAACAAAAAATGTCATGGGATAGGAGGCAGTATACTATTGTGGATCAGGAACTGGTTAAAAGATAGAAAGCAGAGGGTAGGGCTAAATGGCCAATTTTCCCAATGGAAAAAGGTGATTAGTGGAGTATCCCAGGGATCTGTGCTGGGTCCACTGCTTTTTGATATATTCATAAATGACCTGGAAAAGGGAATAGCGAGTGAGATTATCACAATTGCAGATGACACAAAACTATTTAAAGCTGTTAAAACCCAAGAGGATTGTGGACAATTGCAAGAGGATCTTGATAAATTGGAAGACTGGGCATCCAAATGGCTGATGAAATTTAATGTGGACAAGTGCAAAGTTATGAAGCTAGGAAAGAACAACTCACACTATGGTTACACAATGCAAGGTTCCACATTGGGAACCAGGAAAAAGATTTAGATGTCATCGTGGAAAATATGTCAGAACCCTCTGCCCAGTGTGCAGTGGCGGCAAAGAGACCAAATAGAATGCTAGGTATCATAAGGAAAGGAATGGAAAATAAAACATAGGATATTATAATGCCTCTGTATCGTTCCATGGTGCGACTGCACCTTGAATATTCAGTGCAATTCTAGTCGCCGTATCTTAAAAAGGATACAGCATGATTAGAAAGGATACAGAGAAGAGCCACCAAAATGGTTACGGGGATGGAAGAATACTCCTATGAAGAAAGGCTAAATAGGTTAGGGCTCTTCAACCTGGAAAGGATACGGCTGAGGGGAGATATGATAGAGGTTTATAAATTAATGAATGGAATGGAACAGGTAAACGTATATCGATTGTTTACATCATCAGAATATAAAAAGACTAGGGGACATGCAATGAAGCTACAGGGTAAACTATTTTAGACTAATAATAGAAAATATTTTTTCACTCAACGTGTAATCAAACTCTAGAATTTGTTACCAGAGGATGTAGTAAAATCTGTTAGTGTAGCTGCCTTTAAAAAAGGTTTGGACAAGTTTCTGGAGGAAAGGTCCATAAACCATTATTAAAAGGGACCCAGGATATCACTGCTTGATCCAATACAAGCATTGAGGAACCTGTGTCTTTTGGGGAGACTGCTAGGTACTGTCACCCAGCGTGGGACCCCACAGGTTAAGGCAGGGTACTACACTGAGGCCTTATCTTGAACTGGCCAGAAAAAGGATATAGAAAGCCTTGCTATACTCTCTGGGAGTTGTAGTTCTTATAGACCAGCCAAGAAATGTGGTTGCGGATGCGTGGTAAGGCTCAAAGACAGGATTTATTCCCCTTCCAGGAGGATTCTTTTTGTAATGAAAAACAAGGCAGATAAACCAACTTCGGGTACAAAAATTAAGAGACAAAATGTGAACAAAAACTGCTTCTTTTTCCAGCTTCTTTACACCAAATGAAAAGGTATTTTAAACAGTCCTTTTTCCAACAAACATAAACCCTTTCTCTGTTACTTCCACAGTTAGAAAGTTTCACAGCTCCTTTAACATAGAGAGGAGATCTCATCTGCAATTGTGAGCATACAATCCATGTATTCAACAGTGGGTTGGTCCCCCTGCACTTCACACTGCATGTCCTCACTCTCTGTTGTAAACAGTCTCTCTTTCAAATAGCCAGACGTGTTATTTAGCAGTCTCTCCCTATCACAAAGAGACTTCTTTTCTTCCTCTGTTAACGTATGTGAAAAACAATTACCGTATTCACTAGAGTTCCTTTCTTGAGATCCCTTCAAATGCTGCCAATCATATGGGAAGTTCCTGCATTCAATTCTCTTTCTATTAGAGGTAATAATCTTACCTTCTGGCTCTCTCAGCTTAGAGTTCCTCGGCACAGCTGAAGCTACTGGAGTGGAACAGGACGGCAATTCCTTACAGGTTTTCCCTTTTGGCTTTTCCCCAGGTACAAAACTGTCTTCAGGATAGAAGATTTTATCCTTTCTGTCCCCGTAGCCTGGGTAATTGGCTTTTCCAGCCTGTCTCAGCCTGGCTTTAAAACTGCCTTCTCTGTTACCTTTTGTATAAGTGTTACTGTGTTCAAAGGTGTCTGTGCACTGCCTTCTATGGCAGACTCCTGGGTTTTCTCTCTCAGCCTTGGAGCTAAACCTTTCGGTTCTCCCAGCCCTCTCAGTGGCTCCGCTCCAACCCAGACTTCCAGCAGAATATCCTGGGCTCCTGGGGTTCTCTGCCCTTTCAGAGTTCCTTGCCTTCTCAGGAGTTTCTGCAGTTGCTGCTCTCTCTGCCTCTCTGCTAATTCCTGTAACTCCTGGGACTTCTCTGGCTTCCATGATTTCTGTTGCTTCTGCTCTCTCGGCTCCGTCTAACCCGAACCTGAACTTGCACTCGCCCTTCCCTCTAACTCCAGGTGAGTGAGGTTTATCCACGTGTGTCTCAACCCCGCCTCCTTTCAGCTGCTCCTCATTCCCTAATGATTCCTGAGCTTTCCTGCAGCTTGGGCGTGTTCTCAGAGCTCGAGACCTGGTTTGTTTATGTTGCCTATAGCAACTCCCTGTCATGTGCTTGTCTGAAGTGTCAGTGTCAGATCCACTATCTGTATTTCTACTTATTTCCATGGGCTCTGCTAGATCCACTTTGTGACAGTACTTATGACCTAGATTGGCCACTGTTGGAAACAGGATTTTGGGCTTGATGGACCTTGGTCTGACCCAGTATGGCATATCTTATGTTCTTATGACCTCTGCATCTCAAAAAAAAAATAACATTAGAAAAATACAGAGAAGCGCTCCGAAAATGATAAAAGGGATGTGATAACTCTCCTATGAAGAAAGACTAAAGAGATTAGTGCTCTACAGGTAGGAGAAGGATAACTGAGGGGAGGTATGATAGAGGTTTATAAAATTCTGAATGGAATAGTCAGATAGATGAAAATGATTGTTTACTCTTTCAACAATTACAGACTTGGGTACATTCTATGAAGTTGCAAAGTAGTTTATTTAAAACAAATATAATTTTTTTATTTTTTTTTTATTATCAATGACTTTTCAAGTTTTGGAACTTATTGGTGGAAGATGTGGTAAAAGCAGATAGTGGAGCTGGGTTTAAAAAGCTTTGTTCAGATCCCTTGAGTAAAAGTCCATAAACAGTTATTAAGGTAGACTACAAGAAAACTATTGCTTATACTGGGGCTAAGTGGCATGGAATTGACTGCTTTTTTGATATGCCTCATACTTGTGACTTGCATTGGATTGGAAACAGGATGCTTGGCTTAATGGAACTTTGGTCTGAGCCACTGTGGCAGTTCTTATTTTCTTATGTTCTTAATTGTGGTTATCCTGACTTAGAAAAACACCAACATTTGGCTGTTCCCCTCTCTTTGACTGAGACATATCAAGCAGTTGATTCTCCCTGACTGCCACACTATACTGTATCTCACTCCTGACAAAATAGTACAAAAAGAAACAGGCTTAAAACCCCCCAGAAGAAATTAATACAGATGATATAGGATTCCATGTATATGTTTTCTGCAATATTTACAAGATATCTCATAATTTAATTAAGGGACAAAAATATCCTTTGGGCATAAGTCTATTTAGATTCAATGAATTTGTTAGCTGCAAAATTGACCATTATTATTTTTTGCTGTTTTGCATATTTAATTTAAAATAATTCTGTAAAAATGTCATCTATTTAAAGCAATATCAGTTTCTATAATCTGATGCATAGAGAAATCTTTTGACCCTCAGTAAGTGTATCCCTTTTGTTTGCTATGAAACAGATTCCAAATGGGCCGGACAGCTCCAGCGGAAACATGCAAGTCAGGCACTGGCACGTTTATTGCCTATTTCCTTATCCATGCGGTTCTGGAATAAGGCCAGAGACCTTTTTGCCTCTGTTCAGCAAACACGGGCCTGCTCAGATGGGCAGGGCATATATGTGCATACAACAAAAACACCCCCAGCATGGGCCATCCAAAATATGCTTGTGTCCTCTTGATCTTGCCTGTGTACCTCCAAAAACGCTTTCTGCACTTGCCGCTCCATCCATGTGCAATTCCAAAAATGTTTCTAACCCCTTGAACAGGAAACAGGATGAAGCAGACCCCCCTCTCGCCACTGCGAAACCCATATCACACATTTTACAGCATGTCTACCAGGAAGCCAAACTTTTCTGATGAAGAGACCCACCTACTCTGCAGGCTGGTCATGCAGGATGAAGAGGTGATGCTGCCCACAGGGTACCGAAGGCCAGACCAGGTTGCAGCACACAGGAGCTGGGACTGAATACGATGCACCCTGGCACAGTAAGTACATAAATAGCAATACATACATTAGAAGAGGTAGAAGCAGGCAGCACTGTAGGAGATTATAAAATCTCACACAGATAGTGAAGTAGAGCTAGGAATGGAATGTGTACAGTGGCAGGGATGGTGAAGACATGCAGCTAGAAGATGGCAGCACATGCGGAGAGACTGAAGCTGGCAAGCACAAAGTGAGGGAGAGAGGGCAGAACTGGGAAGGACGTGTTATGTGCAGCAGGTACCACTGCACAGTCCAAAGTACACATGCATGCATGTGGAGCAGCAACTGAAGGGCAGATACCAAGGACAGCAGCACTAGTGAACAACCCAAACGTGGGTTACAGGATGCAAGGTTCCACATTAGGAAGCACCAACCTGGAAAAAGATTTAGATGTCTGTGGATAATATGTAAAAGCCTTCCACCCAGTGTGCAGTGGTGGCCAAGAGAGCAAGTAGAATGCTGGGTATCATAAGGAATGACTAGAGAATAAAACCATGCATGTGATTATTTATATATTTGGCAGGGTGTTTATATCACATCATCATTTAGACACAGCAGTTTACATTGTTACTTAAACTTAGCAATGTATATTAAACAGGGACATTGATAACTTGGACTATACATTAACTTTCTTCTGATGCAATAGAGGGTTAAATAACTTGCCCAAGACATGCCAGTTGAATTGAACCCTGTTTGCTTGGTCAGCAAGCCAGTGCTCTAATCATTAAGCTACCCCTCCACTCTGTTATGTTTCTGTACTTTGTGCCTTCTAGTCACCATATCTTAAGGATATAGTGGAGTTGGAAAGGTTAAGGAGAAGAGCCAACAAATTGTAAAGAGAATGGAGCAATGCCCCTATGAGGAAAGGCTCAAAATGGTTAGGGCTCCACAACATGGAAAAGAAGCAGCTGAGGGAAGATATGATAGAGAACTCTAAATTAAAGAATGTAGTAGAACAGGTAAACATACATCAATGTTTTTTGTGTTGTTGTTTTTTTTTTAATTCCATTCAAGTCAATGCTGACTCCTTGTGTTTTCTTGGAAAGCTACGACCATAAGTAGATTGTCAGCTGAGGCAATGGAGGGTAAACAACTTGCCCAAGGAGCACCTGTGAGAATCAAACCCTGACCTCCTCGACTACCCCTCCACTCACTTTATTTGCCCCATCCAAAAGTAGAAAGACTAGGAGACACACAATGAAGCTACAGTTTAACCCATTTAAGACCTACATGCACATCACTCAGGCATGCAGACTCTGCATCCATAACAGCACAGATGTTGAAGACACCGTCCTGTGAACTCCAAGCCTGTGTGTGCAAGCAGGGCTGGAGCGATGTGTGACCCTCATAGAGGTGGGGAGCTCATCTGAAGGTGAGTGGCTAGACTCCACACTGTAACTGGAGGAGCACATGCCTAACACTCCTGTATCACAGACTGAGGTAGGTGAGGTGTTAGAGGAGGGGGAGTTGGGGTAGAAGTTCTGTATGTGTGAGTCATGTGCTGTCCCCTCACTCCTCCCCATGAGTGTATGACAATGGATCCCTTCAGAAGTCTCACTTTGGTCCCGACATGATGAAAATTGTCTACAAGATAGCCATGTTAGCATGGACACTGAAGTGGCAAACATGATAGAAGCCTCATACGATTTTGTAAGTGTATATGGCAGTAGTGTGCCTAGTTGATGTGAAACCTGGAGCAGACACCTACACCCCCACCCCCGTGTGCTTCCTCGACTAATGTACCCTCAGTTGTTTGCTGTCTTGCAATGCGGCCTTCACTGCAAGTCCATTGGTCCCTCACAGGCCAAGGTCCCTTGGTGTGGCTATTACCACAACACCTCAGGAGGAAACAGTGGGGGCCTGGAGTGGAGGCAATGCAGCAAGCCAGCAAACTACTGAAAGTGGTTTCTAGAGTGTGGTATACCTACATGTGGGCCTGTATTGTCAACACCGAGGCCGAGTGCACCCACTGCCTTGCCTTTCGTATGCCATTGCTAGAAGGTGCCCAGTGCTTGTCTCATATTTGTCCCAAAAATAACATCAGAGGTGTACCTCATCGATATATACAGTGGAGTTAAAGAAAGGTTTCAGAGTGGGAGAATAACTGAGTGCTCAGAGCAGTGGCTTGTTAAGCAAGAGACCTCAGTTTGATGCCCCCCAGTACCCCTTGTGCCCTTTGGCCAAGTCACGTACCTCTCCGAATAAAGGTCTTACATCCACGTCTGGTCATTCTGCCCATAAATCCCAGGAACTGCTGGGTCACCAGGAATGAGCACTGACTCAAAGGCACACATTGCTTTTCACCATATTGCTGCATGACTTCCATCCAGTGCTAACATGTGCATAATGTGCAACCAAAAAGACCACTCAGAGGTCATAGCAAACCTGCTGTAACAATAATATGACACTACCAGGACTCACACAGCCCCAAACTGATCTATGAAAAGGCAGTACAATCTATACAGTTTAGGGAACACAATTACAGTACCTCTCCTACTGTAACAACAGGACAAGTGTGACTCATCTTGAGCTCTACACAGAAATGCCATACAAGGAATATCACACCTCAGTCACACAAATAAAACCTAGGAGAGACTCTCACCAAAAAATAGAACTGGGAGCCACAAGTTAGAAGCCAAACCTTGCATTCATAGCAACACAGCAAAATATAAATGACAATGCATGTAGGCTAGAATGGACCAAGACACAAACTCCTCAGCAATGCACAGTTCCCAAAGCACATATCTGCAAGTGCTGTCATTTCCATACAAATACTGGGTTTTACCCCTGTCACGTGGCATTTGTTTGGAAATGTGTAATGGCAGCATTCTCTCTTCTCCTTCCCTCTATCATCATCGAAAACTCCTTGCAGGGTCAGCTATCCCTCTGCTAATTCTCCTTACTCCCGTTACCATTGCACATTCCTTCGCTATGTCTATGTCTGACATATTGCTCTTTCCCTCTTAGCTTTTTCACCCCATGTCATTCTCAACAGCATCTCTGTCCACTCTGATGTCACCCTCTCTCTACACCTCTATCACCTCATGACCTCACAACATTTTGTCATCTACATCTGCCACCTCCAACCCATCTACGTTTCTCTAGCTCACACCTTTACTAGCTTCTTCTTCCCTCTGACCCACTCTGCACGATCCCAGTCTCACTCCTTAACACTCTATCCTCCTCCTCCTCATCTTGGCACAACCATCAATGGCCTCTCCCACATGATTACATTATAACTTACATCTTGCCTCTCTCTCTCCCACAGCCACAGACTCTCCATGGTCCAGCATCTCACCTTCCCCTCGCCTGTCCCTCCACCCCTGCAGTCTATTACCCCCTCTCATTCATTTCCAATGTCTACATCTTCTCTCCCTCACCAAAAAACTAGCAGCTTTCTATTCCCACACTCTACCTGTTGTCCTCCCCTACTCAGTGGTCTAGCATCAAATCTCTCAGTCCACCTCTCATAACCCAGCACTTGCTCTATCTTTCTTCCTGTCCATCATTGGGAGCCCAGCCTCTGCCCCTCCCCTCACTCTTGCTCACTCCGTCCTCCTCTCAGAGCCCAGCATCTGCCCTTTCTGTGTCTATCTGTCTGTCTCTCTCTCTTTGTCCCACACACCCAAACAAAGCTGTTCTTTCCCTCAGCTCTGACCCTCCCCTTACTGCCATCACACAGGAACAGATCACTGCAGTCTGCACAGGCATTTGGTGGACATGCATGTACAAGCACACTCTGTGTCCCTTCCAATGCACCTTCCTCAGTAACAGGATGTGGCATTAGAGGGGGTGGGGTCATGCCAAACATGCAGCTGCTACCCTGTGCAAGTGGCCATTTTGCATAGTGGGTCATGCTGACCCTGTGTCTAGGCATGATGACAGCCTCTGATAAATGGTGTACCAAGCATCCAGGAACATATATATGTGTATGATTATGATGTAGGAGTTTTGCTCCATTTGGGAGGGGGGGTGCCTATACATTGCCATCTACTTGTATGGGGTTACATTGGGCACACTATTGTGAATCACAACAATAGTGTGTGTCATAGCTGGAAATGTGCTTGCTTTTTGGACAGGATGGGAAAACATTTTGGGTCCTGCTGAGTAAGCAGACAGATGAAATGTGTGTATTGACTCTGCATGTGCCCGTATTCACAGATCGTCCCCAAACCCATGAGCTCACATTCACAGCATAGCTTTCCAAATGCTAGAGCATACCACTCCCACTACTGTGACATAGCTGATCTGTGCTGACCATGTGCTATGAGCTCACCTGTCCCTGTCTGGGGTAGGGTTGGCACTACCCAGTAAGCCTGGTGCACAGTGGGGGGTCACTGGTGTTAAGGGATGTTAAAGCTGCAGCTGTGGACTGGTGAAGAAAAAGGCCACTATCACAGTCAGCATTAATGCCTTTGGCCACTGATCTCAGCACAAATGCGGCAGGAGCCAGAGATAAATATTTCTTTTGAAGTGTGTTGGAATCTGTTAGCTTTGGTCCTGTTCGTTACAACATTCCTGCTTTCACCCTCCTCTGGATGACCTAGGCTGCTGCCTCCCACAGGTCCTGCTCTCTGAGGCAGATGCCCCCACCTTCCCTGAGCCTAGGGGGCAGCAAAGCAGGAGGGTCACTTAGCATGTGCTGGGCTTCCATAACCCCAGATTGGAGTGGTGGGAGCCACCCAGGACAGTCCAGCTGCTGTTCCTGCTTACAGTGGACTGGTAAGCAAAGCCCAGGGAGGGCCATACTGCAGCTGGGAAGCAGCAGAAATAATGTGAGAATCACCCAGGCCAGACCTACGATGGCAGGAGCTGTTAGGGGACAGGTTTATCTACTTCCTTATGATGGGCATGTTAGGATCAGGTATTGTAAGCATCTCCCTAGCCCCAGGAGGCTTATAGTAGAAATTTGTACCTGAGGTGCAATAGTGGGCTTTGAACCCAGCTCTTTCTACTACCAGACTGCTGCCCACCCTCTAGGCTACTCCTGCACTACAGAAGAAGCTCTCTAGAGTAGGAGTGGCCCAGGGTCTATTGAATAGTGAATAGTCTAACCAGAGTTTATGCTGCACTGGATCTTTCAGTGATAAATTGGAGACACTAGAGAAGAGGCAGAATGTCCAGAGAAACAGGAAGAGAAATAAAGAGCTGTATGAGAGACCCAAGAAAACAGCACTCCTCAAGGTCTTCAAATCAGTGACTGTTTTGAGTGTGGGGGTGGGTTGGGGAGTTGTGACAGAGGCAGTGCCAGCAGAAGTGTGCCACTGCTTGCGCAATCCTCACCACAACAATCCTCATCTACTCCTTTACTTTATTAGCAAGGCAGCCCAACCTCTACTGCATCTGAGAATTCCCATAGCTCACAAACACATCACTTTCATGAAGCCTATGGAACAGGCACTTAAAATCTCACCCTAAAACACTTCACCTTTTTACCCTCCCCATTCTACCTTAGCCCCTTCCTCTACCCCACCCCATCCCCATCCCACCCGCCTGACAAAGACTTTGTATAAAACTTACTGTAAAAGTACCAAAGTTATAATGTATTCACCACTCCCACCCCCTTTCTCCTCTGTAACAAGTTAATGTTCTCTGTAAACTACTTTGACAGCTTGAAAAGTGGTATATAAGAAAGTATAAATAAATAAGTAAATAAAATAAAGCACGGGAACACACAGTCTGACCTAATGATGGGAAAACGTAAACTTTGAGCTAGTACTGACTTGGTGTTTCTTGGCAGTGTAACCCGAAGTCTGGCATGTGGTGGCAAGTGTATGCAGGACCTGCTGAATGGGGGTCACTGCACTAAGTGTGGCAGGGAACCCATTTCACCAAGCAGTGGACTGATGGCTTCACCTCTGAGAACCTCATCAGACAGCAGGAGAGAATACATTCTCAGAGGAATGAGATGGAAGGGCAAGAAAACATGCTGGTGAAATGGGAACCTCCTGCCATGGGATATATGGCACCTGCCAATATTGGGCAGAAACCACACAAACGCAAGACCAATGGCACAGAAGTTGAAATGTTAACATTAGAGGGGTACCCTGAGCATGAAGGCATCTTACAGGTGTAACTAGGTGAGGTTAATGCTGCCAGATATCTAAGGCGTGCCATTGCCTTACCAGACATCAGCAAGGGACTGCCTGTCAGTAAAGATGAGGAACCCACAGATGCCCGCTCCTGCAGCTGTACCTAGAACGTAGACTGGCAGAACATTTTGCAACACTCTAATCCACCCTGAGACTAGCTTCCCTGCCCACAATCTTACAACTGTGACTAGGTCATCTTAACATGGAAGAAGCTCATACTTATGTTGTTGATCTCATGTAAATTTAAATACATATGTTTTTGTTGATCTTATGTAAATAGTTTATGGAATGGTTCTACAAATAGAGTATCCCAGTTATCCAAGTTCTTAAACTGTTATCTGTAAACTCATACTTGTTAAATGTACTGAGATGTTTTTGTTCCATGTAAACCGCACTGATGCCGAATAGTGCGGTATAAAAGAAACTTTAAATAAATAAATAAATAAATAAATGGCTGTCCGCACCTTGAACCTACTCAGAACCAGCAATGCATACCTAGAGGAATATGAGTTCAAGCAAATGCACAACATATTATCCCAGTGCATTTCGACACCCCCACCCCCCACAAAGACACATATTGCTTGTCGCAGCAGTGCCAGATACTCCATCTCCTTTGTGCCTGCTAAATATCTCATTTGTACCATGCATATGTAGAGGAACTGGTGGCTAGGGTGCAGGAAACACGCATGGGTACAGGCATGGGTGACAGATGAAGCAGAGAAACATGGCTATGCTAGAATTCTGGGGCACATTTAAATGTCTTTACACTGTGCTTGTGTCCAAGGATGTCCACGCCACCTCCGCATTCTGAAAAGTTGCACGTTTTCACACGGGCTCATCTCCGCCAGATACCCATGGATGCCTCTGCCGGTCACGCCTTGTCAGCTAAAACGTGCATCACCTATGGCTCCTCTGTTAAATTGTGCATCTCCTAAGCTTCTGTTGTCACTGACAGTACTTTGCTGATGCAAACTAGACATAAATACTGATGATAATTGAATGATGATGCAAACTAGACTAGTCCTCTACGTACAGGCCTAGAAAAGTACTAGGTAATCCCAGTGCACTCTAATATTGGATAAGAGAATGTAAATATGAACATGTATGCCATAACATACCTTGCATCAAAGGGTACTTGGCATCATAAAAAGGCTTCAGTGAGTTCTGTATTGGTCAGCTCTACAAACACTCCTTAAAATGCTAAGGATGGACCCTTATCAAATACACAAATAAACAACAATAATATAGTAGTTCCTCAAAGAATGCATAATATTGCTGAGCAACATATGTATGCCCTGGTTATGGCATCTGTCTCCCACATATCTGAATACTGGCATTTCTCACAGCAGCTCCCTACATGTGGCTACACCTGTCCCATACATTGTCCACTCTCTGTCTTGGCTTCTTTCAATCTGTATATGGCTACTATCTGTGGGGCAGTTCTGCCTGCTTTCCCACAGTCTACTATGTGGCAATGCTCCCCTGGACAGGCCTAGGTGAGCATGGAAAGAAAAATTTCTGTGCCATCATAACAAGTAGCTAGCCTCCAGATAAATTACCACTCTCACAGCTTGCATAGTTCAAGGACTGGGTAAGGATGTAGGTCGCATGGCATAATCTGGGAACTGTTGGCACAGCATCAGTCATGTCTCACAGTGCCTTGCCCAGCTGATGTATGGCTGCCTGTCACATTAGCATCAGGTGACACTGTGGTCATCCATATGGTCCAGGTACTGGTCAGGCATTTATGCCCTCCCTGAATTGCAGATCGGCACACCAGTTCCTCCCGTGCAACTGTCAAACCACACACACATACACACTCTCACTTGCAATTACAAACAACATAATTCAGGGACAAAAATACTCAGCAGCTATACTAAAAACTGGTATAGCATAATAGCTTGAAATCCCAGATCTACAAATATAGTCCCCCTTTCTCACTCAAACAAACTCCTGTTGTAAACTCACTCACATATAACTTTTACATCAACATTCCCATTTTACATAACAGGAATTTTTAGGGTCCCCCAGATTAGCTCCTTTAGCACAAACAGCAAAGGTCAGCATTGCCATAAAAATCACAATAGCTCTTCTTAAAATGTCTTTACAGGTAGTTGTTAATGCCCCTTTAGCTTACAAGATTCCCTCACCTCTGATTTCTGTTCATTATAAATGCATCTGGTGTTGTTTCACAGACTGTAGTCACACCAGTTTGCAGCATACCTGTCACAACCTCTATACAAACACAGCAGAATAATTTCTAAGTACTGGCCTTATTCCACATCTCTGGCAGGAATAATGGGCAAATGGGGAACACATAAAACATACACAGACCTTTTCTGAATAAGCTATATATGTCTCCGAGGCAAACTACGCCTCCGTTCCTCCCCTCCCGGGCATGTTCTGAGATCCCCATGCAAGCACCGTGGGCGTGCACAGGCTCTGTGTACCAGAATATGACGGTAGACATTTTCAGGAGATAAACATCTCCTGCGCACTTGCAAATGGCCTATTTGGTTTTTGGAATAACCCCCTATGTCTTCTTTGAGAGCTATGCCCCACTCTGTTAACTTTGGGGCAGGTTTACCAACAGGCACATTTTAGGATATGGAGATCAGAACTCAGATGTCAAGGTCAGGACACACTCAATTATGACAACATTTAAGAACAGCTCTGCTAAATGTGGAGCCATTTCTAAAATATACAACCATACATAATGGGAGGAGCCATTTTAGAAACATACACATGAGAAATATAGATGGAGGAAACCCAGCAACCTGCGAGGTGTAAATGCCAATATTTCAAAATGAGCATATATAAATGTCAGCATTTGCACATATTTCTAACCCATTTTGCAAAGGGATGCATGCAGATGCTGCTACTCAACAATGGGGGACCCTATCTTTATCTGATTTCAATTTGGAAGGGGAAAAGGACATTGGAGGATTAAGGGGGATCTCTCCTGTAAAAAGAGGGGCAAATGGAGTGCTTTTCTCATACCTATTCATGGTGGACAGAAAGCAATTTCAGGCTTGCATGTGCATTTCCTATATGAAATGGGGAATACACCTGCAGATTTTGGTTGCACTCTGGCCATGCTCCTTACATGCCCCCAACCCACCTTGGCTACTTTCAATATTTTATAGTTATCTACGTGCAAAATGAATCCATTCTAAAATGAAAATTTACATGTGAAGGTGATTTGCACTTGCAAATTGTCTTACTGACATGTATAATTGTGAAAAAAAAGGTTTCTAAAATAATTCCCTAAAGGGTAACATAGAAGTGAAGAAAATGAAAGCAGAAGAATTTCATATGGCCTATCAAGTCTGCACATCTATACCAACTACTAAGCTCTACAATCTCTTCTTTTCCATTAGGGATCCTCTGTGATTGTCCCATGCTTTCTTGAATTCAGATATAGTCCTTGCCTCTTCCACCACTATTGGGAGTCTATTCCACACATGCACCACTCTTTCCATAAAGAAATATTTCCTCAGATTACTCCTGACTATCCCTTTTCACTTTATCTTATGTCTCCTTTGTTCCAGAGCTTTCTTTCATTTGAAAGAAGTTCTTTTCCTGTGTATTTATGTCATGGATGTATTTAAACATCTCCATCAGATCTCCCATGTTTCCTAATGTGGTCCAGAGTTTTTCATGATTCATCACATGATTGATGTAGTGAACAAAACATATGTAGATACCCTTGTGGTATTGTTTTGTCTTTTCAAGGATCCATATTACATCTGCAGTGATATTTATTGTTTCCCGCCCTTTACTGAACCCTGCTTGTACTTCAGGCAGTTCTCATTCTAGGTATGGTTGAACATGAACAGTCTTGAGAAGGATCTTGCTGATATGTGGGATCAAAGCAATTGTGCAATAATTTCCACAATCAGTCTGATCATTTTCTTTGGTATAGGTATGAACACAGATCATTTTCAGTCAGTCAGCCAGCCATGATTTATTTATTTATTTATTTATTTATTTATTTATTTATTTATTCGTGCTTATTTACCGCCTTTTGTGAATCAAAGTGGTTTACAAAGAACTCAAAACAGGTAACAGTTACTTTTAACAGTGTTGACATTATTAACAGGATAAACAGGCTAATACATAAAACAACTTAACGTGAGTTATAGTTAACATAGAGTGAAAGGGGGTGAGGAAAAACAACTTAGGAGTACTGTTGAATTTGTACTTATTTATAAGAGAGTGGCAAGCTCATTGGAGAGAAATTGTTCATAATAATCATCATGTAGTGGGAGTATAAATAATGTTTGATTGAGTAAGTTGTAAGAATGACTGTTCTGTGGAGTTGTTATTTAAGTAATTAATTTGCCAAAGTGTTTGTTGAACAAATATGTTTTAACTGTTTACAGAGGCTACTGGGTCCTTGGTGGCTCTTAAGTATTCTGGAAGAGAATTCCATAATTGTGGTGTGTATAAAGAGGATGCTCTCTTTGAAGTAGAAGATTTGCAGTTCCTGAATTCTGCAGGTACAACAAGGAGGTCTTTATTGATGCTTCTCCTTGGTCTGTTTTCCAGTGTGAATAATATTAGCATTTTCAGATATGTGGATGAATTAGGTTGGAGGGATTTAAATATAGTGTGGATAGCCTTATATTTTATTCTGCTCTTAATTGGCAGCCAATGAAGATGATTTAATACTGGTGAAATATATTCTTTGATTGGTACTTGAGAGATTACTCTGGCTGCTGTATTTTTAGCTAGCTGTAGTCGGTGGATTGTTTTCTTTGGGAGGCCCATTAATATGGCATTACAGAAATCTAGGTGTGGGAAGATCACAGCCTGTAATGCTGTTCTGAAGTCACTTGTGGAGAGAAGTGGTCTTAGATGTTGCAGCATCTTTAGCTTATAGAATATGGCCCTTGTTATATTGCTAACGTGCTTGCTGAAGCTGAGCTGGTGGTCAAGAGTAACCCCAAGTATCTCACCTCTTTTTTAACTTTGATACGTGTTTCTTTAAACATTATTGATTCTGGTGGTGTGTAGGAGCAGTATTTTGTAATTATTAGAATTTCTGTTTTTTTGAGGTTGTGGTCTGCCAACCAGTTGGTGATACTATTGAGACATTCCTCGATTTTATGAAAGCATGGCTGTTTAGTGTTGAATTGAGTGTATAACATAATATCATCAGCATACAAGTAATAATATATGTCGTGATCCTTAATTATGCTGCAGATAGGTTGGATTTATAAGTTGAAAAGGAGCGATGATAATGAAGATCCTTGGGGTATGCCTGTCCTTTAATAAAATGGGGTTGACATGTTGTTGCCCATTTTTACTTAAATGCTTCGGTTTGTTAAGTATGATTTGAACCATAATAGCACTTTGTCTTTGAGGCCAATTTGTTGCAATCTGTGTGTGAGATAGTCATGCATTATGGAGTCATAAACCGCTGATATATCTAGGAATATTAATATAAATCCAATGTTAGCTTTTTCAATACCCTTTAGGAGATTGTCTGTTAAAATCATGAGGAGAGTTTCCACTCCGTGTCCTATTCTAAACCCGTGTTGCTGAGGGTCGAGTGGAGCGAAGCTGTCTACATGATTTTGTAGTTGTATCTGTGCTGCCTTTTCAAGGATTTTTGCCATAAATGGCAGACTTGAAATGGGCCTGTAAGAACTTGGTTTAGATTTGTCCAGTTCCTTGCCTTTAAAGATGGGGCAAATTGAGGCACTTTTTAGTTCCACTGGGATGTAAACTTGCTCTAATGAAGAGTTGATTAGATTCAACTCTTCATTAGAGCAAGGTGTGGAGAAAGATGGTCGCAAGTCAAACAAATCCATGTTGCTGGACAAGGGTCTAATACTGAAGCTGACATGTTTAAAGGATTTAATTATGTCATCTAGCTGCCTTTCGGTGATTAATGTGAATTTTTTCCACGTCTGATTTGTGGGAGAAATGGTTGTCTTAAATTGGCAATCGGTTACTGCTATCGATCCCACTTTTGTTTTGTAGTAGAAGGCCATAGTGTGGGCATCTGGTGTGGAATTGTCTTCTTTTTAGTTGGTGGTTAGAGATTTGACAATGTCAAACATTTCTCTAGGCTTGTTTTAGGGCTGACATTATTAGTAACCAAGGCAGGTCAAACCCGGTGGCCCCCGCTCCCGCCCCCCCCCCCGCTACCTCCCCTCCCCATAAGCCACCAAACCCTCCCCCTCCCTTCAACACCTCACAATAACTAGCACAGACACAAAACTTTTGGCTCGTATGGTCGCAGCTTTATTAACAACATAGCAATCCAAAATATTTTCTTGCAACATAAACGTCTTAATAACAACCCACGAGCGGAATGAGCCCTCACCTGCCATACCCCGAGCAAGGTGACCTCATTACACTCCCGCCGCGGCCGAGCCAGCGGCAAACGCCAACCCCCCCTTCACCCGGCCTCGCCATATTACTAGCAAAGACTGGCCAGGGGTCATCCGGGTTGGGGGCGACCGCCCCCACTCCAATTCCAGATTAAGGCTCCGGACCCCGGAAACCTCCGGGATCCCGCACCCCCCTCCCCCAGCTGCGACAACCCTTTCTGCCTCCAACCCTCAAAGGAAGGGCGGGCGGGTGGGAAGCAAGAGCCCTTGCACACCGTTGGTCTTCACGCCGGAGACTGCCGCCGCCGCGCGTCTCCCTTTTAAACCCCCCCACACTCTGTCCTTCTCATTGGCTCACTCCTCCAACTCATCCGAGCGAGCCAATGAATTCAAATCCTGCCCCCACCCAATCAACACCCCTCGCAAAGGCCACAAGCAGGGTCCCCGCACCGGGCTGAGCGCCTGGTTACCTACGGCTGCCAGGGACCCTGCCCCGCGGCCTCGTCATAACCAAGGCAGGTTGGACCCGGTGGCCCCCGCTCCCACCCCCCCCCCCGCTACCTACCCCCCCCCATAAGCCACCAACCCCTCCCCCTCCCTTCAACACCTCACAATAACTAGCACAGACACAAAACTTTTGGCTCGTATGGTCGCAGCTTTATTAACAACAGAGCAATCCAAAATATTTTCTTGCAACATAAACGTCTTAGTAACAACCCACGAGCGGAATGAGCCCTCACCCGCCATACCCCGAGCAAGATGACCTCATTCCACTCCCGCCGCGGCCGAGCCAGCGGCAAACGCCAACCCCCCCTTCACCCGGCCTCGCCATATTACTAGCAAAGACCGGCCAGGGGTCATCCGGGTTGGGGGCGACCGCCCCGCCCCAATTCCAGATTAAGGCTCCGGACCCCGGAAACCTCCGGGATCCCACCACCCAGCGTAGAGCATATAAACGCCTCTACGCCGCCCCCCCCAAGCTGCGACCATCGAGGCTCCCACTGAACAATACATTCCAAGGCTTCCTGCCAGTCATTTAACAGCAGATCCACACCCACCGGGGATAAGTGCACCCCATCCTGGCGATACAACCCCGCACAATCCACCTCAACCCAGGAGTGCAAAATTTGATATCCCCCGTGCTCTCCAACCCACCGCCCGATCTGCCGATTGATTTTTGCCAACCCCCGAGACCAACGCCGCTGCTGCCGGCAGGCAGGCCTTGGAATGATGTCTGACCACACAAGAATGACTTGAGGGAACAGCCAAAGGACCTCAACCAGGTCCTTCTGTACCGTTCGAATCAACTGCTTGAAAGTCCATCCGCTTAAATCATTGCCACCCATATGCAGTAGGATCACCGCGGGCTCGTTCCTCACACGACTATGGTGCCTAAGCAAAGGTAAGAGCTGCGGCCACCTCAGACCACGCTCACCCAGCCATAGTATGGACACCAATGCCGGGTCGAGTCCTAAATTCCGACCCAATGGCTGGTCAGCTGCCTGCAATCCCGCCCAATGCACAAATGAATGTCCGATCATCCAGCAAGCATGTGGGCACCGCACAGCATCTGCAAAAGAAAACAAAGGTTATCTCCACCACCACTAGCTCCCCTCACAACCGCACATAACCCTTAAAGGCCTGCGATCTCCACCTGCCAATGCTCTGAATCTCAGCCTCTGATAGCCCTGCCGCTTCTGCACTGGTCACCGCACCAATGCGGAATGAATGCGGAGCAAAACGCATAGAGTCTAAGAACAAATGCCGTATGGCCAACCGAAGCACGGCCGCCACCTGAAAGCGAGTCACCAAACCAGAATCCTCATGCACGAAAAACAGACGACCCGCCACCGGGCGCTCCAACGAATAGTCTCTCACTGCCGACACAGGGCAAGTCAGAAGGGAAACCACTTCATTTAAGACCACCCACAACCCTTTGCCCAACTGGTCCATCTTTGATCTGGCCAGCTTCACCCTCAGCTGCCCCTCCCTGATCTGCACATGACTACCCAACAAACCACCCCCACCCGTGGCCCCCCTAGAGCTAGCCACCATCTCCCCGATCCGGAAAGCACCAAAAAAGGCCAGGCAAAACACTGCCTTAAAAAGAATAGCCTCATAACGTGAGGATGCCACACTCGGTAGCGCTGCACAAAGCCTGACCAATAGCTCATGCGCAATTGGCGACCGCATGTCCGCCGGGGACGGACACGCTCTCTCCCAACCACGCAACAGCTTTCGGGCCAAGAAACTGGGAACCGCGGATCCCCAACCGGCAGCCCTGGCAAAAAAGGTGAAGCCCGCTAACCGAATCTGAACTGATGCCCAGGACACCCCATTGCCTTTTGCTAGCGCAATATACTGTCCCAGCAAACTGTCGGCGGTCAGTCCAGGCCGCCACCCTTGAGACACAAGGTAGCGAACCACTGTGTCAAATCCTCTCCTATACGCTGCCCATGTCGCAGGGGACATGGAATTCTTCAGCAACTGTACCATCTCCGCTGGCCAATCTGCCACAAGTGCTCTGGAACCGCCAATCCTTTCTTGCTCTCTTCTGGTGCCAGGGTCCGGAACAACTCCCACTTGAAACGAGAGAGAGCATCAGCAATTCTATTAGTGCATCCCGGAATGTGCCTAGCCTTCACAACTGCATTCAAACGCAAACAAGACAAAACTATGTCCCGCATCAGCCCCGCGACCTGTACGCAGCGTGGCGTATACCGGTTAATAACAGCAACCACGGCCTCATTGTCGCACCACCAAACAACTCTGCGATTCCTCAGCCGTTCAGGCCACAAATGCAACACTACCAACAAGGGAAACAACTCCAAGAAGGTAATGTTACCAGTCAAACCATCCGCGTGCCACGCCATCGGCCACTTGGCCGCACACCATTCCCCCCCCAAAGTAAATACCCAAACCACCGCAACCAGCCGCATCCGTGTACAGTTGCAAATCCGCACTAGACACCTCCGCCTCCATCAAGACTGATACCCCATTAAAATCCTGAAGGAAAACATCCCAAACTCTCAAGTCGGCCTTCATGACCTGGGACATTTGGATGCGATGATGCGGCTTACGAATCCCTGCTGTGGCTGCCGCCAATTGTCACATAAAAACACGGCCCATTGGGATGACCCTGCAAGCAAAGTTCAAAGACCCAATCAGCACCTGAAGCTCCCGCAAAGATAATTTAGCGGATGCCAACCCATTAGCCACTAGGACCCGCAACTTCACCACCTTGTCCATCGGTAGGCGAGCCACCATTGCCACCGAATCCAACTCCACCCCCAAAAAGGTAATACAGGTGGCCGGACCTTCGGTTTTTTCGATGGCCAATGGGAGACCACAATCGCTAGCCATAAGAACAAACCCGTCGAGTAACCGTTGGCACTCCTCCGACAAGGCCGCCCCCACAAACAAAAAATCGTCGAGATAATGCACAATGTTCGCACAGCCCACCCTCTGGACTAAATTCCAGTGCAAAAAGGAACTGAACATCTCAAATTTGGCACAAGACACCGAACACCTCATAGGCATGCACTTGTCGACGTAGAATGCATTATCAAAAGAAAAACCCAATAAATGAAACGAAGACGGATGGACTGGCAGCAACCAAAAAGCCGATTCAATGTCCACCTTCGCCAACCATGCCCCCGGGCCACACCGCTTCACCAAATCCACTGCCTCATCAAACGATGCATACCGAACCGCACACAGCTCCTTAGGTATATGATCGTTCACCGAGTCCCCTACCGGAAAAGAGAGGTTATGAATCAAGCGAAACTTCCCCGACTCCTTCTTTGGCACCATCCACAACGGGGACACCACCAAGTTCGCGAAAGGTGGGTCCACAAAAGGACCAGCAACCCTGCCAAAATGCAGCTCAACCGCCAACTTCTCGCGGACAACTGACGCCCAATGCCGCACCGATGGTGAGTTGCGTGCCGACCGAACTGCCATACATCCCTGCACTGGAATAATAAACCCCACTGAAAACCCCCGCTCCAAAACCTCCCTCGCCCGCCTCCGCGGATAAAATCTCAACCAATCACCGATAATCTCCCAGGAAATTGGAGTGGGGGACAACCCCGACACATCCCAATTACTTGGGAGGCTGGACGGGGGGGGGCCGTGCCTCCTTTTTTGAAACACTTAAGCGCGGAATGTCCACCCCCGCAGGCCGAGCAAGTGTGCCAGAACTTGCAGTCCGGGAATGGGCAGGAAGACTTATTGAAACGCCAACAGACGTCCCCTGGAACCCCTCCACCTGCTTTCTGTGTGGGGGTACCCCCCCCCCCGCACAAAAGGGCTGCCCCAATCCTGCTGCATTACCCGCCACCAAACGCGCGCCAACCCCACCCCCCCCCCCCGCACCGGCCCTTACTGACATTTGGGTCAACCACAGATTAATATCCTACGTACCCCAAGACAACCATTTACTCTCCTCCATCTTGTCCCGAAACTTCTCAACGTAATTTAACCAGGCAAAACCATCATGCGTCTGCGCTGCTTCCAAGATGGAGTCCGCGAACGCCAAAAGCATTCTGTAATCCTCCGGAGATTGATGACCCCAAACGCTTGCCAACCGTAAGAAAGATCGGACCCAATTTACAACATCCGCGAGACTTTCCTAACCCGACCCGCCTTCTCATCCTCCTTTCTTTTCTTCCTACTCTCGCCTGACTGCCTTCTGCCCTCCAACAATCTGAATATATCTATGTACCGCCTCTTCCATATCTTACGCCGTAGATTACGAGGGACCCCTTCCCATAACTCCGTGAATGCCACCAGCGTAGGCATGCCCTTCCCTCCAGAGGACCCACCTAGCATCCCGCCCACCTCCTGCCCTGAACGGGCATTTTCGGGCGAAGATGACGAAGCAGAAGAAGTGGACGAAGAGGAGGAGTCCGAACTGCGACACCGCCGGTGGGAATGCCTGCTCTTTCGTTTCGCCTTGCGCCCACCCCCATCCTGTCCGGCCACTTGCTCCATCCCACCCCCACCCCCAATGCCTGCCAGCAACTCACCCGATGCCACTCCGTCACCATTCTGTATTTCCCCAGGCCGAACCTCCGAATCCTGCACCCCCGAGCCCGACGCCCGCGCTCCCAGGACATCCGCCGAGCTGGCCTCGAGCCTCAGCGATCCTCCAGAGGCCACTCCAAACCCTCCATCGACCGCCACATGTAATCCACCAGACATCTGCCCCGCAGCCTGAGCCATTGCTGGAACCTGCGGAGACAAAAAAGAAGAAGAGGGAGGAGAGGAGAAAGGAGAACCAAACGGCTGCCAAGCCGCCAACCACTCAGCCCTGGACGAGCCCTGCCCCCCTCCCCGCCAATGCTCCCAAGCGGCATACCTGCCCGGAGACCCCACACTGCTGTCGAATCCCGTCTGGGTAGAGGGGCCCTGCCCCAAGCTGGGGGCCCCATGCCAAGGCACGGCCCACCCCTCCAACACTGGCCCCCCACCCCACCCAACAAACCCTTGACCACCCCAACCGCACCCCCCACCCCTTCCAGACCAACTCCCAGCACTCCCCTGCACAGAATTAGCCCCACCCCCCCCCACCCGGAACCTCCACACTGGAAAGCCAATTAGCAGCCCTACCCATACCCTGTTCCCATGGCCCACCCTCACCTATCTGCTGCCCGGGAACCAACTCTCCACCCCCCCTGCGTCTCCTGACAGACGATCTCCCTCTTTGCCTCCCTGCTGATGGTGCCTCCTGTCCCCCTCGCCCCCTGGCCCCCCTGCTGCTGACAGCACCCCTGCCCCAAGCACCATGAGCTACCCTATGCCCAGGCCCATACCTCGCAGCCCCCCTGGTAGGCCCACCAGGCTCACTCCTCGAAGGCGCCGCCCTCCCCCTTTGACTACCCGTCGCCGTGCGCTCTCCCCTACCACGGCCCCTGACACTGGCCTGCCGTCCCTTGCGCAAAGGCATTCTCACCCGAAGCACTGCAGGGCACAGGCAAGGAAACTAAACTCCCAATGGGCCCTGCCCCGACGATGCCGACACCCCTTCCTTATCCCTCTTCCAGCTGAACAGTTGCAAGCCAACTAGGGGGCCCACCAAAATCGCCGCACTTGCCTCAACCGACCGGAACCTAGCAGTGAAGATTCTCCGATGCGCCAGATCTGCACCGCCCCCTCGACAGGACGAAAATCTATGCTGCTCCGGTCCCCACCTCTCCAGTCCCCGCCGAACTCGGATCAACGCTGCTACCCACCGCCGCCGCCAGAGAAACGAGCACCAGGAGCCCAAGCAAGAGCCCTTGCACACCATTGATCTTCACTCCGGAGACTTCCGCCGCCGCGCGTCTCCCTTTTAAACCCCCCACACTCCGTCCTTCTCATTGGCTCGCTCCTCCAACTCATCCGAGCGAGCCAATGAATTCAAATCCTGCCCCCACCCAATCAACACCCCTCACAAAGGCCACGAGCAGGATCCCCACATCGGGCCGAGCGCCTGCTTACCTACGGCCGCCAGGGACCCTGCCCCGCGGCCTCGTCATTTTGTGTGATAGTCTCTTTTGTTGTTGTTGATTAGTACTTTGCATTCATCTAATTTGTTAAGATAGGTTGTTTTATCAGCAAGGTTTTTTTTATTTCCTCCATTTCCTTTCGATCCTTCTTAGAATCCTTTTTAAATCTCGTATTTCTGTTGATGTTGTCTTCCATGTTTCTTGGTAAAGCTTCTGCATCTGATTGCTGTAATACTTCTATGGGAATGCCATCAATGCCCAGTGCATTGAATTCTTTAAATGTTGCTTTGACTTCTTTCATCTCCACTGGTTCCTGATCATAAGTTATAGGTCAAATCAGCTGTTAAGAAAATAAGAACATAAGATATGCCATACTGGGTCAGACCAAGGTCCATCAAGCCCAGTATCCTATTTCCAACAGTAGCCAATCTAGGTCATACGCACCTAGCAGTTTCCCCAAAAGACACAGGTTCCACAATGCTTGTACTCGGTCAAGCATTGATATCCTGGGTCCCTTCTTAATAATGGTTTATGGACCTTTCCTCAAGGAACTTGTCCAAACCTTTTTTAAACCCGGCTATACTAACAGCCTTTACTACATCCTCCGGTAACAAATTCCAGAGTTTGATTACACGTTGAGTGAAAAAATATTTTCTTTTATTAGTCTTAAATAGTTTACCCTGTAGCTTCATTGCATGTCCCCTAGTCTTTCTATATTCTGATAACGTAAACAATCGATCTACGTTTACCCGTTCCACTCCATTCATTAATTTATAGACTTCTATCATATCTCCTCTCAGTCATCTCTTTTCCAGGATAAAGAGCCCTAACCTTTTTAGCCTTTCTTCATAGGAGTATCCTTCCATCCACTTTACCATTTTGGTGGCTCTTCTCTGAACCTTTTCTAATATCGCTATATCCTTTTTAAGATACGGTGACCAGAATTGCACACAATATTCAAGGTGCGGTCTCACCATGGAACGATATAGAGGCATTATAATATCTTTTGTTTTATTTTCCATTCCTTTCCTTATGATACCTAGCATTCTATTTGCTCTCTTGGCCGCCGCTGCACACTGGGCCGAGGGTTTTAACATGGTATCCACAATGACGCCTAAATCTTTTTCCTGGGTGGTGGTTCCTAATGTGGAACCTTGCATCGTGTAACCATAGTTTGGGTTGTTCTTCCCTAGGTGCATAACTTTGCACTTGTCCACTTTGATGCCCAGTCTTCCAATTTATCAAGATCCTCTTGCAATTTTCCACAATCCTCTTAGGTTTTAACAACTTTAAATAGTTTTGTGTCATCTGCAAATTTTATAACCTTACTCGTTATTCCACTTTCCAGGAAGTTTATGAATATGTCAAAAAGCAGTGGACCCAGCACAGATCCCTGGGGTACACCACTATTCACCTTTCTCCATTGGGAAAATTGGCCATTTAGCCCTACCCTCTGCTTTCTATCTTTTAACCAGTTCCTGATCCACAGTAGTACACTGCCTCCTATCCCATGACTCTTTAGTTTTGCCAAACGTCTCTGATGAGGGACCTTGTCAAAGGCTATCTGAAAGTCCAGATACACTATATCAACCGACTCACCTTTGTCCATCTGTTTATTCACACCTTTAAAAAAACATAACAGATTAGTAAGACAAGATCTTCCTTGTCTAAAGCCAGGTTGGCTGTCTCCCATTAGGCCATGACTATCTACATGCTGAGTAATTTTATTCTTTATGATGGTTTCTACCATTTTTCTCGGTACTGACGTCAGGCTCACCGGTCTGTAGTTTCCCGGATCACCCCTGGAACCCTTTTTACAAATTGGTGTTACATTGGCGATCCTCTAATCTTCAGGTATTAGAGATGATTTTAATGATAGTTCACAGATTACTAATAGCAGGTCTGCAATCTTATATTTCAGTTCTTTCAACACCCTTGGATGCATACTATCCTGTCCAGGTGATTTGCTACTCTTCAGTTTATCTAATAGTTGTAATACATCTTCCCTTTGTATCGATATTTCCTTAAATTCTTCCACACCTTTAAATACCACTTCAGTCATGGGTAACATCCCTGCATCTTCCTCAGTAAAGACCGAAGCAAAGAATTCATTCAGTCTCTCCGTTATTGCCTTGTCGCCTCTTATTGCCCCTTTAACCCCTCTATCATCTAATGGACCAACTGACTCTCTCACAGGTTTTTTGCTACGAATGTACTTGAAAAAGTCTTTATTTCGCATTTTTGCTTCCGCAGCAAGCTTCTTCTCATATTCTCCCTTTGCCTGCGTTATCAATGCCTTGCATTTGACTTGCCAGTGCTTGTGCTGTTTCCAGGTTTCGTCGTTTGGCTCTTTTTGCCATTTCCTGGAAGATGCTTTTTTGGCAACAACAGCCTCTCTGACTTCACCTTTAAACCATGCTGGCAGTTTTTTGGACTTCCTTCCACTTTTCTTAAAGCATGGAATACAGCTGGCCTGGGCTTGCAAGATAGTATTTTTCAACACTCTCAATCTTGATGTAAGTCTTTAACCTTTGCAACTGCTCCTTTTAGCTTTTTTAAACTATTTTCCTCATTTTATCATAGTCTCCCTTTCGAAAGTTAAAAGGTAGTACTGTGGATTTCCTTACTATCCCTCCTCCACCAATTAAATCAAAGGCAGTCATGCTATGATCACTATTGCCAAGTGGCCCCAACACCCTTATCTCTTGCACTAGATCTGGTGTTCCACTAAGGACAAGCTGCTCCAAGAAGCAGTCATTTATTTCATCTAGGAACGTTATCTCCCTAGCATGTGCTGCCGTGACACTGACCCAGTCAATACCGGGGTAATTGAAATCACCTATTATTATTACTGCGCTGTAACTTTTGTTAGCTTCTTTCATCTCTTTGAGCATTTCATCATCCATTTGTTCATTCTGGCCAGGCAGTCGATAGTACACCCTCACTGCCATTGCCTTCCCCTTTTTACATGGAATTTCAATCCATAGAGATTCTACAGCAAATTTTGTTTCCTGCAAAACTTTAATCCTTTTTGACTCATTGTCCTCTCTAACATAGAGCGCAATCCCTCCACCAATTTGATCAGCTCTATCATTACGATATAGTTTGTACCCAGGTATCACAGTATCCCACTGGTTGTCCTCCTTCCACCATGTCTCTGATATTTCAATCATATCTAACCTCTCATGTAGTGCTATATATTCTAACTCTCCCATCTTATTGGTTAGACTTCTAGCATTTGCATACAAGCATTTTAGAGAATGTATTTTATTCATATTAATTTGTCTATTAGTAGACATGGGTAATTTGGGATCTTTAAGCTCTGTCTGATCCATACTCAAGGGCATTTGGGCTACTTCACTCTTTTTTGGAACCTCTCTGCTTTTGGTAGTATCCTTCAAGGATACATTCTTCTGAACCATCCGCTCTTGGGCGACTGTCGGTTTTCCCCTATTATCTAGTTTAAAAGCTGCTCTATCTCCTTTTTAAAGGTTAATGCCAGCAGCCTGGTTCCATCCCGGTTAAGGTGAAGCCCATCCCTTCGGAAGAGCCCCTCCTTTCTCCAGAATGTTCTCCTGTTCCTAACAAATCCAAAACCCTCATCTCTGTTGATCCACTTGATATATTATTTCCACCTTTTCTTGATCT
Organism: Ichthyophis bannanicus; assembly: GCA_033557465.1. NCBI lineage: Eukaryota > Metazoa > Chordata > Amphibia > Gymnophiona > Ichthyophiidae > Ichthyophis > Ichthyophis bannanicus. The sequence continues at coordinate 1,160,295,448 of CM066031.1, forward strand.
CAGCATCATTCAACATAGTTTCTTCAGTGTCTTTTAACATTCCAATTTGAGGCTGGAATGTTCTCTTCAACTCTCATGGCTTTAGGAAATCCAATTTGTTCTTCCTCTAATAATTTCTGATTCTATTTCCTTAAATGCATCATCGTAGTACTTCTCAGTCTCATCTTGTTGCATATTGAAAATTTATGTTAAGTTCTGTGATTACCACTATTTCTTCTTTGACTTTAGCTTCTCTGCATTCCTGAGCAAATTTTGGAGTTTCTTCAGTCATCCATTGTGGCTCTTTTTCATAGATACATAGAAACACAATGACAAATAAAGACTATGCAAACTATTCAGTCTGCTCTTCCATACCAAATAATGCAGTCCATTTCTTTTTTCTTTAAAGATATTCAGTATTTGTCCTATGCTTTCTTGAATTCAGATGCTGTCCTTGTCTCCACTACCTCCACTTGAAGACTGTTCCATGCATCTACCACTTTTTCCATAAAGAAATATTTCTGTATATCACTCCTGAGCCTATCCTCTTTCACCTTCATCCTCGTTGCAGAGCTCTCTTTCAATTGAAAGTTTTTCTCCCCCTGTTCATTTATGCCACTCTGTCATATCTCCTCTATTCTGCCTTCCCTCTAACGTATACATATTAAGATCTTTACGTCTGTCCTCATATGTTTTATAATAATATAATATAATATAATATATTATAATATAATATAATATAATATAATATAATATAATATGTTTTATAATCTATAGGTTAATGCTGCCCAATGGTGAATATTCTGTAAATTTGTAAAATGTGCTGTAAATAGTTTCTCACCCAAGTTCTCGCCCAAGTTTATTTACCCTGTTCATTGTAAAACACAATGTGCTTTTGTTGCATTGTAATATTTCTGTTCACTGTAAACCGCACTGATTTAAATAGCGCGGTATATAAGAAATGTAAATAAATAAATAATGAAGACCGCTAATCATTTTAGTAGTAACCCATTTAAGATTAATAAGAGAAAATATTTTTTCACTGAATGCTTACTCAAACTCTGGAATTCATTACTAGAGGGTGTAGTTAAATACTTCTAGCAGGAGAGCCTGCAAGACCACAAAGCCAGAATTGCTCAATTATCTCATCTTTGGTCCACCAAAATTCCTAAAAAGAAGTCATAACACCCCAACCCAGGACAAATGTATTACTTTTTAAATTTGTAATTATTTATTGTTTTTAATTTTTAATTTCATACTTTTAAGATTATTATTTGTTGAAAATGACTTATCAATGAAAAATTGCACGCATATCAGCTAACAGGCAAAAAATCAGAAAATCAGTGAATATCCAATAAATATCTGGCATAATATTTATTAATTTATTTATTTATTTTGACAGTTTTGTATACCACCTTATCCTTCAATCAAAGTGGTCACAACACAATAGGAGGTATACATTTAACAGGAGGGGATACAACTCAAAAACATAAATACTATGTGCGTATAGGTCCAAATGGGTATAGGTAGTTGGGGCCAAGTGGTGTAAGTAGATGTTGTGTTTTGACTTATCTGCATCAGGGATAAAAATGATGTTCAAATGATCACAAAACACTTTCCAAGATTAGCAGAGAAGTCCATGCCCACGCCTACTCCAAAATAGCTGTAGGCAGAGAGATTAGCGATGTAGAAAGCGTTCACCCACTCAGTTTAGACTATTTTTTGGGCTAATTTATAAATAAATTGAGCCCCCAAGGGGTGGACTTTAAAGTGATGCTCTGAGTTATAAACAAGTTTAATGGGAAGTAACAAAGGGTACAGGTAAAGAGCTTACTCTGAGGAGGAAGGCATTACAAATGGTATGCTGCAGGGATCTGCTCTTGGTCTGATTCTTTATACATTTTTGTGATATTGCAGAAGGGTTGGTTGGTAAGGTTTGCCTCTTTGTGGATGATACCAAAATCTGCAATATGATAGATACCCAGGAAGGTGTAGACAACATGAGGAGGGATCTAGCAAAGTCTGAAAAAGGTCAAGAATTTGGTTGCTGAGATTTAATACTATAAAAGGCAGGGTCATACATTTAGACTGCAAACATCCAAGGGAGCGGTATAGTATGGGGTGTGGGGGGGGGGGGTGTGAAGTATTTTTGTCCAAGAAAGAAGAGAGGGACCTGGTGGTGATTGTTTCTTATGATCCTAAGGTGGCTAAACAAGTAGAAAAGGCAATGTTAAAACGCAGAAATATGCTTGGATGCATAGGACAGGAATGGCCAGCAGGAAGAGGGAGTTTATAATGTCTCTGAATGAATCTTTGCTGGGGCCTCATTTTGAGTACTGTGTACAATTCTGGAGTCAGTGCAAAGGATGGCTACCAAAAGGATCTGTGGTCTTTGTCATAAGGCTTATGGGGACAGGTTGCAAGATCTCAATATATATACTTTGGAAGAAAGGCAGGAGAGGAGCGATATGATAGAGAATAGGCTGAAGATGAAAAGGGACAGACAGGAATAATTTGGTGAAATATTTATGAAAAGAGTGGTAGAGACATGGACTTTCTCTGAATTCAATAAAGCATGTGACAGAGGATCTTTAAGGGAAAAAAGGAACTGTAAAGCTTAGTAGTTGGAATGGAAGGGCAGACTGTACATGCGATTTTGTCTTTATCTGCCATCAATGTTCTATGATTCTATGTTTCTCCTCCTCTCTTTCTTCTTACTCTGTTCTCACTAAATAAATTACAACTTGGTATAATTATATCCCAGTCATGGATCTCCATTAATGGCTTCTCTGTGACTGCCATTAGAGCTAAACCAGCCTCTTCCATAGAATCTAGATTCATAATCTTATTTCCCATACTACAAACATTACTATATACTGCTTTCTACTGTAGGAGTTTCCCTCTTTCCACATTTCTATACAGTTATTTAATGTTGTACTTATCTAAGAGCTTTTACTTCCCTGAGGGCTTTGTTCACCCATCCCCAGAAACCAAGTGTAAAGCTCTCTTTAGTAGGATTGCCAGTCTGCTGTGGAAGATACTTTAAACCTTCTTGGATTGGTGGACATCATTCCTGCTCAACAGCCCTTGGAAAATCATCCCATGATCTAGGAAATTGAAATGCTCTCAATAATACTTTCCCTTGAGACTCACATGCACGCTCTCCACATATCAACCTTCAGTCCACATCAGTCTCCAAGATGCACACTTCACCACATAGGCCTTCGATGGCATTTAGCATGCATTAATGCATGTTAACACATGCTACTTGCCACTGCATCCATAGAAATAAATGGACCTCGGCAGCCCTTAAGAGAATGTTTACTAAGCTAGACTAACGGTTAACCCATGCTATCTGCAACTAGATCCCATTGAATAACATGGGACCTAGTTGCAGATAGCATGGATTAACTATTAGCTCAGCTTAGTAAACACACCCCCTTAGTGTATGTTAATATGTCTTAATGCATGTTGATCTTTAGTAAACATGCCCTTTTAACTAACATGATCTGTCACAGGATACTGTGCAGCATTTTTTGCTGAACTAACCAGGTTTGGTCTTCTAACATCCTGGATGTAATATGAATTATATTTAAGATTAAAGGTTCCATATTCAGGCAATGGATATTTGATATTCTGGTATATTTATATTGGTTTGTCTGCATAAAAACTGTTTATCTTTTATTTCTTCCATTGTGAATTAATATCTTGTCATGTCAATTGGCTTGATAGATTGGATGGTTTGGTAATGGATTTTGCCTTTGTTGCACAACAGTCTTTTAATTTTTTGTGGAAAAAATAAAACGACAATGATTGTGAAAGCAGATTTGTGTGATAAATGATATCTAGGTTGCTTTTTTTAAAATCTTGAAGCATGCTATTTCACATTGAGATATAATGATTTGAAAAATTATCATGAAATTGCTCTGAAAAATGTCTAAAATGTTTTTTAATGAAAAAGTTTTGAAGAGGTGGAAAACAAATATAAAGTACTTTATTATTTGTTAGTTGTTTCAGAATGCATCACTCTGAGATTTGTATTTATCAACAGTTTTTAGGTGCATTTTGCATAAGCAGCAGCGCCTGTTTTGGAAGCTCAACTCCTCTGCTGGTTGTTTTGGTGTCCGTACACATTGTCACATCCTGGGCCGCCTGTAGCGTTAGCGTACTGGTTGGGCTGCAGGGGGACCTTTTATTGAAAGGTTGTAGTTGGGCTCCTTTGCAATAAGGTAGTTGAGGCACGAATGGCTAAGGTCAAGACAGGGTTTTATTTCCCCTCCTGGGGACGGATTCCAAACACAGGTAATAAAGAAACATAAGCCATACACTCTGGCAAAAGGATAGGATAAAGTAAAGTCTTGTACTTTTAAACAGGCAGTTAAATTATTTCCACAACTGTATCTCTTCAGCACAGTGAAACCATATCACTTAATACAGCCAATGAACAGTCCATCTGATTGTCAGATAATTCTGTTTCTGGTGGATCAATTATCATTGATTCAATCTGACTATCATCTGTACCACTCTGCTGCTGCCTATAGAGTGTTGGCAGATTATTCTCCTCTGCCAGCTCCCGTGACCTCCCTACTAACTCCTCTAGCAGGTAAGGGTCTGTATCACCATATCTTGGCATATAATTGTAATGAGAGTTATGTCCCTTATAACTCCTACGTGAGAAAGTCTTATATCCAGCTTTACATTGGCTAATTGGCCTACCTTCAGGGTTTGAGGCAAGAGAAAGTCTGTGCACTGCTCCTTTTAGAAGGGGTTTAAACCTTAGAGGCTTTTCTCTACTTTCAGGCTGCTCAACACCCTCTTCCAACATACAAATGTCTGGCGCCGTATATTCTCCCTTTCTTGAAGCTTGCAAATACTTTCCAGTTATCCTGACTGGTACTTTCTCCTTGTGAATGCCTTCACCATAAGGAATAGGTTTTGAGGTTTGGTTAAAAGGTTTCTGTGCCTTTCTCCTCCAATTAACTCTATCAGTTGTTAGCTGCCTTTCTCTTTCCCATTCAGAATCAGAGTCACACACGTAAGTTTTTCCTACCAGCCCAGGGCAGACGTGCTTTCCAGATTCAGACCTCAGCTTGCACACAGACTCCAGCTGGTTCTGATTCACCACGTCTTTCCTGCTTCCTGTTCCTGGCTTCTCTGAATTCTCTGAGCTGCTTTCTCTGGAGCTACCAAAGCCAAAGCTCCTGCTCCTCCTACTGCCACTGCTGCTCACTAACTCTAGTGAATGTCCCTTATACGTTTGCTGAGGCTCTAATCCAGCCCTTCCCCCTCCCAGGTGAAAGCTATTAGAGCTATTTTCTGGGGATTGCTTATCAGCTGTGCGGGGTTCTTTCCCTTGTGGCTGGGAATGTTTGTGTTGCTCTTGGCAACTGGGTGTCCTGATATCTTCCTTCCTGCTAGAAACAGCCCTATTGCTCATAGGTTCCTCTGTTTTTCTATCACAGGATATCTTTTCCCCATTGCAACATGGAAGGGAATTTTAGAAGGTCCATCCAAGTGCAATCTGGTATATCTAAACAAAAACGTATGAAACAAAATGCAGGCATGTCCAGGTGGGGATGTGATTTCGCCAATCAGGACATGCCCAATATAGGAGTCTGTAGGGGCGTCTACTTAGACATCTTCAGAATGGTATTGCCAAACCTGGACATCTAGTACAGCCTAATGGTTAGAGGAGCTAGCAGGAACCAAGGCAGCCAGGGTTCAAACCCTGCTGTTGCTGCCAATGACATTGGGCTGAGTACTGGGAATGAGAGAGAGCATTCTTCTCTGGATGCTTTTTAGATGCTTCTTCACTACAATTCATGCCTTGGAGCATGTCCAGGATTAGATGTGGTCTGTGATCTGGAGGAGATGTCTTGATACCTGGAAATGCCCTAACCACACCTACAGGTTCCCAGGAATGCCCTGGCCATTCCTCCTCCATGCCCATGTTCAGATTCAGACATCCTCATGCTGGGCATGTCCCTTGAGCCGGCTTCTAAAATGGCTTTGGATGTCTCTAAGCCAGTTTTCAGGATATCCAAAGCACAAATAAGGCTTCTAAAATGACCCCCATAGTGTCCTTTGTGCTTGCACAAAGAATCCTATAGGTTTGGATTAAGACAGATAGGCAGGCAGCAGAGCAAAGACGCCTCAGGCAGAAGAGGAAACCAAGTCAGTGAAACGTCTTGCTGTTTGCCTGTGGGAGCAGCAACTCCCTTGAGCAGATGTGAAGAGTAAGGCTATGATCACAGCAAAGACTGCTGCAGGAAGAAGAAAGCAAGGCGGGTTAGAAGCTGGGGCAAAGGCAGAAGAAATTTCAAGAGGCAGTGGGATGGGAAAATAAGAATGAGGGGGGGGGGGGAATGAAGGGCAGGGAGTGAGAATACAAGGGGGAAGAAAGAGAGAGTCCGGGAAGGGGAATAGAAAGTGTGGGGGCAGCAGGAGGGGGGAAGAAGGCTGTACTACATTACCCAGGTGCTGCTTTACTCGCTGTTCCCGCCGTCCCAGGAAGTGACATGACCGCGGGCGCATGGTCGCATTCTCAGAGGCTGTATTACATTACCCAGGTGCTGCTTTACTCGCTGTTCCCGCCCTCCCAGGAAGTGATGCGACCACGGGTACGCAGTCGCGCTCTCAGAGGTAGTCCCGGCTATTTAAACTGCATGCCGGTGGCGCTCAGGCCTCCTGCTGTTTATCTTGCTCCATAACTGTATACTGGATGTGTGCCATATTACCCTCTGTGCTCCCCTTGTGTCTCTACAGGCTGTACTACATTACCCAGGTGCTGTTTTACTCGCTGTTCCCGCCCTCCCAAGAAGTGACGTGACCGCGGGCACGCGGTCACGCTCTCAGAGGTAGTCCCAGCTATTTAAATTGCACGCCGGCGGCGCTCGCCACCGCGGCGCGTGACAGGGGCGCGCACTGAAGGAGCGCACCTAAGGAGCGCACCTGTTCCCTGTAAAATAGTTATCTCCAAGTTATAATGCCCTGTTCAATGTAATTTCAGTTTGCTCAATGTAAACCGCACTGATGCAGAATAGCGCGGTATATAAGAGAATGTAAATAAATAAATAAATAAATAAAAGGAGCATGCCGTGCTCCTTAGGTGTGCTCCTTGGGACGTCTCCTGCAGGGCGTTTCTTCTTGTTCTCCTAGGGACTTTTGCTCTCCCAATCGGGGGTTTCTCTGCTCTCCCACAACCTTCGCTGCGCTACCCCACACAGTCCTTCTCTACTCAGGTAAGTTTGTCATTGCTTTCTACTGCGCCACCTTCACTTGCTGCAGTTCGTGATCCTCCGCCTCTAATGTCCGCAATTCCTGTGCTTTGGGGCAATCATTTTGTCCCTTCCCTCCAGCAGCGTTGACTTCACAGCTCCTCCTACCGCTCCCTTATGAATCTTCTTTCCTGCTTGCCCAACTTACCTTCTGCTCATTCTCATCCTCTGCCCCTCACCTCCCCCCCCTAGTCCTGCTACCTTCCGTTTTGGCCTCCTCAACTGCCACTCTCTTCGCTCCAAAACCCTGCTCATTTCAGACCTTATCTCCCAGGAATCACTTGATGTCCTTCTGCTTACTGAAACCTGGCTAAAACAAGGTGAAGATGCACTCCTAGCCCGCTGTCTACCTCCCGATTTTTCCGGTATCTCTGTCCCTCGTATTGGCCGTACAGGCGGAGGCGTGGCCACCCTCCTCCGCTCCTCCATCCCCTTTACCCCTGTCTCCTCCCCCTTATTACGCTACCTAGAAGCTTTGCTTCTTCAGCTCCACTTTGCCTCCCCCTTGCACCTACTCCTCCTTTACTCCCCTCCAGCCTTACGCCCTGACCTCTGGGATTCCCTTACTTCCTCTATCACTGATTTATCATTGGCCTTCCCTCGCCTGCTCATTGCAGGCGACTTCAATCTGCACCTTGACCTTCCTGTCTCCACCAGAGACCACTCCTTTAACGCTCTTCTCCATGACTTGTCCCTTCAGCAACTTATTCCTTTTCCAACCCATTCCGCCGGGTATACCCTTGATCTGCTTCTCTCTCCCTTAGCCCCAACTTATCTCCTACAGTCTTTCCACGCCTTCCCCCTACCCTGGACTGATCACTACTGTATTACTTTTCACTGTCTCCCTTCCCCTTTTACCCCCTCGGCCCCCCTCCCTCCCTTTCCACCTCTCCCTCTGCCCCTATATCCTTTACTCGGCGTATAACCTCCGAGACCCTTCAGCAATTTCCTCCGGCACCTGATCTACTTCCATCTAATTTCCCTCTTCTTTCTCCCTCTTCCCAAGCTTCCATCTGGTTTTCCTCCCTCTCTACCGCCTTGGACTGCATTGCCCCTCATCACTCCCGGTCTCTCATTCGTCGTCCCTCACAGCCATGGTTTCACTCCGGCCTTCTTCTTCTTCACGCACAGCTCTGCCGAGCTGAACGCATGTGGCGTAAAGCCCCCTCTCCCACTACACTCTCTCATTTTAAATCTGAGCATTATCACTACAGAACCCAAGCAGGCTTACTTCTCCGCTACCATTTCCTCTGCTCCTATCCAGACGCGCCACCTTTACTCAGTTCTCCAATCTCTCACCTCCCTTCAGTCCCGCACCATCCCTCCCCCTCCTGCCCCCTCCCCCTCTCCCTCTGAGTTAGCAACTTACTTCAGTACTAAGATATCCGATCTCAGACATTCCTTGCCCCACTGTCCTCCGCCCATCTCAAGCCCTTCTCCCTATTCTCCTCCTCATACCCCCCAACTATCCCATGTCTGGCATTCATTTCATCCACTCACTTCTTCCAAGCTTATTGCAATTATCTCCTCTCCAAGAAAACATTTTGTGCACTGGATCCCATCCCCTCCTCCTGGTTGCTCACCTCCTCTCTAGCTCTCATCCCTCCAGCTTTTTCCAGATCAACTCTAGTCTTTCCTCAGGTTTGTTTCCCCAGCTCTGGAAACACGCATTGGTCCGCCCTATCCTTAAAAAGCCCTCACTTGATCCTTTGATTCCCGCGCACTACTGCTCAGTTTCCAACCTTCACTTTTTATCTAAAATTCTCGAAAAGGTTGTTTTCTCTCAACTTTCCTCTTACCTCGACTCTACCCACTTTCTTCACCCCCATCAGTCTGGCTTTCACCCCGGCCACAGCGTTGAAACTGTTCTTCTTGGCTTTCTAAATTAAATTCACACTGCCCACGACCGTGGTGATCTCTCGGTGGCGGTCTCCCTTGACCTTTCTGCTGCTTTCGATCTTGTTGACCACTCCCTTCTACTAGCCCGACTATGGAAGGCAGGTCTCTGTAGCACAGTCCTTTACTGGTTCCACTCTTTTCTTTCTTCCAGGTCTTATTTCGTTCTCTCCACTTCTACTCCTTCAATTACCTCTGAACCTACTCCCCTCCTCTGCGGTGTCCCTCAAGGTTCAGTCCTGTCCCCCCTTCTCTTTAACATCTTTCTCACACCTCTTTCTCTATTGGTCCAGCAACACGGGATTTATGCCTTTTACTATGCCGATGACCTGGTCCTTCTGTATCACACCTCCCCCCTTTCTCTTGATCTCTCCCCTCTGAACTCGTGTCTCACAGCCGTTGCCAATTGGCTTACTACTCACTGTTTGCATCTTAATCTCACAAAAACCCTGGCCATCTGGTTCTCCCATGATAGTACTCCCCCCCCCCCTGGTTTCCCCCTCCTTTTCTGGTTCGCCCGTCCCCTTAGTCTCTTCCTTCCGTTACCTGGGAGTCCTCTTTGACCCCAGTCTGACCTTTCAGGATCACATTGCTCATGTTTCAAAGACTTCACTTTTCTTCCTTCGTCAGATTTGTGCTATCAGGCCTTTTCTTTCTGCACAGGCACTTACTACCCTTCTTCTGTCACTGGTCATATCCCGCGTCGATTTCTGTAACTCAGTCCTAGCCGGTCTCCCTGCCATGCAACTTCACCGTCTTCAACGCATCCAAAATACTGCTGCCTGACTCATTTTTCACTCCTCCATGCGCGATCACATCACTCCTCTTTTTATCCATCTCTATTGCCTCCCCATCAAATTCCGCATTCACTTTAAAATCCTGGTGCTCCTCCACCGTGCTCTCTACACCCACTCCCCTCAGTATCTGGCTGATCTTGTCCATTTTCATACCCCGTCTCGCTCCTTGCGATCCCTCCATCTCAATCGCTTACATCTTCCCTCACCCACCTCCGCTCACCTCCAATCCACCCACTCCTCTGCGTTTTTCTTCCTTGCCCCCGCTCTATGGAACTCTCTGCCCTCTTCTATCCGGCTTGAGCAGGAACATACTACCTTTAAGAACAGCCTCAAAACCCACCTCTTTGCCCTTGCCTTTGACCTCCCTGATCCCTCTACGTGACCTTGTCTTCCCTGTTCTCCTCTCTCTCTCTCCTCTCTATTGTCTTGTCATATGAATCTGTTAGGTATGCTTTCCTATCCGCCATTGTAATTTCTTTTTCTTCTTCCTTTACCTTATGGTATTTCTTTGTTTTGAACTATGTAAACCGTTATGATGTTTTTCGTTTAGCGGTATATTAAGTCAATAAACATAAACATATAGGGGGTTGGAGGCCAAAGAGATTAATGCATGGGCAGAAATGGTCAGAACATGTATATGTGAAAAGGTGCAACCTCTAAACCCCACATCTCACATCCACATCCCACAGAAAAAATGCACAAGTGCATCTTACAGACAAAAGCATCCAACCCTAACAGGACACACACATGCATCCGATCCTGCAGGCACACCACCCCTGCACCACCTGCATGAGCTCACACACCCACACACACCCACACACACCCCCCCACACACACACACACACACACACACACACACACACACAGTTACAGGCACACTACACCTGCAGTACACACAGACTGAAGATGGACAGAAATATATAGATAGCACCAGTTATACAGATGCCTTATACAGCCCCTGATACCACTATCAGACACACTTTAGTATCTCTCTTAGAACTTTTCCCTCTTTCACTTTTCCCCACATGTATGAGCTTGCAAATGAAGGAAAGGGAAATGTGCCATTTTGTCACACTATGGGTCGATTCAGAGATGCAACTTGTGGGGCAATAAGCAGCACAAACCAGAAGGGGCAGGTGGGTCGGGCAGCAGGAACAAAGAGGGTCAGTGCTGCAGGAGCCAGGGCAGCCTGCAGGGAAGATGTCCCCGTAGTCATGCAGAGGCACACTGGGCCAACCTCGGCCCCGATTCTGTATGCCACAGGAACGTTTTGTTCCCACAGTACAGAACTGGGTCCTAACGGGCCCATCCTTCTTGGGGCCGTCCGGACGGCCCAGACGTGCCCCTTTCTGAATCAGGCTCCACATGTGAGCTCTTTTCAACTTGCTTCTTTTCTGCTTTGTGAGTGAAGATTTCTTGCGTGTACTTACTGTGCATTTTAGATATGTGCTATATACACAGGTCTTCCAATCAAAATGAAGTCAAACCACAATGGTCCTTGCTTTCAGGAATCCCACTTTGGGTGCCTCTAACATTGGATAATGAGTGTCACTCTCACATTTACACTCTCTTGAGAGAAAAGGAATAGAAAGATATTGGCAAACACTGTGCATTACTCTAGTTGATTTAAAACATTGCCTAAGTTTTATGAATTATAACTGTAAAAATGAAAGTTATCTTCTCTTTACGAAAATACTATAAGCTTATTATTTAATTTGTACAAGCAATGACACTGAACAATTACAGTCCATTGTGAGGCAGAAAGTCATAGACAAAGCACCTCAGCAACTAGGGAGTACACTGAAAGCTGGAGTGAATTGCTACAGGTATAAAATGGATTAAAAACATTCTTTAAATCATAGATGAATCCCATGTCTAAAGCACAAAGATTTGGAATGTATTGCAGTAAATGAAAAGTTAGACACAACAGGCATCTCAGACACTTGATAGAAGGAAAACAATCAATGAGATACCCTCATGCCAGAGCACAAACTATATTCAAATGACAGGGTGAATCAAATTGATGGAGAGGTGACACTATACAGCATGTTAAAGATGGCATAAAGTAAAACAGGATAAAAGTTCTGAAGGAAATAAAATGAAGTGTAGAATCTTTATAGATAAAAATGCAAATGTGTGAAGCATAATTGTGGAAGTATATTACTGCCTATCTGGACAGGATAGGGGTTATTTTAGAAGCCCTATTCATGTTTAAAAGCTGGATGTGATGCCTGGAAAATGTGGAAGCATCTCCCACATCCAAAATGTGATTTCCGAAAGGCTGCCAAGATGGCGGAGGAGTTGGACACCGAATGAGAGGTGTGGAAGCTGTGAGTTTGAGTTGTTCCTGATGGGGAGAAAGAGGAATAAATGCTCAGCCAAACCCCCTGAAGCCTCTTCACCGGCCGTCAGTTCGACTCAGTCTTCTATTCCGGCTTTCTTTCCCCCTATGGCAGCGTCGTTGGCTTCGGCAGACCCGTTGGATTCTTCGGCGGATCTGAGCGATGGGGTTGAGTTGAGCCCCATACAAATATTGCCGCCGCAGCCCGGAAGGAGACTCGGGGAGGGGCTGTGTGCAGGAACTCCACCGGAGTGTGGGAGTGTGGCTGCATGTGGGGGTGCTCGTCCGAAGCAGATTCTGAGCGGTCCCGCGGCTCCTGGTGGAGGAGGTGTGTTATCGGAGGTAGTTGGAGCAAGCGGTGGGGTAGAGCAGTTGAGTTCTGGCTCCCCTGAATGCTCAGTACCACGGGTGCTGTGTACTGTGGATAAACCGGCAATGGTAACATTAGATAGCTTATGGGATGCTATCTCCTCTCTTCAAAAATCCCTGTTTCCCTTTGTTGCTGCTGTTCTGCAAGAATTGTCTGTTCTTAAAGTACAGAGTACAACGTTGGACTCTAATGCTGCAGAGCAAGCCGTTAGAGTTTCGCGGCTAGAAACCCAAGTTGAAGAGCTCCAGGTATTGGGAGGCACACAGAGCAAGGATTGGTTGATTACTGCTCGGCGGTTGGAGTTTCTGGACAATCTATTGAGAAGAAACAACTTGAGGTTTTTAAATTTCCCAAGATCTCCATTAATGGATTCTATCGGGCTAGTTCGTAACTACCTTACTGAGGTGTTGCTCATGCCCGCTCATTCTTTACCTCCAATTGTTCATGCTCAATATGTATCTATTTCCTCTGGGGTAGCGGGGGGTGAGAAAGTCCTCGAGGGTGCAGCTGTGCCAGCCCAATTGGATCTGACTGACTTTTTAGAAAGTTCATTGGAGGCAGTGACTAGCCGTGCTACCCTTTTGGTATCCTTTGCCTTTGAGTCTGATTGAAACTCTGTTCTAAGATTGTATTTCTTGAAAATGTCTGTTTCTCAATTTATGGGGTCAAAAATATTGATATTTCCTGATTTATCAAGGGATACCCAAAGAAGGCGGAGAGCATTTCTGGCCTTGCGTCAGAGAGCTCTCGATTTGGGAGCACAGTTTAAGTTAAAATATCCTTGTAAATGTTTACTATTATATCAATCGAAACAATTTCTTTTTTTTGAGCCCCAACAATTGACTTTGTTTCTTCAGGGTAAGGAGGGGATGGGGGTATGATTCCTGTACCAGCTGCCATGTTTAACATCTTTGCTCATGATTTTTGGGTCTTTCCTTTTTGCTTTGTATGTCATTTCTTTTTTTTGGGACCTTATTGTGGTTGTTTAATATTGAGGTCTAAACCATATTGAATGGTTCTTTTCCTTTGTTTATAATGTTTCCTTGTATTATTTTCTGTATCCATATTCAGTTGTATTCTGGATTGTATGGAAAGGTAATAAAGATAAAATAAAAATAAAAATCTCGAGGGAGGGGGCCTAAAGCTGAAGGTTCACCTAGACTGCACAATACCCTTGCAACACCTCTGCATTCAACACAATGCATCAGAATATTTTACTATCTTGACTTCAACAGATCGGCTTTTGGTCAATCAGTCTTAAAATGGTTTTCGCAAAAGCTCTGTTGGATTGATTTGTTTCATGTGTTCTATGTATCACGTATTTTTGGAGTTTGTATTTATCATTTTAATTTATGCATATGTTGTGCTGTTTGTATTTTTAGCCTATGCCATATGTTGGTCTGTTATCCACATAGAATGGTAACATATGCAGAACATAGATTGTTTAAAATAAAAAAAATGTCTTTTACTAACTACGCAGAAGGACATTCAATATATTATAAACTGGATTTAACTGGCTACTTTTCATACTTTTCTTTTGTAAGACTCTCCCTTTTTGTGGGTTTATTCTTCCGGGCATCTTTTTCATTTTCTTTATTAGGTTTACACAAATTCAAAATTTCATAAGAATATCAGGCAAAATCACCCATTGAAAAAAAATAGATACATCAACATCAAAATCAAAATTAAGAAAAAAAGAAATAGGTATTTTTTAGTCCACTTCAAGGGGAGAACACTTAAATCAGTAAAGGTAACAAGCCCAGGAAATCTAGGGATAATCCCAACATTTTTCATATCCATGATATTATATACCACTAAAGCCAACCACCCAATAATCTAAAAAGACTAAAGCTCTTCCAATATTTCTAGTCAATCAAAAGCTTCTCAAATTGAGCAGGGTCAATAAAACATAACTGTTATCCTGAAGTGAAATTAAGGGGGCACTAAGTGTTACAGCTAAACATGTTCTGAAGCCATGGTGGGGGTGGGGAAACCATATTCCTGGCAGTTAACATGGAGCCCTGTGCCCTAACGCAACATACAAATAGCACGGGTGCACAACTCCCCTTATCGAGGTGGTGTTAGGTAAATCCATGCTAATTGCAAGAGTCACAGATAGAGTGCACTGTTTACCCCATTCTAACTGTGCAGTGCCCACCACACTCACTCTCTGCCCCTAAATGTCCCCCTTACCACCCCAAAGTGCTGTTCACAGTGCAGGAATTGGCCGGCGCTGTCATGGTCCTGCATTAGCTGTCAACTCGTGCCCCAGCGTACCTTCAGCACGTGCCAGAACACATGCCTACTGTTAGTGTCCTTTAGTAAAAGGTCCCTAAATATGTACATGGATAACATAAACAGAAAGCACTCCTAATGCAAGAACACATGGCTTACGAGCTAGACATATTCTCCTGTGCATTTGAGTAGGACAAGAACCATCTGGGAATAATTGCAATTTATACCCACAAAGCAAAGAGTCTTTCTTAAAAACAATTTCAAAATAAGCATTTCACCATCTTCAGAAATCAATGAGACAAAGAGGGTAGCTCTAGTGGCAGTATTGTCAGATATCACTTTCATTTGGGTGAGGTGCATCATATCCATTCATGCTTTGTCATGGTCCATATTTTTGGTCCTTCTGCTTTCTACTTGTGTAGAATGTATTGAACATATGACCCCAAAAATAGTCATTTTTAAATGTGCAAAACTGCAATCTCAGTCTTCATGTGATAAACCATCAGTTGAAACATTTGCAAGAAATGAATTCTGACATCTCCTATAAGTCAGCAAACATCTTTTATTTTAATATTCCCACATATGCTATTATGGAAATTTATACTGTATACCAAATTTCACCAAATGTTGCACAGTTGCAGGGTTTAATGTGATCGACAACCTTCCAAATTTAAGTCAATAGTTCTAGCAGCTTCTAAGATATAATTGGTGTTGGGCCAGCCTCCTATCGTGCAGATTTGCTTCTGATCTACAAACAACAGGATGCAACCTGCAGGCAATGAATATCTGATTTGTTCCAGTTCATGCTTTCATTTCAGCTGGGAAATGTGCTATCACAGCTAATGCAACATAATGAAATGATGCACAGAAAATGATGGAATGCCTGACCATCTGCTAAAAATGTACAATTATGATATACAAGTATAGTCACTAGGTTAACCTGCTATTAGCATGTATAGTAGTTTTCCCAACTGAATGGATGATCAGAACCAGAGTGGCATATACAACAGCCTCAATTGAACTCTGAAATAAGGCATATAACATGCAAATGACTTCCACACTGCTTCACTGAGATAGGGATCTATGTAGGGAAAAGATTTTTGGTACCCTTTTTGGTTCATTTGGCTTTGTTCCCCAAATGTTGGACTTTTTTCACTTTGTTTCATCCATTCGCGCTAATAAAAAATATTCTAACATGCAAATTTTTGTGAACGAAAATTTTGAAGTGCCCTAATGAACCAAATATGCACTAACAAAAGCACATCATCTGGTCACAAAGGCAGTCATTTTATAAGGGGGCACACAATCTAAGCGGTAAAGTACATGCCTACTTAACGCCATTTTAGTCGATAATGCACGTATGTAGCCACATGCGCAAGTTAATGGCCTCTTATAAAATAGGGCCCAACATAAAAGAAGTGCATTGGCACAACACAGTGTACTTTATTGGTGAGCATGCAAATGGGTGGAGTTTGGATGGAGCATGGGTGGCTTGCATGTTGATTGAATAATATAATTTAAATGTGTACTTACAAAAGTAAGCATGGCTCTTTAAATTAGCGGAAGGGCTGGTATAAGTGATTGTGTCTTTACTTAAGGTGTGTTCTATGTTGCATACACTAGTATTTAATATAGACAAGTATATGCCTACTTGTTTTTAGAAAATAGCCTTAAAATAGGAGTCTTAAGGAAATTTGTTTTGTTGTGACTATCCACTGGGTTTTCACGGCAAGATAAAAAAAAGTAGATTGCCAAGCCTTTCTTCTGTGCAGGTAATGCTAGTGTTGTTCCAATTGTCTAGAAATGTGATCCTCTGCTGCCAACACCATCCTATTCTGCTGCTTCCCAGATGAGTGGTTTGCCTCAGTTTGGGACCTTAGCTAAGACCTGCCCATCTCAGGAGACGCTGCCAATTAGCAGGAGAATGGGACAGTGTTGGCAGCAAAGGATCACATTTCTGTGACAATGACAACAACACTATCATTACATGCATGGTAGAAAGGTCTATCAATCTACTTCCTTACTTTGCCACAAAAACCCAGTGGATAGTCACAACAAAACAAATTGAAATAGTGCTGTAAAATGAGACCCCTGAGTTGGAAGGCACTCAACAGAATACTAAGGATGAGGTGAAGATGTTTCAGAGTAATGTCAGAATTTATGAAACAAAGCCCTCGGTATGTCTGACTGCTGAGGTAGCTGTACATGAAATGAGAGTCAGAAGCTGTAAAGATATCTTACATATTGAGACTTGGGACTATGAAGAATGAACCAAGGAAAGTTGGAGATAGTTGAGAATGAAATGGAACGTGTACAACTTGATCTATTGGATGTCAGCCAACTGAAATGGACTGGCATCGGGCACTTGGAATCTAATAATCACATGGTATACTATGCCAGAAATGAAAGACAAAAAGAAATGGTGTTGCATTTATAATTATAATTTATAATTAAGAAGAAACTTGCATGAACTGTAATGAAATACAATGTAATCACTGAATATTTAATTTCTATTCATCTATAAAGAATGTCCATCAATGCAACTATTATTCAGGTATATGCCCAAACAATATCTGCAGAAGAGGAAGAGGTTGATGAGTTCTATGATCAGGTACAAACTGAAATTGATAGGACATGCAAACAGGATATCCTGATAGTCGTTGATGATTGGAACACAAAAGTTGGCAATAAAGAAGAAGGCAAAGTGGTTGGAAAATATAGATTAGCAGCAGAAATGAAGCTGGAGAATTCTGCAAGACCAACAATCTATCATCTCAAACACCTTCTTCTTTTCTTATATTCTTCTTTGGTATTTTATTGTAAACTGCTCTTATGTTTCGACTTAGCGGTATATTGTTTTAACTAAACTAAACTATACTATCCAACACAATACTCTGACCCTCCCAGAATGGAGAGATCCTTATCTATCTCCAGCCTAGTAGCCACCATGTTTCAAAATGGTGGCTATGACTCATATTGGCAGTTTTGTGCCAGTATTGTTAGGAGGTCAATCTGCCAAATAAGGAACAAGTGACCTGAGACTAAAACTGGGGGTCATAGCCAACATTTTGAAACCTGGGAACTACTGGGGTGGGAGCAGAGGGGAACCACTCTCGCCCTGCTCCTCTAGACTACCATGGAAACCACTGGATAATTCCTGGGGGGTATCAGGTAGTAGAGAAGGTCAGGATATGGTATTGGGGGCTTTTGTTTAGGGAGTTACTGTTGGGAGGTGATCCTTTAGACCCATCATGGGGAGAAGGGTCTGGGAGTTTGATCATGGGGGTCGCTGTCAGTGGTAATGGAATCATCAATTGGATCTTTTTGAAGAATCAGATCTTGAGGGGGATTGGATCATGATGAGGTTAAGACTGAGTGGGTTGAGTGATCATTGCTACTGCTCATTTTATTAAACTGGCAATGGACAGCTGCCATGCTACTGGATTGCTGATAATGCAGCTGTGCTTGAGGTCACATACACTTAACGCTACTTCTTGAGGTGGTGTTAAGTGCAGCTCCACTATAGGCAGTCATTACAAGTACTGCACTACTGATGGTGATTGACAGCCATTCCCAATGTCCGTCTAGAACCTGCCCCAATCCCATCCCAACCCAACCTGTGGTAAGCACTTACTGTAGGATTTTTACCACATAGTAGCCATTAGAGTGGGCTCACTGTGTAGTTACCACATCTTAAAACCCATGGTAACTGCTTGATGTACATTAGTAAGCATGCCCCAATATTTTTGTATATACAGTCAAAATCTTGAGTGAAAGGGAAGAGAGACAGAGACAGAGAGAAAGTGAATGCAGAAAGGGAACTATTGAGCCTAAGTAAAGCCTCCACAATAATACAGCCTTGAAGAAAATGTTCCCAGTCCAAACCCTCAAGACCTGCAGAAGGTAAGAAGTGTGGTTTCCTCCTTCACAACCCTAGTCTTAAAAACTGGTAGGAAAGTCAAGAACCCAATGGCTCCACTACACTGCATAATGGTTTCCCATTGGTTAAAGTACAAGATTAGAAGAAAACTGGTTAAATCTAGGTATTTTGCAGGAGGGAGATTTGGACTTGTATCTTTTACAGTATGAACAGGAATAGATTTTTAGCTTGAATACTGTGGCTCCACTGGGTTTGAATAGAGAGATTGCTCTGTCTTTCAAATGAAGACAATGTGAATGCCTGAGGCTGCTGTAATTTAAACTGCTGCTCATTAAACTGCTTAAGCTTAAGCTAAGAAGCACATTACTGTACTTCTATATTAGGAACTGAAAGCAAATGTTTGCTGTTTTGCATGTGAATTAATTTTTTTCTAGTGACTGGTGAATTTGGATGGTCCTATATTTTTTGCACTGTTTTTTAAAATCCATTTGTGAATTTTGAAGTGCTTTTATAAGGGCCGTGTACATTGGTGTTGCATATCTGTAAAAGAAAAAATAAGTTAGGGGTAAATGATGATGCAGCACCTTAAGGTTATTTGGGATTTCTAAATGCACTTTGCATCAGAATAGTTTTAATAATTATTAATATTATGTATAATATTATGTAGAGTGTTTGATGCAATTTCGTTTAAGGAGAAAGTAATGATTAGGCTCTGCTAATATTGATGTGGTAAGGTCATTGTTAAAGCTAAGAAAAAGGGATAGAACTATGCCAATTCTTAATGATTTACACTGGTTTTCCATAAAGCAAAAGTAAGATTAAAATTTCTTTCTATGACACATAAGACGTATTAATTTGATTTATTTACAACATTTATAAGCCGCTTAATCATATGGAGGCATATTCCAATGTGGCCGTCCAGTCCCCTGTGTGGCCGATCAGAACAGGGATGACCAGAGGTAGACCCAATTCTGATCCCAAGGGGGCTAGACAGCCTCAAATGCCTGATAAAACAAGTGACGCTTCAGTAGCTTACGGAAAGATAACAAATCACAACAACCCCTCAAAGAATCGGGCAAACAATTCCACAAACAAGGCACAGAAAGTGCAAAAGCATGTGACTGGGTAACGTAAACTAGTTGGGAAAGAATGCAGCAAAGTAAGGGTATCACAAAGACCCCGTCGCACCGGACGAACAGAAGTGTACCACAACAACAACCCTTTCAGGCATGAAGCAAATAAGCTCAACCGGAGCCTGAAGAGAGGCACCAAGTTATTCTAATACGTTTTTGTCAATTCATGACCCTTCATGATCATTAATATCGGAAAAGGATACATTGTTAAGTTACCCTACCAAGGCCCAATGTAGATTTGAAGAAGACTCTGATAGGCAGTGCACCCACTGAATGGAATAAGTTTCCAATAGAACTGAGATTAAAAGGAATTATAGGTCCATTATAAAATTATTAAAAACCTGGCTTTTTAACTTATGTAAGGTTAATACTATTTAAAATGTTGTGCTACTTAGGATCTGGTTGTATTAGTAAGTATTCTGATGATATTTTATGATGTGCAGTTCTATGTCATCCTCCTTAGATTCAAAAATTGGAACAAATGGACAAAAAGTAATTGTAGTAAATTAAATTAAATGCACTCTGCATTGCCACAGGTTTGTTACCATAGATGTTTGCCAATCTTTAAGAAGGGTTGCAATGCATCAGAGTCTATATACCCCTCAGACAGCTTACCATATGCAGGCAATCCAGGCCATATGATGAACCCAGGCCAGACCAGATAATGTTGTCATCTTAACTAAACTTTGGTATGGCTATAAAGGTTGGCGGTGAAGTTCAAGATGTGCTGTGAGCTGATCACAGTCTCTAACAGATGCTAGATGGTAGCATGTGAATTGATATATCTTTTGCACTCCAATATTGTATACCTCTCGACCTAGTCCTTCAGACACACCTAGCCAGTCAGGATTTCAGGATAACCATGATGAATAGGCATGAGGTAGATTTTTATGCATACCACCTCCATTGTATGCAAATCTCTCTCATGTATATTCATTGTGGTTACCCTGAAAACCTAATTGGCTAAATGTTTCCCAAGGACTGGGTTGAAAACCCCTGCTCTAAACTGACCAATGTTTGCCACCTCACAGCACCCAAGATATTTTCCTTTACCTTTCATGTTTCTAGGGTACAACGCTGGAAAGCTCCTTGATACCAAATCCAAATTTGTTTGTTAAGGCACACTACTATTATGAGCTGTAGAATGAGAAACTAGAAAAGAAGAGAATACAATATTATGGCAAAACTTAATCCGTCTGCAAACTGTTCACTTCATGGGCGTCAAGGTATTGTCCACAATTCTCTTGGTCAACAGAAAGTTCAACAGTGTGAAAGTCTTTGTAACCCAACAAGAAGTTCAAGAACCATGAGTATAGGAGCTGAACATGATGCTTCTGTGGAGAAAAAAAAAGTCATAGATGAGGTGTTGTGTGTGTTTGGGAGTTGGTTGCATACCTAGAAGCTATCCCTTGGTGATTTGGCCACTCTCAAATTAGCCAAGTATTCCTGAATCATCTAAAGCATAGTTATCATGCCCAAAGCTTGGAAGCTTGGAAAAACATCAATGATGAGACCTTGCGAATTGCAAATCACCTGCATGTTGATTCTATGTAGTCTAACTGGCATGTGTTTGAAATTAATTAGCCCTGGTACTGATGGAAAACAAGTCATCTCATAAAACTGAATCACAGTTTGCTCTTTCTGCAGAATGTGTTGAGAGAAAACTATATAATCAACAGTGAGGCTTAGAAAGGCCCTCAGAAACTTAGTGATACGTAGTGGCCACCAGAGTGAGTTAGACGACTCCTGTGTTTACAAAAGTAAGAGCTCTGCAAATCTTCAGATGCATTGGCATGGCTTGCCCCTACAGTGTAGCTGACCACAGCTATAGTTCTAGATAGTGGCAGAGATGCAGGATGGTCTGCTGTCAAAGAAAAACCTCGTGATGCAGTAACATCCAGAAACTGGGTCATGATCCTGTAAATGCCATGATAAGGCTGTTTCTTCCTGGCACACCATTGTGGGATCTGACTCCCCAGCACATCCTCAAGCCCATTGTCCACACACCCTCACATTCAGCATCTGATCACTCAGAAGTCTTCCACCTGTGCCCGCTACCCTCTTATACACATTCACAGAGGTACAGAAAGACATATAGACAAATGATCAGACTAATGGATCAATAAAAAGTAGTAAGTGGCAGGAAAAGGTGAAAAGAGAGAGACAGAAAGTTAGAGAGGGCCAGAAGGACTATAAAGGACTGAGACAGGTAAAAAGAAAGAAAATGAAATAATAGGAATTGAGAATTAGGAAAAACCAACCACAAGGAAATATGCATCAACAATGCCTCAACAAGCACTAGGTCCCGAAAGTCAAACATAATTTGAGTTTGTGTGGATTTCTATCAGCTGTAAATGCCAGCTTCCAAATTTGGCACCCTCAGTGTCCACATGCCTGGAAAAATATGATCTGCCTGTGCAGTCTGTAGGAATTCCCTGACATTCCCTACCATGGATCCTTAAAAGTCCATCACTGGACAGCTGTATGCAATTCATTTTGCCAGTTGTCAGGATATTTGTCTTCTTAACTTTAAGGTGCATACCCATTTTAAGACTATGGGGTATGTTTACTAAACTGCGTTAATGTCACCCATGGTAGTTTCCGAGGTAATGGTACAGATGCACATATAAAGGAGTGGGCAGTGCATCGTACAACAAGCAGTGCCAGGTAACGCACGTAACAATGTGCCTTAGGCTAACGCACGTTGCAAGGCGCTATATAAGGCACATCACAAGGCACCTTAACCTGAGGCACCTCACAAGGTACGTTGTCATGCGCCCTACAAGGTGCCCTAACCTAAGGTGCCATGAAATCACCCCCAGAAGACCCCGTATAAGGTTCCGCACAAGGTGCCCTATAAGGCACCGTATGTTAAGGCACCTGAAAAGCAGGACATGGGGTAGCAGCCTGCACATGAACATAGGATGCTACACAGCTGACAGATGCAGATAGATGGACAGAAGGGTGGTTGGTTACTGTGATGAGGGTAATATGTGCTGGCAACACAGATCTGCAGAGATATGACTGTTACAGGAATGACAAGTACCTGTGTAGGAAAGGCATAAAAGAAGGAGAACAAAGAGGGAGCAAACCCATGACCACTGGCCTGAAAATCACTGCACAAACCAGTAGGCCACACCACCACTGTGAGGTTCCCAGCAATGGCTGCATACAAAAACACTGCAGGGCACCACACAAAACACCTGCTGTGTGCCAGGAGAGGGCAACCCCAACAGTCTCCATGATGCAACGCACATGCACAACAGGTGACAACAACTCATATCACAGTCTGTAAGTGGGACGAGAGCCACATAGAAACACATGCACACACATCATGAGATGTTATGCAGTGTAAAAAACATGCAAAAGAGCATGGGAGCGATATAGAAAGGGCATCAGGGGCCGGCTGATGGGACAGCTGTGTGGATGGCCTGTGGACCAGGGCAACGGAATGAAAAAGGAGCATGTGAGAATCCAACCTGCACAGTGATGTGGCACAGACCAGCCAACAACAGAAGTACCAATCCACCAAGCCAACTGCTCACATGGACACTACAAAGATATAGCCATATGTAACACACAATATGAGACAGATAGGCTGCAGAGAGGGCACACTGTGGCGCACAGTGCAGAGATGGAATGGTGCGTGGAAAGGTGACGAGGCTGCAGCCATTGCATGGGCAGGTTAGCAGAACACAGGAAAGGAAAAGGAATAGAACATATGGGAATCAAACTGGCAACCTATGGACTGCCAAAGGGTGTCTGTGACCACTATCCCAAACAACCCCAACCAGCACAATGCAAACAAGTTACCACAAATGGCACACTCTGTCCATCTATCTGCGTCTGTCAGCTGTGCTGAGATGGACGGCTCCTCTGCTCTACTGCGAACTGCAGACATTGTGTCCCTCACCTTGATGTACCTTACACCTGGAATAAACTCCCGGGGTCTGTATGCCAGGCACCCTCTCAAACACACATCCAATCCATGCTGAAAGCTCACCTACCAGCTGCTGCCTGTGGAACCTAACTACCCTGATCTCCCTCCTCCTTCACCTTCTCTTACCCCTGCTCCCAAATTCTCTCATTTTTCACAACTAGAATGTAAGCTTTGGTGAGCAGGGTGTCTGTCCTACATGTCTATGCAGTGCTGTGTATGAGGGGTAGTGCCAGACATAAGTACTGAGTTGTCTATTCAATTAACTAGTTGTTTATCCCGCCTTATCCATCAATTAAAGCAGTGGCCAATGGAGGGCCACGTGGCTTGTCCAAGGCCACAAGGAATGCCAATAAGACTAGAAACCCCAGTCCCACAGGCCTGACATTGACATCCCCAGGTGGGATGTGAACCCATGGCACTCTGGCCTGAGGTACCTAGTCCTAACCAACAGGCCATGTCTCCCACTGTGCAAATGCAGTAGGTGTGGCAGTAATGAAATTAGTGAGATATTACTTTGTGATGTAACTATACCCATACACTGTACACCATAACAATACCCGTATACCTTCCCCCTCCTACCATGCCCCTGTCCCCACCCCCATGTTGAAGCGCACATACCAGCCTACTCCCATGCCTGCTCTCTGACCCTTTATTCCCCCCCCTCTATTCTCTAACTCTACCCCTTCAGTTCCTGTCCATGTGAATTGCCGTTCCTTTCTCTCACCAGCAGTCTGTGACATGTCTGTAAACAGTTTAGGCACGTATGTAATGGGCGGTATAAGTATTTAATAAACAACCAAATAAACAATATTTCCCAAGCAGGATATCAGGGAAGTTCACAATGCAGAAGTGGAGATAATGCGTAGGAATGCAAGTTACAACCCCTGGTGCCCCCCCTGTCCGGATGGCTGGGTATCTCTGCTGCCCAGGAGACCTTCACGCAGCATGCAGAGCTCCCCAGCCATCTGGACAATGGAGCATACCACCCGCCCCAGGGTGCGGGTCTGTGTCTGCTGTTCATGGGACACAGCACACATTGCCACGGACAGGTGGCGCACACACATGCCACCATACAGACACACTGTACCCACTGCCTGTGTGGCGGCATCGGCACACCGTCCGTCTGTGGCAATGTGTGCCAGGCCCCAGCCTGGCTGTGAGACATCCCCATCACCATGGGGCAGGTGGCAGGGGCCCCCAGTGGCCCGTGGCAGCCTGTGATGCACAGGACTGGCCACTCCCTCACCCACCTCACCCACCCCCTGGATCCCAACCTCTCTCCCCCACACACCCCTCTACCTCCACCTCCCCATCCCTATCCCCTACCCCACCTCCCCCTCCCTGGACACCCCCCATCCTCCATCTCCTCATCCTGATCACACTCCCCCCATCCGAGCTGGTGTCTGGCCCCTTCTGCTCCGCCATGGCACTAGTGTTGATGGCCACCGCCGCCACCCCCAGGTCCTGCGCCCCTGGGGCTGGCTGCCTGGGTCCACTGTCAGGTGCATCGCCAGCATCTGCATCCACTGTGGAGGGAGAAAATAACATTACCACTGTGGCCATGTGTTTGCCACATCATGGACACATAGTAGGTGGCACCACAGGATGGTGGCCCACCTAATCATGCTGTTGTGTGACACACAAGCTGTCTCACACACCGTGTATGCTGACCAATGCACGATGCTTCAGTCACCGCAGCAGCTGTGGGTGGTCCAGCCACAGCCACAGCCCCATCCTGCACAACTCCTCCACCTGGGGTTACAGCAATGGATACGGATCGTTATGGGACAGACATCACTGGCCATTGGCTGATGCACATCACACATGGCCATGGGCAGCAGGTGGATGCACCAGCTGCAAACTGTAGGTCCAATGCCAGGTGTTGGCCATGCCACCTGCATGTGTGTGTGTGCATCTCAACATGTGTTGGTCGCCCCCCCGCGCATACTGTGTGCAACCACCCATGCACCACATGCCCACCTGATGGGCATCCTTTTTGTGACATGGTTGCCCCATGCCAATTGTGGCAGTGTCAGGCTACATAACAGGTGCATCATAACAGTAGTGCTGCATGCCGCCGTTCACCGTGTGATGGATCACCCTGTCTGCTACACCTGACAAAGTGCTTGAGACATGTGGTGAGGGTATGCTGTGACTGACCATGCCCGTGTCACAGGTGTCCATGGCAGCAGTGCTGCACATGTGGCTAGCCATTGCGCCATGCATACAGCAGCAGACTCACCTATGAAGGTCCAATGGATGTATCACAGATCCTGCTGTACAGACCAGGGGCCACCTGGGGTAAGGGCAGCTCTGCACACATCAACTGACACACCTACCATAGCACCAGGGGTAAATGCAGGCCCCTGTAATGAGGCCTGAGGCCACCTGGGGCCAGAGCCAACCTGCACACATTAACTGGCGCACCTGCATTGGTGCCTGGGTGACCCACAGATCTGTACCCTACCCATGTTCTACTTGCAGTATATGTTTGTTGATAACTGCCCACTGTGATACACACCCAGGTGTGTGTGTCCTGCCCCCATGCACCTACCTCACGTGGGTGCATAGCCACTCGATTGTAGCTCCTGGTGAGGTGCAACCAGGGCCCCCTCCCCAGCAGTGCCCCAGCATCATGCTTTGCCGGCCACTGCCCGAAACGGCATACATCTTTGCCATATTGCAGTCCATGAGCACATGATGCAACAGATCTGCGTCTGTGGACAGCACCACATCCTTATGCATGTCCCTATGTGCCTAACGCATGCATGCCACAGGTTGAGATGTGTGATGAGAAAATGGGCAAGAAAAAAAAGGAGGAAGAGGGAATCAAACCGGTATACAGAAGAGCCAAAACACAGCTCACAGACAACAATACCAAAACACTGAGCCAACTGGTTACCAAAAAAGCCAAAATAAAGGGACCATATGTAATATACAGCATGTGTGGGATAGGCTGCACAGAGGGGACAATGCACAGTGAAGAGAAGATGTGTGTGTGGAGAGGTTATGAGGCTGGAGCCATTGTATGGTAAGGTGAGCAGGACACCAGAAAAGAAAAGCTAAGAAATGTATGGGAATCACACCCACAACCTATGGTGTCACAACGCAAGTCTGTAACCAGTATCCCACACAACCATAGCAATCACAGTGAACATATGTTCCAACAAAGGGAATATGTGTATGGAAACATGGAGCACACCACTCAGCTGTACGCAGCAAATGCCGTAGTCACAGATGCATGCATGTAGAAAGTAGGTGGTGCAGGATGGGAACCCAACACACATCAGTCCTGACCAGTCCACCACAAACATGCCTTCCCACCAATACAGGACCCACAAAGCTATATAAGCATACCCTGAAATATGTCAGCAAGTGTACACACATATATATGGAACAGCTGTCTGATACGGCACCATGTTTTCAATCTAAGCGGTGCACATGGCAACGTAATCCTGGTAATGTACATCAAAGAGGGACAATGAGCACCTGAATCCTGTTTGCACAATGAATGGTATGTGACCGGGAAAAAGACACCATGGGGATCAAACCCTTGCCCCCAGGATTCCAATACCAGGGGGGTGAACCTCCATGCCACCCCACAACAGCAGAACATGAATATATCTGCAGCCAATGATGTGTAGACAAGGAGAGAGAAGCATATTGAATCAGTCACACTGCCACCATGGCAGCACCAGTGCCAACAAACACCAATGGCAGCTATGTCCCCCAAACACCTCCCAGATGGGGATGTAGGTTCACCAGTCTGAGCATGCATTTGGCCAAATAGTAGAGATGCACACCCAACGTAAGGCACAATGGTCCACATGAGCTGACATGCAGCTCCCCAGGCCCATGGGAGCCATGAATGTACCTGTGCCACAATGGAATGCCTATGTAGATATTAGTGAGACAATCTGTGGGTAGGAATGCAACAGCACAAGGTCGTATATAACACACACATCCTGTGTATGTTACAACACACACACAGGTCAATGATATGAGAGGTGGACTGTGGTCACAGTGCTGTGAGTGATCCTGATGGCATCGACCTACGATGCCACAATCTCCTCTCCACACATGCCCACCGATCCCCTGCAGTTAGGCCTCCAGCCATTACATTCCACCAAAATGTCTCTGCCATAGTCCACAGCAACTTATTCCTGGCCCAATCAAAGAATCCATAATATGTGGTCATCCATCATGACCGCCCTGCTGCCAGTGACACTGGTGACCAGAACCTTCTCCCGATACCCTGTCCTTGCTTGGTCTGAAGGGCTCTGTACCATACAGGTCCACCTCCCATCTCCCCCATTGACCTCTCTGTGTGTGGGCTGGTGGCTCCCCCTCCCCCGCTACCCCTCATCCAGATGGTATACCCCAAGGATCTGGTGTGGATCCCTCATTACTCCTTCCATGCACAGTCCCCTGGTGTGCCCATCACCACACATGGCTTGTAGTACTATCTAGATACTAATGGCTCACAGACCCACCTCCTCACACCTGAACCCTCCCCGGCTAAACAAACCATGATCCACACCTGGCGTGCTGACATTGCTGCCTGGATGTCTCACCATGGCCTGAAAGTGAACATGGCCACGACCGTACCTCCCATCCATCACTGTAACACCTCCCTGCCCCCCCTCTGTTGTCGGTGTCTGTGGATAACTCTGTACCTCCCCCAGTGTCCTCAGGCCGCAATCTGGGGCCATCCCTGACCCCTCACTCCCATTCATGACACACAGCCATCTGAGAGCTAACACCTGCCCCCTCTTTCTCCACAACAGCAGTGACACCCTCCCTATCTTCCCTGAACACACCACCAATATATCCATGCACTCCCTAATCTCATCCCGTCAGGACCACAGTAATTTGCCCCCTGCAGGTCTCACCTGGACTCACCTCATTCTCCATCAATGTGTGCAACAATCTGCTATGTGTCCAATCCTGCGCCAGGCCAGTCATGGCCATACTATCCCCCCTGTCAGGTCACGCCAAAGCCTCCATAACCCTTACCGCATCCATGTCAAACATCCCCTGCTGAGCTCAAAATTCAGAGACTCTGTGGTTCCCCACCACCTCTCATCTCCCATCTCCCTTTACAACCCCCCTGAAAACATCAGCCCCCAGAAGACACCTCCCACCTGTGCAGTACACCCCTACTCACCATGATGCCCCGTATGTCGTGAACAAACTACCATTGTATGTACACCAGGAACCATCTCCAACCCCCCACAAATCCAGGATGAAACCACACATCCTCGCTGCAGCCTTGGAAGCATGATTCCCCTGACCCCCTCCCCTGTCCCCTGTGGTATCCCTCCCACCCCATCTGTGTCTGTGCTGACTAGATTGTAAGCTCAGATGAGCAGAGCATGTCTCCCACCTGTCTGCACAGTGCCACATAAGTCATGTAGCACTATACAAATGCTCAGTAGTAGTACATGTCTGCACCATCACAGCCACAGCACCAGAACACACAGTTGATAGTGGGTACATTTCAGGCAGGAACACTAGGCAGACAACACACACGCAAGGCAATAAAGTCTGAAGGGAAGATAGATGTAATGTCATGCTGCCACACAGTGAAGTGCATCCACAGTGCACAGGCAAATGCACCAACATGCCAATGATGTCATGCCCCAATGGCCCAGCACCACCCCTCAGATGTGTAGACCTAATGTGTGGGCATCTGTGGGTCATACAGCAGTCTAGATGCCCCTAGAATAGCATGTGATGTGCTGAGAAAGACCAGACATCAGGTAGTCATGTAAATAAACACCTTTAATGCACATATGGCATCAAAAACAGTGACACAATGCAACATGAGGACATGGTATCAGGTATGAGAGTCACATGTGGGCAAAAAGCAAAGAAGATGGGATCTCATTGGCATACAGAGATAGCACTATACAGAAGGCCCACTGCAATGGGTGCTGTGGAAACAGGAGCAGTCATAATATGGCAATGTACAGGGACTGCACAAATGAAGCCTGGAAATGGACACACCCACCACCACACTGCAAAGGTACTGGAGCAATGTGAGTGGCACAATGTCATGTCATAAAGAGGACTGTGCACACATGCAAAGAGAATCCTGCAAATCAATGTACATTGCCAACATCTGTCCAGTAAACACACACAATAACATGTACGTAGTAGGTACAAAGAGACATACACAATGGTGCACGTACCCACACAAATCCCACCCCGGCACATGCACCAGTGTAAGTAATGAGTCAGGCACATGCGCATGCACCATGTACATTGAAACAGGACAGAGTGCTACCCCATATCCACTGTAACACCCCCTGCGATGGTCAAACAGCAATCAGAGATGGTGGCACGAATCACAGTGTTCTGGAGGCAAATAGTGTGTCATGTACAAGTGTAAGTTAGCCACAGAAATAAGCAGGACCTACAGAATGTATCTCCTATGCCACATACGTGGCTGCATGTACCTGTGTAGCCAAATATTGGTGCAATGACTGCGATGCGAGTCCCACACATTGGCCACACACAGCTACACAATGTCAGATGGATGTACAACATACAGCGCACATGTGAGTTCCTGCTGTAGATGTACGGACAAGTGTCCACAGTGCAAATGTCACCTGTGGCCCTGCAAGTCCAGTTATGACCATCCCAGATTACATGGCCATGCAAAGTCACGAGTGACGTCTCAATGTTCCACAGCAATGCAAAGGTGCTGTGTATCTGCTGCGATAAATGCAACACCCAGACAGAGCACAGCAGCAACAGTGTGTCGGTCACCCTGGTGATGCTCAAAGTATCAGGCCAACAATGATGTCCATCATAGACGTGTGTCTGACTCGCATAGGTCCAAATCTCAATGGCAACATCACCCAGGGACCGTTGCATGGAGGTGTTCTGTCCACCCACAGTTGGGCGATGGGGACTGCAGATGCAGTATAGTAGATGTGCTGTGTGTGTTGGCTGTGCCCTGTGTTAAAAGGAGTAGAGAAAGGTAAAGGTATGCTACACACACCATCGGGTCACACGGCAGACAGTGACACCACAATATGTACATAATGAATCCCCAGAAATGAAAACATGACATGACCACAACACACAGCACAGTGCATGTTGACCACAGCAGGAGATGGCACTGCAGACCAGGTTGCCATCTCGACATGGTCATGTCTATGCCCATGTCACACAGGAATCCTAGATGTCCACAGCATGTACAGCAGTGGTGGTACATATAGATCCCATAGAAAGGTACAATGATACAAACAGGCCAAAAGAAACATCTACACGTGGATGTCAGTCAAAGAAGATCTGAGGTGCAACCTACTGTCAGTGTGCAGCTGGTGTCTGATGGGGACTGTCTGAGCCAGGCAAAGGGCACAAGGGGTCACAGTAGAGGCAGAGGATGTCAATGAAATGTGTCCAATCACCACGTCGTCATGTTCAGCCGTCAGTGGCACATGTCCAAGGTATGGTGAGATGCATGTAACTGAAACAATGATGTGTAATGTCCTGTCAGCAAACATGAAACAAGTCAGGCAACAATACATGACACATCTGTAGACACATGCACACAATGTACACAAGGGCAACAGCAGAAGGTCACAGATAGATGAGTGATCACCACTGCACAGGTGCCCAGACACATCCCTGCACCAGACAATGCCAGAGGGCATCAGAAGGTACCATCACATAGACGCACCCCGAAGACACAGAGACACACACAAGTGAGACAAGGTGAGCATGCTGAAAGTAGCATACGGCATGTCTGTGCACAATCAGTGACCAGTGGAGACAATCATTACAATCCATGCAATGATACACTGATGTTGTGCAATGCCACAATGCCAGGGAAGGGTGTACGTGCTATCCACCAACCCCACAACCTGTGCCTGGAGACACACACAGCCCGGTCATATGTGCCCCAAATACAGTGTGTAAACACCAGAAATGGTCACAGGCCAATGGCCATATGCGTGGCAACCGGAACATATGGGGGATGGAGTCGCAGGCCAAACAGGTATACAACAACGTAGGTGCAGTAGAGAGAGAAACACAGACATGTGTAATTCTGCACTGCCCCCACAGTACATTTACCTTTATGTCCACCCACCCCAGTCACCTGCAGGTTGAATGACGTACACACAGTTTCCACATGCACCATAGCACTGGGCAGGGTCAGCAGCTTATCCTGGGGAGTCAAAAACACAAGTGACACATATATATGTCATGATAGGGCCATGAAACAAATAGGGCAGCATGTACATGGAGTCCCATATGAACATCCCCACATATGCAGAACTTACAGGCGAACAGCTCCTTGATCAGATGTTGCCTGACTGCCATCCCCTCATGTGTGTCACCACGGCTGCATACAGGAGGGCATACAGGATCCTCCTCCAGATCCCCATTAATTTCAACTGGGACATTGTGCCTGAGAGCAATGTTGTGCAGGATGCAACAGGCCAGAATTACACGTGCCACAGTTATGGGTCGGTATTGTAAGGCACCGCCGGTCCTATCCAGACACCTGAAGCGACTCTTCAGAATGCCAAAGGTGTGCTCAATGACTGAGCGGCTGGAGGCATGGGCTTCATTGTACCTCATCTCTGCACCTGTCCGTGGGAGACACACAGGGGTCAGCAACCAGGCATGACAGCCATATCCCACATCACCTGCAGAATGAAATGTGGCAAGGTCAAGTGGGAGATGATGGATACACAAAAGCACAGAAGCATCAACATGTGACTGGACAACAGATAAACAGGGGCACAAACATATGATGTCATAGAATGGCACACGATGGCTCTGCACCAGCGTCTGGAGCTGGGAGACACAGAACCCTGGGGAAGGCTAATGAGGGAAACACACATCAACTGTATCCAGGCTAAACACACGGCCAACCACCTGTACCCTAATGGCAGTAGTGGCAGTTGTGAAGGCATCAGGCCAACAACCGGCAAAGTACAATGGAAGGGGCAGAGATGCACATGTGTGCAATCATGTGATACCCATGATACAGTGCACACACAGCAGATGTCATAGAAACATATACCTGAGAGATCAGGTCGGAATGGCAGTTGAGACAAGATAATGTGGACAGACATACAGCATACATGTGTGATGTAAAGTGTCACCACAGCTCCACCCATGTGTTGTCGCAGACAAGGACAATGGAGAATGGCCCCCACACACACCGTACAGCACGAGGAAGGTTTTGGGTGCATTCCTAACCCCCCCTCCTGGACTTTATACAAACACACATGTTCCATACTGAGTCCATGAGGGATATTCCACAAAGGCACATACATGTGCATCTGCATGTGCGGTATGTCCGAGGCCATGTGCTAGAGTCATTGTCAACCAAGAGGTGACACACCCCACCATAGAAGGGACATACCATATATGCCCAGAGTGTCTCTGTACATAATACCTGTGCAACAGAACAGCAGTAGCAGATACCAGTTTTACCCGCTTGTGTGCCGAGACACCCAGATGAGCAATGAGCCACACATGGTAGACATAGTTATGTTTAGAATCCCACAAAGGTACGTGACCACGTCCCCGGTGATGGTGACAGGGTGTGATGGTATACAAGGCAGCACCCCACAACCACAACACAAGGAAAGGCATGCAGAGGTCACAGGTAACAATGGGACTCCAGATATCATACACCATACGCGCATGTGAGATATGGTAAATACCAACCCAGCAGGACACAATCTCCATATTGTCCAGCCTCAAATTGGCCGAACAGTGCCGAGTGCTGCAGGATATAGGAGTCATGGGCGGACCCTGGGAGCTGTGGAACCACATTCAAAATATGCATATTTGCATCACAAACAACCTGCACATTCAGGGAATGGTAGTGTTTGAGGTTGTGGAACACAACCTCCCTGTCGCTTGGTGGGACCAGGGCAACATGTGTGCAATCAATAGCTCCCATCACATGTGGTATCCCTGCAAGCCACTGGAATGCCTGGCCCAGGGCCCCCCAATGTTGCCTATTATTAGGAATCACAATGTAATTCCCAACCCGGCTGACCATAGCCCGCAGTACCTGGTGGAGACAGCGTGAGAAGATTGGCCTGCTCATCCCGCCAACTGTGGCCACTGAGGATTGGAAACATCCAGAGGCAAAGAAATGTAGGGCAGCCAGGAGCTTGGCCAATTCCAGTATGGCATGTGACTGGGCAGTCCGGGGCTCGAGGTTAGGTCTTAGATCCTCACAGAGCTCCCTAATAGCCCCTGTATCCAGATGGTAGAGAGAGATGACCTGGTCCTCACGTATGCCCTGGAGCATGGGCCTAGGCCTGTAGAGGGGAGGCAGGCGAGGACGCGCCTCTGCATGCCTATGGCATCGTGCTGGTATCACCTCTGCTTGTGGAGCCCCCACAGCTGCAGGTCTGAGTTGCAGTGAGACTGCACCCATGCCCAGTGCCACAGCCCCAGTGACACCATCTCCCCCATCAGCTCCGCCATCTCCACCAACGCCACCACCGCACAACCCGCATTCACAATCTGAGCCATGATAGACATGAGATGGAGCACAGGTAGATGTTAAATAGGGCATGGGGTGTGGCAAATAATCAGAGCAAACCTAACATACCTGGTGATGCTGGGACGCACACCAGCAGCAGCATGAGAGAACACCCTGCACATATGGAAGCGTAACGCTGTAGCTTGTGCAGAAATGTGCATTCCCCAAAATGCATGTCCCGTGACTGGCTCCGCTGAATGCGGGTAGGAGGAGTACATGGCGTGTCCCAGCACTCTAGCATCTCACAAACTTATGGTATGATGCACTGCATGCCCCACCCACACAAGTTGGAGAGTGCAGAACGTAAGGCGTATTCCAATGCGCGCAGGCGGGGCGTCCACACATAGTCTGATGAAGACTAGCACATGGGGACACACCGTGTGACCCACCTACGCATGCCAGAATGCACCATATGTAACAGACAGCACTCAAAGCAATGATAAATACCGGACTGTGTGGGCACGCACCACGAACAATGCTGGAGGATAAACCACCTGTGTATGTAGCAGTGCACAAAAAAAGCACTGCTGAGGATAGATCTGAATGCAGAGAGTGGTGGAGTAAGGGCATAGTTCATCTAGAAATGTGCCTTATGCCCACACTTTGCAGGACATGATACATCATGCAAAAGGCACGTACCTGCGTGTGGGATGGGAGCAGTGCCCGTGTGGGGCAGACGAGGTATCCCTATGCACTGGCATCCACAGACGTGCACTTGGAGGCACCGTGTGCCCCCTCCACCTGTGGTCCACGGACCCAATCTCAGTGGAATGCGGCAAATGCAATGCGTGCTGCTGTGCATGTGTGCAACGCTCATGCAGAACATGCGTAGGACCACACCCTAGGTACATAACTGGGCACAGCATGCACATAACACCAAGGGGGTATGGTACACAGGATGTACCAGATGATGGAGCAGGAGAGGCAACCTGAGGCAGGAGGGGAGCTCAACCAGCAGCCACCATCAGTCCCTACCACATGGGATCCAGAAGGGGAGGAGGCAGGCCCATCTGGGGTCACACACCACCCAACTGAGCAGCCTGGAGGTGCGCCAGGCCCTATGCACCGCCAGAGGCCCATGGCCGATGAAGCCAGGAGGAGGGTGGTCCGCTTCACCCAGGAGGAGAATGACCTTCTCCTGGCTAGCATCCTTGACAGGTTTGAGGTGCTCTTTGGCCAGCTAAGCTCCATCACCACCATCAGGACGCATACCAGGACATGGGCAGAGGTCAAGACAGCAGTGGTGGCAGCAGGGGGCCCACACTGCAATGTGGAGAACCTACTCAAGCACTATTGTGATATAAAGAGGAGCATCCATGCCCAACTAATGCAGGAGAGGCACAATGTGCAGGGCACAGGTGGGGGTGCTGTGCAGAGGGCCACCCTGACCACACTGGAGCAGTGCCTGGCAGACCACCTGGGGCCAATATACATCCATGGCCCCTCCCCCTGTGCTGGATACAGCACACCCACATGCAGGTAAGACAGAGAGAGGTGTTCCAGTGACATCCCATAAACAAGTGAGTGCAGGGACAGACGCAGGGGGGCCATGTCTGGAGACCCATAGAGACGCATGTCCTCAGCCAGTCCCATGCAACATATGGCGTAACTGTCACACCTGGTGCACATCCCCACACCGCACCTGAACCATAGCTCCCTGTCAGCCATGCACAGTGTAACCTGCCACCCGCAGTCCCCACCCGCAGATGGCCAAAACCTGGCCCGATGGAGGACACCATCACACCCAAACCCCCCTCCCCATGCCATGTCCCCAGCCCCA
This sequence comes from Ichthyophis bannanicus, assembly GCA_033557465.1. Lineage (NCBI taxonomy): Eukaryota > Metazoa > Chordata > Amphibia > Gymnophiona > Ichthyophiidae > Ichthyophis > Ichthyophis bannanicus. The sequence goes on from CM066031.1 coordinate 1,160,331,607, forward strand.
CAACATGTGGCCCTGACACAACACCAGTCACCATGCAGCGCCATCCCAGGGCACTTGCTGATCCCAGCAGGGTCCAGCAAAGGCCCACGGCCAGGCCCTGGTACCCCACCCACCCAATCACAGGCTGGCAGCCTGCTGAACCACAGAAAGGGGCACAGACAGCATGCTGCCACCTGTCATGTGTGGCCCTGTACCTAGAATACCCAAGGGAGATTCACAGACTGCCACTGCACACATAGACAGGGGTAGTGCACCAAGGGACTGCATACACAGGGGGAAGCGAGCAGACTATGAACAGATCCATGGGGTACAACTACTGGGGACGGCATAGCAGTGGGGGTGCAGTGACAGTACAAACACAGAGGTAGCATTGTGTAGGATGGGGGGCCACTGAGGACATTACAGAGCTATACACCCAACCGATAACGGAAACAAGGATGTATCCAACATGGGATATCCAGCAGGGGAGGGGACAGAGGGGGATGACGGATCAATGGACCAGCCAATGGGGGAGGTGGTGGGACCGTGTCGGAAGGGAGGGCTGGCCTGGAATGCGGGGGGGTGTTGGGGTCTAACACCACCACCCCAGCCAGAGGGACAAGGCATGTGGGTGAATGCAGGGACCCCATGATAGAGCACGGAACTAGGTTCTGTCCCATCAGGGGGACGGCAGGTGTCAGGAAGCACATGCCGGGGCAGACCAGCAGAGATGGGGGATCATGTCTGGCAGCTGGGGCAGGTAGGGCAGAGAATGCACCACACATGGCACTGGAAAGTGCATGGGTGGCAGGGTGTGTGGGGGACATGGATGCGCATCAGGCACATTGCATGCCAATACCCTCCCAGGGAGTGACAGCGATCCGTGGGGGCAGGTGCCAGGGGTAAAATCTACAGCTGAGAGAGGGTGCAGGGGAGGTGGGGTGGTGAACAGAGAGGGGTTGGAACAGCGGAAGCAGGACATGGCTGCCATAGATCGAGGGGAGGGGACTGGGGCAGTAAGCAGGGCGGCACATGTGCTGCTGATAGTGCAGGGGACAGAATAGAGGTGGATGTGGTGATGGTGAATGGGGGTGGGCACGGCATGGTGTGAAGGTGCAGGGGCAGGTGTTGACAGGTCTGTGGTAGCAGCGTTAGGTGACAATGTGATGTGGGGACATAGTGCAAGGGTGGTGAGGACAGCAAGGCCACAGGGGTCAGTACGTGGGGGAGACAGAGGTGGACCGCACCTGTGTGTGCCATAGGCGCTGGGTGCAGGAAGGCAGGTGGCAATGGGGAGCCATGGGGTGGGTGCCTGTGTATGGGGGTGTCGGGGGGGGGGGTATGGCTATGGTAGCATAGGACGCCGGACACAGGAGGCACCAACATACAAGGGGCGGTGTGGGTGGAGAGCATAGGGGCCCCAACACAGACCTGTGTGGCACACACCCACACATGCACCCGCTCCATGCAGCCAACCACAGCCCACTGCCAGTTGCACCGCCAGGGCCCCACCCCACCCCGGGCCATGTACCTATGCATGCATATCCCCACCACCACAGGGCACACCTGTCCTGGCTACAGTGGCCCGGCACCCCCAGCCAAACCCCAACAGTCATGCCTGGCCATGTGGGGTGTTCCCAGCTGCACGCACACTCAGGCACCGGTGACCCGCTGTAGGTACCTTGAACATGGACATCAGACAGTACCACACACATCCCAGCACTGGTACCATCCCTGGCCACATGTACGCAGCCTGGGTGCCCCCACACTGACCGAGGTGCCCTGCGGCTCACACAGTCCGTAGGTTTAGAATGTGATAGGGGTAGCCAGCCATGCCACACCTCAACTGTGTACCCTGTTCCCCCACAGGTGACATATATGTCATGAAGGAGGAGGAGGAGGGACTGGAACTCCCAGCCCCCGGGCCATGGCCCCTAGCCGAGGTGGAGCCTACAGCAGGGGCTGGGAGCGAGGGGGTGGCAGAGCCTGCTGCACCAGGTCACCCCACATGGGACGCACAGTCTGCCTTGGCAGAGGTAATAGGGGAGATGCAGGCACACTCCGAAGCGGCGCATGTCGATGCACAGGGTTAGTGTCCTATCATTCGTATTTGCTGTGGCATGTGTACAGGTGGCAGGTGCAAACCTTGTCTCATGGTGCACACCGGGTCTCCCCCACAGGCATACAGCTGGCATTGGGTGCAGTTTTGTGGGAGCAGCACCAGCAGTGCTGGCAGCGGCATGAGGCACATCACATGCGGCATGTGGCAGAACACCAGGGGCTGGTGGTGGAGGGGATCCTTGGGGAGATGCGGGGCTTTTCCGCATCAGCACGGGCCGTGGCTGGCAGTATGGAGAGGATGGTGGCTGTCCGGGGGGCTCTTGTGGAATTTCCAGGACAGCCAGCAGCAGCAGCAGCTGTGGCACTCACACCACGGGGTGGGAGGGGCCATGCACAGCACGGCAGGCCATGTGGAAAATAAATGGCCGTGCATGCAGCACTGCCTGTGGTCATGTGTCCTGTGTTTATTCTGATAGCTCCATGTATGCCCTGCCCTACCCATGGCCACCCTTGCCAACAACCCCATGCCATCCCCTCGGGCAATCTGTGCCCCCCCTCTTAGCTGGGAGAACCATAGATCCCATCATCACCCATGCCACCCTGCCCATCCACCACAACCCCACACACCTTTATCACCCCCCTGCTCTGCCAGTGTCTGCAGCCCCCCCACCCCCCTGTCCCTCTGCCCCCTCGCCACCAGTCCCCACTGTTACCTGCTTACACTTTGTTGGTGTGGCACCGGATAAATCTCCGTGCAGTGCCATCCACATCTCCTCAGTTGGACAACATACCCTGTTCACCCAGTGACATATCCGCGCTGTCTGTCCTGTCCTCACGTCCACCTCTGGTAGCACGCTGCTGTTGTCCCGTTCTCTGAGCTGTCCTGGTCAGTGTGATATGTGTCGTGGAGGTGCCCCCCAGTCGCAGATCCATTGTCTGCAATGCATACACAATGCTGCTGTATGTAGTCAGACACACGCTGCATGCCCTGGTCACATCACCCCTTCCCATGGGGCCTGCAATGGTTCCCCAGTGTTTGCGGGATACAATGTGGATCTCCCATAGTTCTCCAGAGGGCACATCGGTCCAGTACCCCATCCCACCTCACTGCCTCCCCCTCCAGGCCCCCTGGCTGCCACCCATCTCTCGGCATCCTGCATCCCTGGTCCTGGTCTCTGGGACACACTCCCTCCTGCCCTCTGCCTGGAAGCCCCATGACCCCCCTTACTGCTGACCAGGGACCCATCCCATCTGCTCTGTGTTTTGGCTCCCCCACCCATCCTCACCCCTGTCCCTCGCACCCCGTGATGGGGGCACCTTTCAGTCCCTTCTGGCCCACTACCATGTTCACCCCCTTGTCCACCCTCTCCAAGCCTACATGCATTGAACTGTCCACCCTGTGACCTACCTCTCACCACTAGTGGCCATACCCTTGCATGTTCCACCACTACTGATCCATGCCATCCCTGTCCTGTGTGTGATGGTGTTGATGGTGACCCCTTCCGCCATCATACGCAACCCCATGGCTGTAGCCATTGTTACCACACTGGCCAGATGCTACTAGGTATGGCCGGTATTTGCCATTAGGGTTTGACATGGACATACATATAGACATGGCACACAGATCCACTGGCATGCCGACCACTGTCCACAACATGCAACGCAGGGGGGCATGTGCACTGTCCTGGCTCCATCCTGTGCATGTGGGTACTATGTGCTACCCATGCCAGGTGCCGTGCCATGTGTGCACCTGTATAGGTCACTAGACCCCTAAAGGGGTACAGACAAGCCTAAACCCTGGAAACACCCTTTATACCTACTCCCTCATATAGGGGTTCCCTACTATTCAGTGTTGGATATGTCACATGGGGGATTTCCCTCCCACGGTGTGGCATATCTATATACACGCTTTATATGAGCTAGGCCTACCAGGTCAACATGCCTACCTATCAGTATTGTGATTACCTCAGGGGACATATGTCAGCAGGCCCCCCTTCCAACTGCATACTGCAATACGGTTTTGGGGGCCACTACATCTATTTGCCTGATCTGTTTCTCTCATACGGCGTCCTTTGTCCTCCGTTTGTAGTTGCAGTTATGTGCCTCCACCTCTGCTCCCATCATAGGGGCGGTCCAGAGCTCACCCACTCTCCAGCCGGTCTACATACGCAACATAGCGCCATGTTGGCGGCGTAATATCTGTTGTGGCCCGACATCAGACCTGTCCCTGACTGCATCCAGTGCTGGGTTAGATTGAGTCAGAGACAGGCCTAGCAAATATTATGCCAGACACATGGTGCTATGTTGCGTATGTGATCTGGCAGTGGGGTGGGAGAGCTGTTGAGTGCCCCTACAATGTGAGCACTGTTGGGGGCTCCTCTTGCGGGTATGGCCGTTACATGGTGTACATCTTTTGGGACAGACGGTTAGGGCATGTAGGTGGTTTGTTTCCCACAGGTATCGATGTTCCCCGTACCTGCAGGTATGCTGTTGGAGGGGGTGGTTGCTTATGCCTTCCCCTGGAGGTACTTGCTGTACCTTTTGTGGCATGTTGAGCTGGTGCCTCTAGCTCATATCACACGTGCATATCGGGAACATTCCCTGCGAGAGGGAGGTCCCCTCATGGTGACATATCCAACACAATATGGTTTCGGACGTATATATTGGGGACCGGGCCTAGGGGGTGTGTTTCACATACAGGTTTGTGTGCACTAATGGTATGTGCGTGACACCATGGTTCTCGCCATGGTGGCGTTCCATAGCGACCCATTGGTACTGTCACGCCGCCACTGCTCGCCTCAAGCTAAGAGGGGCATGGTTATTTTATAGAAACGTTTTGCTGTCTGCTTTTTTCAGCTTTTGGAAACTATTTCCCCTAGTGCCTTCTGGGAAAGGTAGTCTTTGCTTGGCTGTATGTGTGCATCAGACAAAAAGCTGTAGTTAGGCTCCAAGGGTTAAGGCAAATGACAGAATTTATTTTACAAAATGGTTCGTTCTCACGACGTATAGGATATTGGTTCAGGTCTCTGGGAAACAGAGAATTCTCCCAAAAACAAACACAAACTGAAAATGTCTGTTTAAAGGTTTTCCATATTGCAGGATACACAGTCTTTTTAACAGAATGGATAATTCACTTTCTTTGTAGCCTTGCTGGCCAAAAGCACAAACAAAAATCACATTCACTGTCCGTGATAGTATAGCTTCTCTTCAGCTGCATAAACCTTCAAGCAACAAATACAATTCAGGGCACAAGAAAGCTCTGTTACAAAAGCTACTTTCTTACCCTAATGTCCTTGTTCCTGCAGCAGGTGCTTAACAAGCTTTTCCCAGCTTCCAGGCTTACTCCTTAGTCCTTGTGACCTTTCCCTTTACCAACAAGAGGGAATCAGGGCCACCGGCTTGTGGACTATGGGTTCCCTTCCCTGGTAAACTCTCTCTCAGGATTGTCTTGTTTTCTCCCTGTTCCTCAGGTTTAAAGCCTTGCACACAGAACAGTCCATAGGAATCTCTTCCCCATTTAGCTTTACCTCAGGCTCTCCCAGCTGCATAGGCTCAGACTCTCCCTGCTCATAGTCCTCAGCTACCAGCCTCCCGGGGAATACTGGAGTCTAAGAACATAAGAACATAAGATATGCCATACTGGGTCAGACCAAGGTCCATCAAGCCCAGTATTCTGTTTCCAACAGTGGCCAATCTAGGTCATATATACCTATCAGTTTCCCCAAGGGACACAGGTTCCACAATGCTTGTATTGGTTCAAGCATTGATATCCTGGGTCCCTTCTTAATAATGGCTTATGGACCTTTCCTCCAGGAACTTGTCCAAACCTTTTTTAAACCCAGCTACACTAACAGCCTTTACTACATCCTCCGGTAACAAATTCCAGAGTTTGATTACACGTTGAGTGAAAAAATATTTTCTCTTATTAGTCTTAAATAGTTTACCATGTAGCTTCATTGCATGTCCCCTAGTCTTTCTATATTCTGATAAGGTAAACAATCGATCTAACGTTTACCCGTTCCACTCCGCTCATTAATTTATAGACTTCTATCATATCTCCCCTCAGCCGTCTCTTTTCCAGGTTAAAGAGCCCTAACCTTTTTAGCCTTTCTTCATAGGAGTATCCTTCCATCCCCTTTACCATTTTGGTGGCTCTTCTCTGAACCTTTTCTAATAACTCTATATCCTTTTTAAGATACGGCGACCAGAATTGCACACAATATTCAAGGTGCGGTCTCACCATGGAACCATATAGAGGCATTATAATATCCTTTGTTTTATTTTCCATTCCTTTCCTTATCATACCTAGCATTCTATTTGCTCTCTTGGCCGCCGCTGCACACTGGGCCGAGGGTTTTAACATGGTATTCACAATGACGCCTAAATCTTTTTCCTGGGTGGTGGTTCCTAATGTGGAACCTTGCATCGTGTAACCATAGTTTGGGTTGTTCTTCCCTAGGTGCATAACCTTGCAGTTGTCCACATTAAATTTCATCTGCCATTTTGATGCCCAGTCTTCCAATTTATCAAGATCCTCTTGCAATTTTCCACAATCCTCTTGGGTTTTAACAACTTTAAATAGTTTTGTGTCATCTGCAAATTTGATAACCTCACTCGTTATTCCACTTTCCAGGTCATTTATGAATATGTCAAAAAGCAGTGGACCCAGCACAGATCCCTGGGGTACACCACTATTCACCTTTCTCCATTGGGAAAATTGGCCATTTAGCCCTACCCTCTGCTTTCTATCTTTTAACCAGTTCCTGATCCACAATAGTACACTGCCTCCTATCCCATGACTCTTTAGTTTTGCCAAAAGTCTCTGATGAGGGACCTTGTCAAAGGCTTTCTGAAAGTCCAGATACACAATATCAACCGACTCACCTTTGTCCACCTGATTACTCACTCCTTCAAAAAAACATAACAGATTAGTAAGACAAGATCTTCCTTGTCTAAAGCCATGTTGGCTGTCTCTCATTAGTTCATGACTATCTACATGCTGAGTAATTTTATTCTTTATGATGGTTTCTATCATTTTTCCCGGTATTGACGTCAGGCTCACCGGTCTGTAGTTTCCCGGATCACCCCTGGAACCCTTTTTAAAAATTGGTGTTACATTGGCGATCCTCCAATCTTCAGGTATTAGAGATGATTTTAATGATAGTTCACAGATTACTAATAGCAGGTCTGCAATCTCATATTTCAGTTCTTTCAATACCCTTGGATGTATACCATCCGGCCCAGGTGATTTGCTACTCTTCAGCTTATCTAATAGTTGTAATACATCTTCTCGATGTATCGATATTTCCTTCAATTCTTCTGCACCTTTAAATACCACTTCAGTCATGGGTAACATCCCTACATCTTCCTCAGTAAAGACTGAAGCAAAGAATTCGTTCAGTCTCTCTGCTATCGCCTTGTCGCCTCTTAGTGCTCCTTTAACCCCTTTATCATCTAATGGACCAACTGACTCTCTCACAGGGTTTTTGCTACGAATGTACTTGAAAAGGTCTTTACTTCGCGTTTTTGCTTCTGCAGCAAGCTTCTTCTCAAATTCTCCCTTTGCCTGCCTTATCAATGCCTTGCATTTGACTTGCCAGTGCTTGTGTTGTTTCCAGGTTTCGTCGTTTGGCTCTTTTTTCCATTTCCTGAAAGATGCTTTTTTGGCAACAACAGCCTCTCTGACCTCAACTTTAAACCATGCTGGCAGTTTTTTGGACTTCTTTCCACTTTTCTTAAAGCGTGGAATACAGCTGGTCTGGGCTTCCAAGATAGTATTTTTCAACAACAGCCAAGCCTGATGTACGTCTTTAACCTTTGCAACTGCTCCTTTTAGTTTTTTCTTGACTGTTTTCCTCATTTTATCATAGTCTCCCTTTCGAAAGTTAAAAGGTAGTACTGTGGATTTCCTTACTATCCCTCCTCCACTAATTAAATCAAAGGCGATCATGCTATGATCACTATTGCCAAGTGGCCCCAACAACCTTATCTCTTGCACTAGATCTGGTGTTCCTCTAAGGATTAGGTCTAATATGGCTTCCCCTCTGGTCGGTTCATGAACCAGCTGCTCCAAGAAGCAGTCATTTATTTCATCTAGGAACTTTATCTCCCTAGCATGTCCTGACGTGACACTGACCCAGTCGATACCGGGGTAGTTGAAATCACCCATTATTATTACTGTGCTGTAACTTTTGTTAGCTTCCTTGATTTCTTTGAGCATTTCATCATCCATTTGGTCATTCTGGCCAGGCGCTCGATAGTACACCCCCACTGCCATTGCCTTCCCCCTTTTACATGGAATTTCAATCCACATAGATTCTACAGCAGATTTTGTTTCCTGCAAAACTTTAATCCTTTCTGACTCAATGCCCTCCCTAACATAGAGAGCAACCCCTCCACCAATTTGATCAGCTCTATCATTACGATATAGTTTGTACCCAGGTATCACAGTGTCCCACTGGTTGTCGTCCTTCCACCATGTCTCTGATATTCCAATCATATCTAACCTTTCATTTAGTGCTATATATTCTAACTCTCCCATCTTATTTTTTAGACTTCTAGCATTTGCATACAAGCATTTTAGAGAATGTATTTTATCCATATTAATTTGTCTGCTAGACATGAGTAATTTGGGATCTTTAAGCTCTGTCTGCTCCTGTTCCTGGCTTCAAACCCTCTGGCAGATGTGCTATACTCCTGTTAGCACTCTCCTCTCTTGGCAGCTCAGGGGCTCTGCTCAGCTCTGCACCAGTCAAGCTTCTCCAGCTTGCAGCTGTGCCGCGGCTTGTGGCAGTTTGGGTTCCTACCTTTCCTTCTGCCCTGCTGCTCCTCTTGCTGCTACCTCCATCCTTGCTGCTACTCCTCACGATGATCTTCCTACTCTTACACTCTGGCTTCAGTTTATACTTCCAGGGCTCTCTCTTCCACCCCTCCCTAGCCAGGTGATGGCAATCAGCCTGACTTTGTGCACCTGCATACTTGGAACACTCCCTGCCTAAGGGGTTCTGGGCTCGGTATCCTCTCCCCTTCCTTCCACTAGGGGGAGCATGGAATGTGGGCCATGTGGAAGTTTTCTGATTCCTAGCTGTGTTTGTGTCTTTCCTATCCTGCCTTGGTAAAAGGGGGCCCTTTACTAGGGTGAATTCCCTGTCTCTTTGTCCTCCCTCATACTCTGGATAGGCCTCCTTACCACAGTACATCTGTTCGTCTGTAGTGCTACATCAGGCACCACCCATGCCCATCCCCTGCCCTTACAATGGGTACGGTACCATGTATGGGACCGTTGTCATTCACACAGACACACACGTATATGCTCACACCTGTCATTCGCACCCCACTGACATGTTGCAAAAAGGGACATCTGACCATTGTATTTCAAACATATTTACAGTGTTTATTTAGGGGGGAAACAGCTGTGGGGCCCTGTGCGGGCTTGGGCCCTTCCGCCGCAGTCCCCAGCAGCGGTGACAGTCCCAAGGCACGGGCCAGCATAGGGCAGGGGTGGCATGTGTGGGGCCCCCTTACACCCCCTGGGGGCCCTCATCACCAGGTGGCTGGTCAGCTGCACTTACCGCATGTCTGTTGCACAGCATGCGCAGCCGGTCAGCCACCATGGCCATGGTCTCCAGCACCCATACCAGAATGTAGGCATGCTCCCTCTGGGCATGTGCCTGGGCATGCACCACCACAGCCAGGCAGAGGCCACACATGCACCCACACAGACACACATCTCCCCTTGTCTGTGTGGCTGCATGTATGGCATGTCTGCCTGCGGCAATGTGTGCCAGACCCGCGGCCAGATGGGAGCCATCGCCGGTACTGTGGGGCAGGTGGCTGGGGCCCCCAGTGCCCTGAGGTGGCCTGTATTGCTCAGGACTGGCCACACCCTCCCCCCACACCCTGCCCCCTCCCCATCCACTGCTGCACCCGCCCCCTCCCCAGCCTCCCACTCCCACTCCCCCTCCTCGCCACATTCACCACCTCCCCCTCCCCAGCCTCCCCCTGTACCTCCCCCCACCACCTACTCCCCCTGAAACTTCTTCCCCTCGCCCCCCTCCTCCCCTCCCCAGGCTCCCACACACTCTCACCCTCCTCTCCGCTTCCCATCCCTTCCGCCCCCTCCCCCTCTCTGCTTCTTGTGTCCCCCTCCTCCTCGGCCTCCCCACCGTCAGCCACCTCCAGGCCCTCTTTGGTGTCTTCAGCCAGCACTGGCTGCCCGGGTCCGGCATCCAGCCCTACTGGGCCCTCGTCTGCACGTGTAGCCACTGTGGGAGAGAGGTACGTACATTACCACCACGGTCACACATTTGGCACATCATGCAAACATGTCCCGTGGCCCCACAGGCTGTTAGCCCACAGGGACATGCCGTGGTGCATGGCATGGGCTGCATCACTCACCGTCACGTTGGGCCTGCTGGTCCCGCTGCACCCGCACCACGAACTGCGGGTATCTGGCCCGCAGCTCACGGGCCTTCTTGCGGAGGTCCTCCACCTGTGGGCACAGCAATGTGTGCAAACATTAGGGGACAGGCATCCACGGCCAGCCGGTGCTGCACCACACACTTACCTGAGTGCAGCAGGTGTCTGATTCTACTGTGTGCAGTGTGTCGACTCCTAGCTGTTTCCCCTGCCACACGCATGTGTGCAATGCGGCTGCGCATGTCTGGGTTGGCCCCTACGTGCCCTGCGTGCAAACCTCCTGCCACCCATTGCCGGCCCGAAGGCCTATCCGTGCCTGGGCCTGCACCACCATGCCATATGTGCCATTGCCATGCTGTGGGACACGTGCGTCATGCTGGTGGAGCTGCATGGTGTCGGCATCCATGCACGGTGTGTCAGGGGAGGGCAGGGCATGAGCTACATCCCGCACATATGCACTGTGTCAGCATGTCTGCTACACCCATCAACCTGGCTGCAACCCTTGTCCGACATATGCACAGACTGCATAGTCATGTGCCACTGTACGCACTGACGGAGGCGATGATCATGAGTATCACCAGTGGCCCTTGCACACAGCAACAGCCACAACCAGGTTCAGCCTTGTGATGTGCCTCCATGTGACCTCCAGGATCCAGTGACGACATGGGGATAGGTGAGGCCTGCACACATCAGCCGGTGCACCTACCATAGCAACAGGATCATTTACAGACCTCTGTACTGAGGCATGGAGCATCCTGGGTATTTGCCAGACCTGTGAAACTGAAACAAGAGCAGGTTCCATAACACCAGGATGGATAATAGACTTCTGTAATGAGGCCTGGAGCATCCTGGGAATTTGGCAGACCATAACACCAGGATGGATAATAGACCTCTGTACTGAGGCCTGGAGCATCCTGGGGATTTTGCAGACCTGTGAAACTGCAACAAGAGCAGGTACCATAACACCAGGATGGATAATACACCTCTGTACTGAGGTATGGCACATCCTGGGGATTTGGCAAACCTGTGAAACTGCAACAGGAACAGTTACCATGACACCAGGATGGATAATAGACCTCTGTACTGAGGCCTGGCGCATCCTGGGGATTTGGCAGACCTGTGAAACTGCAACAAGAGCAGGTACCATAACTCCAGGATGGATAATGGACCTCTGTAATGAGGCCTGGAGCATCCTGGGGATAGGGCACAGCTGTGTAACTACAACAGGAGCAGGTACCGTAACACCAGGATGAATATTAGACCTCTGTAATGTGGCCTGGGGCATCCTGTGGATAGGGCACATCTGTGAAACTGCAACAAGAGCAGGTATTTAACACCAGGATGAATATTAGACCTCTGTGATGAGGCCTGGAGCATCCTGGGGATTTGGCAGACCTGTGAAACTGCAACAGGAGCAGGTACCATAACACCAGGATGAATATTAGACCTCTGTAATGAGGCCTGGAGCATCCTGGAGATTTTTGGCAGACCTGTGAAACTACAACAGGAGCAGGTACCTTAGCACCAGGATGAATATTAGACCTCTGTAATGTGGCCAGGGGCATCCTGGGGATAGGTCACATCTGTGAAACTGCAACTGGAGCAGGTACCATAACGCCAGGATGGATAATAGACCTCTGTAATGGGTTCTGCGGCCTCCTGGGGATGGGGCAGATCTGCACACATCAACAGGGGGGCCTACATTGATCCCATTTGGACCCACAGCCACCTCCATTTCCCTTGCTGTGCGTGTCTGATATGTGTGTTGGTTGCCGGCTATTTATTTGAAGTCCTAGGTTTGGGTGCCTGTCCCCATGCACTTACCTCAAGTGGGTAGTCAGCATCCCTATTATAGCACCTGGTGAGGCACCCCCAGGCCCTCCTCACTCTGGTGAGGTCCTGCCTGTGGGAGGAGCCTGGGAACAGGTGCTCCTGGCGGAAGCATATGAGTTCTGCCAGGAGGAAGAGGTCTGCATGGGTAAATGCAGGCTTTCTGGACCTGGCAGCCATCTTGTCTGTTGTATGTGGTCAAACCTCGTATGACGCAGTAAAAACACACCTCCGCAGTGGGCGTGTAGCAATGGATGTACCCACGCGTGTACTCCAGCACATACACCCACAAGTACTCCAGTGCATACCCCTGCGTGTACCTTGGTTTGCTACATGTGTTGGTCTATTTGTTTATGTTACAGGTGTCCTCTTATATATCTGTTTGTGACATGCCCTATACCCATCTTTTTCCCATTGTGGTATCCTCTTCTGGACGAATTGAACTCACAATACATTGTAGTCTAACATATTGCCTAACCACTGCGCTACACATACCACGTTATATTGCTCTGACGGACCATGTTCTTGTGGGCATTAAGGCTTGACGTTACAGCATGTCAGGCTTTCAGCCATCTGGGCCTCGGGCGCGTGTTACACGAAGATTGATTTTGGCGCCTTGGAGCGCGCCTTACGCAACGGTACGCTAAAGAGTGCGTCCTGGGACTCAACCCTAATGGCAGATTGTACATCGCCCGAAAACGCGCTTCATAACATGGTGCGTTCTAAGGTTCCTTCTCTGGTATATTGTGCTATGGCACCTTAGTAGGTGCCTTAGTGAGTGCCATATTGTAAGGTGCCATATAGGATGCTCATCAGGTGCCCTGTGAGGTGCCTTCTAAGGCACCTTATCAGGGTCCCTAGGCAGGGCACCATACTGGGCACACCTGGACAAGTCATCTTCGTGGGCTCCCTGGGATATTTCACCATTGTTTACGGTGGCATAGCAATGTTACGGTGGCCTAGATTACTTTGCCATGCGGCCTGCAAGGTGCCTCAGGTTGAGAGTAGTTACTCACCTGTAACAGGTGTTCTCCAGGAGCAGCAGGAATCAGTCCTCAAATATGGGTGACGTCAGCGCCGACGGAGCCCTCGTGCAGAGCATTTCCCCAGCTTTCAAAGAAAGCCTTTGGGAATTGCAGCGCACATGCGCGGTCCTCTTCACACCCAAGGGTGCCATCTTGCTCAGTCTGATGACATAGCTAAAAGACAGCAAAAAAATTAGCAAAAATAAATCATATGACTGCAACTCCAAGGGGAGGAGGGAGGGTTGTGAGGACTGATTCCTGCTGCTCCTGGAGAACACCTGTTACAGGTGAGTAACTACTCTTTCTCCAGGACCAAGCAGGAAGTCAGTCCTCACATATGGGACTCCCCAGCTTAAGGCTACCGGAGACCTCAAGCTGAAAAAATGAGCTCCCTCTAGCTCGTCAGTACGTAAGGAAGGAATTTTCTCTGAGAATGCCCCCTACCGGTAGCCCAACACCAGGGCCAGAGGGTAGGAGTTGCCTAAACCCCAAAGAGATTATGGAGTACTGCCTGTCCGAAAGCACTGTCCCTGCGGGACTCCCTCTCAAGGCAGTAATGGGACGCAAAAGTCTGGCTTGAAGACCAAGTAGCGGCCCGGCAGATGTCTGCCAACGGAACAGAGCGGAGATGAGCCACTGACGCCGCCTTCGCCCTGACACGATGAGCCGTGACTCGACCCTCCAACGAGAGGCCGGCTGCCCCATAAGCCCAGGCAATACAGTCAGCGACCCATATGGACAAAGTACGCTTGGAGACAGGTAACCCCAACTTATTGGGGTCAAAAGAAATGAAGAGCTGAACAGCCCTCCGATGCTCCCGCATACGGTCAAGGTAGAAGGATAACGCCCTCCTACAGTCCAGGGTATGCAGGACCATCTCAGCCCGGTTGGCATGCGGCCTGGGAAAGAAGGTCAGAAGAACCACCTCCTGATTGAGGTGAAAAGGGGAGATAACGTTAGGGAGAAACTTAGGGTGCGTCCGTAAGACTACCCTATTCCTGTAGAACCTAGTGTAAGGGGATCAGACACTAGCGCCTGAAGTTCACTCACTCACCTAGCAGAGGTAAGAGCTACCAGAAACAAAGTTTTCCAGGAGAGAAAACGGAGAGGGCAGGTAGCCATAGGTTCAAAGGGCGGACAAGTAATCCGCTGTAAGACCACATTCAGATCCCACTCAGGGGCTGGTGGACGCAAAAGAGGCTTAAGCAGAAGGAGGCCTCTGAGAAAACGAGCCACCAAAGGGTGGTTGGAAAGAGGCCTTCCGTCCACCGGCGAGTGGTGCGCTGAGAGATCACTAAGGTGAACCCGGACAGACTTGGACTTAAGGCCTAGATTGGAGAGGTAAAGCAAATATTGCAATACTACCGCTATCAAACATGAGAAGGGATTCTCGCTGTGCTGAGTACACCATGCGGAGAATCTATGCCACTTAAGAGCGTAGGATTTCCTGGTGGATTGCCGTCTAGAGGCTAAGACTACATCTTCCACCTCACGAGGCAGTAGTAGGGGAGCCAGGACTACCCTTTCAGCAGCCAGGCCATCAGATGAAGGGACTGGAGGTTGGGGTGCAAGAGAGTCCCCTGATCCTGAGACAGGAGATCGTGCTGAAACCCCAGAGGAAGAGGGGTGTCCACCGCCAGTTGCAGCAGAAATGGGAACCATGGTTGCTTCGGCCACCTGGGGGCTATCAGGATCATTGAGGCCCCGTCCTTGAGGACTTTGAACAGTGTTCTGGACACTAGTGGCATGGGAGGAAACGCATACAGCAGGCCTGTGGACCACGAGATCAGAAATGCATCCGCTGCTACTCTGAGAGGATGCGGTTGTCTGGAGCAGAATCTCAGGAGTTGCCGGTTCAGAGGACTGGCGAAAAGATCCATGGTGGGGAGGCCCCACCTGAGAAAGATCTGCTGAACCACCAACGGGTTCAATCTCCATTCGTGTGGTTGCAGGATCCTGCTCAGTCTGTCCGCCAGGTAATTTTCTTGACCTGGGAGGTAGACAGCCTTGAGGAGGATTCCGTGATTGACAGCCCAAGAGCACAGCCGTTGTGCCTCCTGACATAGAAGGAAGGAGCCTGTGCCTCCTTGTTTGTTCACGTAGAACATGGCAACCTGATTGTCCATCTGGACTAGTACAGACTGGTGAGAGGCGAGATGGGAGAAGGCTCTCAGAGCTAGGCATATCGCCCGTAGCTCCAGGAAGTTTATCTGTTGAGCAGCCTCCCAAGGGGTCCAGAGACCCTGAGTACATGTCCCTTGCCAACGTGCTCCCCAACCTAGAAGGGAAGCATCTGTCGTCAGCACTTGAGAATGCGGAGGGGATTGAAAAACCACTCCGAGTACCAGATTCGGAAGATGAAGCCACCATTGCAGAGAGGAGACTAGCAGGTCGGATATTCTTACTGAGTCCGCTAGGCTCCCTGTGGCCTGATGCCACTGAGTGCGAAGGCTCCACTGAGCAGGCCGCATGTGCAGGCGGGCATTGGGGGTTACATGAACCGTGGAAGCCATATGGCTGAGTAGTCTCAGGAATTGCCTGGCAGAGACCATGGAATTGCTGTGAAACTGCCTGGCCAGATCCATCAGTCTGTGGGCTCTGTCCATTGGCAGAAAAGCCTTCGCTTGAAGAGTGTCCAGCCTTGCTCCTATGAATTCTAAGTTCTGGGACGGGAGCAAAGTGGACTTTTCGAAGTTTATGACAAACCCCAAGTGCTGAAGCAGAGCCACAGTGCGAAGGGTGGCTTGATTGGCCTCCTGGGAAGACTGGCCCCTTATGAGCCAGTCGTCCATGTACGGAAACACAAAAAGACCTTGAAGCCTTAGGTAGGCCGCCACCACTGCCAGGCACTTGGTGAACACCCTGGGAGCGGAGGTGAGGCCAAAGGGTAGTACTCTGTACTGATAGTGGTTTCCTCCCACAACAAATCTGAGATATTGTCTGTGGTCTGGATGAATAAGGATGTGACTATAAGCATCCTTTAGATCCAAGGAGCATAGCCAATCTCCCTACTGGAGGTAGGGCAGCAGGATTCCAAGGGTAAGCATCTTGAACTTTTCCCTCTCCAGGAACTTGTTGAGGTTGCGCAAGTCTAGGATGGGTCTGAGGCCTCCTGTTCTTTTTGGTACCAGAAAGTACCTGGAATAAAAGCCGTGACCTCTCAGGTGGTGGGGCACCGGTTCCACAGCCTGTTCCTTTAGTAGACTTGCCAACTCCTGAAGGAGTAGGTCCCTGTGCAGAGGGAGTCTTGGAGGCTCCCCTGGAAAATAGGAGGGAGGTACCTGGTGAAAATGGAGAAGATAGCCCTTTTGGACTATATGAAGCACCCAGGTATCTGATGTGATGGCTGACCACCTGTGGACAAAGTGGGCCAGCCGGCCTCCAGTGCTGAGAGAAGCCAGCTGAGGAGAAGAGGCTATGCTTTCTGAGTCAAAAACCCCCACCCTGCTGAGCAGGGGCCGGTGTTGGTGGCTTGGGGGCCTTCTGCCTACAGGGCCCATGACCCTGCCCCTTGGCCTGCTGACCCTGTTGGGGAGCTGCAGAGGCCTGATAATGAGGGTATTGTTTATAGGCAGATGACTTCCTCGGGTAAAAGGTCTTGTTTCCTGAGCCCTTCTTCTTCTGAGAAGGGGCAGAGGTTTTTCTGGACAGCCTAGTCCTGGTAAGTCTCGAGTTCTGCAGCCTTTTCAGCCATGGGCTTGCCAAAGAGGTTTTCACCTCGGCAGGGGACATCGACCAACTTGTCCTGTACCCATGGCTCGAGGTCAGATGACTGTAGCCAAGCCTGTTGGTGGGCACCGATGCTGGCCCCGGCTACTCGGGCCGAAGCCTCGAAGCCATCGTAGGCTACTTGAGAGATAAACTTTGAGCACTCTCGAATACCGGTGCACAAGGCCTGGAACCTCTGCATAGGTTCCTCGGAGAGACCAGCAGAGAACCCGGCAATCTCCTTTGCCAGGTCTCGGAGATACATGCCCATGTAGAGCTGGTATGTCTGGACACGGCAAGCAAGTATAGAGCCCTGGAAGCACTTCTTACCGAGGGCATCCAGGTTCCGGGCCTCCCGGCCGGGAGGCACCGAGGAGTGCATCTTCTGACTTTTCAGTCGATGCATGGCCGATTCCACAACCATGGAGTGGTGCGGTAATTGTGCCTTTTGGAACCCAGGGCTCTTGCGGACTCGATAGATGGAATCGACCCGCTTGCTTAACACGGGCGTCGAGGCCGGGGTCTCCCACATGCGGAAGAGCAGCCGCTCCAGCATCGGAGGAACCGGTACAGTAAAGGCCTCCTTCGGGGGAGAGTCATACTGGAGGGCCTCGAGCTCCTCGGCTCGAGGCTCCTCCTCAGGATCCGCGGGGAAGGCCAAGGCCTTGGCCATGTCCCGCACGAAGTCCGAGAACCGGGTATCCTCCAGTGGGGATCGTCTCCGAGGTTCGGACTCCGGCGAGTCCGATGGGACACACCGAGTCCGATAGGTGTCGGGTGACTCTTCGTCCTCCGTCTCCCAGCCCGATTCCTCGGAGGAGGTGTCGAGCAGCTACGGTCGGGCGGGCACCGATGCCCTCCGCCCCGACGCCGAGGGTAGTGGCGTCGACGGCCTCGGTCCTGAAAGGGAGGGCGAGGGAGACCGTGGCCGAGGATCGACTCGAGCCCGCATGGACTCGAGGATCGGCTTGGCCTCCGGGGTCGACTTGGATGTCGATGTCCCGGTGGTCGGGGCAGATGCACCGGTGAGACCAGCGATCAATGCCCGCTGCTGTTCCATGAAGGCAGCAAGGCTGCTCTCCAAGGCCGTCAACCTGAGTCCAAGCTCAGGAGACTTTTAAAAGGAGATAGAGCAGCTTTTAAACTAGATATTAGGGGAAAGCCGACAGTCGCCCAAGAGCAGATGGTTCAGAAGAATGTATCCTTGAAGGATACTACCAAAAGCAGAGAGGTTCCACAAAAGAGTAAAGTAGTCCAAATGCCCTCAAGTATGGAGCAGACAGAGCTTAAAGATCCCAATTTACCCATGTCTAACAATAGCCAAATTAACATGAATAAAATACATTCTCTAAAATGCTTGTATGCAAATGCTAGAAGTCTAAAGAATAAGATGGGAGAGTTAGAATATATAGCACTAAATGAAAAGTTAGATATGATTGGAATATCAGAGACATGGTGGAAGGAGGACAACCAGTGGGACACTGTGATACCTGGGTACAAACTATATCGTAATGATAGAGCTGATCAAATTGGTGGAGGGGTTGCACTCTATGTTAGAGAGGGCAATGACTCAGAAAGGATTAAAGTTTTGCAGGAAACAAAATCTGCTGTAGAATCTATATCGATTGAAATTCCATATAAAAGGGGGAAGGCAATGGCAGTGGGGGTGTACTATCGAGCACTTGGCCAGAATGACCAAATGGATGATAAAATGCTCAAAGAAATCAAGGAAGCTAACAAAAGTTACAGCGCAGTAATAATAATGGGTGATTTCAATTACCCCGGTATCGACTGGGTCAGTGTCACGTCAGGATATGCTAGGGAGATAAAGTTCCTAGATGAAATAAATGACTGCTTCTTGGAGCAGCTGGTTCATGAACCAACCAGAGGGGAAGCCATATTAGACCTAGTCCTTAGTGGAACACCAGATCTAGTGCAAGAGATAAGGGTGTTGGGGCCACTTGGCAATAGTGATCATAGCATGATCGCCTTTGATTTAATTAGTGGAGGAGGGATAGTAAGGAAATCCACAGTACTACCTTTTAACTTTCGAAAGGGAGACTATGATAAAATGAGGAAAACAGTTAAGAAAAAACTAAAAGGAGCAGTTGTAAAGGTTAAAGATGTACATCAAGCTTGGGTGTTGAAAAATACTATCTTGGAAGCCCAGACCAGCTGTATTCCACGCTTTAAGAAAAGTGGAAGGAAGACCAAAAAACTGCCAGCATGGTTTAAAGGTGAGATCAGAGAGGCTGTTGTTGCCAAAAAAGCATCTTTCAGGAAATGGAAAAAAGAGCCAAACGACGAAACCTGGAAACAGCACAAGGACTGGCAAGTCAAATGCAAGGCATTGATAAGGCAGGCAAAGAGAGAATTTGAGAAGAAGCTTGCTGCGGAAGCAAAAATGCGAAATAAAGACCTTTTCAAGTACATTCGTAGCAAAGAACCTGTGAGAGAGTCAGTTGGTCCATTAGATGATAAAGGGGTTAAAGGAGCACTAAGAGGCGACAAGGCGATAGCGGAGAGACTGAATGAATTCTTTGCTTCTGTCTTTACTGAGGAAGATGTAGGGATGTTACCCATGACTGAAGTGGTATTTAAAGGTGCGGAAGAATTGAAGGAAATATCGATACATTGGGAAGATGTCTTACAACTATTAGATAAACTGAAGAGTAGCAAATCACCTGGGCCGGATGGTATACATCCAAGGGTGTTGAAAGAACTGAAATATGAGATTGCAGACCTGCTATCAGTAATCTGTGAACTATCATTAAAATCATCTCTAATACCTGAAGATTGGAGGATCGCCAATATAACACCAATTTTTAAAAAGGGTTCCAGGGGTGATCCGAGAAACTACAGACCGGTGAGCCTGATGTCAGTACCAGGAAAAATGGTAGAAACCATCATAAAGAATAAAATTACTCAGCATGTAGATAGTCACAACCTAATGGGAGACAGCCAACATGGCTTTAGACAAGGAAGATCTTGTCTTACTAATCTGTTATGTTTTTTTGAAGGAGTGAATAAAGAGGTGGACAAAGGTGAGTCGGTTGATATTGTGTATCTGGACTTTCAGAAAGCCTTTGACAAGGTCCCTCATCAGAGACTTTTGGCAAAACTAAAGAGTCATGGGATAGGAGGCAGTGTACTATTGTGGATCAGGAACTGGTTAAAAGATAGAAAGCAGAGGGTAGGGCTAAATGGCCAATTTTCCCAATGGAGAAAGGTGACAGTGGTGTACCCCAGGGATCTGTGCTGGGTCCGCTGCTTTTTGACATATTCATAAATGACCTGGAAAGTGGAATAACGAGTGAGGTTATCAAATTTGCAGATGACACAAAACTATTTAAAGTTGTTAAAACCCAAGAGGATTGTGAAAAATTGCAAGAGGATCTTGATAAATTGGAAGACTGGGCATCAAAATGGCAGATGAAATTTAATGTGGACAAGTGCAAGGTTATGCACCTAGGGAAGAACAACCCAAACTATGGTTACACGATGCAAGGTTCCACATTAGGAACCACCACCCAGGAAAAAGATTTAGGCGTCATTGTGGATACTATGTTAAAACCCTCGGCCCAGAGTGCAGCGGCGGGCAAGAGAGCAAATAGAATGCTAGGTATGATAAGGAAAGGAATGGAAAATAAAACAAAAGATATTATAATGCCTCTATATCGTTCCATGGTGAGACCGCACCTTGAATATTGTGTGCAATTCTGGTCGCCGTATCTTAAAAAGGATATAGCGATTTTAGAAAAGGTTCAGAGAAGAGCCACCAAAATGGTAAAGGGGTTGGAAGGATACTCCTATGAAGAAAGGCTAAAAAGGTTTGGGCTCTTTAAACTGGAAAAGAGACGGCTGAGGGGAGATATGATAGAAGTCTATAAATTAATGAACGGAGTGGAACGGGTAAACGTAGATCGATTGTTTACGTTTTCAGAATATAGAAAGACTAGGGGACATGCAATGAAGCTACAGGGTAAACTATTTAAGACTAATAAAAGAAAATATTTTTTCACTCAACATGTAATCAAACTCTGGAATTTGTTACCGGAGGATGTAGTAAAGGCTGTTAGTGTAGCTGGGTTTAAAAAAGGTTTGGACAAGTTCCTGGAGGAAAGGTCCATAAACCGTTATTAAGAAGTGACCGAAGATATCAATGCTTGACCCAGTACAAGCATTGTGGAACTTGTCTCTTGGGGAAACTGCTAGTTACATATGACCGAGATTGGCCACTGTTGGAAACAGAATACTGGGCTTGATGGACCTTGGTCTGACCCAGTATGGCATATCTTATGTTCTTATGTTACCCAGCAGCCCCCGACTCGGGCCCCGATGGCGTCGGGCCCGACGTCGGCTCACTCGGAGGAGAGTCCATGAGGACTACAGCACTCACGTGTCCATGAGACTCCATCTCGAGGCAAGGTTGCTTGGCAGGCCTTTCCGACTCCGAAGACCCGGGACGGCTATCGGGGCTATGCAACCTGGCTCTCGAGGAACCAGGAGCGTCCATCAACGCCGCCCTCGTGGGTTTCTTCTTCCTGTGCTGTTCCTGCGAAGGAGACCCCCGCTCAGAGGAACCTCGACGCTGTTCGGGGCCGGAGTCCCGAGTCGTCGAGGCCTCTGATGAGGTCCTGGCCCATCCAGACGTGGAGTCAGAGAAGATCCTATCCTTCTGATGCTGCCGACTCCTCAACGCCTTCGAGGATATTTTGCTACACGAACCACAAATCATCGGGTCATGATCGTGTCCGAGGCAGCGGAGGCAGCAGTCGTGTGTGTCGGTAAGAGACATAAGTTTCTTACACCGATCACACTTTTTAAACCTGCTGGCAGCCATCTGGGGAAAAAGGGCCCCTGTGAGGTCAAAAGACAGGGCTGCCAGTGAAAAAAAAAAAAATGGCGCGAACGCTAGTCACGAAGGACAAAAACCGAAAAAGGAGAGAGTGGGCTCAATACTGGCGTATCGGGCCCAGGCGGGAAAAGGATTCGGCGTCGAACCGGAGGAGAAGTACAAAAAATAGGGAAATCAACTTTTTCCTCAGCGAAAAACGAACTACGTCTGTCGGGCTCCGCGGAAAAAAGAAGACTGAGCAAGATGGCACCCTTGGGCGGGAAGAGGACCACGCATGCGCGCTGCAATTCCCAAAGGCTTTCTTTGAAAGCTGCGGAAATGCTCCACACGAGGGCTCCATCGGCGCCGACGTCACCCATATGTGAGGACTGACTTCCTGCTTGGTCCTGGAGAAACATGCATTACCTATGGCCATTGATACTAATGTCACTCTAACACTGGATTGGCCACGGGGTACTGGCACTGCACAAGCGATTGGGGTGAGGGCTGGAAGCTCCTGGATGTGCCATATCTGCGGCTAGACCATGTGGCTGCCAGTACTGTTGACAAACATGTTGTGGGCAACTGTACCACAGCACAGGGTGTGGTCAATGTAAAGTACTGGGAAGACAGTGGGTGGCAGATGGTGGGAATACATGTCCCCCAGGGGAGGCGGGGTTGCCAGGATAGTTACAATGATGGGTGGACAGAGGTGTGGTGGTACTATGCAGATGAGGCACAGGCGAGGCAGGCAACGAAGAGGCACAATGCAGGACAGTGCATGACCTGTTGTGGCAGCCTGCACAGGCAGTCAGGACTCTACACAGCTGACAGACACAGTTAGATGGACCAGAGGAATGTCGGCCACTGTGGCGAGGCTATTATGGGCTGGCAGCACAAATCTGCAAAGATATGACTGTTAGATGCATGCAAGATATCTGAGTTGGACACACATGGGGGGGGGAACAACGGCGCTTTGGAACGCCATTGTATGAATCAGTGGGCTATACCTCTATGGCCTGCTGTACAGCAATGCCTGGGTACAGAGAGATCACAGGTCACCACATAAACCATCTGCTCTGTGCGCCAGGATAAGGTAACCGCACCAGCACCCATGATGCATTGTACATGCGGAACAGCGGTCTACAGCAATCACCAAATGGGGTCTGCAGCTCTCTGTTACCGCAGCCTGTTAAGATGGACTATCATGAGTGATACTGGCGCAGAGTAGCTACGGACCCTGCCATTGTGCAGGTTCTATGTTCATTCTGAGGGTAAGGATGGCTGCCCAGCACTAGGGCCACAGTACAATTGGTGCTACATACTGTATAGGTCCTGCTGCACATTCCCATCACTAGCAGTGTGTGGCAAGTGTACCTAGCAGTGCGACCAAAGGTACCTCTGTGCCCATCTGTGTTCCACAGGCACAGGTGTCCCTCTGGGACCAGAGATCACCCAGATCAGTGTGTACCCAGTGTTAAGGTCTGGCTGCCATGGTCACCTGTTAGCAGGGCAGAGGGGTGTCTAGTGTTTTATGAGAGTTATATACCACCACCCCCTACTGTTCAGAGTAGTATACACTATGTGCAACCAAGGGCCCCAAAACACCCATATTGTAGGTGGGGGCGTGGAGGGGCAGGTGCCTGAGCCCAGGGGACTGGCTGTGGGACCATCAACCTTGTTCCTGATAGCAAAAAAGACAGCCTTTTAGGGCTAGTGCACATGAGACATACCTGTGACAGGGGCACTGGCAGACCAGCAATAATGTGGGGGTGGCATGTGACTCCTCACTTACCACATACCACAGTCTGCCATGCATCATCAGACAACACTGTCAGACTGCACCTGCAGTAGCATACACGGTGTTCTCACCATGCACAGACTAACTGCAGACATGCCACTGGCCAATCCCTGGTACATGCTCACTGAGGACACATGTGCATCACACACACCAAGCAGTTATGTCAGCAATTGGGCCCCAGAACTGGGATCATACAGGTATCACTGGAGACAGATAGTATAGAGCACTATAGGGGAACCTGGACATGCGATGCTCACTGCTGAGTCAGGGTGAGATTGACCTCCCAGCACAACATGCTGTGGCCACCCTGTCCATGCAGGTGGTGTTTGGACACTACAGTGTCCCAGCAATTGCAATACTCCCTGTGCAGATGCAGCCTGCCCAATTCACCCTGTCTGGCCCATATCCACACTACCTTGTTCCTCATTATGCACATTTGCAGGCTAACGCTGGTAACAATTGGACAATGTGGGCCGAGAGCGGGGTGGGCAGCCACAAAACAATGGATAAACATACACACAAACACACACTCCTACTGCAGCACTGTACAATGATAGGGGTGCTTGGCAGGAGGTAGCAGTGATGCTGTGATGTTACCTGCAACTCCATGCTGGGGCCATCAGCCTGCCTGTACAGGATGATTTGGATAGTGGAGCCTGTGTGAGTGGGTGTTTCTACCCCTGTTGGCCGCTGCTGTGGGGATTGCACAGTTTGATGTTGTATCTACTTAGTAGGATAAAATATTGGGATGTGTTCTGCAGGTTCCAGCAGCTGGGACTTGTACCTGTGACCCTCTGCTCCTGGACACACTGGCTGTGTGTACTTCACCATGGTGTTGCCAAAGAGGCACAGCATTCCCTGGAGCTACCTTTACTTCTCAGCCAGACATTTCCTGTTTTTCTGTTGTATCTACATGGTAGGGCAAAAGTTTGGGATGTGTTCTGCAGGGGCACAGCTGGGACCTGAACCTATGACCATCTGCTTTGAGTCACACTGGCTGTGTGTACTGCACCACAGTGTGGCCACAGAAGCACAACAGTCCCTGGGCCTACCTTTACATCTCCTCAGCCAGAATTTTTCTGTTGCACTGCATACCACGTACTGGTACAGGGCATGGCCTAGGTCCACTGCAGGCAGGTGCCACTGCTCCCACCAGCACAGACACACACACCCCTGCTATGCTGACATGACCATATGCTGTCAGTGCTTGTTGTGTGCCATCCCAGGCCATCCACTCTTCAGGTAGGCAGGTGCCTAGGGTGCGGTGTCTGGGGTGGGAAGGCATACATGGACATCCACCCCCCTCCATCACCGCCTAACAACATTCTGTCCCTTCAACATGGGGGTGAGATGGATGTGGGGAAGTCCTGTCTCTGCCCTGGCAACTATTGGCTAGGGTGTTCAAGATATTTGTATATTGTGTTTGGCCTTTGTCAGATGCTATCTTTCTGACTTCCAGTTTCTATGTTCCTATGTGCCACCTAGGCGACAGCCTAGTCCGCCCTATGCCCCGGCTGCCCCCACTACATGTGCCACCTGCAGCCCCCTATGCCCCATTTACACCATTGCCATAGTGGCCTTTCATACTTGGCCACTATGCTGTTGCTGCAAATGGAGCACTACTATCACGTTTCTTGTGCTCCCTGCCTATGCTGTACATTGCTGACACCAAAATGGTTTCTCTCTCCTGCAAATGTACATCTAACAGCAGGTTTTCATTTGCGATTGTGGGCCAATTACCAATAAATAGCTCAGACAACAGTTGCTTAGCTACAAATCTCTTTATTTGGCATAGCAAAATAATTTATAAATGCAGATAGCAAGTGTCTGTCTGAGAGGTGATGGGCAGCGTACTCTCTGCAAGGGGAGAAAAACACTGCCCACGCCCTTCTGCTGCTGTCTTGTTATATACCCCTCTGTCTCAGAGTTCTAGCAAATTCTGCATAAATTCTTTCTCGGGACCCTAGGACCCTCCCTGTTAATCATTCTTTTGCAGTTGTTGTTTCAAGGTCTGCCTTATCTGTAGCCATCTGCAGCCCTCTGCTCCTTCCTTTGTTCTGTACATGTTATCTCAGTTTCCTGGCACCATCCGTAATCTTCAGGGCTAAGAGAATTTGTTTGCTCATTAGTTTTTTTTAATTCCTAGCTTGGCCTGTATTTCTTGACTGAGCCTAGGACTATATCCTTGGACACTTCTTTCCAAAGTATGTCTCCTTAGGCTTTATTATAATATGCCGCATATTTTCTCTTCTGTAGCCCACATGCGTTGTTCTTGTGCCATTCATATGTAGCTGCGTACAGTTCAAGCAGACAGGGGTGCAGTTGCAGAAAGCAAGAGGCTGACCTGAAATCTAGACCTAAACCAAATTATCCCCACATGGTACACACCGCAGAGGGAGGAGAGAGGGCGGCGAGCAGGGGTCAATGGGCGGGGAGTGGGTGGGGAGAGGCTCACTGCACACTAATGCGCTGAACTGAAGGGCTGAATCCTACCACCCACAGTAATTACTTTGCTGATAATCAGTTCTTTCATTTATTATCATCCTTAATCTGTAGCCAATAACCAATATTCCGTGCAGGTTGAAACGTTACTGCGCAGTAACATTATGCACCATGCGGAAACATTATCTAACGAGCAGTAACGTTACCTAACGTGCGGTCTGTAACATTACTGCTGTTTAGTAAACATACCCCTATATTCCTTTATCTTGAGAAGCAAATGTTTCAGATAGCCTTCACTTTCAGCCAGTAATGTGGTGTCATCAGTATAGCGAAGGTTATTGATTCAAAGGTGGTGCTAGGATCTAAAAATGGATGGAGTCGGTGCAGAGGGTGGCTACTAAAATGATTAGTGGTCTTCATTATAAAGCATATGAGGACAGACAGAAGGATCTTAATATGTACACCTTAGAGGAAAGGCGGGATAGAGGTGATATGATTGAGATGTTTAAATACCTCCGTGGCATAAATGTTCAGGGAGAGAGCCTCTTTCAATTGAAAGCAAGTTCTGCTACGAGGGGACATGGGATGAGGGTGAAGGGAGATAGATTCAGGAGTGATATGCGGAAATATTTCTTTACGGAAAGAGTAGTGGCTCCGTGGAATAGTCTCCCAGTGGAGGTGGTAGAGATGAGGACAGTAACTGAATTCAAAAAAGCATGGGACAAACACAGAGGATCTCTAAAGGTAAAAAGGGGACTGTTGTAGTTGTTATGGAAGGACAGACTAGATAGGCCATGTGATTTTTTTTCTGTCATCATGTTTCTATGTTTCTAAAAATTTGAAAAAACAGAAATGCAGTACGTGATTAATTAAAAATGTATTACTAGACTGAATAATTGCATTTGAATTATTCAGTTGAGTCTCAGACTAAAGGGCAAATACTGGTTATTGGCTACAGATTAAGGATGATAATAAATGAAAGAAATGAATATCAAATTGATGCAAGTAGTAACCAGGGTTTCTCCTGCGAACGGATGCTTGCAAATCAAGCAGTTTTATTCACAGCATCTTCCTATAATGCAGCAGCACAAGAATGATTGTTTCTGTATCACTAATTCAAAATGGTCTTAATAATATTTCCCTAGATTTGTTTTCTGAACAATTACAGAGTAAATTAGTGTCATCCTTATTGCCTCCAGTAGGTACTAGAGTTCATAAGGAGCAAAGTAATCACTGTGGGTAGAAAGTGTTTTGCCCACGTAAACAGTCTGAAATTTCCCATCATCAACATGATCAAACATCTACACATTATTTCACGATGCACGGATTTTTAGCCACACTGTGAGGAGATGTTCCTGGAGTCTCTTTAGATTGGATAGGAAGAAGAGTACATACATAGATGGCATGTTTGAATCTATAAACACTGAATACTGGGTCTTCGTTGCAGAGTGTGTTTGTATAAAGTCAGATACACTCCAAATATATCAAAATATCAAAAAAGTAGACAATGCTTTCCTCGTCTCTCACGCAGGTATTACTCAAAATCAGGTACACCCATATGATATCCCAAACCAATCTGGCCAAAAGACTCATTTCAAACTTTTAAATCACCCAACGCCGTCCACTGGCACTGCCTACGCGTTTCTCCACGTGGTTCTTCAGGGGCGAATAACAAAATGCCAAACATTTGTGCCAACAGCACAACTATTTCCTGTTAACAAAATAAAAAGAGAAAAGAAAAATATCATTCTTCCATCGTCCACTGTACTACTCTTTTCACACTTTAAACTGCGTTTCCCCCAGGTTTTGGTTAATACACCTGAAGAGCGGTGAGGTATCGGTGGTAAACGTGGGCAGCTTTCTGTAAGTTTGTGAGCTGGAGATATGTCGTTATATTAACAGTTTAAAGTGTGAAAAGATTGGTTTGCTACAGCGAATAAGATAAGAATATTTTTCCAGAGAATGGTTTAAATTTTAAGAGAATCAGATTTTTACATGCCAATACTCATGGGAGTGGAGGAGTAGCCTAGTGGTTAGAACACTGGCTTAATAACCAAGTAACCAGGGTTCAATTCCCACTAGCACTCCTTGTGGCCCTGGGCAAGTCACTTAACCCTCCATTGCCTCAGAAGAAAGGCCTGGCAATCTACTTCCAGTGACACTGCCAAGAAAACTCAGGAGCTTCTGGGTCACCAGGAGTCAGGACTGACTCGAAGGCACACTTTTTTTTTTTTTTTCACTCATTTTTTAGTAGGATGAGTAAAATTTGAAAGTACACCTGGTTATTAGTAAAACACACGGGGAGGTTATTGATGCAAATTGGGAGTTGTCGTAGGTCAGTTTTGGCCACGTCACCCTTCAGTCTGAGACCTTGTGGGATATCATATGGGTGTACCTGATTTTGAGTAATACCTGCGTGAGAGACTAGGAAAGCATTGTCTACTTTTTTGATATTTTGATATATTTGGAGTGTATCTGACTTTATGTTTGAATCTATATGCATACTTTTTAAGAACATTTCTACCCACATAAGAGCATATGCAAGGAAGCATGGATACGTTGTATTCCCAACAATTTTCAAAGGAAACATACTCATGGATGTTCCCTTTGAAAACTGGTGCAAAGACCGCAGGTAGAATGCAGGCACAGACTTTCACCAACACAGACAGTTTGAAAATTGCCCCATTAAAGTACTTTTTTAGCTAAAAAGGCAGCTGGATTTCTCCCCATGCCTCATAGTGCCATTTATGGTGTTATCTCTTTCTATATGGTAGTCAGGGAAGGTTACATGATGCATTATCCCACAGTCCATAAACAGTTCTACTGAAATCAAAAGGACTAGAGGGCTTTTGGTTTGGCAATCATGGAGAGTGGACATGTCTGTGCATTTTCATCTGGTCTACACACTTAAGATAATTTGCTGACTCCCTGGGGCGAGGTCTACCTTCAAAATGCATATAATGCTGAAAGCAGACAAGCCAAAAATGGCCCAAACAATTCGGGACCTATATGCCACCAAAGCTCAAAATAGCTCACCCAAGAGAGGAGTGCAGGCCCCAGCATCTCCCACATCTTCTTCCAGGAGCAGAGAAACTGAAAGTGGAGATAATCTACCTGCTAGCTTCTTGACTATTTTGAATTATATCAGGGACTCTCAAAAAGAAATAGTAGAAAAATTCCTCTCTAAAATTGAGGAAAAGTTTACGGTGGTAGATATCTGCTTTGAGGAGGCAGAGGCCCGCATCAGTAAAATCAAGGATACTCAGACCCACCTACAGCGATCAGTGTCAGCACTCAAAAAGCAAGTTGGTTGATTGCAATCAAAGACAGAGGACCTGAGATTAAAGAGCTCCGATCGAATGTGAGGATCTTTGGCATCCCTGAAAGGGTAGAAGGGGAGGGGCAATATCATTCATGAAGGAGCTCTTTGAGACATGCTTTCCTGGATGTCTTTCTCCGAATCCCTATGAGATTGAATGCACCCATAGGGAGCTGTGAGTGTGCCCAGGCCTGACGGCGCAACTATGAGCCTTTGTGGTCAAGCTTCTCCACTTTCAAGACTGGGAATACATTATTAGAGCAGTGAGGAGGACTGACTTTGTTAATTACAGAGAGTGGTAGGTATTTATCTTCCCTGATCTGGTGGCTGATAGCATCAAGCATTGAAAAGAGCTGCTAAAAATAAAAGAATCCCTGGTCGAGAGAGGCCCCCAAGTTTTCATGGCCGTGAACAGAGTAAGGGAAATTTTCTCATCACCGGAGGTGCTGGAGAAATTTCTCAAAACAGGGGCTGGAAAGGTGCCAAATCAACAAGGAGGCTGTCACACTCCATGGGCAGAGAAATCAAGGGAACCCGCAGAGCCCACAATCAGGAGCTGCTCAGTCATGAAAATGAAGTTGAGAGCGCCATGGAGCAGGACGGAGACATGCAGGAACAACTGGAGTTTGGTCCACAGCAGCGTTTTCCCCTCAGATGCTTTTCAGAACCTGAATCAAGGTCCCTCAGCAGGGAATACTCCCAAATGAAAGACCTAAAGCTCCCAATTGGCTTGAACAATGCACAACTGGGGAATGGAGAAATAACTGTTGATGTGATTCAAGTATGAGCAATTACTCAAGGATCGCCAAAGGAGTATGGAGATCCTGGCAGGCCCCTCTGCTCCCATAATTCACACTAAAGGGTCATTGGTTGTACAGTAATGAGGGATGGATGATTGGTGGGGGTTCTGGGGGTGGAGGTGGGCCAGAGGGCAATGGATTGTGTGCGGACCAGGAGTGGGGAGGGCTGAGTGAATGTGTGGGTCCATAGAAGCAGTAGTGTATAAAATGTGTGGAGGGAGTAATGGATTGGGTGTATGTAGAGTTATGCAAATGTTAGTGTTAATGGTTATGTCCTGTTGAGTTGCTCACTGATGCTCTCAAATGCGGTAGGGAGAGGGGAGGGGCGGAAGGATGAGGGGGTCAATGCAAAAAGCACTATGGCAGGCTTTAAAGTAGCTTCATTTAATATCTAGGGAATTAACAACCCCATTAAAAGGAAAAGGGTTATCGCCTATCTGGCTAGGGCCCATGTAGACATGGCTCTTTTACAGAAGACACATCTCCACAGAGCAGAACATGATAAATTAAAGGATCAAGGATATGTGAAATTATGTTGCTTTCCCTACAACTTGAAGAAATGGGGAGTAGCCATACTTATTCACAAGCAGGTGCCTTTTGTCCCCTACATCACTGGGGGAGACAGTCAAGGGAGGTTGGTTTGGGCAGTGGGAAGGGTGGACCAGGATGAAGTAGCTTTCTTGAAGCTCTGTGCACCAAATGGGAATAAGGGGCACTTTTTCAAAATTTGGCTGCAGAAATTCAAACAAGTTGCCAAAGGGGATTGGATAATGGCAGGAGACATGAATTGTACCTTGGGGGAAGGGGATAGGTCCAACTAAAAGCAGCGAAACATAGGGAGAGGGGCTGGAACTGCAGTGCCATATGAAGAAATGTGACCTAGTAGATATATTTAGCTGTATTTATATCTTGCTTTTCACCGGGTCAAAGTGGTCAATTGGGGGATACATTTAACACGAGGGGATATGAGACACATATGCTAATACTTACAGGGAACATGGGCAATGGAGGGTTAAGTGGCTTGCCCAAGACCACAAGGAGTGCCTACAGGACTAGAAATCGCAGTCCCTCCGGGCTGAGATTGCTGTCCCCAGGTGGGACTTGAACCCCTGGCCCTCCGGCCTGAAGTACCTTGTCCTAACCACTAGGTCACTCCTCCCACACATATATGGTGAGAAGAAAATCACACCAGGAGAGAATTTACATGCTTCGCATCACACACTAACAACTACTACTTCAACGTGTAATCAAACTCTGGAATTTGTTACTGGAGGATGTAGTAAAGGCTGTTAGTGCAGCTGGATTTAAAAAAGGTTTGGACAAGTTCCTGGAGGAAAGGTCCATAAACCATTATTAAGAAGTGACCGAAGATATCAATGCTTGACCCAGTACAAGCATTGTGGAACTTGTGTCTCTTGGGGAAACTGCTAGGTACATATGACCTAGATTGGCCACTGTTGGAAACAGAATACTGGGCTTGATGGACCTTGGTCTGACCCAGTATGGCATATCTTAAGTTCTTATGTTCTTACTATAGACTTGACTATATCTTGGGAAATGGGATCAACTGGGGGTTATAGATAAGGTATGGATTCACCCTATATACTTATTCAATCATGGTATGGTAATCTGTATCTGGACCCCTCAAATGCAGCAAACAAGGGAATAAGGCTGGGAAAGTGTGACTGGTAGGAGAAATTAAAGCACTTGGAGGGCAAAGGGTAGTCATCAACGCTGGGATATGCACAGAATTCCGATCATTTTACGAGAAGCTCTACCAGATGGAGGGAGGGTTTCCCCAAATCAAATAGCTTCCTATCTGGATGGCATTTCTCTCCCCGGTGTGGATGAGAACGAGGTAGTGGTCTGGGGGGGGGGGGTTCTGTTAGTCCTGTGGAGGTGGCTTGGGTGATTAAAGCACTGCCAAAAGGGAAGGCTGTGGCAGGGAATGGCTTCCCAGTTGAATATTATGATGGATTGAGGGAAGACCTTGCCCTGCAACTTGTTCAGTTTTTCTCAGGAATTTTGGAAGGTAAACCTTTAACGGGGTCCATGTTGCAAGCTAACATAATAGTATTGCACAAGGAGGGAAGACCGCTAGATTAATGCGGGAGTTACTGACCCATTGCTCTTATCAATAGTGATGCCAAGCTATTTGCCAAGATCCTGGCATTGCGACTAGAACGAGTGCTTTGAGGGCTGATACATCCAAATCAAACAGGTTTCATAAGTGATTGTCTTTTCTCAGAAGTGCGTTTAACCTGCTCCACCTTGTCAAGGTCAAAAGAGCCCATCCTTTTTGTAGTACTGGATGCAGAGAAAGCCTTCAACAGGGTAGAGTGGGATTTCTTGTTCACAATGAAGAACAAATTAGGGCTGTGGAAGGGGTTCCTACAAGGGGTACAAGCATTGTACACTGCTCCTTCTGTTAGTATCTTGATGAATGGCCAACGATCTGCCGAATTTGCACTACAGCGTGGGACCCAACAGGGATGCCCCTTATCCCCTATGTTGTTTACAATTGTAATAGAAGCATTTGCAGTATGGTGCATGCAAACCCAGATATTTTCCCAGTGAGGATGGGGATAACGTGCCATAAGATCTTGCTATATGTGGTTGATATGCTAATCTTTATGACCCACCCACAGGACTCATTGCCAGCTTCTCTCAAATATCACGTTTTAAAGTTAACCTTGCCAAAACAGAGGCTATGGCCCTGGGAGGGCTCCAACAAGAGGCAATTGTGAATTTCCCATTTAAATAGGCAGTAGGCATGATCAAATACCTGGGGAGCCGGATTTCAGAGAACCCCAAAGATTTGTACTCGCTTAACTATAGACCATTGCTATCTAAACTAGGTGGGGATTTGGAAAATTGGTCCTCTCTACACCTGAGTTGGTTTTAGACAGATAGCTGCCCTGAAAATGAATATTATCCCCAAATTTATCTTCCTCTTTAC
This sequence comes from Ichthyophis bannanicus, assembly GCA_033557465.1. Taxonomy (NCBI): domain Eukaryota; kingdom Metazoa; phylum Chordata; class Amphibia; order Gymnophiona; family Ichthyophiidae; genus Ichthyophis; species Ichthyophis bannanicus. The sequence continues at coordinate 1,160,364,786 of CM066031.1, forward strand.
ACAGTTGCCCATTAGGCTGCTGATGGTAGCTATGAGGAAATGGGAGCAATGACTGATGCATTTTGTTTGGAAGAGAAAACAAGCCAGGATTTGTGAATGGCGATTGTATAGATCGAAAGAACATGGAGGGCTTTTATTCCCAGCTGTTAAGTGGTACCACAGGGCTTCTGTGCTTAAAGCACTGACAGGGCATTAACCTAGATTGCTGGAAGCCCTCTAGATGGGGTTAGAGAGGGAGCTGCTTGCCCCCTTCTCAGTTTTTGAATGGATAGAGGGAGGTATGGAGGAGGAGAGTGGTAGGGACATTTTGAGGAGGCACCCCTTTTTAGGATCCCTATGACGGCTAAGCCTAGTGGGAAAAGGGATATGCTGGTTCCCCACATTTAAGTCAAGGTAGTCTAAGTTGATAGACTACTTACCTTTTTCAGGGAAAGATTTAAAAAATTGATTAAACAAGGTCAAGAGCATGGGAGAGTGTGGTTTGCTGATTTATTGGCAGAGGGAGAGACATTGTCAATATGGGACCTGGAGTTAAAATTAGGCCTTTTACCAGTACTTTCAATTATGCTTTTTGTTCTGCAAAGGGGATTCAGAGCCCAATTTACCTGACCAAGCACAATATTGGAAATAGCACTGTACAAGAGTAAAGGGATAGGGGTCCTGCTCTCGAAACTCTATGGGGTGCAATTAGAAGAGGAGGATAAGCAAACACAACTGCATCATACAGGGTGGCAGAAATGACTAGGGGAAGAACTTGATGAGCAAACATGGGAGTAGATCCCCAGGAAGATTTACAGGTTCACATGGGTCACCTCCTAGAGACAAACACTGTAATTCCTGTTAAGACTTACTCTATTAAAACCTGTTCTTTGTAATGAGTTGTTCGCTGTAAACTGCGCTGATTTTTAAATAGTGTGGTATATAAAATAAATAAATAAACTCAGTTTCAGATCATATATAGATGATATACTACTCCTGTACAAATATACAAGGCCCAACTCAGGGACACGGGTAAGTTCTGGATGGGCTGCGGAAAAGTGGGTTCCTTTTACCACATGTGGTGGGAGTGTCCCATGATCCAAAGGTTCTGCAGGGGAGTAGAAACCATGTTGTCAACACTAGGTGGGGGAACACAGCAGACAACATCAGGGGAAATGTTCTTAGGTATTCCTCAAGGTCCAGCCACACATAGGAGGGGAGAGTTATTCAGGGACAAATTGCTGTTGGCTGCTCGGGTAGCCTTGGCATGGAGGTGGTGCTTGGGAGGAAGGCCATCATTGGAAGACTGATATATTAAAATTGGGGAGATGGTAAGATTTGACAAGCTGATTTATGGATTAGGGGGAAATGAATGGCTGTTCAAGAAAATTTGGGACTCATTTTTGACAGCGAAAAAGGGGGCTCCCCTACTCATCATGGGGTTGGATTCCCCACCCCAGACCCTACGCAATTTAGGGTAGGATGAACAGATGGTGATTAAACACCACACTCAGACAGTAAGGTGAGCACAAGTTAACAGTTGATTGCTAAATTTGTTTGAAAAATTTATTCTTCTTTAAGATTAGCCATTACTCTGTAAATTTGGCAGGAAATTATGAGTAAAATGTACTGTTCCGGGGATGACGAAGTGGTTGGGAAAGTGTAAACTTAAGAGGAGAGATCCTAGGTCCACTGTTTGTTTTATGTTGCAGGTCATGCCAACTACCAAACTCAATTGTTGAAGTGGGAATATCAGAGAGGGAGCAAAAGGAAACCATGCTGCTGGGTGGCCCATCAAGGAACAGTTGGAAGCATGTAGAACTTCTGCTATTTACCTGTAAATGATAAACCAATTGTGTATGTTATATTTACTTGCCTTTCACAATGAATAAAAAACACTTTTTGAAAAAAAAAATGACTGTGTATAACAGTCAAATATTTGTATTTACGGCTTCTAAAAGCAGATCTATGTGTATCATGGTTCTTCTGCAGTAATATTGACATTACTATACTGTACAATGATGTGATTGTGTACACTAAAGTTCAGTTGCTTGGATCGATGTGCTTTAATGTTGCAAAATAAGGTGTTGATTCTATATAGGGCACACAGAGAGTTACATATGTGAAAGTGCTTAAGTCACTATTTTGAAGGGCTTACGCATGTGATTAGGCACTTAAGTGCACACATTGTTTGGTCACTATTCTGTAAGCGTGGGCATAAGTCCTAATGCATGCATGTTCAAATGGGATGTGCATGGGGGTAGAGCATAGGCGAGGGCCAAGATCTATACCTCTAAGTTATAGAATACTTTAACTTACGCGCGCACAACTGTGCTGATCTAGAGCATGCATAGCAGCCACAACTAGATTCAGGTGCATCTGTGGAAAGTTCACATTTGCTTTCCTGTACAGAATAAGCCCCAAATATGTGCAAAGGACTCTTCTGAGGACACATCTTGCTCCAATAGCACATGAGTAAACCAGACAGTCACCAGGTAGAAACAGTTCCCCACCTCTAACTGCATTTGATATGTTCTATGTGTCTCTTACTATGTGTGTGAATTGTACTCTCTCCAGAACTGTGGGTGGTGCGAATAATAAATGTTCAAAATAACAAATAAATAGGAATGCCTTTATCACAACTTTAAAACTGCATTTAAAGCAGCATTATTTCCTAGATTCTTGAGTCTTTCCTCACCGAGACACAGAATCACAGGGTATAAGAGAAGAATAAGACGGTAAGGTCTGTTTTGTTTGTCCATATTCCCCTCTCCCTGTAGATCTCAGAAGCCACATTCTCTCTGATTTTATCTTCACTTCTTTGCAAGTAAGAAGCTTCTATATATGTTCCATGTTGTTTTTTTAAATGTTCTAAAGCTTTTGCCCTATTACCATCTGGGGATTCTATTTCATGCATTCTTCATCTCTTCTGTGAAGAAATATGTCCTTCTGCTGTTCCCCAGTCTCCCACTGGAGCCTTACGCTGTGACTCCGTGTTGTAGTCTCTAGTATTAGATCCTCTTCATTAGCTCCCCATTTCATTCAGGTACGAATTTAAGAATCTTTGCCTCACTTTTAAGGCCCTGTGTGATGTGGATCTAGTCTATTTTGCTAATACATTGAAGTTCTACATTCTCACACATTCAGGTTATTACAGTAATGCCCCTATTTACTAAAAAGTGGTAAAATAAATGCTTTCTAGCCTGCAGTACTCGGTACCACAGGTCAGTAACATCCCAATAACATGTGCTACTGTGGCAAGGAACATTGCCCATCCCTAACCACAATAGTGAGGCTGCTGCCACCTTAATTGGCAGGTTGATCCCTAGCAGCGCATCAAGCCATACTACTAGGGTCAGGCACCACTGTTTTCCAACTTGACAGTGCTGGAGCAGGAGTAAAGAGAGGAGGTGTTAGACAGTTAGAGGGTAGATAGTGCTGCCTGGGATCACAAGCCTGCTACACACGAATACATCCAAGTTCTGCCATAACTGTCTAATCTTAAAGACAATAAGAACATCATAGAACTACCATATTGTCTGTTTCCCCTTCTGTGAATTCAGATCACACAGTGTATCAATACATATATATATATATACCTTCTTATCTCTTTACTACCTATCCCCTCCATCCTCATACACGCCAAAATATTTCATTTCTAACCTGAACCATCTTGCACTCAATCACAAGATCAGTACAAACACAACCTTAACCCTGAACCATAGACCAAGTCAGTCACCCAAAACATGGCCACGAAAAACATACCAGCCTTTTGGATACTCTGCAAACGTTACATCCTAATTAGTGCCATTGCAATAAATCATGCATTTACACCCCTCCCCCATGCTCCCATTATATACTTATCATCTACAACACTACCAGACTCTTATACACACCTACTTACCAAGGACAGGAGTACAACTTCTAACCAAACCCCTACAGCAGAGGTACTCAAATCCAGTCCTGGAGGGCCGCAAACCAGTCAGCTTTTCGGGATATCCCTAATGAATATGCATGAGATAGATTCAAATACAATGGAGGCAGTGCATGCAAATATATCTCATGCATATTCATTAGGGATATCCCGAAAACCTGACTGGTTTGAGACCCTCCAGGACTGGATTTGAGTACCTCTGCCCTACAGACTAATCAATATAAAATGAAAAACAATCCCCCCCTCAGCTCCAACCACAACCTCACCGCAACATATAAACCTAAAATGCTACCTCGTCAATGCCAGATCAATAAGAAATAAAATACCAATCCTCCAAGACCTGCTTACTGACAATTCACCAGACCATATCTACAGAAACCTGGCTCTCTGACACAGACACAGTAATAATTAACCAATTAAAGACCCCAGGATATGAAATCTTCCACTCTCACAGAAATTCAAAAAGAGGTGGAGGAGTTCTCTTAATTGTTAAAGAAAAACTAAGATCTTCTTTAACCACATCAGATAACATAGAAAACATTGACATTCTTACCATAAAAATCAAACACCTCTACGTCTGTTTAGCATACAGACACCCCCCCCCCCCCGACCCAAAACTCGACAACGTAGACATCCTAACTGAATTAATTTACTCATCAACTGATAAAAAAAAACCTGATTCTGTTAGGTGATCTCAACCTACCTTCCCTATCATACAAACACATCAGACTTCTTAACATTTGATCACCACCAAATAATCAACATCAAAACACATATCAAAGGTAATACACTTGACCAAGTGTTCTTACCTTTCCCCATCTTCAATGCCTACAATCCAACATTAGAGGTACAGCCTATTCCCTGGTCTGGCAACTACCTAATAAAACTCCAACTCCCTTACCACGACACCACACAACCATAACCTACATACACACCTGATCATAAAAGATTCAAGAAATTTAACAAAGATGAATTTCTAAAACAAACTATTCAACACCTCTCTCAAGCTCCAACAGACCTTGATGATGCAGTATCCCAGTGGAATGATACAATATCCAATGCAGCTATTATACATCCTTACCACTCATATCCCACAAAAAAACAAAATGCACCATGGTTTAGACCTGAGCTAAAAAAACTGAAAGCAGATCTGCGTAAATGTGAGCGCAAATGGCACCACACAAAATCCAAAATCCACCAATCTCAATACCTGAATACACTCCAACTCGACAAAGAAACCATTAACACAACTAAGAAGGACCATTATTCCAGACTATTATCCAACTCACTAAACTGACCAAGAGAGCTATTTGAAATGGTAAAATCCCTAACTAATAACCCCACCAACAAAATCTCAACTGATAATGTAATGGCACCCCAGGCCTTAGCTAACTTCTACAAATATAAACTAAAACACCACTACCCAACTAAAATTAACTAAAGCACAGTCTACCCTACACAAAATGCTTGGTCAATGTTCACCCCTTCTTCGAAGGACACACTTAAAAACATCATTTTCAAGATCAACACCACCACTTCCTACCTCGACCCATGTCCAGTTAAATGGATAAAAGCAACAAATTGGAACTCTCATCATTTATCCTCCCTATTGTCAACCTTTCCCTTCAGAACGGTCACTTACCATCCTCCTTGAAACATGTACTAATTCAACCAATCGTGAAAAACAACTCAATGGATAAAAATCACCATTCATCTTACAGACTTTTTCAAGTCTCCTTTTCATTGCCAAAATAGTAGAAAAAAATCTTCAAATACAACTTCAAGATCATATAGACTCCTTCTCCCCTCTTGACAAACATCAATACGGTTTTCGTCCATTCCATGGTGTTAAGACGCTTCTCACTGTCCTATTCAACCACTTCACATGTGGTATTGATGACTCTAAAAAAAGTCTTCTTATTCTTATTTCTAGACATCACTGCAGCCTTTGACAGCATAAATCATCAGGTTATGCTATCCAGACTCCAACAAATAGGTATCAAAGATACAGTTCTAAAATGGTTCTCATCTTATTGTCTGCTAGAACATAGCAGGTAAAAATTGAACAATAAATATCTGACCCCCTACAAAAAAGAACAAGGTCTTCCACAAGGGTCTGCTCTCTCAGCAATACTCTTTAATATATATATATATATCCAGCCCATTTGCACCATTTTCAAAAAATTCCAAATAAATTATCATATATATGCAGATGATATAATGATTTATCTCCCGTTTAACACCACAAACCCATCAATTCAAAAACGTATTGATTGCTTCACAGAGATAACAGAATGGCTCGCAAATCACAACCTTAAGATCAATTTTACAAAAACCGAAGCCATGTACGTAACCAGAAACCAGAGCTTCACCCCTCCAACACTGATCAAGATTCAAGACATAAACATATTAGTCAAAAATGAGGTAAAATACCTTGGGATAATCATTAATTGCACCCTTAATATGACATCTCATATAAAACATACAACCAAAAACGATTTTCTATAAACTCAAAATACTAAAACTATTGTGCTCACTTCATCATCTCCACAACTTCAAATCCATCGTCCATGCAATCATTACACCCCACTTCGACTTTGTCAACACTACTCTACAAGGCATTACTAAACAAGCCTTAAGACAACTCCAATTAGCACAACATGTTGCAGCTAGGATAACTATGGATATCAACCCAATGGAATACATCTCTTTGATACTGTATGAGCTCCACTGGCTACCCATCCAAAGCCGCATAAATTACAAAATTTTTGTTACAACCTTCAAACTAATCAAAGACATTGCCCCCTCACACCTTTCCACACTTATCATAAAGGAAACCCACTACCGTACACAACGATACTGCAATAAGAACAAGATTTCAATACCTCTTGATTTCAGGAAATCAAGGAGGACTACAAACAACAAGGCATTCTCTCACATTGCTCCTAACCTCTGGAATGCCCTCCCAGATTAGCTAAGGGAAATAAATGACCTGGAAACGTTCTGAAAAATAAATTAAAACACATCTATTTACCCTTTACTTTGGCACCCAAAACAAACACCCCACACTCCCCCCTCCCTCCCAGACATGTAAATAGTTTGCTAATAGAGTTACACAGAGTCCCATGTTAAGCATTAGTTACTGTTACAATACCAATGTTATTGTATATAGTCTAAAATGTTCCATGTAACTGAATACGTACCTGTTTCCATACTATTCAAACTGTTTTTCTTTGTAAACCGCTTTTGATCTGCCAGAAAAATGAGATATAAAAATGCATAATAAAAATAAATGCATAAATAAAATATTGCATGGATATGCAGCTACTGCTGCTAGGCCGCCTCCGGAGAGGGTGGAACAGAGGAGGAGGAGGAGAGGCTGCTCCTTCAGCATCAGGAAGTCCGATGGCAGTGGTCAGGGTGTTAGGTACTACCTCATTTGACAGGTCCCTGCAATTACAAGCCACACTCTATTAGAATTTCAACACTAATACAGATAGGATCTGGCATTTTACACAGCAAGTTATTTAGGAAACAATTTAATCTATTTTTATACCACATTCTCCGGGGCATGGCAGGGCATCAAAGCTGTGAGTGCTTCAACCATTTCTCACTTCCTTCTTCACTGACCACCCCCTGGGGAAAGTTTGACAAGCTCACCACCCTTTTCTCCTGTCAGCTCTGATCTGACTGGTTGGAAGGGGAGAAGGGAAGTGGAGGACATGGCCTGAAGTGACATATTACTGATGTACTTCCCTTTCTGCAGTCCAGAGGATGAGATGGGAATTGCTTAAGGGATATCTTTCTGGGAGGGAGCAGTGGAAGACCTTTTTGATTGGAGGGGCCAAATAAACCAATCTCCAATCCAGGCTGTGTACTCCTGATGCTGTGCTGGGTAAAATATTGGTGGAGTCATGGCCCATGTGGCCCACTCCTTTCCATTGCCTATGTTTCTGGGGATGGCAGATATAAAGGAGAGTTTGTCCAGGGAAAGGGAAAAGAGAGAGTTTGGCATGTGGACAGATAGGAAAGAGAAGGGAAAGCTTGGCTAGAGATGTGGCTTAAGTGAGATCTTCTTTAAAGGTATTATGGGGTGTGTAAAGGAAACCTTTTCTGGGGATGGGGTATAACAGAGCTTGTCTGGTGGAAGGAAGAGGATAAGGAAGAGCTTGTCCACTGATGAAGAGTAAAGGAAAACTTGTCTAGGAAAGGAAGGGGGTATAATGAAGAGTTTGTTTGGTAAAAAGGCCAAAGAAGAGCTTGTGCAGAGATGAGGTAAAGAAAATCTTATCTGGGGGATGAGAGGCAAGAGAGAATGAGTAAAGGCACTGGGAGGTAGCAAGGACAGGATGAATGAGTGGCTGTAAGGATTCAAAGAACAGTGAGTGATTGGATGGGAAATCAAAGGGAAGTGAGTGAGTAGATGGAGGGCAAGAGGAGAGTGATTGAAGAAATCAGTGTTGAGAAGAGTGATTGAGGAAATCACTGTTGTGGGGTATGAAAATATTGGGGGTTGAGGGGATAGAATGATCTGTAGGGAGAGTGATGAAACTGGTGAGACTGAAACAGGAGTGGTTTGCAATTAAGAGAAGGGAACAGTATGGGAAGGAAGAGTGAAAGAAGATTGTCCCTTCATATATTAGTCTTGGATCCCCTTTTTCTCCTCCCATACCTAATTCCTGTCACTATAATCCTCTGTCATTCCCCCATTCTTTCTCCTCTCTATACGTTCCCTCCTCAACTTCTCCATCCCACCCCATTCCCAAGTCCCTTGACACCCCCCAACCCTTTTCCCCATCTCTCTACTCCTGTATATGCTCTCCTTTTTCTGAGATCCACTCTCTGCTGAGATTCTTCCCTCTCTCCCCATCCTCAAATCTTTTCTCCTCCTCTATTCTCTATCTCCTCATCCCCAAAAACAATTGATTACTTCCCTACTTCAAAATGGTCAACTATTTTAAATAAGCAGTTGAGACATCCCTGAAAATGACTTTATTTTATAAAGCTAAAAATGAATATCCAGCATTTGCAAAATTATGAAAATGTGCTTTATAATTGCCACCGATTGTTGAAAAATCTGCCACAGAATTTGTAAATTTAGCCACAGATCCTTGAAAATCTGCTGCAGGAAACCAGGGACTCTGGACAGATACAGTAGATAGATAGATATGTATACAGTATTCTATTATGTACAGATACTATAAGGCTTTGGGATCTAATCATGAATGAAGGAGGTGTTTACCACTATTTTCTAATATTTGTGAATATTTACATCAATAAAAACTGTTAAGGCTATGCACAGGGCAACTAATTTTTGATTGGTTGGTATTTCATTTGGGCTTTCTTCCCCAGATTTTAGAACCTTTTCAGTTCATTTTCAAGTGTTTGTTTTAATAAAAAACACGTATTACATTTTTAGTGCATGTTCATTAACTTGGGGTCACGTTTACAAAAAGAGGCACCATTAGCGTGTGTTTGAACAGCAAAACTAGCATAGAGGCCCAGGAGCATGTGCTTCTATTCCCCTGCTGTTAGTGAATTGGTAATGTGCTTCACCACCCTAACTAGCATATTTGTGCACTGACTCCCACCCCTTGAGGTGGCATTATGTGCACCAATGCTAATGACTACATTCAAGGATAGTGCACACCCATAATGCCCAGGCTGTGATGTGCCATCAGCACCCATGTTACACCCTAACCTACCCAGTCCCTGTGCTGACAGTGCAGCGTACTTAGGATGTGGCAAAAGCCATGATAACAGCTGGCATACACTTTACTAAACATGCTCCCAAATGCATGTAATGAATGTATATTCCTACAAACTGTATATTTCACTAATTTTTCTTTTTGAGGCAGTGCTGTTCCAATGCTATTGGGTAACCAGAGTGGACAACCCCTCCCCAACCTGTGATGATGCCCTCCGCTTGCCAGGCCCACATGGCGGAGGTGCACATGGCAAACATACCTTTACTACTTTGCTGGTTTGCTTCATTGCCTCCGCTCCCACCCTGGTGGTTGTTCCCTGCAGTTATTGTGAAACTTCGGCTGGGAGAGAACAACCACCAGACTTGGAGCGGAGGCAGCACGGCAAGCCAGCAAAATAGTAAAGGTATGTTTGTTGCTCACACCTCCACCCAGAATATCCGCAAGCTCCCTCCTGTTTGATACTCAGGGAAAATCACACTCACCACCCTGCCCTTGGTACACCTCTGTTTCGAGGTGATCTTATTGCTAAATCTCTATTCATCTTTTGACCTACATGTATTTCACACTTTATAACCAAGTACTCAAGATCAGTTATAGTACACTAGCACAAATAAATCAATACAATTGATATGCAAATACAGAAATACCAAATGCTAATACTTTACCAATTAAAATTGGAGGCCTCATTTACTGAGGTGCATTCACTAGTTCACGCACATTAATACACAATCATTTACATTATTTTGAGTTAAATGCATAGTTAGGGGTAATTTAGAAGCTCTATTCATGATTTGGATGTCTGAAAATGAGCATTCAGACATGCACATCACAGAAATGTCCCCACTCATTTTAGAAACTGGGCATATAGATGTCTACAGCGTGAGAATGTCCATGTAGCTTGGGGGCATGGTTGAGGTTTGAGTTGGACAGAGCAATGGAGATGCATCTCACGGTGCAAGTTCAGAATGACAGAAGTATGTCAAGTCCTGGTTGTTGATGTGTCCGTGCCAATACCTGCTCCTGACTGAATAAGCTGCAAAAAACTGTTCTTTTCATGGCTACAATGCTTCCAGGGAGAGAGCATAATGTGCTTTCATTGTCATGATTAATATTTCCTGGATGAGGAAATCTGCATATTAATACATAATCCAACATATTAATGGCTCACTGCCGCATTTCTGAGTATCTGAAATGGCAGGCCATGATGTACAAGTCTCATAACATGGCTTCCCCTGTTGCTGGGTATGTCTAAGTACTCGGTTCTTAGACAGTGCAATTAAGGGGATGTCCATATTTGTGAAATGGCCTACACCCATGCATGTACCCAGCCTTGCAATCTGCAATCTGCATGGGACCCGTCTGCATAACCGATTATTGGGGCATTCATTTTTCAAGGTGGAGATGGACGATTTCAGAAGACACTTATACATGCCTCCCTTCATTGCTGCCACTCCCCCAGATTTTTGGACTTCCTGTTCTGGATGTCTCCGATTTTTCCTGGACTCCCCTTCTAAAATCTCACTGAAAATAAATAAGGCCCATTGAGTATAATGGGACTCTATTTACTGTGTGCTAAATTGCAATAATGTGCTTTTAGCAAATAATAGTTTCTAGTACTACTACTAATAATAATTTGCATAGGCTACAAGATGTACACAACACTGTACATATAGATAAAGGGCACAGACCCTGCTCATCAGAGCTTATAATCTAATCAAGACACCGCGGACTAGAGTATGGCAAGAAATACATAAGTAGTAGCCAATAAAGAGAGGAACATCAGGATCCAAAAGCAGATTCAAAGAGGGAGGGGGGGGGGGTAGCTTGGGTTTGAATTGGGTCATAGAAGGAGCCCGACACAGAGATTCTCCAATTACAGGTTATCTATTACAGTTATTTTAGATTATTAGCATTTTTTTCTGCCACAAGATCATAATCTGCTCATATAAAATGTTATCTTGCTTTAATCCTTAAATATATTCGTGGTTGCTTAGATCTACACAAAGATGTAAATTTCAGAATAATGGCAAATCTGCAGCATTCTCCATTTCCTAGAAGAAGCATTAGAATATTGATAACGATTACAGTTATATTCTGTAAAAACCATCTCAATAAAAAATTAAATAACTAAATAGCTCAATGATTTCATCAGTTATGCAACCTTTATATTTTCCATTATAAAGGTATGGAAGCTCACCGTTAAGATTACTATCCTTTTGCAGTAATGCATTGTTTCATTCTGTGTATCGAGAATGCCCGGAACAATCTTAGACTATTGATATTTTGCAAAAGAAAACACATTAAGTGAACAGAAAAAAAAATATTGATAGTCTTGACAAAATGTTCAGTGTGCTTGATGGCAATATTCTCAGTTATTGTAAATAAAGATGGCAAAATGGACATTTCCAGAAAAAGTTCTTAATCCGTTGATCCCCTCTAACTGTTTTACACAATAAAGACCAAAATTAAATAGACTACTGAAATATGTAGAGAACACCTGCTAGAATAAAAGATCTACACAGGCTGGTAAACAAAATGAAGCTCCCATGATGGCCGGATTCCCCCGGGCTGCACATATCGATTAGATAAGCTATCAAAGACAGACACTCAATTATTGACCTTTCAAAATGACTTTCAAAACAAATCCTGTATTTAAATATCATTTGTTTTGACATTTTCAAATGCAAGAGATATTTGTAAGAGTAAACTATGAAAGTCTATCTCTGAACCATTATTATGGTGTTATAGTCTGACAGTTTTATATACAAAATATGCAATATAAGAAAAGATCAGCATTCATTTCATTACCAAAATAGTTTACATACTCGTAGCTCAGTTACATTTCTGCTTCTTTTGCCAACATCCCTTAAAAGTCCTTTCAAACATGGTTCAGCTCCTGCATTCTAGATTGTGGCTAATATTGACATTTACCCTTTGGTTGCCTGCAAAACATTAGCATCAGCCCTCTTGAAGCTTCCCAGAAAGAGTACCTCAAAGTGAATATTAATAGTGTATACATGCACCAACTCCCTGCAAGTTTAGATAGCTTGCTAGACCAAAGACATTCCAATTCCAGTTAAAGCACAATATCTAGATTAAAACAAACCTTAATACTTAGGGAATAGTTACTAAAAGGATTTAAAGCACTTTAATAAAGTTAGGGGTATGTTTACTAAACCGTCTTAACGTAGCAGCGGCGATAATGTGCAGGATGCCTTAAAAGGAGTGGGCATTCTGGTCTAAACATAGCAAACAGGGAGTATCGCGTGATAATGTGTGCTGCGCACATTATCGCGTGATGGATTGAGCTATGCACGTTAACGCGAGGTAATCTTAAGTAGGCGCGCTGAGGTGCAAACAGAGCAGCAGAAGTGTAGCACAATGGTTAATACGCAGACTAATAGTACAGGGGTCATGAATTCAATTCCCCAGTGGGCCTAGTGAAAAAGGATGGCCGAGGCAATTCCTTTTTCTGTTTGCAACTGTACAACAATCTGTGTTGCCAGCTAAAAATTCCCGCACCCCAGTGCCCTAAACAAATGCACCTTTTAGGGTGCACCAGAAGGCACATCCTAAACAACCACGTCACTGAAGGCGGGTTATAATGTGCCCCAGAGGCCATGTTGAAAGGTTGCCAACTCCCAAGGCACCATAGTAGGCACCCCATAAGCTGCCTGAATCTAAGGTGTGGCGTACGATACCCCAAGGATGTATAGGTGAACCCAAAAACGTTGGCCAAGAGCAGTAAGGTCCCCCAATCTGAAAAGCAAGAGAGATAGGGGCCAAACATAGATGTAACCTCAGAGCAGCAAGGAAAGACAATGCATAAATAATGGAAGGAAGTAGATCCGAGCTGATGGACCAGACAAATCTGCGTCCAGCCCATGTGGCAGCTGGAAAAATGGACAAACATATCGGGGGCAGCTGAAGCGATGCACAGAGTGATGGTAATGTACCATGCAATAATGACAGTGTGTGGCAGAGGATGGGAAGACGTGTCCAGCAGAGGAGGTAGAAGTGGCAGGATAGGTGGAATGTCAGGATGACAGTGGAGTAGCAGTGCTATGCAGAGCACACACAGGAGAGGCAAGCACGGAGAGCTGCAATGCAGAAATGTGTAGCAGTGTAGGACGTGGGGTAGCAGCATGCACATCAGGGTAGGACGGCACACAGCTGGCAGACATGTAGATGGACAGAAGGATGGTTGACAACTGTGATAAGCGTACAATGTGCTCACAGCACAGATCTGCCTGTCACAGGAATGAGAAGTAGTTGTGTAGGACAGGCATACAAATGAAAGAGAACCAAGAGGAATCAAACCTATGACCATTAGCACAAATGGCAATGCACAAACCAGTAAGCCACACCACCAACGTGAGCTCATTAGCAAAGGCTGCATACAAAAATACTGCAGGGCATCACACAAGAAGCCTGATGGCTGTCAGGATAGGCAAACCCCCAACAGTAACCATGATGAAATGCACATGTAGATCTGGTGTGTACAGATCAGATCACAGTCTGTAATTGGGACCAGAGCCACATAGAACTATGCACACACACAATGAAATATTATGCAGTGGATACAGAATGCAAAAGATGAAATAATCTAAACCCCAAGGGCAGCAGAGGATGCTCTGTGGAGCAGGTGCAAAATCTGGAGCAGGACAGGGGAGAATTGAACCTGCAAACAGGTGTTCCACAGACCAGCTGAACCACAGCAATGCCAAACCCCCAAGTGGACTGCCGTGTAAATACCATAAAGAAAGAGACATATGTAACAGCTAATATGTGATGGCTAGGCACCACAGAGGGCACACCGTTGTGTACAGTGAAGAGATGAAGGGTGTGTGCAGAGGTGATGAACCTGCAGGTACCTAATGGTCATGTGAGCACAACAACAACAAAAAAAAAACCATGTGGAGGTCAAACCTGCAACCTATGCTGTTATAACACAGATCTGTAACCACTACCCCAAACAACCACAATGAACACACTGAGCACAATGCAAAAATAGTACCCCAAAGGGAGGGTATGTATGGGAACCTGTAACACCATGATGTGGCAAATGGCTGACAGATAGACAGCTGCCACCATACAAGGATGTGAGCACAGATGGGCCATGTACATGACCAGAAAATCAGTAAATACAAGTTTCAGTGGGCTCAAGGAGTGGAGGAGTAGCTTAGTGGTTAGAACACTGGCTTGGTCACCAAGCAACTAAGGTTCAATTCCCACTAGCACTCCTTGTGGCCTTGGGCAAGTCACATAATCCTCCATTGCCTAAGAAAAAAGACCTGGCAATCCACTTTCAGTGACACTGTCAAGAAAACCCTGGAGTTTCTGGGGCACAAGGAGTCAGGACTGACTCAAAGGCACACATTGCATTACATTTCTGTCAGCATGATCAAGCAGCAGCAGAGACAAATGTATGTCAAACACATATTTTTATTTGGGTTAATCATCACAGATAGTGTAGATACTGCCATCATAATATCAAGGTGAGTGGATCCCAGGTGAAAGACGGAAAACACATTTAGCAGGGCAGCAACCCACGTCCTACAGAAAGGTCACTGGGCTGTCTACAAATGATGGGCAGGAGAGGTAATGTGCATCAGGTTCATGGTGTGCAGTATGCATTAGGCCCCCACCCCCCACATGCTGCTGCACGCCTCAAATGTGTTACTTACATATGAGTGCATGTAGACAGTAGGTGGTGCATGATGAGGGCCCAACACACAGCAATCATGATCTGTTCCTCAAAACAAATCTATGTGGCAACACAGGAGGCACACAAATAAAAACAGCATATGTTGTGAAAATGTTGAAAGTTTAAAATCACATATCGAAAATTATGTTTCAGCTGTCACATAATGCCTGATATAGGAATCAAAACTGCAACAATGCTAAAAGGTAGCAGAGGCACATGAACACAGAGACAATTCAAAAGAAGCTACCTGCAGAAACATGCAGAGATAACACTATGCAGGAGGTCCCCCTGCACTGGTTGGTGCGGATACAGTGTCTGTACACATATATCACGGTACATGGAATGCACAATTGAAGGAAGACAATGGACACTCACACTGCGACACTCCAAATATAACGGGGCAATGTGAGTATCGTTACCTCAGGGGATAAATAGGACTGTGCAAACATGCAATGCAAGGTTTGTAAATCAATGCTGAGCATCACGTCTGTACAGTAAACAAACATAATAACCAGCATATAGAGATGGAAAGTAAGGGCAAACATTGTACAGTAAACCACACAGAAGTCATATTGCCATATGCTATGTTTCCCCAACATAGTCAGTCATATGCACATGCACTGTGTACATCTCAACATGATACAGTGATGCCACACATGCACGGAAACACTCCTGGTGAGCGAAAACATCAATCCAAGCTGTTGGTGTGCAGTAAAGTGTTGTTGTGGCAAAAACTGTATTATGTCCAAGTGGAGAGTAGATGGACCTAGACAACTGGACCTCTCCATTGCTCCCCCTATGCCACACGCATGGCTGTATGCTTGTGTTGAACCAAACAGATGAGCGTATCCTGTGTTCCATGTCATACACATGGCCAAAACACAACAACACAATGTTGAAGGAATGTACAACATACAGCGGCAATGTCAATCTGTGCTGCATATGTGGGAACCAGTACACAGTGTCCAAAGTGAAAAGTGTGTCTGCAATCTAAAAGTCAGGTTAAGACTGTCGTTGAAACCCTGGGCATGCATAGTCAAGTGTCACATCCCAATATGCCACAGTACTGGAAAGGTCATGTGTGTCTCCTGCGATGAACATGACTCCAAGCCAGAGCACGGCAGCAACAGTGTGTTGGACAGGTCTATCATGGCCAAAGTAGCACTCCAACAATAATACTGTCCATCCTAGGCATGTGTCCCGCTCGCAGAGGTCAGACATCCTATGGCACCATTTCCCAGGGATAGTTCCATGGTGTTGTGTCCCCCAACAGGTGGATGATGGCGACGCCGGATGCACTGTAGTAGATGTGGCTGGTTTGTTCCCTGCCCTGTGTTAGAAGAGGATAAATAATGTATTGGTATGCTGCTTGCAACATCAGCACAAATTGCAGAGAGTAAAACATTAATATGCACATAATAAAATGACACACAGACAAACATAATATGACCACAACACAGAACACACTGCATGTTGGTGACATTTTGAATTGGAACCGCAGACGCGGGTGTCACATGGATATGTTCATGCTCATGTTACACAGGCGTTTCACAGCTCCACCCATGTGCATCAGCGTTTGTGAACAGAGAGCCAACATGAAATGTCTATGAAACAAACAGTAAATCATTAACATGTAAAAGCTGATGTCAATCACAAAAAAACAAAGGTGCAACCTACCGTGTGTATGCAGCAAGTGTATGTCTTGGATCCCCTGAGTCACTCAAAGGCCACACACATCACAGTGAAGGGAGACGATGTCATCAAAATGTGTAGAATCACCATGTCAAGCCACTGTTGATGCATGTCCACATTATGGTGATATCAGTGATACAAAAATGCTGTTCAACAGTGGTATGTCACAACACAAGACACAAGTCTGCTCACAACACACAACACATGTCCACAATGTTCACATGATAAACAGCAGTAAGGTAGAGATAGGACAGTCACCACCGCCCCCCAGGTGTACAGACCCCTCACACCACATGATAATGTAAAATGCCTGCACACTGTATCATCACACAGCCAACCCTAAGAAACACACCCACACAGTATGCTAAGGTGAGCATGCCAGCAGTAGCATATGGCTCGTATGTGCACAATTGGAGATTGGTGGACCTAAAGGCCCTGTGAAATGCAATGATACACTGGTGCTGGCTGATGGTAAAATGTCGGCAAAGGGTGTACGTGTAGCCCACCCCCATAACACCTAGGACCCCCACACACATGCAGCTCTGTTGGACGTGTCACAGAGACAGTGTTGCAGAAGACAAACTGGACAGGAACACATGTGTGCCAACAGCAAGATATGGGTTATGGTGGTGCAGGGAAAAGAGGTGAACAACAACATATGTACAATATGACACATCACTGAGGACATGTGTTTCCCTTGACTGTCATCACAGACAATGTATCTGTAGGTCCACCTACCCCAGACCACTGCATGTTGGATGACCTAAAGTCACCTGCCAATGCACCACAGCACCAGGAGCTGCAACAGGTATGTCCCGTGGATTGAGAAACACAAGGGAAACATACATATGTCATGTTCTAGCTGTGCAACACACACTGCACCTTCCTGTCCTCAGCTCGTAGACCCCCCAAGATCCTTTACAGACTGGCAGATCTCACACTGTACAGATCTCTGTCATGTGAGAGTTATCACTGAAGTGTGTTTGCCAAACTACAAGGGTCCGTACTCTGTCTGTCCCCTCCCACACCTCTCTGTTCCCGTACAAAATGGTGAACAGAAGTGTTTGCTCACTACCGTGTCCCTGCATCACTCCAAGGCCGCAGTAATATCCTGTGTTCCACATATCTCTCCCTATGCCCCTCACTGTGTGTTCTCATGTCTCAATGTTGTCTGCAACCCCGCTGTCAATTCCTGTAACACACGGAACTATGCAGGAGTACCTCCCCATCCTCTGACCATATACATTTCCGTGGTATGTATATCTCATACCTTGACTTACATTAACAGCTGTGTGATGATGAGCTGTAAAGATATTTCTCAACGGCTGAGTTATGTCTGCCAAACCACACCCCGATGTTTGTTTGTGACCGGACCATGATGGCTGCATGTCATTCTACTGTGTGAAACTCATATGGCAAAGCATGGTAAGCCTATATTTGCACCTAAACCCTCCCCCTCCCCCCCATCAGAGCCTCTTTGTGTATGTGGACATAACTCTCCTTCTCTAGGGTCCACAATGTAGTTTATTTATTTATTTATTTTATGTATTTACATTCTCTTATATACCGCGCTATTCTGCATCAGTGCGGTTTACATTGAACAAACTGAAATTACATTGAACAGGGTATTATAACGTGGAGATAACTATTTTACAGGGAACATGGGCTATGGAGGGTTAAGTGGCTTGCCCAAGACCACAAGGAGCACCTGTGGGACTAGAAACCCCAGTCCTTCCGGCCCAAGGTTGCTGTCCTCTAGTGGGATTTGAATCCCCGTCCTTCCGGCCTGAAGTACCTTGCCCCAACCACTAGGCCACTCCTCCACTCCAATACTACAATAGTTGTTGTCTTGGACTGCACTCTCCTCCTCTACACATCTACCCAGCTTGTATGTGAGTGCTGTGGTATATGTCTAGATGTTATCAGCTAGATTTGCCCTGTCTTCCCTGAAAACACCACTAAAACTCAATTCCACCCCCATATTTAGCCCTCAGCTTGCCTACTGTAACCTACACCTTGCTGATCTGGCCTGAATAATCTCTGTCTGCGTGTAAATATGCAACACTGCACTGCATGGCTATTCTACATCCCAAAATGTGATGACAATAATACTCCCCATGGCCGGGCACCTCACGGGTTCCCTATCCTTCCCCACATCCATGTGAGGGCTACGTGATGACCTTTACATTCAGGCACACTGTTGTGTTGCAGTAATTTCCCTTAAGGATATCACATACCAGTAATCCAAATACTACTGATCATGTAAATATTGCTACATATCACATGTAGTGCCATAGAAAAACAATTAACACACAGACCCTGCTCATCAGAGCATACCAACCATACAATCAGCTCAAAACACTCAATGAAAAACACACACATCTAGACAACTGGCCCCATTCATGGTCTGCTCTCCTACTGTTAACGCCATACCACATGCCTTTCAACTTGCTGCACCCAAAGTATCAAAACTAACTACCTGTGGCTGCACAGTAGCCCCTATCACATCCAGCCACAAACCAGGTATGACAGCCCAACACCTCCCCCAAGCCTAAAACGGCCCACACACATTATCCACCTCCACCCGCTATTGTGCCCCGCCCACATCCTCTGTGTATCAGTCATGATTAGATTTGAAGCTGGGATGGCTAGCCAGTCTCTGTTACATGTCAGTGAAGTGCTTCATCTTACTGATATCGTAATACAAATGGTAACTAGTATTAGCAGTACACACATATTAAACAAATGTAGGTGGGAACATATGCAGTACTTACATGAGAAGAGCTCTGCAATCAGCTGCCGCCTGACTGCTGTGCCCTCACGTGTGTCAATACAGGCACGTGCAGGGGGGCACGTAGGATCATCCTCCAGATCCTCATTAATTTCGACAGGGATATGGTGCCTGAGAGCAATGTTGTGCAGGATGCAACAGGCTATAATGATCTCTGCCACAGTCTGTGGTTTGTATTGTAAGGCCCCGCCTGTCCTATCCAGACACCTGAGGCGACTCTTTAAAATGCCAAAGGTGCGCTCTATGACGGAGCGGCTGGAGGCATGGGCCTCATTGTACCTCCTCTCTGCATGTGTCCGTGATTGACACACAGGGGTCAGCAACCAGGGGCGACACCCATATCCTGCATCACCTGCAGAAAGAAATGTGGAACATTAAAGCAGGAGCTCATATCCATCCAAATGGACACAGGTATATACGTGAAAAACAAATGCATAACACATCCTGACATAAACATATGACATCACATGATGGGACATCACAACTATGCATCAGCGTGTGAAGGTCAGACACACAAGACAAGGGGTAGGTGTACAGATTGGAAACAACATAATCTGTAATCACGACACAAATGCTAGCATCCATTCAACCATCATCACAAAGCACCATAGCAAGGTGGAGTTGGAGGACACCAAACCCCCTCCCCCCACCTTATATCACACACAGACAGATGACATACACACACAATGAGGGATACACCTCCAAGACAGACATTTTCACATACGGTTAGTCACATGAACAGCATGTGCACATCAGAAATGATAAATACAGACCCAGCAATAGACAGTCCTCATACTGTCCTGACTCAAATTGTGTGGAGTGCCAAATGATGCAGGATATAGGAGTCATGGGTGGACTCTGCAAATCAGGGGACCACATTCAGAATATGCATATCTGCATCACATACAACCTGAACATTCAGGGAATGATAGTGTTTGCGGTTGCGGAACACTACCTCCCTGTCTCTAGGCGGGACCAGGGCAACATGTGTGCAATCAATAGCTCCCATCACGTGTGGTATCCCAGCTAACGCCTCAAAGGCTTGGTTCAGGGTCCCCCACTGTTGCCTAGTGTGGGTAATGGCTATGTAATTCCCCACCTTGCTGACCATGGCACGCAGTACCTGGTGGAGACAGCGTGAGAAGGTGGGGCGACTCATCCAACCGACTGTGGCCACAGATGACTGGAAACAGCCAGAGGCAAAGAAATGTAGGGCACCAAAGAGCTTGACAAAACCCGGTATGGCATGTGACCGACCAGTCAGGGGCTTGAGGTCAGGTCGTAGATCCTCGTAGAGCTCCCTAATAGCTCCCCTACTTAGGCGGTAGAGGGATATGACCTGGTCCTCACTCATGCCCTAGAGCTGGGCCCTTGGCCTGTAGAGGCGAGGCTGGTGAGCCTGCACCTCTGCACATCTCCTGCCCCATGCAGGTACAGCCTGGCCTGCCCCCACAGCTGCAGGTCTGTGTTGCAGCGGGACTACACCCATGCCCTGTGCCTCAGCCCCATGGACACCATCTCGCCTGTCAGGCAACCGCAGCCCCTGCTCACTTCCCTCTGCAACTACAGCAACCACAAAGGCCGTCATAAGCTCCTTCCATCCAAGTTCTCTAACACATTCAAATACAGACATACACCTCACTAACCCAGCCACACACCTTTTGCACCACACACAAACGCAGCCACACACTATAACCACCAATCACAAATGCAGCCACACTCCACAAGACACCTGCTTCTGACTCTCTCCTTGTTTCACTGACAACACACGCCTGCTCTCCTTCGCCTACACAATCCCCTCAAAGGTAA
This sequence comes from Ichthyophis bannanicus, assembly GCA_033557465.1. NCBI lineage: Eukaryota > Metazoa > Chordata > Amphibia > Gymnophiona > Ichthyophiidae > Ichthyophis > Ichthyophis bannanicus. The sequence goes on from CM066031.1 coordinate 1,160,386,406, forward strand.
CCAGTTGTGCAGGTGTTTTTATAGTTTCCTACGTAGCACGCGTTGTGCATGCGTAGTTGCGTGAGCGCGGCAGCTGCCCATGTTGCGCATGCACAGTTGTGCGAGCACGCCGGCTGCATGCGTTGCGCATGCGCCGCAGATGATGCGTGCATGTAAGGTTGTTACACATGCGCTGTGCATGTGCGTGAGACATGCGCATGCGCCGCGCGTCATGCACATGCTCAGTATGTTAGAAACAACATTCACACACACCATGCGCCTCTACGCCACGCATGCGGAATGTGCACAGATGGCGCGCTCATGCAATTGCACATGCACAACGTGCGCAATCTCAAAAACCCTATAAATACACCTAAACATATGATACATGTTGAGGGGTCAGTGTAGGAGAGATAGAGAAGGTGTGTGGCATTGGAGAGAGTGCGAGACAGGTGCGTAGTAAAGAGTACAAGGATTAGTGAGAGACAGTAGAGAGTGAGAAAGGCAGGCGTGCTGAAAGATAGATGTGTGCCAAAGAAGGGGAGACAGAGAGAGGTGTAGGTGAGGAGCAGGTGACAGAGAAAAGCACAGAGCTGAGGGGCAGACAGCAGGGAGTGGAGAAGAGGGTGTCCAGGACCAGGTGTGATGTGGAGGTGCAGAGCCCAGGGGAAGGAATGAGTGATAGGGGAGGGAGAGGGCACAGAATGCAGGGATATGGAGGAGCAGGACAGGGCAGGTGTGGGGGAGGAGGGTGGGGCCTGCGATGGTGGCTGCCTGCACATCGGGTGGGTTCGAGCCCACACAGGGCCCATCCAGTGCCAATAGAAGGCGGGTACCAGTGCCAGCTGCACAAAGGAGGAGGGCTGTGCGGTTCAGCCCTCAGGAAAACCATATCCTGCTGGCCAGTGTTCTTGAGAACTATGAGGTGCTCTATGGGTGGCTCAGCAACACCACCACCATGGCAACACAGATACATGTGTGGAAGGAGGTGCAGGAGGCCGTAGGACAGACAGGGGGACCAACAGGGGACCTCGACAGCCTCCGTCAATGCTTCAAAGACATTAAACGCGGTGTGCATGCACACATGGTTGCTGAGCGGCAACATGCCATGGGCACAGGTGAGGGACGCCCCTTCTCTCCATCTCTTACGCCTCTCGATCAGGAATTAACTGGCCGGCTTGGTCCAATATACCTGTGTGGCCTGCCAGAGGCACTGGACAACGCACATCCCCGGGCAGGTAGGTATGCCAAAAACACCTTGCTGCTCCCAATGCATACTGTGCACGCACACTGTATATGCGGCATCTTATTTGCACCCCCTCATACCTGGTTGCACAACTCATCTCCTTCTCTCTGCCTCTGGCTCATGGGTGTCCCTGTCTCCATTACAGGCCTTTGAATTTGCTTGATTCTTTCCATCACCCACATGTATCGTTAACACCATCCCCTATGAAATCCTGGCTACACATATGGCTGCACTGCTGCTAAATGTTCCCATCCCACACCTGTCTTCGCTATGTCTGTTTCAATGTTAAGCACTGCTGAGCACGGATTGTCATTTGGTGAGCTAACAATCACATTGATGCGTGTGCTTGGTAGTGCCCTAACAATGTCTATTGTCAGTAGTTGCAGTAGGAATATTAGCTTTGCAGCACACGTACAGGGCACGGCTCAGCTTGCGGGGTGGATGTACCACACAGGTGTACATAGCTGCAATGAGTAAACCCATCTGTGTTGTGTATGCGCTCACACAACCCAGGTGACTACAGCACCATGGAGCCAACTATGGAGGAGGATGTGTTAGTGCCCCAGGATGGCAGGGAGCCCAAGCCAACAATGTCAGGGGACACGACGAGCGATGCTGACCGCACACCTGGGTCTACTGTGCTTGCGGATGGAGATGACACACTCCTGGATGTAACCACCACAGTGGAGGACAGCGGCAGCCCCCAACAGACTGCAGCGGCTGATGACATGGAGGGGACCCACCACCCCAGGCAGGCCACAGGGACAGCAGCCCCACCTCCCACCAGCATGGCAACCATACTTGCAGAGTTGCGGGCCCACAGTGACTCAGCAAGACGTGATGCTGAAGGTGCATAGAAGCATACACAGGAATCCCCATGTGGGTTGCCAGGAAGTCACAAGGAGATTGCATGTTGGCAAAATAGCACATTGTTCCTATGTTGGGGGGGGGTATGATGTGTGCTTTGTGCATGCCACCCTTCTGTAGCTTGGCTTGTCAAAGGTCAGCATTTGTGAGGGGCTCAGACCTACGCACATGGTACACAGATAGATACCCCCAGCAAGCGCACAGCAGAAACCACCGATACAAGGTCACCCAGGCATCCTACGTGATAGACACCCCACCATGGGTATTGATATGCAGCATAGTTTCTATACATAATCTTCAATGTGTGGCAGCAATATTGGAACGTGGGCCCCCCAGATATATGTATGTGTGTCTCATGACTCCTCACATCCTCTGACCTATGTCAGATGGCCAATGTGCAGATCACACATTGACAGATTAGACTGCGACACTGGCATATGTGAGATCTGTGAGTCTCATGACCCCTCATTAGGACACATTACATGCATGCAAATGGCTCATGGGACACACAGATCTGAACATGGTCATGTGTTGCTATTTGTGCCATGCATGATTGTCTGACAGACTGATCTGGTGGGATATGCCTGACATGTGCATGTGTGACGGTTGTCTCTGACAGAGGTATCTCACATATCACGTTGTGTCCCACCCACAGGCACTCGGCAGGCTCTAATGCAGATTCACCGTGATCTGTTGGCAAACATCAATGAGCTCCAACAGCTGCGGATGACAGCTGAGGACATAGCGGGGGCGCTACACAGGATTGCGGATGCCCATGAGGCCATAGCGGCCCGGTTACTGCAGCCAGCACCGGCACTGGAGGCTGCACCAGCGGCCATGCAACAGAGGGGTGGGTTATGGCATGGGCACAGTGGATGGCCAAGGAGGATGTGAGCGTTAAAAATAAAACATCCTGAAATATGACATCCTATGTGTTTGTTTCCAATGTGTGGCACTGTGTTCCCTTACGTAGCATGCACCTCATGTTGTCTCCCTGCCCACATGTGCCCTACCCATGCCCCTCAGTGGTGGGGTGTCTGTACTGCCACCTATCAGCACGCATAGGTCATACCATGCCCTGTGTGGCATGGACTGTGGCAGGTCCCAGCCCCATAACCTATGCGTGGGGGTATACCAAGCCTCTCCCGTTGCGCAGGCAGATGTTGATGGTGCTACATGTCTGGTGTAGGGATATGCCACCCTCTCCCACCCCATTACTCTCCATCATTGGACACACATGTGTGACCATCCTCCCTGCCCATTGAAGGGCTTACGTGGCTGACTTCCCTCATAGGCTTGCATGCAGCACAGACAGACAACGTTGGCTTGCTTTGGTCTGCTGATCACCCTTCACTAGCGCTTGTAGTCCCCTACCGCTCATCCCTGTGACATGCATTGACCTATGTTGCCCCAACAGCTATCCCCCAGAGCAGTACCTGGGTGCAGCATTCCATCTTATCCTCCATGCCACAAACCCACTGCTAGCTGTTTCCCCTATTGGCACACAAGCATGGTGCATCAGATATGGTTCCCACACATTGCACACAGCATGCACATGACCAGGGACTTTAGGACATGCTCCACATTGGCACATCACAGGGTCAACATAGGACTCAGATGCCTACGCACATGGCCAGCCCCCACAACTGCATGTGGAGACAGTCCATGTATGATACCCATGTCTACCTTGCATACATATACCGATCTACACACATGTCCCATGCTTACGTCCATAGTCTGTCTTTAAGGGCAACACATGACCATTGGAATGTTTTAACAAAACTGTATTTACAAATGTATTATACTGTACATTACTATATAAACATATGTACATTTGCACATAAGATTTGCCATACTGGGTCAAACCTGGGTCCATCATGCCCAGTGTCCTATCAGCAACACTGTACAGTGTAGGTCTTAGGACCCAGCTGTCGCGTTGGGTCACAGAAGACAGGACAGCACAGGGCATTCTGTGGGCGTCACAGGGGCCACCAGACGCTCCAGGGATGCCCACCAGGGGATGGCTGCCGACCGAGCAGTTGCTCCATCTCGGAAGCCATCCACTGGATGGACCCTGCCAGCCACTGGTTGGTATGCTCCAACATATGGAGGTATTGCTCAATGCCATCTATGACCACATACAGGTCGTGTACGCACCTGCCACCACACACACACATGGTGCCAAGTGTCTGTGTGGCGGCATGTGCATGTAGCCTGTGTGTGATCATGGATGGCATCTCCACATCCAGCCGTCCATCATCGGCCACCACATGTGGTGGCTGGCAGGGACCCACAGTGCCCTGTGCTTTCCTGTCTTCTCCCTCACCCTCCCTCCACCCAACACCCCGCACCTCCCTCCTGCCACCTCCCACCCACCCTCCCCCTCCACACTCCCCCCTCCTCTTCAACCAAACCATCACCCACACTCACTCCCTCCCCTCCCACCCCACCCTCCACCCCCTCCATGATGGGGACATAAATGTAAATAAATAAATAAATAATCATTCCCCTCCGCCTCCGCTGCGTCCATGGTCGCCTCCTCCTCTGCCTCCTCCTCCACCTCCTCTGCCCCTTCCTCCTCCACCTCCTCCTCCTCCTCTGTTGGACGGCGGGCAGTGGGGCACCTCAGGGAATGGCCAGACATGGAGGGGCCCTCACCGGCGGCATTGCCCTCTGTGGAGGATGACAGCCATTAGCACACTATAATGTGAGTCACATAACACATGCACATATTCAGGCACCACACAGGCTAGTGGGCCACTGAGACATCTGTTACTGAGCTGCAGAGGCCGCAATACTCACCTCTACTTTGGGCCATTGCCCCCCTCTGGAGGCGGGAAAGGTAGTCAGGGTGGTGCAGCCGCAACTCACGTCACATTTTTCTGAGGTCCTCTACCTGGGAGGGGGGGTGAAAGCAATGGGTGGGAGCATCAATGACCGTATATCTCTGGTGGGTGGCCAAAACAAATCAAACATCTCTGTGAGCAGCATCGTGCTGTTCCTGCTCCGCTGCTCAGTGTGTCATGTACTAACTTTTGCCAATGCCACCTGAATGTGTGCCTGTGAGTCTGGGCATGTGTGGTGTGACACCTATGTGTACTGTGCGTAGCACCCTAGACACACCATACCATGTTCCTATGCTCTCCTTGCATGACATGGCAGCACCATGCCATGTGTGGTTTGGCCATGCTGGTGTCCAGGAGAACCCCCCTAACCCCCTGTGTGGTCTGGCAAACATATTTGTGTTTTCCTGACCTACACACATCATCCGACACAACCCCAATGGCAACATGATATCCTAACATGCATGGGTGATGTGTGCATACATGGAGCGGAGGGTGGGTGGCCCTGTGCACCTTGGCAGGGGCCACAACCATGCCATTTGGCTTTCTACTATACCTCTATGGTCATGACTAAGGCTTCGTGTGAGTAGGGCAGTTGTGGCTGGCAACAACAGGGGCAGGGGCCAACACACCAAAATGGCCTATTAACATCTGTGCTCCTGTCTGTGGTTATGGCAGTGCTGTGCAACCCCAACAGGTGCATGTATCCTTACAACACTTTATGCGGTCCTTACAACAGCATCTCTAATGTCCCTCTGCAATCAGGTACGGAAATCCTGGTGAGTGGGCAGATGTGTGACCTGAATAAGTGTACAGTTCTGAGATATATGGCTTAGTTACAGGCCTTTGTAATCAGATCTCAGAGCTCATGGGGGTGGGGTGCTGTAAAGTACATCCACAACTGCATCCTACCATACATCTGGAGCCATCACAGACGTGTGTAATGAGGTGTGGGCCTCACGGGCTAGGGGAGATGTGAGACCTACCACAATATCTGGATGACATACCCACCATTGCAATCAGGTCTCAGGCCTCCTGGGGGTAGGGTGGAATATAACAGAGCAACAGCAGCTTAACCATACCACCAGGGTGACTGACAGCCCACTTTGATGGACTCTCAGGACTCCTGGGGGTAGGGCAGATGTTTGAATCTGTAAATGCACACACAACCATACCACCAAGGTGACTGACAACCAAATTTGATGGGGTGTCAGGACCCCTGGGTGTAGGGTGAATTATAACAGAGCAACAGCAGCTTAACCATACCACCAGGGTGAGTGACAGCCCACTTTGATGGACTCTCAGGACTCCTGGGGGTAGGGTGGAATATAACAGAAGCAACAGCAGCATTAACAATGCCACCAGGGTGACTGACAGCCCACTTTGATGGGGTGTCAGGACCCCTGGGGGTAGGGTGAATTATAACAGAGCAACAGCAGCTTAACCATACCACCAGGGTGAGTGACAGCCCACTTTGATGGGATCTCAGGCCTCATGGGGGTAGGGTGGAATATAACAGAGCAACAGCAGCTTAACCATACCACCAGGGTGAGTGACAGCCCACTTTGATGGACTCTCAGGACTCCTGGGGGTATGGTGGAATATAACAGAGCAACAGCAGCTTAACCATACCACCAGGGTGACTGACAGCCCTCTTTGATGGACTCTCAGGACTCCTGGGGGTAGGGCAGATGTTTGAACCTGTAAATGCACACACAACCATACCACCAGGGTGACTGACAGCCCATTTTGATGGGGTGTCAGGACCCCTGGGGGTAGGGTGAATTATAACAGAGCAACAGCAGCTTAACCATACCACCAGAGTGAGTGACAGCCCACTTTGATGGGCTCTCAGGACTCCTGGGGGTAGGGTGGAATATAACAGAGCAACAGCAGCTGAACTTCACGCTGCTCACGAACGTGGTCTTTTTACCCTAGCTGTCTCCCTTGATCTTTCTGCAGCTTTCGACTTAGTGGATCACCGTACTCTCCTCACTTGCCTTCGGGAAGCGGGTCTTTCTGGTGTGGTTCTCAAATGGTTTCATTCTTTTCTTTCCTGTCGTTCCTTTTCTGTTGTCACCGGGTCTTCTTCCTCTGCCCCACCCCCTCACTTGCGGGGTTCCCCAAGGTTCCGTCCTCGCTCCCCTTCTTTTTAATGTTTTCCTAGCCCCGCTTGCCCTCTTGATCCAACAGTTTGGTATCTCTGCGTACTATTACACAGATGATATTTTTCTCTTACTTCACACAGATTCTCTTTCCCCTGACATTAATCCTCTTAATCAATGTCTCACTGCTGTTGCTTCTTGGTTTTCTTCCAATTTCCTTCATGTGAATCCCACTAAATACTTCGCTATTTGGTTTACACATGGGCGTCCCTCCCCTACTTGTGCTCCTTCTTTCTCTTCACAGCCCATTCCTCTTGTTTCTTCACTCCGTTATCTGCGTGTTACCCTTGATTCTTCCCTCTCTTTTAAGGCGCACATCTCTTCTATTATCCAGCGTTCTTTTTTCTCTCTTAGACAGCTCCGAGCTGTCCGCCCTTTTCTATCTTCCTCCGCTTTGGCTACTCTCCTTCTCTCCCTTGTGATGTCTCGTCTTGACTACTGTAATGTTTCCCTACCTGGTTTACCCCACTCCCAATTGTCTCGTCTTCAGCGTGTTCAAAATACTGCTATTCGTCTTCTTACCCATGCTTCTCGTTTCGATCATGTTACCCCTCTTCTTCTTCATCACCACTGGTTACCTGTTTCTTTTCGCGTCCAGTACAAAATCCTCATTCTTACACACACAAGGCTGTCCGCACTGGCACCCCCTCATATCTTGCTGATCAGATACACTTTCGCACCCCCACCGTCTGCTTCGTTCTATCCACACTAATCGCATGTCTCTTCCCTCCCCCTCCCAGGCCCATCTTGTTTTCTACTCGTTCCTCTGCTTTCTATTTCTTGGCCCCGAGCCTCTGGAACTCACTCCCTCCCTCGCTTCGTGCAGAAGAATCCTACCGCTCCTTCAAAACTCAGCTCAAAACTCACCTTTTTAACCTAGCCTTTGACCTTCCGTCCTTGTCTTCCCCCTCCCTTCCCACCCCATGATGTTGTACCGGTACTGTTGCTTTATACTGCATTCTTTTCCTTTTCTTTTCTTTTCTTTCCTGTTATTTAATGGCGTTCTTTTTCCTTTCCCACAGCCTCATTTTTTAAATGTTTTAAAGTTTTATTGTAAACCGCTCAGGTGCCTACGGTGTTGGGCGGTATACCAAGTTTTTAATAAACATAAACATAAACATAAACCATACCAACAGGGTGACTGACAACCCACTTTAATGGGGTGTCAGGACCTCTGGGGGTAGGGTGAATTATAACAGAGCAACAGCAGCTTAACCATACAACCAGGGTGAGTGACAGCCCACTTTGATGGGATCTCAGGCCTCATGGGGGTAGGGTGGAATATAACAGAGCAACAGCAGTTTAACCATACCACCAGAGTGAGTGACAGCGTACTTTAATGGGCTCTCAGGCCTCCTGGGTGTAGGGTGGAATATAACAGAGCAACAACAGCTTAACCATACCACCAGGGTGAGTGACAGCCCACTTTGATGGGCTCTCAGGACTCCTGGGGGTAGGGTGGAATATAACAGAGCAACAGCAGCTTAACCATACCAACAGGGTGAGTGACAGCCCACTTTGATGGACTCTCAGGACTCCTGGGGGTAGGGTGGAATATAACAGAGCAACAGCAGCTTAACCATACCACCAGGGTGAGTGACAGTCCACTTTGATGGGCTCTCGGGCCTCCTGGGGGTAGGGTGGAATATAACAGAGCAACAGCAGCTTAACCATACCACCAGGGTGAGTGACAGCTCACTTTGATGGACTCTCAGGACTCCTGGGGGTAGGATGGAATATAACAAAGCAACAGCAGCATAAACCATGCCACCAGGGTGAGTGACAGCCCACTTTGATGGGGTGTCAGGACCCCTGGGGGTAGGGTGGAATATAACAGAGCAACAGCAGCTTAACCATACCACCAGGGTGAGTGACAGCCCACTTTGATGGACTCTCAGGACTCCTGGGGGTAGGGTGGAATATAACAGAACAACAGCAGCTTAATGTTCCCTGTAAAATAGTTATCTCCAAGTTATAATGCCCTGTTCAATGTAATTTCAGTTTGTTCAATGTAAACCGCACTGATGCAGAATAGCGCGGTATATAAGAGAATGTAAATAAATAAATAAATAAATAAATTAAACCATACCACCAGGGTGACCGACAGCCCACTTTGACGGGGTGTCAGGACTCCTGGGGGTAGGGCAAATGTTTTAACTTGCAAATGCACACACAACTGTATCACCAGGGTGAATGACTGAGCATTTGGATCAGGTCTCAGGACCACTAGGGGTAGGGCAGAGGTGTGACCATGCAACTGCAGAACCTACCATATCAGCATGATGTTTACAAAACCACTTTAGGAAGATGTCGGGGCTCCTTGTGTTACGGTGTATTTTCACACAGCAACAGCAGCAGCTGCCATAACACCAGGCTGACATCTGGAACTCTGTGAGCAGTTCCTTAGCCTCCTGGGGATAGGGCAAACCACTTTGAATTGATACCTAGGCTGTATATCACGTGGGTTTAACTAATAAAAAGAAATGGGATAAAATGCCTACACACAGCAGCATGCACACCTACAATCCACACTGGATATGTATATGTATATACTGACCTGTCCCCATACACTTACCTCTCGTGGGTAGTCCGCAAGACGGTTAAAGTGCCTTGTGACGCGGTCCCAGGCCCTCCTCACATGCCCCAGGTCCTGCCTCTTTGAGGATCCGGAAAAAGCTTTGTCTGCCTGGTGCAGATCAGCCCTGCTAGGTGGCTGAGCTCCCTCCTAGTAAACGCAGGCTTTCTAGACCGGGTAGCCATTTTCTGCACTGCCTTGCTCACGCACGCACACACATGCACGCATGCGCCCCGCAATGCGACTCAACGCACGCAGCGCGGATCAATACGGCGCGCTAGCAACGTGTCTGTGCTATGGCTGTTACACAGGAAATGGTGGCGCAATCAATATATATAAAGATCTATGCTGCAGACACACATTGCAGTGATGTGTCTGAACAGTTTGTTTATTATGCATTTATCTTGGTGTTGGTACAGTGGGGTCTTGAACACATCCCCACTGGCAGAATCACCTGGTCTCCTTTGTGATTCCTTATCATTCTTCTTAGTTGTATGCCATGTCTATAGCTACTGTGTTGTCTGTCTTGACCAGACTGTAAGCTCTGATCAGCAGGTACCGTCTCTTACATCTGTCTGTGCAGCGCCACATACATCTTGGAGTGCTATACAAATGTTCAGTAGTAGTAGTAGTAGGAAGCAAACTCCAAAGAAAGGATGATGAGAGTATGTGACTGATAATCCTATTGTCCATGGAGAATACTCATCACTGGACAGATTGAACATTTAAGTAGGAATCCTAAACCAAGGGTTGTCTTCCATCGAAAACTGAGATAACTATAAGAAGTATCAATGGCAGAAAAGTGTTTTATGATAGGTAAAAACATTTTTATTTTTACTTATCTTTAATGGAAGACAGCCTCCAAATATAAAAATGGCCCTGGGGTGGTTAGGGGGCTGGATTTGGCTTCAGACTCTTAAGGAGTACCTGAAGGACAGATGTTGCATCAAGAGACAATATGGACTGAACTCTACAATAAAGATTTACAAGCATCCTCAAAGAAGGCTGATCACATATGGACCATTAATTGTATCGTGGCTCTATAATTTTGCCATGTCCTTCCGGAATCAAGCCTGCCTGGGCATAACCAAAAAATGCTTACTGATACAACGTTGTTATATTACAATTGGGGTAAACAAAAACACAATTGTGGGTGGAATTTCCATGGATTTTGGTCCACTCCATCTAGATGTCAAAGCCTCTTTTTTGTAATCTAAATTCTGCAACATTTTCTCACCTTATGAACATGTGACCTAGAATAAAGATTTATCAGAATGATTGACTGATTACTCTGAAACTCCAATTTCACCTTAGATAGGAACTTTAGTTGTATTATAACTCTGTTGGGATAAAAGGTTTATAAGGTGCCTTAATCCTAGTGCTTGAATCTCAGTATGCTGAAATGGCTACCACCAAAAATATGATCAGCAGATCAGGTAGTTTAACTCAAAAGAGTTCAAAAGTTCAAAAGGGGCATTCTTTAAATGAGTTAAAACCATGTTAGGTCCCATGACACAGCAGCAGTCTAGACAGGAGGCATCCTCTGCATCAAGCAAACTTAGCCCAAATCTGACAACTAAAGACTGTGCATACTTTCCAAATGAAGGTGATAAATACCAATTTCAATGAGGTGAATGCAAACAGAGATGATTTTGAGATCCAGTTTTGAAAGATGTAGAAGGTACTTAAACAGTTTTTGTGTGGGACAAGAGACTTACCCTGCTACCGTAGCAGATAGCAAGCCTCTATCATATAAACCATATACTATTCTGGTGAATTTATGTCTGGAATTCAGAAGAGCATGAGACACCTCATCAGAAGATCCAAGGGAGTGAATAATTTTGCTCTCAACATCTAGGTTGTGAGAGCTAGTAAGCACATTTTAGGATAAAATTGTGTCCTCTGATTTTGTAGATTGTAGTCAAATTTAGCAGATTAGCTCTGCCAGTTTTCAATAAGAACATAAGGATATACATTTGCCTGGAAGGATCCTGAAAGGTGGACAGATCCCATGCTACTTATCCAGGGATAAGCAGTGGATTTCTTTCTGTCCACTTTAATAGTACTTTATGGATTTTGCCTTCAGGACCTTATCCAACCCAGCTACATTAACAGATGTATTTTATGTATTTATTAGAAATGTTTATCCTGCATTTTCCAGCAGTTCAAATGTGGTTTACAATAAACAGAGCTTTGAATTGTACAAAACTGTACTTGTTCAATTACATAGAACAATTAACTAGGTACTACTTTCAGAAATAAACTCAAAACCCACCTCTTTGCCCTTGCCTTCGATCTCCCCGACCCCTCAGTGTAGCCCACATCCCCTTTCTTTCCTCTGCCTTTCCCTTCTCTTCTTGTCATGTCGAATGAATCTGCTTGGTTTGCTGTCCTATTAATAGTGTAACTTCCTTTTCCTTTCTCTACCATATGGTTTCCTTTTTGTACTATGTGAACCATTCTGATATGTATTTGTTGGGTGGTATATTAAGTCAATAAACATAAACATAAACATACATTGGCATTGAAACAAGTAACTGTACATTAGCATAGACATAGAGGGTCAGTACAAATAACAGCGGAACTACAGTATATACATATATGATTAGATATATGTTTTACTTTGTTACAGTTTAGGTTTTATCTGGGATTATAGTGTTCCTATTAAGTATCTATTATGTGTAAAGGGTGTGTTGTGTTTTACTTATGTGATGGATTGTTTAGGCAGACCTTGCAGTGTGGTGGTGCAGAAGTCGAAATGAGGTGTGATAATGGTGTTGATAAATGATTTAAAATCATGGGGGTAAAGGAGTGGATTGAGCTGCTTTAACATTCTAAGTTTATAGAAAATCTTTTTTGTTGTTTGCCTTATGTGTGATAACATGTTGAGAGAGCAATCTAGAATAACTCAGAGGTATTTTACCTCACTTTTGACAGTGATGTTTGCATCTTGAATTACAATAGATGTAGGGGGGATGAAACTTTGGTTCCTTGTTATGTAAAGTGCTTAGGTTTTACTGAAATTAATCTTAAGGTTGTGAGATGAGAGCCATTCTGCCACTTCTATGAAGCAATCTGTGATTTGTTAAATTACTGGGTTAGAGATGTTGAAAGGGGGGTATATCATAATATCATCCGTGTAAATATGATAATTTACTTGAAATTTTTTGAAGATTGAGCAGATGGGTTGTAGATAAATGTTAAACATGAGGGCAGAGAAGGAAGAACCTTCTGGTAGGCCTTGTTCTTAGTTCAGGGCTGGGATATTTGCTGACCCATTCTTACTTGTTGGATTCTGTCCGATAAATATGAGGTGAACCATTGAAGTGCTGCATCTTTAATACCTATTTGTTGTAATATCGTGAGCATAATGTGGTGGTTTATACTGTCAAATGCAGCAGTGATATCTAAGAAGAGAAGGAGAAATGCCTGTTTGGTGTTGTCTATACCCCATGTGAGATGGTCAAACAGGACAGTGAGGAGGGTCCCCACGCCATGGTAAAGGCGGAAGCCACATTGGTGTTCATCTAGGGGTGAAAAGGTATCAATACGATCCTGAAGTTGGACTTGTACTATTTTTTCTATCAGTTTGGCCATGAAAGGGAGACTGGATATGGGTCTGTATGACGTTGAGTTGTTTTTATCAAGTTTGTTATTTGTTAGAATGGGACATATTAATGCATACTTTAGGAGGGGTGGTATGTAGTCCTGTTGGAGGGAGAGGTTCCCAATTGGGAGGATGATGGTGACTAGTTATATTTTCATTGCTTTTATCCAGTTTACGGGACAGGGGTCAAGGTACAAAGTGTTAGTGTTAATTTTGGAGATTAAATCTCCAAGAGTATCTTTTGAGGTGGGGGAAAAGATGTCCAGAAGGAATTAGGTGTCAAGTATAGTTTGTTATGGTTATTTATGGATTGGTCTTGATGTTCTAGTTTTTCTTTATAGTAATTGGCTAATAGTTGGGGATCAGTGATAGGATCATTTGGGTCTTGGTTTCTGAGGTTGTTGGTTAATGATTTTATAATTTTAATCAACTCTCTTGGTCGATTCAGAGATTTTGATTAGATGTTGGAATAGTATTATTTCTTTGTGGAATTAATGGTCTCTCTGTAGTGTTTAAGTTTCGCTATGTATTGAGATTGGTGATCTAAGGATTTTGTATAGTGCCATTTGCACTCACTTTTGCGTAGGTCGATTTTCAGTTGCTTAAGTTCTGGTCTGAACCAAGCAGCGTTTTGCTTTTTTGTGGTAGGAGGGGGAGATGAGTCTAGGATTGCTGCATTGGATATGATATCATTCCAGGAAGTTATTGCATCATCTAGGTTCATTGGATTTGATGCTAATTGTTGAATGGTCTGTTTCGAGAAGTTCTCTTTATCAAATTTCTTGAATTGTTTGTATTGTGGTATGGATGTGGGTGTTGAGAATGTGGGGTCATAGAGGGGGAGCTGAAGTTTTATAAGGTGGTGGTCTGACCAGGGTACAGGTAGAACTTCTAGTGAGGAGGCATTGTAGTTACTAAATATTTCATTAGGTAGAAAAACTTGGTCAAGTGTATTACTCTTAACATGGGTTTGAGTGTCAACAATTTGATGGTAGTCCATGTCATTTATGGCAGCTAGGAAAGCTAGGCCCTGGTTATGACTCTAAGTTGAGGTCACCTAAAAGGATAAGTGGGTTCTTATCGGTGGCAGAACAAAATATCTCTGAAATTGTGTCCAAGTTGTCAGGATTCGAGTTAGGGGGTCTATATGTTAAGCAAATTATGGGCATTTAGTTTTTATAGTGAGTATATCTATGTTATCTATGTTCTTTGATGTTATCAATGAGGTTTTTAGGCCTTCTTTTATAATTAAGAGGACTCCACCACCTCTTTTTGTGGGTCAGCGGGAGTGGAATATTTCATAGCCTTGGGCTTTCAGCTGGTTTATTAATACTGGGCCTGATTCTGTCCTGGACATAGACCTCCTTTGTATGTCTGGGCTGAGCTGGATGTACAAAGGAGATCGTGATTCTGATCCCGTGGGCCATGTCTAGCCCTGCGGGATCAGAATTGCGAACAGCACTGTACATGCAGGCCGGGACTGTGATTCAGTCCTGGCCTGCATGTACAGCAAAGCTCGACTGACTCAGTGAGGGCATTTATATGGAGCCGTGGCACCATGGCATCCTGTTGCCATAGCGCCATGGCTCCATTTAAATGCTGAGATGTCGGCCGCCACACAAAAAGTTAGTTCCCTGCAGCCCGACCCCCAATCCAGCCTCCTAAAGCCAGGGTTGGGCTGCGGGGAATTAACTTTTGCCCCCCCCCATCCCCTTCCATGCCCCATAACTGCCAAAAAGACATGTCCAGGAAAATTATTCCACCTAAGGGGTGGAATAACTTCCCAGGACATTTCACCGGTCCTGGATGTACAGGGCCAACATCAGAATCGACCCTGTTTGTCCAGGGATGGTGACCATCCACTGCCCACCCACTCTCTGCCCCCAGGACACCTCTTACCCGCTCCTGACTAACTTCCCCACACAACTGTCAGGGAGGTTAGCCAGGGGACAGCAGCTGCCATGAATAGCGGGGATGGAATAACCACTGGGTCTGAGTCCGAGAGCCATGTCTCAGTTATGCATATAAGGTTAGGAGTGTTAACAGTTAGTAGAGCTTGAAAGAGTGTTATTTTATTTCCTATACACATTGCATTAATAAGATAACATTTTAAGTTTTTATGCTGTGGCAGAGCTATGCTTTGGGCTATTGTGAGGTTTGTTCTAAGTTCAATATTGATGAGTCTATTCAAATTTGGTTTTGTGGTTTATATATGTCTGGGATAAGAGTGAGTGGGAAGGTGTCTGAAAGGAGTATAGATGGTGTTGATGTCTTGAAATTGGGCTGGGTTGAGTGCATGGGTGAGAGTTAAGAAACAGATTAGTATATAGATGGTGTAATTTATCCAGAATATGGTTTTCTTATCCATAATGGACATTTATTTGGATTAAATTAAATAGTAAGGTTTTAGGACCTGGGTAAGTGGATGAATCACAAATAGGAGATGGCTACAGTGCTTATTAGGTGAGGGGAGAGAACGGGGAAGGGGGTAGGGGCAATAACCATGTATAATTATATAAACTGTAAAAATAAATGTGAGATTGAGGAGCAATTTAGCAAGCTTCAATGATATCAGAGGGGTAACTGGGTTGCATGAGGGGGAATTGCAATCACACTTGATAGCAAAGGAGTCACGTCTTAATAGAATGGTGGTAAGATACCTTATAACACAGCTTGTGCCAACCAGAGACCAGGTTTTTGTGGATAGGGAGCAGCAGTAAAAGAGTGACAATAAGGCAGCTTATTTATATGCATTTTGGATAAGATAGTACTACTATGTATAGTGTGGGTCTGGATAGCTACCCAATGATTATAGAGGTAAAACAGTAGAATTCACAAAGGAAAGTAGTAACTTTGATGGTACAGAAGGGATAAAAGGTTTGGTTGACCTCTATAATATCAGGTGATAAACCATTTAGGTACAGTGTTTAAGATTACAATGTGGCAATGCTTGTAGGATAGAAATTCCAATAGCAAGGTAGACATTCACTGATCTCCCATATCACAGTTCCAATGCTCCCAATCCTTTGAGCTGGCAAGCCTGTTGAAATAGCGGTGTTTGTATTGAACGGGTTTTTAGCGAGGTCTGTTTTTTTGACATAAAAGTACCTGCGTTCCCTTTGCACAAGAAATACTGATCGGGAGCAGCAATTGGTGTGGTTTCAAATTTTGTGGAGATCCGCTCTTATGAGCATTTGTTTCCTACCTTTAGGCTGGTTTTTGCTGCTTTTATTAAATGATTAAAATGGAGGATCTACTTCAGAAGAGGGTTTCCCACTCTCATGGTAGGTGATCCGACAAATAAAAATAAAAATAATTAATGCTGTTCATTGGGATTGGGAGCATTGGGACTGTGATATGGGAGATCAGTGAATGTCTACCTTGCTATTGGAATTTCATTGTGGTGACATTATTTGGGCTTTATAAGTAGGATTCAATTAGTGTAGAATAGAAATGGCATATGCTGTAAAATAAGATCTTTTCAGGTACAGAGAGTTGAAGGATACAATGCAGCAATGTTTGTAATATAAATGGCATATGCTGTATCATGAGAAAATTAATGGGGAGTTAATACAATAGTGTATGTTAGAGTCAGAGATTAGCTAATAGAATATATAGCACATGATATTAGCGGATTGAATAGATACTTAAGTAACAGGAGTAGCGTACTTGCCTGGGTGAGATGGGAGAGGGTAAAGGACTGAAACGTTTTGTGTCATGTCTCCTGGGGTAAAAGGTAGACTGGACCTGTTGGTCGCCATTGCCATTAGAAGAAGTATAAGCTCACCTTAGATATCATTTCTGTAGAAGGGAGGTTCGGTATACAACATGTGTTTGGAACAGCATCGGTGATCAGGAGTTCATGATGAGTTGAGCTTTTGGGCTTCACTTTTTAGTGTGAAGACCAGTCAGCAGGAGATTTCCCGGTTTGTTACACTTTTTCTTCGCCTAAGGGCCTTGCCAAAGGGCCCTCTGGTGAGGCCCTCAGTCATGGGCCCGCCAGGCGTGAGTGTGTCTAGACATGCTGAGATTTTTAAAGTTCCCAGGGCAGCAGTGCTTCTTCAGCCAATTGGCCTGGTCATTGGGGAGCAGGGAGAAACTTACCAGCCCTGCTCTCCCTCAGCAATGTTGATAAACTGAAGCGGATGGAAAGGCAGATTGCAGGCACACTGAAATTTTTAAAGTTCCCGCGGTAGCAGTGCTTCTTCAGCCAATTGGCCTGGTTGTCAGGGAGCACGGAGGAGCTTACCAGCCCTGCTCTCCTTCAGCGATATTGATCAGCTGAAGCGGATGGAAAGGCAGATTGCAGGCATGCTGAGATTTTTAAAGTTCCCGGGGCAGCAGTGCTTCTTCAGCCGATTGGCCTGGTCATCAGTGAGCAGGGAGGAGCTTACCAGCCCTGATCTCCCTCAGCGATGTCAATCCTGAGGGATGTCGATCCTCTGGCAATGAATTGCAGAGCTTAATTATGCATTAAGTGAATAAATATTTTTTCTGATTAGTATAAATGTACTACTTTATAACTTAATTGCTTCTGTTATAATCTTTATACTTTTGAAGGAGTAAATAACTGATTCACCTTTACTCATTATACTCTCCTCATTTTTTTATAGACCTTCATCATATCTCCCCTCAGTCATCTCTTCTCCAAGTTGAAGAGTCCTAATATTTTAAACTTTTCTTAATAAGTTTATCCTTCCATTCCATTTATTGTTTTGGACACACTTCTCTGTACCCTTTTCAATTCTGCTAGATTTTTTTTTCAAAGTGGCAACCAGAACTGCATGTAGTACTCAAGGTGTGAAGCAATACAGAGGCATTAAGATATTCTTTGTTTTATTCCCCATTCCTCTCCTTACACTGTACAGTGTCCGCCAACTCACCTTTATCTACCTGTTTATTCACAACTTCAAAAAAAATGTAGCAGGTTGGTGAGACAAGACTTCCCTTTGCCACCTCAATGTTGGCTTTGTCTCATTAAAGCACGACTATCTGTATGTTCAGTAATTTTGTTCTTTATAATGGTTTCTACCATTTTGCCGCCTGGTACTGACATAAGATTTACAGGTCTGTAGTTTCCTGGCTCACTCCCGTAACCCTTTTTAAAAATTTGCACTACGTTGGCTATTCTCCATTTTTCAGGTACTATAGACAATTTTAATGGTAGTTTACAAATTACTGATAATAGTTCTGCTATTTCATTTTTAAGTTCTTTCAGCAATGTGTAATGTACGTATTTATAAACAACAATGGCTTTTAATCCTTTATTGTATCAAATTCAATATACTCCTCTTGGGGGTTGGCACTAACAAGCCCAGCTATATGGCCACATGAGACTGAAGCTCTGCAGCTCTCCAGCCTTCTAATGGGGCAGACTCAGTTTCTGCCCACCGTGGCAATGCTAAAATGGTGTACACGAGTTGCCCCTGACTCCAGCAACCATGGTTTGTCATTTCTGTAAGTGACTACCCAATCTCTAGTAGTCTTGTCACTGTCAGATGATTTGAGGCCTGAAAATAGTGATTGCAGGGGATCGGCAATCTATCAACCCCTGATCATGACAGCATTAATCTCAACAACTGAAGCCCCAAGAAGAGAGTGATGATAACCTTGCTGACATCAGGCATTTGAGATTTGTAGCTTCATTAGCCTCCTACTGCTCTCTGGCTTCATTTATTTATTTATTTATGTTTTTCTTCTATACCGCTTTTTCCAAAGATCAAAGGCGGTTTACATCTAACATATAATGAACATGGTTTTACATGGAACAGCGTTTTTCATAACTATGTACAATTAACTTTTCATGAACAATAACATGGAACAGTGTTTTTAACTATATACAATTATACAATTAACATTGGCTAGTAATGCTGTAACTATTTACATTAATCTTTTTAAGTGTGTTGAGGTTTGAGGCTTTTTGATCTGTGGTTAAGAAGGATTGTTATGGAGGTGTAGTGTGCTGGATGGAGGGGATTCATTAAGATTTATAAAGTGTTCTATAAACAGATATGTTTTTAGTTCTTTCCGGAATGTCTGGAGATCTTTTATTTTGCGGAGGCTTAGTGGGAGTTTATTCCATAG
Organism: Ichthyophis bannanicus; assembly: GCA_033557465.1. Lineage (NCBI taxonomy): Eukaryota > Metazoa > Chordata > Amphibia > Gymnophiona > Ichthyophiidae > Ichthyophis > Ichthyophis bannanicus. The sequence goes on from CM066031.1 coordinate 1,160,405,772, forward strand.
GGTGGGGGCTGCATATGAGAAGGCTCTTGAGCTTGTGGTTTTTTTTGTTTTTCGGATGGATTTTTTTATGTCTAGTGAGTGGGTTGCGTTTTGCCTGCGGGTTCTAAGTTCTTTTGGGGCATGTATCAGAGTGGTTAGATGTGAGGGTGAGATGCCGTTGATAAGTTTAAATGTGGTTAAGAGTATTTTGTACGATATTCTACTATTTATGGGAAGCCAGTGTAGTTCTGCGAGGATGGGAGTTATGTGGTCAGAGAGGCGGGCTTTTGCTGTTACTCGAGCACAGATGTTTTGAGCTCGTTGGAGTATATTGGTATTTGCGAGAGGGAGGCCGATAAGTAGACTATTACAATAGTCGAAGTGTGGAGTGATGAGTGTGCTGATAACAGATCTGAAGTCATGTGTGTCTAGTAGTGGTCGTAAGTGTTGAATGGTCCTAAGTTTATAGAATATGGTTTTCACTGTTTGTTTTATGTGAGGGAGCATACTAAGTGTGTGATCTATTATGATGCCTAGGTATTTTACTTCTTTTTTAACTGGGATTATTGTGTTGTTAATTGTTATAGTTTCAGGTAGAGTAGTATCTGGTTTTCTTGATACGAACATTGCTTCTGTTTTTTTTAGGTTGATGCTGAGGTTATTATTTTCTAGCCAAGTATTTGCTTCGCTGATACAGTCTAGTAAGTTCTGGTAGGTGGGATGATTTGTGTTTATCGGTAGGGTGAGCTTGATATCGTCTGTGTATATGTAGTGGTTGACTTTATATTTTTTAAATATATTTGTGATGGGTTGAAGATACAGGTTGAAAAGGAGGGCTGATAGGGCCGAGCCCTGTGGAATACCTTGACCTTGTGTGAAGGGTTCTGAGGTGTTTTGTCCTAATTTAACGCGTATCGATCGGTTTGTGATGTATGATATAAACCATTGAAGAATTGTTCCTCCTATTCCTAGGTTTAGGAGTCTGTTAATGAGTGTGTTGTGGTGGACATTGTCAAAGGCACCAGCTATATCAATGAATATGAGGATGTAACCTTGGTTGCGTGTGTCAGTGCCTTTGATGAGGTCATCCATGAGTGTTATTAGTAAGGTTTCGACTCCGTGAGATGGGCGGAAGCCGAATTGGTGTGAGTCTAGTGGTGCATATGTGTCAATAAAATCTTGTAGTTGAGGGTGCTTTGTCTTCCCAAGTTCGGCGGGAGATCTGAGGTCTGTGAGAGCGCTCTCGCCAGTGCTTTGTCACATGTTAGAAGGTCAGCCTGGCCTTGCAGCTGCTGCATATCAGCATCATCTGTCCTTCGCCCTTCTATGACCGGCTGACGACCCCCCCCCCCCCAGGAAAAGATTGGTGATCCTCCAATTGGCAGTGATTCCTATCTAACCGGGCCTACAGAAGGGATCCTGACAGTGCGGCAGTCAAATGGTAGGAGAGCGGGAACAATAAATGTGAGACAGAGGGGCCTACCTGGGGCAATACACTCAGTTCATTTCTGCCACATGGCTCCCCAATGATCAGTTTTAAACTAGATAATAGGAGAAAACTTAGTTGCCCAAGAGCGCATGGTTCGGAAGGATGTATCCTTGAAGGATACTAGCAAAAGAGGGAAGTTAGGGTATCCTGACAGAGAGGTTCCAATAAAGATAAAAGTAACCTGGATACTCTTAAGTACAGAGCTGAAAAATTCCAAATTACCCCATTAACTGATAATAAATTACTATGAATAAAGTAGAACCTCTAAAATGCCTCTATGCAAATGCTAGAATTCTAAAAGTAAGATAGGAGAGCTAGAATATATAAAACTAAATGAAAGGTTAGATATGATTGGCATCACAGAGATCTGGTGGAAGGAGGACAACTAATGGCACACTGTGATACCTGAGTACAAACTATATCGCAATGATAGGGTATATCAAATTGGTGGAGGGTTTGTGCTCTATTTTAGAGAGGTCATTGAGTCACATAGGATTAAAGTTTTGGGTGAAACAAAATAGACTGTAGAATCTCTATGGATAAAAATCCCATGTAAAAGGGGGGAGGCGATGGCAGTGGGGGTGTGCTACCGACCGCCTGGCCAGAATGAACAGATGGATGATAAAATTCTAAGAGAAATTAGCAAAGCTAACAAAAGTTACAACACAGTAATAATGGGTGATTTCAATTAACCCGGTATCAACTAGGTCAGTGTCACTGTAGGACATGCTAGGGAGATAAAATTTCTAGATGAAATAAATCACTGTTTTTTGGAACAGCTGGTTCATGAACTGACAAGAGGAGAAGCTATTTTGAACCTAGTACTTAGTGGAACACAGGGTCTGGTGCATGAAATAAGGATGTCGGGGCCACTTGGCAATAGTGATCGTGACATCATTGCATTTGATTTAATAAATGGAAGCAGGGTGGCAAGGAAATCTACAGTGCTACCTTTTTAACTTTCAAAAGGGAGACTATGATAAACTGAGGAAAATAGTAAAGAAAAAATTAAAAGGAGCAACTGCCAAGGTTAAAGGTTTACATCTAGCATGACCATTGTTTAAAAATACTAGCTTGGAAGCTCAGACCAGATCTATACTTTAAGAAAAGCAGAAGAAGGCCAAAAATCTGCCAGTATAGTTTAAAGGTGAGGTCAGAGAGGAAATGGAAAAAGAAGACAAATGATGAAAATGAGAAACAGCATAAGTAGATAACACAAAATTATTCAAAGTTCTTAAAACACAAGAGGATTATGAAAAATTGCATGAGGACCTTAATAAATTGGAAGACTGGATGTCCAAATGACAGATGAAATTTAATGTGGACAAGCAAAAAGTTACGCACATTAGGAACTACCACCCAAGAAAAACATTTAGGTGTCATCATGAATAATACATTAAAACCCTCTCCCCAGTGTGCAGCGGCGGCCAAGAAAGCAAATAGAATGCTAGAAAATATAAGGAAAGGAAAAGAGAATAAAATGAAGGATATTATAATGTCTTGTATCATTCCATGGTGCGACCGCACCTTGAATATTGTGTTCAATTCTGGTCACCATATCTTAAAAAGGATATAGCAGAATCAGAAAAGGTACAGAGAAGAGCCCCAAAATGGTAAAAGAATGGAAGCATTCCCCTATGAGGAAAGGCTTAAAAGGTTAAGGCTTTTCAACCTGGAAAACAGATGGCTGAGGGGAGATATGAGATCAGTTGTTATGCCATCATAAAGTAGAAAGACTAGGGGACACACAGTGAAGCTACATTGTAACCCATTTAAGATTAATAAGAGAAATTATTTTTTTCATTCAAGGCATTATCAAACTCGGGATTTCATTACTGGAGGATGTAGTGAAGGTTGTTAGTGGGTTGTTGTTGTTGTTTTTGCCATCAAGTCAGTGCTGATTCCTGGCAACCCAGCTGCCTCTGGGTTTTCTTGACATTGTATCACCAGAAGTAGATAAGTTCCTGGAGGAAAGGTCCATAAAACATTACTAAGGAGGACCCCGGAAATCCACTGCTTGCTCCGGCACAAGCATTGTGGAACCTGTGTGCCCTTTAGGGAACTCGCCAGGTACTTGTGACTTGGATTTGCACTGTTGAAAACAGGATACTGGGCTTGATGGACCTTGGTCTGACCCAGTATGGCATTTCTTATGTTTTTACGCTCATGAACTAAGCTGGAAATGTCCTGCCAAGATGAATCAAATCAACAGTGTAGGTACTTAAGCCTTTGCCTCCTTCCCTCTTTACTGTGAAGTGTGTCTCTGAATAACAGAATCTTGTAGAAGCATTTCCTTGTGTTTATCTGACCCCTGCTCAACATGGGTACACCTATAACTATACTCCAGATGAAGTCAGAGATGTGAGCCTACTAATTCTGTAACTGCCTCATTTTGAAGTCTCTCCCCCCACTGCCTCCGAGGTGTATTGGAGACGTTTGAGCATAAAATACATGCTGTATACCTGAATCTGACCTTTTTACTCCCTGATTACTGAGGAAGCCCACCCTCTGAGGGATCCCTCTCAGCATAACTGAAGAAATAAGGGACTTCACCTACCATCTTAATAGGGTAGATTAAGGGGAGTGGGATAGACTGTGCAGTGCCACACTGTTTACCAGAGATTCCAACCTCAAGGTAGAGGGACTTTTCATCTGTTTTGACTCTCCACTCACTACCTGCCTACTCTCCTGGACTACAGTGTAACGTTATCTTCTCCAGCTTACAGCAGGTCAGTCCTTACAATGTCTGACAAGGGATCTTATGCTGCAGCCCTGACTCAATTCTCTCACACTGCCGACCTGGCATCCTCTGCACCATCGACTCCTGATCCAATCCTTCCAATCACCTCTAACCTTGAGGACTCTTCCGCTTCCACATCACCTGCCATGAAGGCGGACCTTATGGAAATCTTACAAGAACTCAAACTCTTTTGATTGTTCTTCTCTAAGGTGGTGAGTGACTTTAACACTGAAATCAAATCCCTGGATGATCAAGATACTCAAAATGAGATAAATACAGATGAGAAGACAGACACTACTGCCCTTTTTCAATCCAGAATCCAGAACTGGATATGCTTACTAAAAAACTGAGAGGAGGGCTCAATGATCTTGAAACAGAGAGCAGCTGGGGACAAAGAGAAAACAAGAGAGCTGATTCAACAACTATACTCATATTATGTTCCCGAGGTGTCAGAACCAGTCAAGCTAGAAAGAGCACACCAAATCCTTGGAGTTAGGTCTGGATCTCAATCCTGCCCTAGACCAATTATAGACTGTTTCCATTCCTTTGAGGACAAAATCAACTCTTTAAAAAACTGAGGGGAAGGTGTTCCATTTCATTCCAGTGCCAGGAGGTGCAGATCCACCAGGACTTATCTCAGTGGACACTAGAGCATAGGAAAAGTTTCAAACCCCTGACAATGCTGTTACAGGAAAAGTCCATTAAATACCACTGGGGGTTTCCTTTTGCCCTGATCTTTGAATGGAATAACACCCAGCATAAGATTATGGGGCTCGAGGACTGCTTGTATATGGTGGATCTCCTGCAGAAGGGAGAATGATGTACACTGTGTCGGCCTAAGGAGCAGCATCTACTCCAAAGAGACAAAAGAACTGTGGTGCCTGTTAGCAGCTCAATCACACAGCAGAGGATCAACAGGAGGAAACTATGGACACAGTTCAACCTCCTTGATTCTGTTTGAAACCGTTCTCGGTTTTATAATTTGTGTGTTTCCTGTGTTCATTTTCTCCTCCCTGAATAGCCCCAGAGCATGAGAAATTCTTTACAATATCTGGGGAGTCCCTATTAGCCTATACAATAATCAGGGGGCTATTGTAGTTGATATGGAAGGGAAGACTGGATGAGCCATGTGGACCTTTTCTGCTGTCATGTTTCTATGTTTCTATGCATTCATGTTTAGAGAATTGAAGTTGGGGGCAGTGGGGAGAGGATTCCAGTGGTGGGTCAGACCAAATTTGGGGCAGGAATATAGCATTAATTGTAGGGGAGATATGCCTCCTCCTCATAGGAGATCTGAATTTGGGCTCATGGGGGATCTGACATTGGGGGGGGGGGGGGGAGATTTTGAGATAGAGATTAGCACAATCTGTGAGCATATTTGACATAACAGGGTAAATTCATAAATACAGATTGGCGGGGATTAGGATGACAGATTTCTAGATTGAAGTGGGAGGGTTGGAGGAGTGCTCCCAGTACTATAACATCAGCATCCCGAAAGATAGCTTTTCTATCAATAGGATGGATTATATTCATTTGTCTTAAGAAGTATCCATCCCCTCATTGGGAGATTGTAGGGGATATAGGGGATTGGGAAAAGGATGGGGGGATGGGTGGGAGGGGAAGAGGGGGAACATAAGATTAGAGGACACAAAGCAGGCTTGTTTTTGCTTTACTTGCTGATGCTCGGAGGAGCTTTTTGACAATAGCGCAGATCCTCATGGGAGATTATGGTTAAACTCATTCCATGGAACATTAGGGGCCTTCATAGCCCTATAAAGCATAGGTAGCTTCTAAACTAATTGAGAAGGGAGTTGGCTGATATTGTTCTCCAACATGAATCATATGTTTGGGCAGGACACTTACACTTGCAAATTCCTGTGTTCTCATAGGTCTTTGCATCCCACTTCACTTCACACAGAAGAGGGATCATTACCCTTATCTCTAAGGACTGTTCCTTCCAGCTATTGTCACAATACACTGACCGGGAGAGCAGGTTCCTTAGTGTGGTCCTTTTATGGCAGCGTATTTACTATTGTTAACGTGGTGTTCTCTTCAATCCTCCCTCTTGAGGGTAAAGGAAAAGCAGAGAAGCTCGCATCCTGGAGATGAATGCATGGCTAAGTGGATGGTGCCATTGAGAGAGTTTTGTTTTCCTGGACAATGGGATAATGTTCCAAGAGCTGCAGAGTGGAGATGGTATCCATCTGTCCAAGAAGGGTCAAAGAGTTTTCAGCAGCAGACTGGCTAACCTACTGAAGAGGGCTTGCAACTAGATTTGATGGGGATGGGTAAAGAGAGCCCTCAGGTAAGTGGTGAAAGCCCCCAGGTATGTAAAATATTAAATACCTCTGTAGAAATGAGTAATACGTGCAACATCTGGAAAGTGTTGTGTATAAATGGCCATAGCATGGGAAATAAGATCCCAGATGTTGAGGCTTTAATGGAAGAGGCTGACGTGGATTTAGTGGCAGATACAGAGACATAAAACCATGACTGGCTTGTAATTATACCAGACTATACTTTATTCAGGAAGGACAGGGTAGGAAGAAGGGGAGGTAGTGTGGCACTATACGTTAAAAATAATATTAAAGCTATAGAACTGCAGGGCTTAAAAGGAAGAGAGGAGGCACCGTGGGTTAAACTAGAAAGAGGGAAAGGGAAATCCATTTGCATTGGCATTATATACAGATCTCCATCACAGGGGGTAGAGGTGGACGAAGATTTAATACAAGACATACATACATAGCGCGCCAGGAGAGAGACCCTCTTACATCGTGCTCCAGGAGGAGCTGAAGTCACCCACCTTGTTGAAAGCCTGCACTGAATCGAGCCTACAGCCTGCCTGTGAATCGCGGCGAAAGAATTTCAGCCTGCTGCCTCACAAAAGAGCACCGAAGTGAATCGGAGAGCTGTTTGCTGGCTCCACCCTTCCTCACAGCATCACACTGCCTCAGCAGCCAATCGGGGCTCCGCTCTCTGGATTAAAAGGAGAGCGCGCCAGGAGAGAGACCCTCTTACATCGTGCTCCAGGAGGAGCTGAAGTCACCCACCTTGTTGAAAGCCTGCACTGAATCGAGCCTACAGCCTGCCTGTGAATCGCGGCGAAAGAATTTCAGCCTGCTGCCTCACAAAAGAGCACCGAAGTGAATCGGAGAGCTGTTTGCTGGCTCCACCCTTCCTCACAGCATCACACTGCCTCAGCAGCCAATCGGGGCTCCACTCTCTGGATTAAAAGGAGAGCGCGCCAGGAGAGAGACCCTCTTACATCGTGCTCCAGGAGGAGCTGAAGTCACCCACCTTGTTGAAAGCCTGCACTGAATCGAGCCTACAGCCTGCCTGTGAATCGCGGCGAAAGAATTTCAGCCTGCTGCCTCACAAAAGAGCACCGAAGTGAATCGGAGAGCTGTTTGCTGGCTCCACCCTTCCTCACAGCATCACACTGCCTCAGCAGCCAATCGGGGCTCCACTCTCTGGATTAAAAGGAGAGCGCGCCAGGAGAGAGACCCTCTTACATCGTGCTCCAGGAGGAGCTGAAGTCACCCACCTTGTTGAAAGCCTGCACTGAATCGAGCCTACAGCCTGCCTGTGAATCGCGGCGAAAGAATTTCAGCCTGCTGCCTCACAAAAGAGCACCGAAGTGAATCGGAGAGCTGTTTGCTGGCTCCACCCTTCCTCACAGCATCACACTGCCTCAGCAGCCAATCGGGGCTCCACTCTCTGGATTAAAAGGAGAGCGCGCCAAGCGCGCCCGCGCCTTGCGGGCCCGCGCCTGAGGGCCGCGCAAGAGGGCCCTTTGGCACGGCCCTTAGGCTAAGGCAAGTAGGAGCGTTCCAAGTCGGCACCAATGCCACGGAAAACATCACCCTGAGATCCCAACCACAACTTTCATCTACCAATTTCGTTTGAGCTCCCTCAGGGTAGAGCTTGCGCACCTTTCAACTGAATCTACAGCATCCAGATCACAGCAAGTATTCTCTTTCTGACTTTCTCAGTTGACTATAACATAATTTACTGTAGCCAGTAATTTGCTCCCTCGCATAACCGTTACTTGAAACATAACTGCTAACAGTACTCCTTCCACACATCCTTGACAATCCAGCTTCTGCCTGTTTTTACTGTCGCCAGTAATCGCATCCACCTTAATGACTGCTGATTTCATCAAAGCTAGGGTCTGATATACTGTTGTCAGTAATGTCACTCTACTATAATTACTACCTGACTTAACTATTTGTAATGCAACAGTATTTGTAAAAATTATTACAAATACAGTTAACAGTAATCCCATTCTTCTATACTACTGCATGATTTACTGCTGACAGTTTTCCCATTTAACTCAATAATAACTACTGTATGATACACTGTTACAGCAATTTCTATTCACTTATAACTACTGTTGGAATTACTGTTGCTAGTAGTCCCATATATAATATCTATTGCATGATTTACTGCTGACAGCATCTCTTTCATTTATACAACTGACTTATGTACTGTTGTCAGTAACCCCATTCACTTATAACTACTGTCTTATGTACTGTTGTCAGTATTCCCATTTATAATACCTATTGCATGATTTACTGCTGACAGCATCGCTTTCATTTATAACCACTGTATTATGTACTGTTGTCAGTAATCCCATTCACTTATATCTACTGTATTATGTACTGTTGTCAGTAATCCCAATCAACTATAACCTCAGTCTAATTCATGCACAACTACTGTTTACTTTTATTGTAACTATCACCTTCCTGCATATCTTATATTGCTAGTGATTACTGAATTCTACTGTCCGAGCTTTTTCGCTCTCAATATATTGGACCAGTTATTCATAACTACAAGTAATAGAACATTATTGACACTGAACATGACACTCCCAAAAACCATGATCCTAAAAATATCTTACAACATTATATTATTGACATTCTTAATTGACCTAACACTTAGCCTATCTACTAATAAACACATGGCAATCCCCATAATACGAACAAAACATAGAGATATCCACCACATTAACCATTCACACCCATGCCACCAAGCAAAAATAAAACTACCACCGACTTATACAAATAAAACACACGGAACCACAAATAAGAATGAAAAACAGTATTAATAACACCAATTCTTTATCTTGTATCCTAATCAATGCACGCTCAATGAAAAATAAACTTCCCATATTTAGTGATATAATAAACGACCTAAAACCTGACATCTTATGTGTAACTGAGACGTGGCTATCTGAAACGGACACAGTCTACTTAAACCTACTTAATAATGATGACTACGATATATACTTTACCCATAGACCAAATAAAAAAGGAGGAGGTGTACTTATCATGACAAGAAAGATATTAAATGCCAGAACAATACAATCTAATATAACCAATAACATTGACACCCTCATCATAAAGACCAACAATCTTAGAATATGTCTAATATACAGACCCCCTGACCAAAAAGCAGATAACTTAGACCCACTTATAGAATGCCTTGCCTCATCTACCGAACAAGATCCTATCATCATGTTAGGCGATTTTAACCTCCCCTCACTCCCAGCTACAGAATCCAACCTTTTCCTTGAAACTATAGCTGACATGGATTTCCACCAGATAATCACCACAACAACACACATAAAAGGAGGTACACTAGACCTTATACTTCTCCCAAACACAATCTTCCAGCTATTCAACCCAGACTCTACAGAAAGCATACAAGTTCCCTGGTCTGATCATTACATTATTAAAACAAACATTACATACCACACCAATAGCTCCAAAAACCACTCAAGAACTGATCCCACCAGAAAATTTAAAAGGTTTAACGAAACTGAATTCCTAGACACAATAATACCCCACCTAGTGTCACCACCAACGGATCTAGATGAAGCGATCAAAAACTGGAATAACACAATAACAGAAGCAGCTAAATCCGACAGATGTAACAAAATTCCCTCTAACCCAAAAAAGCACCATGGTTCAATAACACTCTAAAACAAATGAAGAAGCAACTTAGAAAAACTGAACTTAAATGGCGTAAAACCAAACTAACCATACATAAGGAAATATACACTAGCCTTCTTACAAAATATAAGGAGATTACAAATAATACAAAAAAAACCTATTATGCATCAATCTTATCAAAATCTTATAACAGGCCACGAGAACTATTCTCTATTGTTAGAAATCTCACTAATAATCCTCAAACAACTAACAATGAAATCACAGACATATCTGTACAATCATTAGCTAACTACTATCAAAATAAATCCACACAACCTATAATGACAATTGACAATAATAAGGTAGCCCATCATTGTTCAGAAGAATGGTCAAACTTTAACCCCATATCGAAAGAATCATTAAAGAACATTATTACTAACCTCAATACAACCACTTCCTTCCTTGATCCATGCCCTGTAACTTGGATCAAAAGTACACTTCCAACACTAATCTCATTCATTCTCCCCATAGTCAACCTCTCTTTACTCCAAGGCTACATCCCACCTAACCTCAAACACGCACAAATCCGCCCAATTCTCAAAAATGGTACTTTAGACAAAACCTCACCAAAATCATATCGACCCATTTCAAGCATCCCGTTCCTTGCTAAAATAATAGAAAAAGTGGTACAGATACAGACACAAGAATACCTAGACTCTTCCTACCCACTTGATGAACACCAATACGGTTTCAGACCTCAACACGGAGTTGAATCACTTTTAACAGTCCTAATCGATACTCTCATCAAAGGGATTGATAACCACAAAAATGCATTCATTCTCCTATTTATTGACATTTCCGCCGCATTCGATAGTGTCCACCACACCATAATGCTTAATAACCTAAAGCAAATAGGAATAAATACAACAGTACACAAATGGTTTACCTCATATTTACATAATAGAACACAAAATGTAAGAATAGCTAATCAGACTTCCACCACATATAAACAAGAAATTGGACTCCCACAAGGCTCGGCGTTATCAGCCCTCCTATTTAATATATATATAAAACCAGTCTGCGAAATATTCAAAAAATTTGGAGTACTATATCATCTATACGCTGATGATATCATGTTATACATTCCATTCTCCATCCCTGATGTACCGATAAAACGTCTAACAGACTGCCTTAGTGAAGTCACATCCTGGCTAAAAGAACAAAACCTCCATATAAACCACTCAAAAACAGAAGTATTAATTGTAACAAAAAATCAATCATACGTTCCGCCAACACACATAACAATACAAAACCATGAAATCACAATAAAAAATGAAATAAGATACTTAGGTGTCATACTAGATACACACCTTACGATGAATACCCACATAAGAAACACGATAAAGAAAGTCTACTTCAAACTTAAAATACTCAAACAATTACGTCCACTGGTATATTTTCAAGATTTCATTAATATAATACAGGCAACCATAACCCCGCATTTTGACTTTTCCAATCTAATTCTCTTAGGCATAACGAAACAAAACATCAAAAGAATACAACTAGCACAGAACGCAGCAGCCAGAATTGTAATGAATGTAAATTCACTCCAGCATATTACCCCAATATTAGCATCCCTGCATTGGCTGCCAATACAAAGCAGGATAATATATAAGACTATAATAACCACATTTAAAACCCAAAATGGCATGGCGCCAATCCCATTAAGCAAACTTATATGTAAGGAAACACAAAAAGTCTCCCACAGAAAAGGACACTCAAATAAATTAAAGACACCAAATGACTTTATAAAAGCAAACAAACAAACTAATAACAGAGCATTCTCACATGCGGCCCCCATCATTTGGAACTCCATCCCGGAGGACCTACGCTCATAAACAGAAATTATAGAACTCCGTAAAAAACTGAAAACCTATCTCTTCACCTTGCATTACAATACTATAGCTAATCCACTGATCATCCCAGAAAAAGGCTAAAACACGCGCAAACGAATAAAGCTAAACCTCATAACTCAACAGATACTACATTTACTTGTAAATATCAACGACTCAATCCAATAGAGCTTATAACTCTGAAATTGTAAATAGTTATTAACCTTTGTTCTTGTTCCATAAGGTATCTATAATGTATTTGTTCTTGTTCCATAATGTATCCAACCATTATATTGCTCTGTTATGTATTTAAGCATTACACTGTTTATTGTCAAAAAAATTGTTCCATGTAAAAACAAGCTTTTGCTTTGTTGACTGTTGTTCAATTGTGAACCGCACCTGAACTCCGGAAGATGCGGGATATAAATGATTGTTAAATAAAAATTAAATAAATAAAAGGAGAAATGCTACTGATGATTTCAATATGCCAGATGTGGATTGGCACATCCCTGCTGCAGTGTCATCTAGAAGTAAGGAGATCCTGGATTCTCTACAGAGAGAACTATTCAGGCAATTGGTAAAAGAACCTACATATGATGGAGCCATGCTGGACTTGGTGCTTACCAATGGGGAAAGTGTTTCTGATATTATAGAGGGAGATCATCTCACATCCAGTGATCACCAGATGGAATGGTTCAGTATTAGTACTAGGGCTGATAAAATCCATTCAAAAGCGAGGGTCTTAGGGGTATGTTTACTAAACCACGGTAATGTTACCCGCGTTAGTTTCCACGGTAATGGTACAGAAGCCCATATAAAGGCATGGGTGTTGCATCGTTACGGCAAGCCATATCAGCTAACGTGCGTTACAAGGTGCTTTAGATTAATGCGCATTACAAGGCGCCCTATAAGGCACCTTACTTATAAGGCACCTTACAAGGCGCCTTACTATTACCATTACCGCGGAATTATACTGGACTATATGATGCAACGCCCATGTAAGGTGTCTTGTAAGGTGCCTTATAAGTAAGGTGCCTTATAAGGTGCCTTGTTAGGTGCCTTATAAGGCACTTTGTAAGGCGCCCTATAGGGCTCCTTAGGCTAAGCTCCGTATTAGGCACCCCTGGACAAGGCACCTTAGAAGGGACCCTGGGTAATGGAACCATAGATTAAGGTGGCCTAACAAGGTTACGGTGCCCTAGGTTAGTGTGCCCTAAGGGCTGCAAGGTGCTTCAGGATGACATGCATGACCTGTGAGGCATAGAGACAGATGTAGCCCTAACACTAGATAGAGCACCGAGGAAAGGCAGTGAACAGGTGAGTGAAGGAGGGAGAGCTGGGAGCTGCTGGACCTGCCATATCTGCAGGCATGCCATGTGGTTGCCAGTACTGTTGACAAACATGGTGGGGGCAACTGTACCACAGCACAGGATGTTGGCAATGTAAAGTACTGGAAAGACATTGGGTGGCAGACGATGGGGATACGTGTCCCCCAGTGGCGGAGGAGGTGGCAGGATAGTTACAATGATAGGTGGACAGAAGAGTGGTGGTGCATGGAGAGTCAGGCTGTTGGCCTCTCTGCTTCTTAACACACTGGCTGGGTGCACTGCACCACACTGTTGCCACAGATGCATAGTGGTCCCTGGGGCTACCTGTACATTTCCTAAGTCAGACCTTTTATGTTGCACTGCACATCACATACTGGTACAGGGCATGGCCTAGGTCCAGTGCAGGCAGGTGCCACTTTCCCCTCCAGCACGGGCACACCCCCCTCCCCCCTGCCTTGCTGATATGACCATATGCTGTCGGTGCTGGTAGTGCGCAGTCCCAGGCCATCCACTGTGTGGGTAGGTGGTAGCCTAGGGAGCGGGGAATGGGGCATACATGGGGCATACATGAACATCCTCGCATCCCCCCCCCATCACTGCCTACCAACAGTCTGTCCCTTCCGCTTTGGGGAGGGTTGGCTGGGGGGATGTCAGGTCAGTGCCCTGGCAACTGTTAGCTCGATGGACCAGGTAGATGTAGGTGGATAGTGTTTGGCCTTTGTTAGCTGCTGTCATGCTGATTTCCAGTTTCTATGTTCCTATGTGCCACCTAGGCGCCCGCCTAGTCCACACTGTGCCCTAGCTGCCCCCAGTACATGTCCCGCCTGCAGCCCCCTATGTCCCACTTGCACCGTCGCCATAGTGGCCTTTCATACTTGGGCACTATGCTGTTGCTGGAAATGGAGCACTACTATCATGTTTCTTGGGCTCCCTGTCTATGCTGTACATTGCTGACACGTAAATGGTTCTCTCTCTCCTGCAAATGTGCATCTAACGGCAGGTTTTCATTCGCAGTAGGATTCAGCCCTTCAGTTCAGCGTGTCAGTGTGCAGGGAGCCTCTCCCTACCCACTCCCCGCCCATTTACTCCTCCCCCGCCCTCTCTCCACCCTCTGCGGTGTTTACCACGGCCGGGAATGTTAACGATCGTTAGGTGACTTTAACATGCGTTAACGTTACATACCACGCGTTAACATTACCTAACGATCGTTAATGTTACATAACGCGCAGTCTGTAATGTTACCGCAGTTTAGTAAACATGCCCCATAGAAACATGACGGCTGAAAAAGAACACATGGCCTATCTAGTCTGCCCTTACATATCAACTATAATGGTCCCCTTTTTACCTTTAGAGATCCTCTATGTTTGTCCCATGCTTTTTTTGAATTCAGATACTGTCCTCATGTCCAACACCTCCACTGGGAGACTATTTCATGCATCTACCACGCTTTCCATTAAGAAATATTTCTGCATATTACTCCTGAGTCTATTCCCTTTCACTCTCATCCTATGTCCCCTCATAGCAGAGTTTGCCTTCAATCGAAAGAGACCCTCCTGTGCATTTATGCCATGAAGGTATTTAAATGTCTCTATCATATCGCCTCTATCAAGCCTTTCCTCTAAAGTATACATATTAAAATCTTTAAGTCTGTCTTCATATGCTTCATAACAAAGAGCACTAACCATTTTAGTAGCCACCCTCTGCACCGACTCCAACCTGCCTATATCCTTTTGAAGGTGTGGTCTCCAGAATCACACACAATGTTCCAAATGAGGTCACACCAGAGACTCATACAGAGGCATTATCACCTCCTTTTTTCTGCTGGCCATTCCTCTCTCTATACACCCAAGCATCCTTCTGGCTTTCACAGTCGTCTTTTCTACCTGTTTAGCTACTTTAAAATTGTCAGATACAATTACGCCCAGGTCAGATGTAACTCACTTACTACACTGTACAGCTCCTTTGGATTTTTGCAGCCTAAATGCATGACCCTGCATTTTTTAGCATTAAATTTCAGCTGCCATATGCTAGACCATTCTTCAAATTTAGCTAGATTTCTCCTCATGTTGTCGACTCCTTCCTGTGTGTCTACTATATTACAGATTTTGGTATCATCTGAAAACAGGCAAACCTTACCTGACAGTCCTTCTGCAATATCACTAACAAAGATGTTAAACAGAATCGGACCAATGACAGATCCCCACGGCACACCACTGGTAACCTCCTTTTCCTCAGTGTGAGCTCCATTTACCTGTAACCTTTTTCATCTCTCACTCAACCAGTTTCTAACCCAATCAGTAACTTCAGGGTCCATCCCTAGGGTGCTCAGTTTGTTTATAAGTCATCTGTGTGGAACAGTGTCAAAGGCTTTACTGAAATCTAAATGCAACGCATCTAGGGCTCTCCCTCGGTCCAACTACCTGGTCACCCAGTCAAAGAAATCTATCAGGTTTGTCTGACAAGACTTGTCTCTCGTGAATCCATGCTGCCTCGGATCCTTCAATCCATTGGACTTTAGAAAGCTCACTATTCTCTCCTTTAGTAGTCTTTCCAAGAATTTACTAACCACAGAGTTTAGACTAACCAGCCTGTAGTTCTCAATGTCATCCTTACATCTGTTTTTTTGTAAAGGCACCACATTTACCTTTCTCCAGTCCTCTGGCACCACTCCGTACTCCAAAGAAGCATTAAAAAGGTAAGACAGTGGAGCTGCTTGAATGTCCCCAAGTTCCCTCAGTATTCTTGGATATATCCCATCTGCACCCATGGCTTTGTTTACTTTTCGTTTAGCTAGTTCCTCTCGAACACAGTCCTCTGAAAATCGTTTCAGATTCCCATCACTTTAGTTGCTTTTTGTGGGTGTTTTCTGAGGTCCTGCTCCTGGCCCTTCATCTATTAACACAGATCAGAAATATTTGTTAAGCAATTCTGCTTTATTCTCATTAGTTTCTGCATATTCCTTCCCTGCACCCTTTAGTCTGACAATACTACTTTTGCCCTTCCTTCTTTCACTAACATATCTGAAAAATGTATTATCCCCACGTTTTATTGCACTGGCTATTTCTACTTCTTCTTGTACCTTTGTTTTACTTACTGCTTTGCTAATTTCTACAAATACAGATGCCTGTCTTCCTTTCTCTGCAATCTCTTGAATTTCATGAAGGCCTCCATATTTTTCTTCACCTTCTCAGCTACTTCTTTTGAGAACCATAGTGGCCTCCTTTTCCTTTTACATTTATTTGCCTTTCTAACAAAAAGGTTTAATACCTTTAAAATATTCCCTTTCAGATTTGCTCAATGTTTTTCTATATTACCCAGCTGTTCCCATCCTGCTAATGACTCTCTGAGGTATTGTCCCATCTTTGCAAAGTTAGTTTTCCTAAAGTCTAAGGGGTATGTTTACTAAACCATGTTAGGTAACGTTAACACGCGTAAACGCGCGTTAACGTTAACACACGTTAGCGTTCCTGGCCATGGTAAGTCCCGCAGAGGGTGGAGAGAGGGCGGAGAGAAGGGGTCAATGGGCGGGGAGTGGGCAAGGAGAGGCCCCTTCCACACTAATGCGTGGAACTGAAGGGCTGAATCTTACCGTGACTGAAAACCTGTGGTTAGCACACATTTGCAAGAGAGAGAAACCATTTAAGTGTCAGCAATGTACAGCATAGAAAGGGAGCCCAAGAGAAGTGATAGAAGTGCTCCATTTGCAGCAACAGCATAGTGCCCAAGTATGAAAGGCCTCTAAGGGGATGGTGGAATTGGGGCATAGGGGGCTGCAGGCGGGACATGTAGTGGGGGCAGCTGGGGCACAGGGTGGACTAGGCAGTTACCTAGGTGGCACATAGGAACATAGAAACCGGACATCAGCAAGACAGCAGCTGACAAAGGCCAAATACATTCCACCTGGTCCACCTAGCTAACAATTGCCAGGGCACTGATCTGACATCCCCCCAGCCAACCTCCCCCAAGCGGAAGGGACATGATATTGGCAGGCGTTGATGGGGCAGATGTGAGGATGCCCATGTATGCCTCCCCAAAGCAGACCCTGCTCCCTAGGCAACCATCTACCCACACAGTGGATGGCCTGGGACTGTGCACTTCCAGCACCGACAGCATATGATCATGTCAGCATGGCAGGGGTGTGTGTGCCTGTGCTGGAGGGGGCAGTGGCACCTGACTTCAGTGGACCTAGGCCATGCCCTGTACCAGTACATGGTATGCAGTGCAACATAAAAGGTCTGGCAGAGGAAACATACAGGTAGCTCCAGGGACTACTGTGTATGTGTGGTGCAGTATACACAACCAGTGTGTCCAGAAGCAGAGGGTCACAGGTTCAAGTCCCAGCTGTGGATTCTGCAGAGCATGTCCCTATGTTTTACCCTACAATGCAGAAACAACAGCAACATATGCAAAGCCCAAAGCAGGGGCGAACAAGGGTACAAAAACCCACTCGCACAGGCTCCACAATCCAAAGCTTCATGGAGAGTCAGGCTGTTGGCCCCAGAACAGAGCTGCAGTTATCACCAGAGCACTACTACTACCTCCTGCACAGTTTATCAGTATCGGCACTGTGATCAGGACCAGTGTGGCGGGCAGGGTTGCCAACCACCCCTATCTTTGCACAATGCTGCAATAGGAGTGTGTGTGGGTGTGTATGTCTATCCATTGTTCTGTGGCTGCACACACCTCACTGGGCCCACAATGTCCCACTGTTACCAGCCTTAGCCTGAATATGTGCATAATGAGGAGCAAGGTATTGTGGGTATGGCCCGGACAGGGAAGATTGGCCAGGATGCATCTTCACAGGGTGTGGGGAAATGGCCCAGACACTGTGCAAGTTTGGAACACCTTGTAGAGTGCTGCAGGTGCAGTCTAACTGTGCTGTCTGCTGGTGACTGGCAGACAGTGGAGTGAGGCATTTGGGGTTTTCCAGAGCTAACCCCATCATTGCTGCTGGTCTGCCACTGCCCCAGCCACAGGTATGGCTCTGGCCCACCAACCCTGGAGGGCTGTCATTTACCAGCAGGATGGAGGTTGTTTCACGGGGGCTTGGGCACCTGTCCTTTACCTACAAAAAGGGTGATTGTGAGCCCTTTGGAGTATGTAGTGTATACCACTTTGACCTATAAAGGCACTGCTACACAAACCTCATGCAAGTCTGGAAACCCCTTTGCCCTGATAACAGATGCCCATGTCAGCCAGACCCTAACACAGGGTACACACTAAACTGGGTGGTGTCAAGTCCCACAGGGCCACAAGTGATTGCAGGATAAAAATGGACACCGAATTACCTTCAGCTGCACTGCAAGGAACACCTATCACACAATGGTAGTGATGGGGATGTACAACAGGGCCTATCTCTAGCACCACATATACTGCGGACCTAGTGCTGGGCACCCATCCTATCCCTCAGGGAAAACACAGAACCTGCACAATGACATGGTCTGTAGCTACTCTGTGCCAGTATCACGCACCATCAGTTTGTCTTTCCAAGCTGAGGTACCGGAGAGGTGCAGACCCCATTTGCTGATCAGCTGTAGACAGCTATTCAGCATGTGCATTGCATCATCGGTATTGGTGGGGTTACCCTATCCTGGCACTCAGAGCAG